>CM054063.1:291841940-293041940 GCA_028641055.1 Alopecurus myosuroides | reverse complement strand
TTGTGCAAACAAAAGAGAAAGAGGGATGACCTTCTATACCAGTTGCGTCCTTCTATGGGAGCCGCTCTTGTGAAGTCTAGTTGGCTTGTGACGTACTGTATTTTCTGTTTGCCATTCGTTGACATAAACATACACTTCTCTCAAAATTAGACACTCCTCCATGGTTTGTGATTGTTGGCAGGCACCCGAGGATTCGGTTAGCCATGGTTTGTGTAAGATGGATGGGAGGAGTGTCATGAATTTTATACCTCTGTTTATTAAAATAAAAGCTCTAGCACATGAGTGATGCATGCTTCCCTCTGCGAAGGGCCTATCTTTTACTTTTATGTTGAGTCCATAAACCCATTCCTTTCTGTCTCCAGCAAGCATTTGAGTTGTTGTGATCTCACCATCTATATGTTGATTTATTCAATCATGTTTTCTATCCTTCTTTATTTAGCACATGCTTTATTATCTGAATGAATATTACTTTGAAAGCTATGAATCACTAAAGGATTGTTATAATTAAACATGTTAAGCTCTACAATATAAGCCTTGTTATAAAAACTTCACCTAAGATAAGTATGATATCATTAAGTGTTCTCTGACCAAGAATGAAGTTTGCCATCACCAGTTTTGATTCTCTCTTTTGCATCTTTGTTTGTGACTCCCATTACTCGTTTCAAGTTAAGTTATATGAGAGGAAGTTGCTGTCTATAATGATTGGTGCATAGATAAATGTGATGCTTCTTGTCTGTATTTTATTTATCGACTCTTCACTCCATAAACTTGTGGTCATGTTTACTGAGTTCAGTTTCGCTTGTTGACAAGCAAGGTCTAAGCTCGGGGGAGTCGATACGTCCATTTTGCATCACTATTTTATACCATAATTTGCTGTTATTCATCGATATATTTCATGTTATGATGCATCCCTTATGTTATTTTATCTTATTTTGCATGTTTCATAGTTTTTGGAGAATAAACACCGGGACCAGAAATCTGATGAAAAAAGCACCGTCGAGATACCATATTTCAGAAGATCAGAAGAAGAAGAGGGACACCGGGGTGTCTTAGAAGTTCGGAGGAGGAGTTCAGCCAGAAGGGGAGCCAGAGGGGGGCACCAGGGGCCCACACCATGAGGTGGCGCGCCCCCCTGGCCCACCTCTGGTCGAGGTCTTTCGCGTACTTGATCCCCAGGGAACCCTAAGCCTCAGACCATCATTGAAGAATTATTCCGCCGCCGCCTCGGGGCGGAAAACACCCGAGAGAGAAAAGCTCTCTGGCAGGGAGAAATCTGCCGGGGAAATTCCTCTCCGGAGAGGGGAAATCACTGCCATCGTCACCGTCATCACTCCGGGAATCATCAAGATCTTCATCATCATCACCATCACCCTCATCATCCACCATCATCTCGCTGTAACAATTAGGGGCCTCTATCGTTGTTTTACATTAGATCTCTCTCCTGGTGTGGATTACTTGTTAGTAGTTGATGCTTGTGAGATTTATCGGTGTTTGCACTTTATGACCAGATTGTTATCATCCATTATATCACCTCTTATTATGATCCATATGATATCTTGTGAGTAGTTCGTGTTGTTCTTGAGGACATGGGAGAAGTCAAGTTGTTAGTAGTGAAGTAATGTTGAGTAATATTTGATGGTTTGATATTTAATTTGTGGTGTTATTCTCCTAGTGGTGTCATGTGAACGTCGAATACATGATACTTCACCATTTATGGGCCTAGGGGAATGCATCGTGTATTTGGATACTAATTGTGGGGTTGTCGGAGTGACAGAAACCTAAACCCCATTAGGAAACCATTACACGAGGGAGCGTAGGATCCCAGAGTTTAAAGCTGTGGTTAGATTTATTTCTTAATTACATTCTTGTAGTTGCGGATGCTTGCAAGGGTTATAATCACAAGTATGTATTAGTCTTGGATGGGACGGTACATTAGCATAGGTTCACCCACACAACACTTATCAAAACATAGAGATTATTCTGCGGCATGGAACAAAAGCACTTGAAAGAAACCTCCCGTGTGCCCTCAAGAACGTTTGTTAATCATAATTAAACCCACCGGCTTGTCCATTGCTGAAGAAAGGATTGGGCCAGTTGCTTCAATTATTATTACTGCATTTTATTTACTCGCACTTTATTTATCTGCAATATCAAAAACCCCTACAAATCTATCTTTCAGTATTTACAGTTATTCCTTCATCGAAACTGATTGTCAACACCTTCTGCTCCTCGTTGGGTTCGACACTCTTATTTATCGAAAGTACTACGATACACCGCCTATACTTGTGGGTCATCACAGCACAGCAACGCCCAAAGTGCACGACAGGAAGAAACAACACACACACTACAAGCAAGGGCGGCGGAGGAGGTGGTGTGGGTGGAGAGGAGCCTCAGGCTAGAGCGAGGTCCTAATTAAGTGGGGTTATACAATGTGGTAAAAGAGAAAGTAGATTTATACAATAATAATTCAATGATGTCATCGGGCAACTCCCGGCTGCATTCAACGAAGGCATTGCCCAACGGGAATCCTGGATGAAGTCTACCGCCCGCGGTGGAGTGCGCATGGCCCTTGGGCTTATGCAAATGCACCAACCCACCGCCAGAACCTGGCGCATCGCAACCGGCATTCACCAAGAGTATACCGAAGCTCAAATGGCGGATATATTCGAGTCCGTCAAGGGGTTTGCTACCAAGATCGCTCGGATTGTCTCCACCACCACCTTCTACCCGGAAGAGAAAATTCCTTCAACTCCGAAGAATCCGAGTGATAGTGATGATGATGACGGGTATGGGGACACAGAGTAAGTCCATGCCCTATGGACGCCAGAAGGTAAAAGAATGCATTACTGCTTTTTCCAATGTAAAATTTATTTATGTAATGCATTCTAAATATCTGTTTTGTATAAACAATCTATGCTTTTGCGATGAATTTATCTTTGCAAGCAAATTTGTCTCCCATTTTAAGTTCTCTGGTTTTTATACTTTAACCTTTCTTAGTGTTTGAGCGAATCCAAAAGTATGAAATCTTCAAGCCGAGCAACCGGGCTAAAAAACCAATCAGTCTAAACTCGGAATCATGAGTCATACACTTTTGGCGCTTTAACTTACTAATCCGGCGACCCAGCACACAAACAATCAGATAATAATTATGTAAATGAGGAGCTAAAAAGCATGAACTTCAAGCACGCAGGCAAAATCTAGTGTTTTATGAGCTTTTTTAGGCTAAAAGTATTCAGTTTTCTTAACTCCGAGCACACAGGCAAAATTCGGGTTAACATTAAAACAAACTGAATGATCATTGGGAAATAGAAAAGACGGAACATGATTAAATGGTAAAAGACAGAAAAGTAATTTGCATGGATTTCCGACAAACTTTATTTCATGATCTCAATAATGTTTACATAGAGTTGGACTAGGTATAGAAAGGACGTAACTGATGGATGCTCCAATGCCATTTTGTCTAGACGGTTTATAAACCTGCTTACGGCGGATGCAAAACACGTTAATCTTTGGACATATTTTAAGCACGTAGGTCTTTTGATGTTCAGGATTGCTTTAATCTTTTCCTGGTTTACCCGAATACACACTTTAATGGATTTAACTTAATTTTGTAAGTGCGCAAATTAGTAAAGGTTTCTCGCAAATCCTCAAGGAGTGTATGCTTTTCCTGGGAAACGACGGTAATGTCATCCACTTAGACATGGACGTTTTTGCCTATTTGATTCTGCAAGCATATTTGCATGCAACGCTGGTATGTAGCTCCGGCATTTTCAAGCCAAAATGCATGGTTATGTAGTAATATGTCCCATAAGGGGTTATGAAAGAGGTTTTAATTTGATCCTCTTCCTTTAAGTGTATTTGATGATATCCGGAATAAGCATCCAAAAAGCATAAAAGCTCAGAACCAGTAGTGGCATCTATTATTTGATCGATTCGCGGTAACGCTAACTTATCTTTCGGACACAATTTGTTCAACCCGGTATAATCTATACACATCTTAAGGACATTTGTCTCGTTCTTCGGGCCTAATACTGGACTGGTGGACCAATCAGTATGAATAACATCCCGGATAAAGTCAGCTGCTAAAAGCTGGATTATTTCCTTGCATGTAGCCTTTCGTCTTCTTCCGTCGAATTGGCGGAGATCTTGTTTGACGGGTTTTGATCCTGGAATAACCTTCAATTAGTGCTCAACAAGATCCCGAGGTACTCCTGGCATATCAGCAGAACACCAGGCGAAAATATCCCCGTTTTCACGGAGGAACTTGATGAGCATGCTTTACTATTTGTCGGACATTTCAGTCCCCGCCACAATGTACATAGTTGAAGCTGTCAGTCGGCTTTCTGGTTTCTTTTCCTGCCGCATTTCTGTCGGTGATACCTGACGGTGCATGTCTTGCACTCGTTGGGAAACCCCAAGAGGAAGGTATGATGAGCACAGCAGCAGTTTTCCCTTAGTAAGAAACCAAGGTTTAATCGACCCGTAGGAGGAAGGAGTAACTTCAGAAGGATGAAGCAGCTGAGATGGCAGGGCGCACTACCGGTTCAGAAGCAACGTGGAACCTACACAACACAATCAAATCACTTTGCCCCAACGAAGCAGTGCGGTTGTAAATGTCTCCGGTTTTGCTGAACACAAAGAGGTTAAACGTATGGTGTGGAAAATAGTAGGAGAAGATTATGAAAGCAATAGGTGTTTTATTAGTATGAGGAAAAAGGACCGGGTTCCACAGTTCACTAGTGGTGTCTCTCCTGAAAGATAAATAACATGTGTGGTGAACAAATTACAGCTGAGCAATTGACAGAAATGAAGGCTGCACCATACTGCATATGCAAGACATAAAGATTACTATTTCATGCGGGCATTACAAAAAAATATATAGACCGTCATCCAATTGCATCTATGACTAATAATCCACCCTCAGAATATCATCCGAACAAGCGTTGGGTATTAAGTTGCAAGCAACAGATAACTGCAGTAAGCAAAGTGTGTAATGTAAACAATAACATTGTCCTTAGACAAAGCATTGTTGTTTTCTCCCTAATGACAACAACACATCCTCCATCCGTCACGTTTCTGTCACTCGAGCACAGATGCAAAGGAGGCATGAACCCACTATCGAGCATAAATATTCCCTCTTGGAGTTACTAGCATCTACTTGGCCAGCGCATCTACTAATAATGGAGAGCATGCAAGATCATAAATAACATAAGAATGAAGATAACATGACATATTAATAATCAGAAGACATGGCATTCAACATTCATCAGATCCCAGCAAACACAACATGTAGCATTACATAAAGATGATCTTGATCATGATCGGCAACTCACAAGATCTAAACATGAGGTACAAAGTGGAGAGAACAACCATCTAGCCACTGCTATGGACCCGTAGTCCAGGGATGAACTACTCACGCATCACTTCGGAGGAGGGCATGGTGGTGTAGACCCCTCCGGTGATGATTTCCCCCTCCGACAGGGTGCCGGGGAGAGCTCTAGAACCCTCCCGATCTCGGGATGACTATGACGGCGGCCTCGGGTGTTTCTCGGAAAAAAGTGGGATATATTTAGGGTTTACGTCTCGAAGGGATTAAATAGGCGAAAGGGCAAAGGCAGTGGAGGCCTAGGGGCCCACACCACCCCATGGCGCGGCCAGGGGGCGGTGCCCTACAGTGTGGGCCCTCCTGAGGCCCCTCTCCGGGTCTCTTCGGGACTCCGTGGAACATTCGGGAATTCTAAGACTTCCGGGCTTCAAATTTTCCAATTCCAAGAATATTTCCGGAACAACTTTTCTGAAACTAAAAACAACAGAAAACAGGGAACTGGCTCTGTGGCATCTTGTCAAGGTTAGTCCAGAAAATCGATAAAAATGACATAAAGTGTATAGCAAACATGTGGGAAAAAATAAGAAAATAACATGGAACATCAGAAATTAAGGATACGTTTATGACGTATCAACATCCCCAAGCTTTGTTCCTACTCGTCCTCGAGTAGGTAAACGATAAAAACACATAATTTCTGAGGTGACATGCTACCAACATAAACTTGATCATCAATAATGTAAAAGCATAAGTAATCTGAGATCATAGAACTTTAACACAAGCATGATAAATAGAAATTTAATGATAAAGTATATCAATCACCTTGCATCATGAGAAGTAACTCAAATAAAAGATCATGAATAACAATGCAACAAAATATATACATTTGTTTCAAGTATAGAGAGAACATTTCAAAGTGATATTTTGCTAGACCTTAAGAGTGGGGCAAAACATAAATGCCAGGACACCTTCAATGTTCACGAGGGAGACTAGAACAAACAATTAGAGAACAAGCAATAACACATCATGAATCAATTAATAATGTTTCTGGGACAAATGCACATAAAACTCAGAATGACAAATATGCTCTCTCAACCGTGCATAAAGTTAGAAGATGGAGACTCGACATAAAACTAAAAGAAAGACCCTTCGCAGAGGGAAGCATGGATCACTCATGTGCTAGAGCTTTTATTTTATTAAATAGAGGTATAAAATGTTTGACACTCCTCTCAACCATCTTACACAAACCATGGCTAACCAAATCCTCAGGTGCCTGCCAACAATCACATACCGTGGAGGAGTGTCTATTTTTTGGAGAGGTGTATGCTTATGTCAACGAATGGTAAACAGAAAACATAGCACGTCACAAGCCAACTAGACTTCACAAGAGAGGCTCCTATTGAAGGACGCAACTGGTGTAGAAGGTCATCCCTCTTTCTCTTTTGTTTACACAATTATGCTTTGACTGATAAATCAGGGGCAAAAATAGTGAAGAGAATTTGTGTTATTAATTTGGGGCTGGGCACCCCGCTGCCAGCTCTTCTATCATTGGATAAGCGGATGAAGCCACTAGTATAGGGTGTGAAAGTCCAATCAACAAGTGAGATAAATATTCTCTATTTAAGTCCTCATGAGCTAAAATAGGAGCACAAAACAGGAGTAATTTTGAAAGTTTTAAAGGTAACACATGAGTAATTTACTTTGGAGTGGCGGTTAATTTCCACATGAAGGCAGGTATGGTGGACACAATGGTAAAACTTTGGTTTTTGGGAGTTGGATGCACGAGTAGAGCTCATACTCAGTAAAGTTGGAGGCTAGCAAAAGACTGGGAGCTACAAATCAAGAGAGCATAAGAGCCATAATAATGCATAGCGACATAAACATCATTAATCAAAGCATAAGTGGTACCACAAGTTTGAAAACTAAATGATCATGAAGGCTATTCGTGACTGGTTTATAGTCATAAACATGGTGTGAGCATGCGCCAAGTTAACCAAATAAAACATTCAAAGGAGAACTCCAAAAATTTATGCTTCAATATGACAAAAACAACTCATGATTATTTCAATGGAACATTAAACACTCTCATCTATTTGAGTCTAATCATGCTACTAAATAACCACAAGGCTTTAGAACTAAAATAACATCTAGCATGATATGAAAAAGTCTAGCCACGGTCTATACAAGCTTCTACTTGCACCGTTAAAAATTCTACATCAAGCAGCAGTTTCTTTTCCCAACAAGCACCATACAAAACATGCTTTAACAAAAACTCTCTAGATGATACAACAAGCAAACATGAGAGGACTCACATAACTCTACTAAACTAACAGCTCTGAATAAGAGATGCAATGAAAACAAGAGCTAAACAGGAATTTTTTGCACAAACTAGAAGAAAAACTAAGAATACTAGCATGGCAAGTATTCAAATGAAAAAGCGGAGCATGTTTCTCTCCCAAACAAAGAATGCTAGGATCCAACTATATTATTGCAGCAAGGAAAACAAAAGAAAAACAAACAGACGCTCCAAATAAACTTCATATGGGTATATTTAGGGTTTACGTCTCGGCGGGATTAAATAGGCGAAAGGGCAAAGGCGGTGGATGCCTAGGGGCCCCACACCACCCCCTAGCACGGCCAAGGGGGGGCGCCCTATGGTGTGGGCCCCCTGAGTCCCCCCTCCGGGTCTCTTCAGGACTCCGTGAAACCTTCGGGAATTCTAAGACTTCCGGGCTTCGAATTTTCTAATTTCGAGAATATTTTCAGAACAACTTTTCTAAAACTAAAAACAATAGAAAAAAGGGAACTGGCTCTGTGGCATCTTGTCAATAGGTTAGTCCGGAAAATCGATAAAAATGACATAAAGTGTATAGCAAACATGTGGGAAACAATAAGAAAACAACAAGGAACATCAGAAATTACGGATACGTTTATGACGTATCAATACCTCCTTTGCCAGTTCTTCCAGCTCCTCCTTTGCGATGATTTGTTCAGCACAAAGGGAGTTTCCCAACTCTAACTCATTTGCAAGCGCGGAATCTCCTTCAATGGCGATTACTCCGCCTTTTGGTTCTGGCATCTTAAACTTGTTGTAGATGTAGCATGACCTAGCCATGAACTTAGCAAAAGCCAGCCGTCCGAATATTGCATGGTATACACTTTCGAACGGTACTAGCTCAAACGAAACCATTTCTTGCCGGAAGTGCTCCGGCTTTCGGAAGGTGACTTCTAGAGAAATTTCTGCTAGGGAAGTTGCTTGTATGTCAGGAACAATGCCGTGAAAACGTACATTGCTATGCTTGAGTTGGGTTTATGATAGGTGAAGTTTCTTCAAAGTGCTCAGGTACATGATGTTGATGCTGGATCCTCCGTCCATTAGCACTCTCCCAAGCCTATGATTTTGCACTATCAGGCTTACTATCAGGGCATACGTGCCTGTTTCCGGGATATTACTAGGATGGTCGGACTGACAATAGGTAATTGGGTTTTTTTTTCCATACTTGAGATACTTTGGAGTTAATGGCACGACAATGTTGATTTCTCTCCAAAATTTTTCACCTTTTTGGCTGATGTGGTCGCCAAAAAGGTGAGATTGCATTCGCCCTTGACCCTTGGGAACTTGGGTTCTCTTCTCCGCCGTTGCTCCTGAATCTGCTCGTTAGTATCAAACTCGCTTTCGTCTTTTTCAGCTTATGGATTTTGTTTGTTGAAATTCTTCCCTTTGTTCCCAGTTTCAGCGTTGCTTCTCATATGCTTATTAATCCGACATTGCTAGTTTGTATGGTTTGGCTTCCCAAAACTGCGCATGGTGTATGGAAGGCTCCCCTCAAATTTTATCCCACTCTTCCTTAGAATAGGATATGTGTTCCCTGCCTTCTGCACCTTTTCCTTTCCATTTGCTGGAGTTTTCTTTTCCAAAGGCGATATTTACCTCTTTGGACTTTTCTTGCGTATCTGGAGTGGCCATCTTCTCAGGGCGAGATGACTTTTTAGCTTGTATAAGCGTATCTATATTTCCACCTCTTACCCTAATATCATCTTAGCCGTTGCGTGCTCATTGGCTGTTGTTAGCGTAGAATCTAGGTCTTTATGTGTTTTTTATCCCACCATGAATGGTACAAGGACATGTTTAATACCATTGACGAAAACATACATTGCTTGAATGTCACTCACTTCAGAGCAGCTGTTATTCATTGCTGTCCATCTTGAAATAAAGTCGACATACGTCTCATTTTCGTATTGGATGCAACGGTTTAACTGGTTAATACTCTTGGGGCATGCGTACGTGCCTCGGAAGTGTTGAGCAAAAAATCTATACATATTCTCCCAGCTACCCACCGTTATTGACGATAGTCCATTCATATCGTTGAGGAAATCACTATTCCGCCCTTTACCGAAATTTCGAGACATTTTCTACGAGGATTTTCTGAAATGTAAAAATAACAAAAAGAACATAAACTTGCGTAGTCCAGTCGTAAAAAATGGCTAAAAATGATATTAAACTACAATATAAACATATGGTATTGGAATAAAACAAGTATGTAACAATAAAAAAAAAATTAGATACGTTTTAAACGTATTAGGCGCTTCAACTGTGATTCTGGGTGACTGCTACCACCTAGTTCGAGAGTTTCTGAAGGTGGAGTTTGACCACAATTTCCTAGAAGCAAATACAATTGCTCATGAGTTTGACCAACATGTTTGGGTCGATGAACCTCTTGATTTTATTGTACCTCCGCTTGTTAAAGATGTAACCTATGTGATCAATGAATAAAGAGGTATAACTTTGTCGAAAACAGTGGGAGTCGATCTGGTCAAAAGAAAAATGTATACAATACCATTAGATCGACGAGGTCATGTGTTCCACTCTATCTAAACTCGAAAATGTATACAAAGCTTGTTTGAAACATGACGATAGGAGTTCACTAGGGATTTTGTTGTAATCATCTACGCCATCCACATCATAAGATTTTTTTGTGAGTGACAAACACGGATGAAGAAACTGTTGGAGGAGATGTATATATTTTGTTTTTGTTATACCGTGCTTGTTTGTAAAGGAGACACCTCGTTTCCAGCGAATTGTTCCTTCAAAGGTGAGGAAACAAAACTTAAGGGGCGACAGGTGGTGAAAAACATTTTTGAGTATGAGGAAGTGGTTTATCATTCTTCTTGAGCAAAATTGATTTCGGGAGTCTTGTAATTATGCATGGAAGATGGATTTTTCTTACCGTATTAGTTTTTAGCTGGTCAACCACGGTACCTTGCATTGCTTAATAATTCAAGTAAAGTAGGATCGCGCATGAACCAAGGACATGGTTTAGACGGATCTTAATACTAGTTCTGTTGCTCATGTTTCGATCCGATTGGAGATAAATTAACTTTGATTTTCACGCTACCGTTGAGTGACCTTCCATGGTTAGAGAGCGATCCGTGCTTAGGTACCATCGACTGATTGATAATGATTTGGTGTAATTTCGCAGGCATTTTGTTGGAGAAGTAGTAGGCAGGTAGTAGTCGCAGGGCAAGAGTGACCCGGCAGGCTTTCGGAGTAACCTTCCTGTTTCGAGCTCTCGTATGTCAACGTGCCAACCGCTAGGTCCCCGTGCAAATTGATTATTGAAACTCTTGCTATCGTCCTTAACAAGGTCGTACAAATAATGCAGCGAGGTCACTCACGCACGCCTTTCCACTTGTGTAATCCGGGAATCCGGTGAAGTGTACACAAGCCTTGTTTAGACCATGACGATGTACACGACTTCTGTATGTTACAGTACTCTACAAGGCAAGAGAATCTTTCGTTGTAACTGTCCGTACCCGCCTGCCTACGCACGCTTCGCCACGTGTCGACGCCGCACAGACAGAGATACCCCCAGGAGGAGTAAACCCTGCCAAAAACAAAACGGAAAACGTAACACTAGCAAACCGTGCCCACATAAAAAAGCGCGCGGTTTTCCGTCCAAGGCTCTGGACCCGCCGTGCCCCAGGACCCACATCACGCGCGCGTCGGCGCGTGACGCCCACCCCCTCGGGAGCCCACCGTAACCGTCCATCCTACAGTCGACGCCCCTGGACGCGCCACGTGCGCCCTCCGGCCGGCCGCCACAGAGCAGCAGCAGCAGAGGAGGAGCCCCCGTCCGCGGTGGGCCCGGGTCCGGCCGCGACAGCACAATCACAGCCGGCCAACCCCCCCCTCCCTTCTCCCCCACTACTTGCCTCCCCGCCCCCGTCCCTCTCCCTCCGTCTCCATTGCTTTCTCCGTTCCCCCACCACCCCTTCTCCCTCTCGCCCACCGCGCGCGTCACCCCGCCCCGCCTCGCCTCGCCTCGTCGGAAGGCGGCCGCGAGCAGCAGCGCCCGCGCCGGCGGAGCGAGAGGGAGCGAGGCCGCGAGAAAGGAATGCGGATGTTTTCCAAGGCGTGCTCGCTCGTGGTCTCCTCCCTCCCGCGCTGCTCCTCCTCCGCTAACCCCACGGTACGACACCTTCCCATCCCCCCTCACCCTCTCCGTACCCGTCGGTTTCCACGGGATTTCGCGCCGTGGGTTTTGGATCTGGGCCCGCCGGCCGCCACGCGCTCGATCGATCGATCGCCGCCACCCGCCCGCAACCGCTTCGGCGTGGACGAACGAACGCACCGGCGCTTTTGCGATCCGGTCCCTCGGTTCCTGCGCTACTCGCATATTCTCTCAGCAGTCATACGGATATTTTGTTTTCCAATACTATTGAAATCGCGCGGCGTGGAATCGGTCGCGAACGACTCTACGCAAATACAGTCGTGTGATTGCGTTTTCTGTGGTTTGCGAGTTGTTGAATATCGCCAGCTCTGTTGTTTTTGCAGATGAGGGGGCAGCAGCCGTCCCTGATACCGAGGGTCAGCGGCAAATGGCTCGGGAAGCCGCTCATGTACGGGATCGGCACGCTGCTCGTCATGCCGCTCAGGACGCTGCACGGGGTGGGACGCATGTTCGGCGCCGCGCGCTATCTCTGCAACATGACCAGCGTCTCCTCCTCGCTGCAGATCGAGCTCGTGAGTGCTCTCTCTCTAACCCTGCAGAATTTGTTTTAGGCTTCTGAATGTAACTGCTAGCTGCGACCATATAAGAAAACCTCTATCTGAATGTAACTGCTAGCTGCGACCATATAAGAAAACCTCTAGCTGCTGGGCTGACAGCAGTAAAAAAAACACAGGGTGGGGACTAGTCTGTTTACTGTTTGCTTTAGGAGACAATTAAACAGTAGAAGATGTCTGTTGAGGGGGACTAGTTATAACCAGCTGCGACGGGTTTCTCACAATTCTGTGGTATTGCTGGCGGCTTTGCTTTTGGACAGAAACTAAGGGCCATTCTCAGTAGTAAAGCATTCACGTCTATGAGAAAAGCTTCCCCATATTCTTCTCCCACTTCATCAATTATTGCTTTATTCTGCTTCATTTTTCTATCTTGTTGCCTAACTGCCATGATATATGTTGGACACATTAGACTCCTGTCTTTGTTGCCAAACCTTATCAAGCGTACTATGGTGGGCCAGATGATGTGCCCTTCTCCTTAGTTTGCCCTCGACTCTTCATGTTTGTAGTTTCTTTCAGACAACGTATCTTCAGGTTAATGACTGAGCAGCATTACTTGTATTTCTTTAAGATTTATAACAGCTCTTAATATATACTGGCTTTTAATTCCAAGGGGCATTAGAATCTGAAAGTGCATGCCGTCCACACTTATCAGTTGGCACAACAAGAAAATCCCTGTTGTCTACACATTTCACTTATCTTCCTTTCAGTATATGTTTCCTCATACTCTTTGCACTCCCTTCCGATGTTTCTTAGCTATGCTCTGCATCTTGTGTAGGTACCCTGTCTTCAAGATAACTATGCGTACATCTTGCATGATGTGGATACCGGAACTGTTGGAGTTGTAGACCCTTCTGAGGCGATGCCTATCATAAACGCATTGGAAAAGAGAAACCAGAACTTGACCTATATATTAAACACCCATCATCACTATGACCATACTGGTGGCAACTTGGAACTGAAGGCAAAGTATGGTGCAAAGGTATACAGTTGTCAACCTCCTTTGATCTTTCTAATTCCTTTTCTGTTGCTTAGAGACTGCATGAAGCCATTAAAATGTGTACTAGTATGAGATAAACTGAAGCTCAATTAGATATTACACGAACCTTTTGCTCTACCAGATATTATTGGCAGTCCTATCAACAATTATCCATCAAACTTAAGGACGCAAGATTGAATTTTATAACTGATGTTGGAAGTTTAGTTGTCTGAATGGCTTTCCGTTGTTCCTTGAGTGTAAATTGTTCTTAAAGTAGTAAATTTAACAGATAATGGTTCTCTAGGTTAATAGCTGGAGGTGACTCGCACAAGTTTAGTTTCTAGCTCGCCATTGTGTCTCCACAGGATTTCACCTACACCAGAAACATGAACCAAACAAGAAATAATGATATCTTCCGCTTTTGTTTTCTAACAGTAATATTTTTACTAGGTTATTGGTTCTGAGAAGGATAAAGATAGAATTCCTGGTATTGACATAACCCTAAGCGACGGTCACACATGGATGTTTGCCGGTCATCAAGTTCTTGTAATGGAAACTCCTGGCCATACAATAGGTGTGTAATTGCAAATTACTTAATTGTGTTGACTTATGTTCTTTGTATGGTCCAGGCAGAATTGTTAAATCCTGCTGGGTATGTATTGGTTTATCTTTACCAGCAATAGTGCAGATTTCTGCACATGATGGTTTTCAAAAGTTCAAAAATTACAGTTACAAGCTAGTAGAAAAAATGAGAAGTTACATGTGTGCCTTATTGGATGAAGTGAACCTTCAGATTTTGAGGCAAAGACGACCACTTCTATAGGTTTAGCTTTACCGGAAATATCGCAACCCTAACTTCACACAGCCTTTTTTTTTTATGCCCAGAATACATAGTCATATTTGTGATCTCAAATTTACAGGTTACATGTGTGTTTTTAGATTTTATCAAACCTTAGAAATTTGTTTTGTTAGTCCAAGTTGATATGCATCCTTGATCATTTGATGATGTCACCGCTAGGAGTGCCACTCCAATTTTTAATTTACTCAGTGCTCTAAATTGTTTCTCTTACCTCTCTTCTACACAAACTATATAATCTGCAATTATTCATGGTTAATGTTTTCTTGAAGTCCGTAAGTAGTGACCTACCTTTATGGGACATGCTCAGAACTATTAAGATTTGGCGTATTTCTTATGACAGTGTGCGGTTGTGTCCCTGGATATGCATATTATGTTTGTTTAGAAAATAAGTTTTTAGTGCAACAGGGTTTTTCAAGAAATTCATCCACTCCTTTTGTATTAGGTCATCTGAGCTTTTACTTCCCTGGATCTGGAGCAATATTTACAGGTGATACCTTGTTTAATCTATCATGTGGAAAGCTTTTTGAGGGGACTCCAGAGCAGGTTTGATATCTTTGTATACATGTACCCTGTAATAGTTCAAATGCTCATATGTTATGCTCTTTGACCTTTTTTTTGAAAGGTTATGCTCTTTGACTTTGTTCTACTTCCATATGCTTTCAGATTTCCCTATTAGATGTCTGTAAGAAGCTGCTTCTTGCCAATGTTTTTTGCTTTTGGAATAGAAGGAACTTACTGCTGAAGAATTTCCTTAATTGAAACTAAGAAGCATTTGGAGATTCAGAGTTTTCAGTAAAAAAACCAAACCGTTTGAACCTATCAACCATGAGTAATAAAAGATACTAGTATTTAGGAAGGCCTGTATGGATAATTACAAGAAGTGAGATATTGCTACACCGAGCATTGTTGCACTTAGTTTATTTGAACAACAAATGAGGAATAGTTTTCATCAAATCAAAGTGCCCGCACCTTCCACTAGAATCTGCTATTCACTAAAAAAAACTGATAGGTTGTGGATTGGTGGTGGTTTTGTAGCTTGTCAAGGGTTTGCTCCATTTTCCTTTTCGTAGAAGTTTACCTGATGAAGTCCTGTGTATGCATCACTGAGACTTGCTTATATCGCCATTTTCCCTGATCTTGCTGCAGATGCACTCTTCACTCCAGAAAATTGTAGCTCTTCCAGACATGACGAAGGTGTACTGTGGACATGAATATACTCTGGTGAATGATATTTCCTCTCTCTTAAGTCTAGAAATTTTCTGCATTAACCTGTATCTAATGCTTGAAGTACCTCCTCGCAGAGCAATTCGAAGTTTGCCTTGAGCGTAGAACCAGGAAATGAAGAACTTCAGGAATATGCTGCAAGTTCAGCTGATTTGCGCAATAAGAATACACCAACGGTAATATAACTTCTAAAAGTTTATGCATTCCTAACTTTTGGCATACATGAGTTTGTGCATTTTCTGTTTCTTCTGCTTCCAAGATCTCACTGCTATATTATTTGCTGTAAATATTTGGTGCTTACTCCATTAATTTGTTAGCACGTTCAACAGAAGTATGATCTGCAAACAAGTGTCACAGTTAAAACATTAGTTTGCTTTGTTTTCATGATTTACCAGACCTCTGCTTGCAATTTAGATGACTACTACCATCACAAAATAAGCAAGATGCTGGATTGTTTAACAATGTTTAACCTGTTAAATTATCCATGCTTTGTTTTCCAGGTGCCAACGACAATTGGGAGAGAGAAGCAGTGCAATCCCTTCTTGAGGACTTCCAGTCCAGAGATCAGGAGAATGCTATCCATTCCGGACCATTTCGATGATGCACGTGTTCTCGAGGTCGTCCGACGGGCGAAGGATAACTTCTGACTAACCGCAAGACAGTTCCCATAAAAATGATGATCCAGCTGCCTCGTTGAAGAGAGAAGCGGACAAAGAACTCCCACAAGACCCCAACCGAAGGAAGGAACACAGGGAGGAAATGTGTATAGCTTGATAGTTCCTAAAAATGCTTGGCCGGAAATTTCGCCTCGCGTTGTATGTAGCTTGCATAGTGCTTGTTAATTCGATAGCGGGCGGTGATAATTCTTTTGTCGACTACAAAATAAGATTGTTCTGTTATCCCTCGATTAGGGAACAGAAACAAAAGCCAGCTAGCTGTTTGATAGGTATTCAGTCATTGCTTCCTCATTTTCTTGGCAGCTGCAACCGTCTTGGTCATTTTGTGATCTATTTTACGACGGATAATATTTGTGCAATGTGTCAACGTAGACAATGACGACACTGGATCACACCAATGTGTCCTTGCGGATGATGACATAAATGCCAGACTTGCAGTGCACGTCACACTTTGGAAAGTGGTGCTCGGTCAGCAATCATGCTCGATGAATGCGATGCATCACCGAAAGAGAAAGCATCAGGACGAGGGTCGCGATTCTTCTAATCTTTTTCCCATAAGCATGTGTGGCAATCTGGATGGCCTTTTATATTTCTTTAGGGCTGCTTTGATTTAAAGGGATCGTGCAGGATTTGGATCCTTAGATTTTTTTTTTCTACAAATACCGTTTGATTCACATGGTTACCATCATTTGAAATTCTGCAAAAGATTCCTTTGTACTCTATTTTGAAGGGAAATTTCTACCCCTTCCAACCTCCTTTTACAATTCTTCTGATTTTCCTGTGAATCATACATTTGTGAATATAATCCTGTAATATCAAAGAGGACACGCTATCGTAAGGGATCGCGCGCACTTATCCCCCGGGTCGCCAGCCGTCCGATGTGATCGCCCCTGGCCATCGATCCCGCTGCATATACGTCACGATGATGCGCGTAGGCTGGTCCATCCCCCGTCCGCCTGTGACCGCGCGTAGCTGACGCCGGCCCGCCACCGTCGGAGCATCGCCGGCCGTCGTCGGAGCACACCGGGAGCATCGCCGCCCGTCGTCGGAGCAACGCCGCGCGCCGGCCGTCGTCGCAGCAACGCCGCGCGCCACCGGAGCACACCGGGAGCATCGCCCGGTCGTCGTCGAAGCAACGCCGCGAGCCATCGGAGCAACGCCGGGAGCATCGTTGAACGCCGTCGGTAGCATCGATATCCGCCTAAGGGAGCATCACTCCCCGCCTAAAGGAGCACCGCCGCCAGCCTAACGGAGCATCGTCGCCCGCCTAACAGAGCATCGCCGCCCGCCTAACGGAGCACCGCCGGCATCTGGAGGGGAGCGACGCCGCCCACCCACGGGAGCACCGCCGCGTGCCTAAGGGAGCATCACCGCTCGCCTAATGGAGCACCACCGGCTACCTGCGGGAGCACCTCCGGCGGGAGGCAGCGCCGTGCCCCGCCTAACGGAGCACCACCGCATGCCTACGGGAGCATCACGGTCCGCCTAGAGGAGCACCGCCGGCTGCCTTGAAAGAACATAAGTTCTAAATCCTGTTTTGAGTGTTTGATTACAACATATAGATGGACTAATGTGCTTTGCTAAGTGTACTCAGAAAATATCAACCCGTAAATATCATACAAAGCTAAGCAATGAGTGAGAAAAAGTTACGGGAAAAGATGAGGAAGAGGAGAAAAGAAACGTCGAAGAAAAAGGAAAAAGAAGAAGGCAAAGGGGTGGCCGGCCTCCTGGCCAGGCCGAGGCCGGCCTCCAGGCCGGGGCGCTCGGGTGGGGGGCCGGCCTCGCCCCTCTGCCCACGCCGGCCCCAGGCCGGCCTCCAGGCCGGGGCGCCCGGGTGGGGGTCCGGCCTCCCCCCAGCCCCACGCCGGCCCCAGGCCGGGCTGGCCGCGCCCACGCCGGCCTCCCCTGGCGCCCACGCCGGCCCCAGGCCGGCCCCCAGGCCGGGGTGGGTTTGGCCCGGCCCTGGTTGCCTCCTGGCCGGCCAGGCCGGCCCCTAGGCCGGGGTGGGGCGCAGGAAAGGTGAAATGACCCCTAACGGCCGTATTTTTGACGTTGGTATAAATACATCGCCTCCACCTACCTCCTTGCTTTGTCAATCCCACCTACACTCTCTCTCACCACCATTGATTGACCAAGCTCAAGCTCAAGAACAAGATCTCCACAAATCCCCAACCAAAGCTCGTGATACTTTAGGATTTGAAGGAGACACCCCCGATCTACAACTCCACCGAGCCGATTAGAAATCCACCCACTCATCCCATAGGGATCTTGTCATTCTTAGTTCATTGGAGCTAGGAATCTTGTTGCTCTTAGTTCATCGGAGCTCGGAGCCTTGTTGATATCCCCGGTGCTTTTGTGCCCGTGGATCTTGCTTCTTGGAGTCTTGGCGACTCTCGGGATTTGGTGAGGACCCTCCAATCTTGTGGAGTGTGCCTCATCCTTGTAAAGGTTCTAGTTGTCAACCTCAACGGCAACATAGTGATTCGAGCCTATCCACATCGGTGGAAGGACTCGAAGGAGATACGGTGTGGCATTTGAGGCCTACTCGGTGTTCCACTTTGGTGGCACCGCACCGCTCCAACGGAGATTAGCTTCCATTGGGAAGTGAACTTCGGGATAAATCTCCGCGTCATTATGTTCGGTTATTCCTCAACTTACCTTTACTTGTTACTACTAGCTTAGTCATATTGCTCACCTTGTGCTAGTCGTAATTGCTCAACATATAGGATTGTCCATCTAGTCGCATACTCTAGATAATCTATATTTGAGCTTTGCCTTGTTAACTTGAAAAAGAAGTTAAAATTTGTAGTTAACCTATTCACCCCCCCCCCCCCTCTAGTTAACCTCTCGATCCTTCAATTGGTATCAGAGCCTCGTCTCTTTATAAAAGGCTTTACCGCCTAAAGAGGAGGTGAGGATGGCCGATGATCCCGTCACCATGGATGGGATTCAAAAGCTAATCCAAGCTATGATTGAATCTTCCGAGAAGAAGATGGAGGGACTAATAAAAGAATTGACATCTCCATCTAAGCAACCTAGTGAAAATATTATCTTAGATGAACATGGAAACCCCTTGCCAACTAAAGAAGGAAGTGATACAACTTCACCTTTAAATAATGGTGCACCATCAAATGGTAGTGGTGGCAATTCTTTTGGCTATGCATACAACAATGCTCCTAATGTTCAACATCCGCATGTTTCTAATCTTGGTCCACCTCCTTTGGTGGATCGGCATCGTTTTACTAATTGGAAAGCTTCCATGAAGTCTTACATGTGCAACTCTTCAATGCAAATATGGAGAATTGTTGAAAAAGGGTATGAGCCAAAGGACCCCGCAAATCTAAGCTCAAGTGACATCATAGATGAGCAACTCAACGCTCATGCTTTGCACATGTTGGAGAGGGCAATGGAAAAGGAAGGAGTTGAGCACATTCGGTCCTTCACTAGTGCAAAGAAAGCTTATGATGGTCTTGTTGATATGTTTGACGGCAATGTCAACCTCCAAAGGTCCAAGAGGTCAATCATTCAAAGAAAAGTTGAACACTTTCATTTGGGCGATGGAGAGAACATAGAAGACATGTTTAGAAGACTCAAGGCTCTTGTAAATGATATGAGAGATAGTGGATTCACGGATTGTACGGAGAATTGGGTCAAGGAGAAATTCCTACTCACCTTGATGCCATACAATGAAAACATGGTGATGAATGTACAAGCAAGGGCCGACTATTTGGACCTATCCCCCAATTATGTCTTAGGTCTTTTTATCACTCTCAAGGTCATGAAACAAACCTCCGATGATGTCATGGCCCGTGTGAACGGAGCAAAGAAAGCATCTCTTGCCTTGAAGGCCAAGGTCATTCCCCATGAAGATAATGACTCGAGTGATGATGGTGGCTCTACGCATGAGGTCTCCGAGAAAGAAATGAGGACATCACATGAAGAATGCTTGGCTCTTGCTCAACACAAGTGGTGGAAGAAAGGAGACTTTAGATCCAATGCCACCAAGAACAAAGGAAAGGAATCCTCGAGCACGAAGAAAGCAAGAACTTGCTTCAATTGTGGAGATTCCGAGCACTTCGTTGCCGAGTGTCCCTTCAAGAGTAGAATTGAGAATGGAGGAAGACTTATCAAGAAATCCACCTTCATTCCCAAGTCCAAGAACTTCATCAAGAGAGGCCCTCCTAGGGCAATGATTGCTAAAGAAGTCGAGTACACCTCCGGTGGTGAAGAGAGTGATGGTGAAGGCGAACAAGTAGGTATGGCGGCCATGGCTAGGGGCGTCATACCTCCTAACTTAAGCTCTCTCTTCTCCAACCCAAATGACAACAAGGGCCCCTCGATTCACAAGTGCTTCATGGCCAAGGGTATACCCCCAAAGGTGACTCCTACACTTAAACTTGCTAACTCCTCTATTCCTTCACTACTAAATTGTGTCGAGGAAGACCCCTTGACAAACTTTGTTGAAAAACTAGAAGGAGAAACTAAATCCATCTTTGTCTCTCTCATGGATCAATTAAGTGAGGCACATGGCCTCATTGATGAACACGAGGAGAGAATAATGTTACTTGAAAAGTTTGCTCGTGATGATGCTAATAAAATTGAGGAGCTTGAGAAAGCTCTAGATGAATCACATTGCCTTAAAGAAAGCATTGAAGAAACCTTTGCAATTGACATAGCTAAAGTTAAACTTGATTGTCAACATGCTTTTGCTAAGGTAACGGAATTCATGAGTTTAAATGATGCAACTAACCAAGGGTATAATGAACTCATTAAGGATTTTGATAAGCTTAAAATTGATCATCGTACTATCTCAAATGAGCTCAAAACCTTAAAAGGAGTTAGAATTGTGAATGAAAACTCTTGTGCTACTAACCCTTTGTGTGTCAAGGCAACTCTCATTGAGGAGAACAATAGGTTGAAGGCACAACTCAACAAAGGCCTTGCCACATGCATCCAAGGCCAAAAGAACCTCAATGATCTTTTGAGTAATCATAAGAGAGTTGTTGGTAAAGAAGGCCTTGGTTTTGGTTCCACATCGAAGGTGGCCTACAAGAAGAAGTCAACTCCCTCCACTAACTCTATTGTTTTTGTGAAGGAGGGGGAGTTGGCTAATGAGGAAGATGAGTTTGATATTATTGCTAAAAGTATTGTTTCTAGGAACATTACAACTCACAACAACTTTGCGGGAAAGTATAACCCATCCTATGTGCTTCTAAAATCTACTAATGGTCATGTTTATGCAAAGTATGTAGGCACCTCATACGGTGATGATTACAAGCATGCTATTTGGGTTCCCAAGACCCTTGTGACTAACAAAAAAGGACCCATCCAAAAAATGGGTACCTAAGACAAGAAGTTGATTCATTGTAGGGTTGCATTTCCGGTGGAACATCATGGATGATTGATAGCGGTTGTTCCGCACACATGACCGGAAGCAAAGAAGTATTAGAAGACTTGAAACTCCAACTTCTCAAGTTTGCTCATGTAACTATTGGTGATCGCTCACAACTTAAGGTATTGGGACATGGCAAGGTGGTCATTTCTCCGGATTCATCCATTGAGAAAGTCCTCCTTGTTGAGTCCCTTGGCTATAATCTTCTTTCCGTCTTGCAACTTTGTGAATGCAATTTTACATGTGTATTTGGGCGTCACCATGTGCTTGTCCTTCACACTATTTATCTTAAAGTAGCCTTTGTTGGATTTGTGGAAAACGGTATGTATGTAGTGGATTTCTCGAAAGAAACTACACATATCGCCACATGTCTAATGGCTAAATCCGATGTGGGGTGGCTTTGGCATCGTCGCCTAGGCCACGTCGGTATGAGAAATCTACAAACTCTTGTGAAGGGTGAGCATGTGGTAGGACTAACAAGTGTGAATTTTTCCAAAGATCGTCCTTGTAGCTCTTGTATTGCCGGAAAGATGCATGAGAAGAATCATCCTAAGACATCAATCATCGCCACAACAAGACCTTTTGAGCGCATTCACATGGACCTATTTGGTACTCCCACATATGATAGTCTTGGTGGCAAGAAATATTGTTTGGTTATTGTTGATGATTATACAAGATACACTTGGGTTTTCTATATCAAGAAGAAGAGTGAAACTCAAGAAAGATTTATTACTTGGGCTACCGAAGTGCAACGCCAATATGACACCAAGATCTTATCCATTACTAGTGACAATGGTTCCGAGTTCAGGAACTACACCATGGATGAATTCTTGGGTAATGAGGGGATAAGACATCAATATTCCGCCGCGTACACCCCTCAACAAAATGGTGTTGCGGAGAGGAAGAATCGCACACTTATTGATATGGCAAGAACTATGATGGCTGAGTTCAAATCCCCATATAACTTTTGGGCCGAAGCTATCAACACCGCTTGTCATCTATCTAACCGACTCTTCCTTCGTCCGATGATTGGCATGACTCCATATGAGCTTCTAACCGAGTCTACAACATATCCACCGGGTGTGTTGAAGAATCTATGAATGTGGAATTTCATGAGGATAATGGCTCCCAAGTGGAGCAAATTGATTGTGATGATGTAGGTGATGAACCATCCTCCATAGCCATAGGAAGAATGGGTGTAGGTCCACTTATACCCATTGAGGGACACCTTGTGGAAAATGAGGATGGAACTAGCTCTACGCAAGTGGAGCCCTCTACATCAACCACCAATCAAATGGTAAACCAAGAACAAGAAGAAGATCTTAATGTGGATATCTCCCATCAAGAAAGTGATCAAGATCCACCCAATGATAATGGTGGAAGTGGTCTTGGTGATACTTCACCAATAACTCCAATAAGGGTGGACAATGGTCTTGATGAAGGAAATGATGAGGATGTCCCACCAAATGAACATCCCGATGATGCTCTAGTTCGTATCATGTCTCGTCAAGCATCAAGATTGCAACAAAAGTCACTATATCAAAAGAATATCATTGGTGGCTTGGGAAGAAGTGTCTCCACTCGTGGACAAGTACTTAAGTTTTGTGGTATTCATTCATATGTCTCTCATGTTGAACCCATCAAAGTATATGATGCTCTTGAAGATGAAGATTGGGTTCAAGCTATGCATGAAGAGCTCCATAATTTTGAAAGGAACAAAGTATGGTCTCTAGTGGAAAGACCCAAGGATCACAATATCATTGGAACTAAATGGGTGTTCAAGAATAAGCAAGATTCTCATGGGCAAGTGATTCGCAACAAAGCACGATTGGTTGCTCAAGGCTACTCTCAAGTCGAAGGACTTGACTACGGTGAAACTTTCGCTCCTGTAGCTAGGCTTGAATCCATTCGTATATTACTTGCATTTGCCACTAGTCATAACTTCATCTTGCATCAAATGGATGTTAAAAGTGCCTTTCTAAATGGACCTTTAAATGAAATGGTATATGTTAAACAACCTCCGGGATTCGAGGATCCCAAGTATCCTAACCATGTCTACTTCCTCCATAAGGCTTTGTATGGCCTCAAACAAGCCCCACGTGCTTGGTATGATCACTTAAAGGAGTTCTTAGTAGATCGTGGTTTCGTGCTTGGGGTAATTGATCCCACTCTCTTTACCAAAAGTGTAGATGGACATTTCTTTGTATGCCAAGTATATGTTGATGATATTATATTTGGATCCTCTAACGTGAGTTTTGTAGATCAATTTGCCAAACTAATGACAAGTGAATTTGAGATGTCTATGATGGGAGAATTAAAATTCTTTCTAGGTTTTGAGATCAAGCAATATCATGAAGGGACTTTCATTTGTCAAGCCAAATATATTCAAGACATGCTCAAGAAATTCGATATGATAAATGCCAAACCATTACCTTATCCAATGCCTACAACCACAAATCTCTCTTTGGATCATGAAGGTATACCGGTAGACCCCAAACTTTATCGATCCATCATTGGATCTTTGCTTTACCTTTGTGCATCTAGACCGGACATTATGTTTAGTGTGGGTTTGTGTGCAAGATTTCAATCTAACCCCAAGGAAAGCCATATGATTGCGGTCAAGAGGATTCTTAGCTACTTGGTTGACACTCCAACTCATGGTCTTTGGTATCCATCAAACACAACTTTTGATCTTGTGGGATACTCGGATGCGGATTGGGGAGGTGACAAGGTGGATAGAAAATCAACCTCGGGTGCTTGCCAATTTCTTGGTAGGTCTCTCGTGTGTTGGTCTTCCAAGAAGCAAAATTGTATTGCCACCTCCTCCACGGAAGCGGAGTATATCTCCGCCGCAAGTTGTTGTTCTCAACTCTTATGGATGAGGCAATGTCTTAAGGATTTTGGAATTAAGATTAATACAATGCCTCTTTTATGTGATAATGAGAGTGCCATTAAGATTGGTCACAATCCGGTACTTCATGGCAAGACCAAGCATATTGAGATTCGGTATCATTTTATTCGGGATCATGTGGCCAATGGCGATATCTCACTCTCTTATGTCAACACTAAAGATCAACTTGCTGACATCCTTACCAAGCCTCTAGATGTGAAGAGATTCAAGGAATTGAGGAGTGAGCTCAACATCATATGTGCAAGCAATTTTAGTTGATTGAAAATCTTGCATACACACCCCTACTAGACTCCTATTTGGATTTAGATGCACGCATAGACATAGTGGGAGTGTAGCTCAATCAATGAGCCAACACTACCTCTATAATGCATAAATAAACAAATCATGCCTAAATGATCATTTTTAATGACATCATGTGCTTCAATGATGAGTCTCGACAATGCACCCAAGATACATCTTCGCGGTGCCATATCGAACATACTCATACATGGTGGCTACGGCCACCGCCAATTTTCAATAAGACTTTTGTGTTCGAATGGTCACTCATTTGCCTTTCCACTTGTTTTCATATTTCATTGGTATCCAATGTTGCTCATTCGTTTCTTTTTTTCCATTGGATACAAGTGAAAACATCATATGCATGTCATCATCCTCATCTCATTCGTGCACATGGTCAAATAAAATTGCTCTAAGAAACAAACACGTTTTGGTTGCTAGAACATATTTCACGAAAATCGTTGAATTAGAATATTTTTTGTGGTATTTTTATTGCGTGTTGTGGGTTGATAGTTGTGAAGGTTCATTTTTGTCTTTAAGTTTTTTTTACAAAAAAATAATAATAAAAAAACACACAGCGCGCGCATACCCCACCCCGGCCCCAGCTGCCGCCGAGCCGGCCCCAGGCCGGGTGCCAGGCCGGGGCGCTCGGCCACCATGCCGGCCTCGAGCTGCCGCCGTGCCGGCCCCAGGTCGGGGTGCAGGCCGGGGCGCTCGGCCCCCATGCCGGCCTCGCGGCCGGCCCCGCCCTGCCGCGCACCGGCCCCAGGCCGGGCTGCCCGCCCCGCACACGCGCCGCGCCGGCCTGGCCGGCCACCCGCCCGGCCCCAGGCCGGGGTGGGCGCTGCCCCACCCCCACACGCACAAACACACGCACACGCCCCCTCCCCTACCCCAACCGCCCCCACTCTCCTTCTTCCTCCTCTCCACCCTCCATTAGAGCACCTTGGTGCTCTTGCCTCCCCCATCCCCCCCACCTCCATAGTCCATCCCCACCACCCAAATTCACGGATCCGCAAGCCCTCGGCCCTCTCCTCCCTCTCCTCCACACGGAATTCTCACTAACCCCTTATTGGAGGAGATCGGGACACTTGTTTCTCTAGTACTTTTTGTTTGAGATGGCTTCAAACTCGGGTAAATTTCCTTGGGCTTCTCTATGATTTAGGTGTATGTGAGTACTCTCTCTAGGTGTGCTAGTACTAGTGTTCATGTGCTAGATCTTTTGTTTCCATCTATTCAAGATTAGGGTTCATACCACCTTGTTCTATTGTGTTTTGTTCATGACATGTGTTCCATAGATTCTTATGCTTATGCCATGATGTTGCTCACCTAGTCCTATGATACCATGTCTCACCTAGCCTTGCACATCCACTTCATAATTGGCCATGACTACATATTAATCTTTTCCTATTATTGATACAATTGTTCTATCATTGTGACCTAATGAGTATGATATAACTTAAATATCTTTACATCCTCATGATCGTTCGTATGCTTCAATGCCAAATATTTTGTTTCACATCAAACAATTCTATCCACATGATATGATCATATGCAAACACCCCTCATCTTGTTTTCACTAACCTTTGGGCTAGTATTTCATTTCCATGTCGTTGTCCCATAGATTCATGGTTTAATTATTTCTTCTCCCCTAAACAACGACCATGTGCACTCATTATCATGCTCCATCTCCATGCATCATATGTTTCAGGTGATTCTCCTCCCCACGATGATGCCTCTCGCTCTCTCCGTCCTCGCACCTCTCGCAAGAAGAGTGCCTTGGAGGTTGCTGGTTCCACTCCCTCACGGAGACATGCTCCCACCCTTCCAATCAATCCGAAGGAGCCCGTGATCAGAAACTGGGGTGGCCTTAGTACCGCTGATTTTGAGGAAGCTAGGCTGAAATTTAATCCTTATGAGTTTGGTCAAAGGACGTGCTCGGATCCTCTGTTTTATTGCAAGATGCATCAAGTCATGCATGAATTTATTCTTGGCAAGCTACAGCACACTCACGTGGATCAACACTTCTTTGACATCGAGTATACTCGCAACAAGTGGCCTGAAGTTATGACCATCATGGACTACCACAACATCACTCCTCTCATGGGTGACACACTTGCTCATCCGTTCTCTCCAGAGTTGCTCAGGGAGTTCTACTCCACCGTTCACTTCTCCTCTGGTGGTCCCACGCGTCTCCCGCGTACTTTGATATGGATGAGCGGTGGCACCAAGTGTGAGGCTACTATGGATGAGTTTGGTGCTATCTTGGGTATCCCCGAATATCGGTTTGACTATACATTCTATTTCCGCATTCATGGGGAGTCCAACAAGATTATGAAGGCCAAGGATGGGATTCGTCATTGCTATCCCGACGGTACCGGCACCGTGCATATTCCTAAGATCAAGTTCTTCTCTGAGCATTGGTACATGATACACGCCATTCTTCGCAACACCATCAACGCCAAATATGGTGAGAAGGGCGAGGTACGCAAGTGGATGATCAACCTTCTCTTCCACATTGAGTCTCGGATGCAAGCAAAGAAGCAATTGGATGTACTGGACTACATGTGGCAGGAGATGCAGAATGTGGTTAAGGAGAAGCGGGTACCCATCTATGGCTCATACATTCAACGTCTTATTGAGACCCGCATCCCCGAAGGTCTCCTCAACAACTATGCCACAGTGACTCCCAAGAAGAACATTCTTATGTATGATGCTCCCATTGAGACTGCTCATGAGCCAAGGCCTAAGCGCACCCGCACCGAGTCAGTTACTCGCCGCTCTACTTCACCTTCTCCTGCTCCTGAGACATTTAATCTTAAGAAGATTCTTCAGAAGATGAATTGCTTCTTCATTGATAAGCAACATCAAGATTATGAGGCCTATCGCAAAGGGAAGGCCTCTAGTCGCCGTCAGCGCGCCATCCAAACTGCCCTCAAGATTCCTCTTAGTCCTTCCAGCTCCGACGAGATTGCCGAGGAGAAGTGGAAGTCTAAGCATACTTATTGGTGTGGAGATGATGCTACCTCTCTCGGCTCTTTTGCGGGGCCATACACCACCGCTGAGGCTAGCTCCAGTCAGGCTCCACCAGAGGACTTCCATGAGTACGAGGTTGAGGATGAGATGGGTGACGAGTGATCGGGTTGCATTTTTTCTCCCTTTTTGGTGTATGATGCCAAGGGGGAGAAACACTCACGCATAAGCATTGCATTTCATGCATTCATTTGCGTCTTATCTTCGTGATTTGCTTTTATCCTTTTCGTTGAAACTATTTGTGTGGTTTGTGAACCTTGGTGTTATTGTAAGACTATGTCCTTAATTATCTATCGTACTCTCTATTATGCGTGTGACAATGGTTATTGAAGATCATAGCAAGATTATCAAGTTATTTCATCCACTCACTATTTCAATGTGTTGAAGCCATATTGAGGGAAGTTATTATTCATAAGAAGAGTGCTATGGTAAGATCTTCCTAGTAGTAAACATTATTGCTCACTTGTGTTCATACATGTGTATCTTCAAATGGTAAAATCATGGTTGAACTATTTCTTGTACTTCACATAAATATGTTATAGTCTCATCATCATCATGATTATCAAATATACATGTCAATTGTTATGGGCACATAAATAGGGGGAGTACGAATATATATGTTAATTCGCTCACAAATAGTCATGCAAAATTATCTCTTATGCAAATCCGTATGTTGTCATCAAACATCAAAAAGGGGGAGATTGAAAGAACATAAGTTCTAAATCCTGTTTTGAGTGTTTGATTACAAATATAGATGGACTAATGTGCTTTGCTAAGTGTACTCAGAAAATATCAACCCGTAAATATCATACAAAGCTAAGCAATGAGTGAGAAAAAGTTACGGGAAAAGATGAGGAAGAGGAGAAAAGAAACGTCGAAGAAAAAGGAAAAAGAAGAAGGCAAAGGGGTGGCCGGCCTCCTGGCCAGCCCCAGGCCGGCCTCCAGGCCGGGGCGCTCGGGTGGGGGGCCGACCTCGCCCCTCTGCCCACGCCGGCCCCAGGCCGGCCTCCAGGCCGGGGCGCCCGGGTGGGGGTCCGGCCTCCCCCCAGCCCCACGCCGGCCCCAGGCCGGGCTGGCCGCGCCCACGCCGGCCCCAGGCCGGCCCCCAGGCCGGGGTGGGTTTGGCCCGGCCCTGGTTGCCTCCTGGCCGGCCAGGCCGGCCCCTAGGCCGGGGTGGGGCGCAGGAAAGGTGAAATGACCCCTAACGGCCGTATTTTCGACGTTGGTATAAATACATCGCCTCCACCTACCTCCTTGCTTTGTCAATCCCACCTACACTCTCTCTCACCACCATTGATTGACCAAGCTCAAGCTCAAGAACAAGATCTCCACAAATCCCCAACCAAAGCTCGTGATACTTTAGGATTTGAAGGAGACACCCCCGATCTACAACTCCACCGAGCCGATTAGAAATCCACCCACTCATCCCATAGGGATCTTGTCATTCTTAGTTCATTGGAGCTAGGAATCTTGTTGCTCTTAGTTCATCGGAGCTCGGAGCCTTGTTGATATCCCCGGTGCTTTTGTGCCCGTGGATCTTGCTTCTCGGAGTCTTGGCGACTCTCGGGATTTGGTGAGGACCCTCCAATCTTGTGGAGTGTGCCTCATCCTTGTAAAGGTTCTAGTTGTCAACCTCAACGGCAACATAGTGATTCGAGCCTATCCACATCGGTGGAAGGACTCGAAGGAGATACGGTGTGGCATTTGAGGCCTACTCGGTGTTCCACTTTGGTGGCAACGCACCGCTCCAACGGAGATTAGCTTCCATTGGGAAGTGAACTTCGGGATAAATCTCCGCGTCATTATGTTCGGTTATTCCTCAACTTACCTTTACTTGTTACTACTAGCTTAGTCATATTGCTCACGTTGTGCTAGTCGTAATTGCTCAACATATAGGATTGTCCATCTAGTCGCATACTCTAGATAATCTATATTTGAGCTTTGCCTTGTTAACTTGAAAAAGAAGTTAAAATTTGTAGTTAACCTATTCACCCCCCTCTAGTTAACCTCTCGATCCTTCATGCCTGAGGGAGCACCTCCGGCGAGAGGTGATGCAGTGGCGGTGTCGTGGGCGGCGCCGGCGTCGTGCGCGCAGGAGGAGGGCCCCATGGATTGCAGCGAGGACACCCCCTCATCAGCTAGCCGGCGGCGGCGAGGCGTGAAGCCGCCCCGATTTGCCCCAGCGGCGACCGCTCCAACAGCGGAGACCTAGGCGCGCGCTGCTCCTTCACCGGCGTCGTGCGTGCGCGTAGGGGAGAGACCTGGGTAGTTGGTTGCGGGGCGGAGGAAGAGGAAGATAAGGTGGGGTGGGGGTGCGTGGGGCCCGCACACGTGGATGTGCTGGAGAAGAGAGCAGCAGGAGTGAGATGCGCGACCCGGAGGATGATCCTCCGGGGGATTAGCAGCGTTTCCCTATCCTAAGGGCCTCTTTGATTCGGAGGATCTCCAAAGGTGGGAATAGGAAATGATTGCAGGTGTAAAACACAGGATTGAGAAAACACAGAAATTCTATGAAACTGGGTGTTTGTTTCGCACAAAGGAAAGCACCCAAAAAAATGCACAACCTAATCAGAGTAAAAAATAAATGCAGAGGTAAGATTAAGTCATTATGATGCAGTTGATCCGTCTTTCGTCAGGTGAAGAATCCATTCGGGGGTATGCGTTGGCGGATCACAGCAAATTCGTGCAGAAGCAAATCCAAAACGTCAGCGCGGAAAATTTTCAAAACAGTAGTGGTACAAACAGAAGCGAAATGGATGGAACGGAAGAAAAGCCGCCGCAACAGACTCGAAACAAAACCCCTCGTCTCCATCCGGTCATCTCGCCTTGTCCCCCTCGCGTGCCCCGCCCCACCTTCCGCCCACTCCCTCCCCACCCCCGCCCCCCGCCCCACCGCGATGGCGACCGTCGAGCCCGGCCCGAGCCCACCGCCGCCCCAGGTCCCGCGCAAGCCCGCCTGCGCCGTCACCTTCGGCCGCTCCACCCTCCTCGGCCGCCACCTCGCCGCCGCGCTCGCCGCCTCGGGCAGCTGGTCCGCCGTCGCGGTCCTCGACCCCTCCCCGCTTCCCGACACCACGCCAGCCGCCCCCCTCACCCACGTCTCCGTCGACCTCTCCGACCCCGCGGCGCCGCTCGCCCGCGCCCTCGACGGCGTCGCGGCCGTCTTCCACGTGGACCCCACCTCCGCCGCCGCCGACGGGTCCTTCCTATCGCTCCACCACCTCGCGGCCGAGGGCACCAGGCGGCTCCTCGCCGCGTGCCGCGCCGGCGGCGTGGCCAGGGTGGTGTACACCGGCTCCGCCGACGTGGTCGCCACCGGCGCGCTGGACGTGATCAACGCCGACGAGGGCTCGGTTACTTACCCTGACAAGGTGCTGTGTGATCTCGGCGATGCTGGTGTGGCCGATTGCTGCCTGCTTCTGCTCCGCGCTGGGAAATTTTGGTGGTGCACACACTGATTTGTTCCTTGGCCTGTGGATGCAGTTCGGGAATGCAGCGAGCGAGCTGAGGGCGCAGGTAGAGATGATGGTGCTGAGTGCGGATGGGAACGACGGGATGCGGACGTGCGTGCTGCGGCCCAGCAATCTGTTCGGGCCAGGCGATTCGAGCCTGGTGAGGTTCGTCGCTGGATATGCAAGGTCTCCCTTGGGCAAGGTATTCCAAGCTGTCATTTGCTTGATTCTGTTGAAATTCTAGTAAAGAGATCAGCAAAGAGTGTAGAATTCCTATTGCACATCTGTGGTAGCAACAGAATATGTTAGAACTAGTATACAAAGCTGGTGGCAACTGTGCTATTAAATCTCTGATTTGGTGGTCCGTAGTACTTCCAGATCTCTAAGTCATGCGTTCCATTTGAATCGTTGTAGCAGCTGCAAAATCCACTCGATTCTGGCTTATTGAATTATACTAGTTTGCAGCAAATCGAACTTTATGAGATCAGTGTTAATAATTCGTTGCTGGAACAACCTAGTTTTCCAGGGGCTTCCATTTTGACAGATGTAATTTGGTTTTATGTTTATTGAAGTACTTGTCTCCTTTCAGTTGACACAGTTCTGCTTGTGCATTTTCTGTGGTGTCCACTGTCCGGAAGCCTTTGCAAGCTACCAAGTATTAGCTTTCTTACACAAGTCCTGTTCAGTTTGTAATAGGTAGTGGCGGTAACAGGTCTGACTTCACATACGTGGAAAATGTGGCCCACGCTAACATTTGCGCCGAACAAGCTTTAAGTTCAAATGCTGCTTCTGTTGCAGGAAAGGTACACTTCTGCCGATTAAAATGTTACATTTGCATATCATTTGCTCTGATAGGTAATCTAATTGTCAAAAAATTTCAGCCATTTTTTGTCACTAATGCTGAACCTATCGAAACATGGGAGTTCATGTCCTGCATGATGGAAGCCATGGGCTGTCAGAGGTCTTTCTCTCGCACACAGACGCACACATGCAGTAAAGACTATTCATCAAGAAATTAACATGTGCTGTGTCTGTTATTCCATTTATAGGCCCAGGATTAATCTTCCTGCAAAGATGTTGTTGTTTGCTTCCCAGTTCTCCAATATGATTTATCACAGATTGGGTTTGCAAATGTCATCCACTCCACTTCTCAATCCTGATACAGTATACTTCTTGTCATGCACAAGAACTTTTAACACTTCAAAAGCTAGAAAGCTGCTTGGATATGACCCAATTGTATCATTGGAGGTTAGCTTGCTTCCATAACTCATAGTGTTGACAATTATGTATGTTCTTTTTTTTTTTCTCAATAGTGTATTTTCTTGCTTCATAAGTATTGCTACTAAACTATTTCTCTGACTAAACAAATGTGCACATCCAGTGGGTTTGATGTTTGATCTGTATGCAGGATGGAATTACGAGAACTGCTGGGTCAATTTCGGAACTACCAGATAATTTTGATCTATCGAGGAAAGAAGGTTCTTCTGGATCATCGAAAGCAGATAAGCTCTTAGGGGGTGGAATAGGTGAGCATTTTTGCTATGTGCTTGCTACTGAATTAAATGAACTAGATCCCTGGAAGCCAAAAACAATGCACAGATACTGATAGCTGTTGTCAATAAAAAAAGTTTTGTTGTTGTACACTATATATCCACCTTTTTTGTCTTGTAAACTTGCTACCCTTCTACTGCAGCTGCTGATATTCTCCTGTGGAGGGATGAAAAGAAAACCTTCTCCTATATCACACTAGTGTTTCTGCTGTTCTACTGGTTCCTTCTTTCGGACAGAACTTTTGTCTCCTCGTCTGCCAAAATTCTGCTAGTGATCTCCCTGGCTCTTTACATCCATGGTGTGCTACCTTCAAAAGTGTATGTATATTGGTGTGTATTCTGTATGGTGTGTTAAATTTTTGTAGGCAAAACATTTAATGAAATCTCATACTTGTTGTGGTATAGGTTTTGGTATGTTACATATAATAACTGTTGAATTCCTATTGCAGGTTTGGTTTTGCAGTAGAGAAGGTTACTCCTGATTATTTTGAAGTATCAGACTCAACGTTGAGGAATCTAATTGTGTGCTTGGCTTCTGCATGGAACGGAGGTATTCATAAATTGAGGATTCTAGCAGAAGGTGATGACTGGAGTACCTTTATAAAGGTTTGTATGTAGTCAGCTGACAAAACTATCCTAGAAGCTCTATTTTATTGAAGCGTTCCATGTGCTATGTTTTCTCCCAGTAGTCTCGTACAACGATCTTTTTCCTGGAAGCACTGGCTAGTAAGTTATATTTGATTTTTTAGTCTCACTGGGTGATTGTTGGCAGTTGTCAGGGGAAATTCATGAACCTTTTCTTTTTTTGTTAGCAGTAGGAGCCTCAGCTTTAGTTGTTTCATGAAGTTGATTAGCTCCACAATTCTGTTGTTCTGGATTTTTCCTTTCATCACGTTAAGCCGTCAAACTCTATGGTTTACTTGATACACCTTGGTTTCTGTTGACTCGTATAAATAATTTACGTGACAAAAAATATCTTGTTTCTATATGTTTCATAGTATGTTAGTTGTCGAGACAACCCTGTATATACCACTGAATAACTGTGTATTTTATCACTTTGAGGTTGACATGGTACCACATGTCAGCAAAGCATCAATGTCATATAAAGAACACATGAAATTGTTTTGTGACATATACAGAATTGGCACCTTATTTCTTTCATCAATGTTGGTTGTTGTGTTTCTTTTTTCAGTTTTGGTAGAGTAACCATCGAGTCCATCTCAAATGGACTTGGATTGGTGCAAAAGTTTACCTTGCCAATATTTTGGGCATGTCCCAAAATATGGCCATTGTTTGGGTGGTAGCAATTTTTTTTTGCAAGCCATTGCTCCCTTCTCTATCCTAATTCATTATTATTGCGAACTTTTTGGTAGGGCAAGTTTAGGCTAAAACCAGACACAGCCTTAATTCACCCCACCCCCACGTAAATGACCCTTCTTGATTCAACGATGTTTTGGGCGGTACATAGGTAACTCAATCCAGCTAGGCTTTACTGAACAAAAATAGTCAGTCCGTACATGGCAGGGCAAACATAAGCATGGTTGCAAGAGTGGTACAATCATGCAAATTAATTCATGTTACAAGTGATTGATCCAAAGTTCCTTGTTTATGCTACAGGTCGTTGCTTCCTTGTTCTGTATGAAAGTAATGTTGAACCTCCAATTTAGAATGCTGATAGGTCTTGGTAAGGGTTATCTTGTACCAATTCTTAACACTCTTCTCATTTATTGTCATGTTATCAGTTTAACCATCTGATTTCTGTCCCTCTCGAACGCAGCACTGGCATCCTTGTTCATTGTTTTCATCGTCTACGAACAATGTGAGGAGGAAATCGACGCTTTGGTAGCTGTGGCCTCTGCGAAAATCAAAACCCTAATGGACAGAGTGGTTAGAGAGTTGCCAGCAGTTCGAAATGTGCTGGTCTCCTCGAAGCTATCATATATTCTGCAGATAACGTTGGGCATGAGTGTCTGATGCCCCTGTGGCTGCAGTATGCTTACTGGATTTCTACTGCAGTTGTCCAAGGTACAAGAGTCATGGTGTTCCTGGCCGCAAAAAAGTGCCTAGTTTTTTCTCAGTTGCCATTTTTTTTGGAAATTTACTCAAATGCTGCTTTGTTTGTCTCAGATTCTGGTCCCCAGCGAGTCAGGAATCAAGCAGGAAGCCTTGCTGACTGGTGTCGAGGATCACCTGTTCATACATGGAATGTTCTGTCTAATCGGCCTCGTGTGTATCTGCCATTTTCTTGCAAGAATGCTAAGATGCTCATTGCTTCGTTAATATAGTTGCTTACTCGGCACCGTAGTTCGGTTCTTATTGATGAGTTGTGGTAGTATATCTATCGCTCTATCACGTCAATGTCTGCATGTGTGGTTTTGTGGACCTTGTAACTGCGTCTCCTTTTGTTGTTTCAGTTCGTGTCTGGAAATAGGGGATTTTTGCTGAGTTTTGGGTGCTCACAAATTGTGGAATTTCTAACAAATACGTGTCAAATTCCTGCTTTAAACATTAGCTTGCCGCTAATCAATCGATAAAATAAGTGAAGATGTTTCACCTGGGACGCCTCGATGGTTTAGGCAAAACTCGTGCTTGACATTATGACATACAACAAAGAGAACGAAGATGCTTATTATAGCCAGGCTGATGCATCAGCAGGTTCTATCGTGTGCGCTGACTTCAATTTTCCACTCGCACGTCCTGCACGCAGCGCTGCTTCCATCTTTTTGTGTAGCACTCCATTCTATCTAATCTATTGGAGATATCGGCCGCCTTGAAATTTAAAAATAAAATAAAATTGGTAGGGAGTAACAAGTGTTGTTTTGTTGACAAAGATGAATCAATAGACCATCTGGCATCATGGTTCATATGACCTTTATTCTATCCCTCATCTAATATCATGAATATGTTCAGCAGTTGGTTGAATGGAACCGATAAGACAGACAAATTATAGATCTGGGTGGGAGTGAGGTTTACTCTGGGTCATATGGAATATACTCAATCATTTTGTTTTTAACAAATCAAGAGCTAATTCCTTTTTACATGCTATCGCTTTGGCTACACATTGATCCGTATGTAGTCCTATCTCCAGCAGGTGGAGCAGCAGCAGGCTATGTACATTGGGTGCAGCCGTTTAAAAGAGGTTGCATGAGATCTATACAGCCAGCAGGTGGTTTACGATTTAGCAAAATGATAAACATGTTGATGCAACAAGGCTTAATGTTACTTATTTTTTGATGGTTGATCCATGTTTCAAGCGTAAGTGATCCAACATCTGTACTATGGTATCAACCACATTATAATGATAAGGAAATAAACTAGCTATATGTATTGATGGATGCAGAGGCCGAGACTCTCTATTTTGGTTTTTTTTTTGTACAAACATCAATTAGTTCCCCTTTAAATTTTCAGACTTACACTATAGCTACAAGATTTTTCATCCTTGGATCGCTTTTGTGTACGTCATGTCGGTCAAGGTGGTCCCTATTAAGCTGCATTGGTGTCTTTGGTCCTCTTGACGTGTCCACAGAGATTGTACATGCAGCTCGTATAGGTCATCTTCAATATGAGTTCTCTTTCCATATAGTTGCTCATCTTCAATTTTGTTTTGCCAATTCAGAGCTTTATTGATCTAATCGACATAATTACAATCTCTCGAAAGAGTAGTTGCTAGGAAGCCTGGTTTATAATTGATCCACAAGCACCTTCTCCTTTCTGCACTAGCTTGTTTGGCACACAAATGGGCCGCCTGATTTGCCTCGCGCCCAACATAAGCAATTCTAAAGCTAGATAAAGCTCTACCTATCTCTCTTATCTCCCTACAAATCGGTGAGATCTCCGAACTATTCTGGTCATCTTCAGCACAGAGATCCACCACAGCTTTTGAGTCACTTTCAATGATTACACGCTGGTATTTTCTTTCCCGCGCCAACCTTGCTCCATCTCGGATCGCCATAGCTTCCAACTCCAGGGCACTGGCAGCATGGGCATACCATAGAGCTTGAGCTGTAATCAGTGCACCATTATAATCTCTGATCACGAGCCCCGAGCTTCCTGTCATATCATTCTCCAGAAAGAAAGCACCCGTGTTTATTTTAATAACACCCCCCGGAGGCGGTCTCCACTGTACTTTTAGTTTAGTCTTCCGCTCATCTTCAAGTTGAGATTCCGAATTTGTCACCGGAAACTCGTACATCCAACATGGCGTGTATGGAAAATATGTGTCTATCCCTTTGAATTGCATGGCGAGCTCTTCGTAATGCTTAGGTAATGTATGACCCAAGTACTGAAACTTGGACGTATTCCAGTCATAGGCAACAGTTTCATCCAATGACACCTCCAAGAAAACCATCTCTTTGTACGGATGAAATCCAAGAAACCCAATATTTCCTGACCACCACGTCCCTTGAGCAGAAGCATGTTCGTCACAGGTATCTAGAATGTTATCGTCGTCAGAGTTCCACTCGTACGCCTCTTCCACTACCGGTGCTCCGTAGTATGCATCTGCTCTACGATCGCACTCCAAGCAAGGGCACTTGCGGTAGTTAACCTCCTGCAAGATCCACTGGTTGCCCATCTGTTGTTCACCAAGGAGTAGGTCCAACTTGCGGCCAAAGCTGCCAAGATCAATGTCATGTTTCAACACCCACTTTATCTGACCGCCCGATTCATCAAGGTACCAAAGCCGAAGTCCATTATAACCGTGAGATATTGCGTAGTAAACACCTCTCATTGATCTCCCTAGATGAGAGCCCCCCGACCCCTGAGGCATTTTAATTACTTGATACTTGAAAGTTGACAAGCACATTCTGCAGAGAGGAGGAGATCAACAAATTGTTGCACAAACCAATTAATAACCGTTACTAGCTCCTGATAACAAAGTAACGCTGGTCAAGAAGTAATTAATTTTTTTTTTTTGAAATGAGAGCATAGCCCCAGCCTCTGCATCGTGATGATGCACACAGCTGATGCTTTTATATTAAAAATAAAGAGTGGTAATTAAGTAAAGCATCCGCAGAAGAAAAAAACGTAATTAAATACACACCTCAGAACAAAGTCACATTGGCCATGTACATAGAGCGCGCCCCGCCAGTAGACGGCCCGGCATGACTCGGCCCAAGAACGACACGATGCCATGTCAGCGATGACCCCTGCAGCCTCCCCTTCTCGGATAAACGTCTTCTTCTCCCACTGCCCAGCCATCGACGAGAACACCTGCACCACATGTGACGTGGGAGGCCACTCCGTCTGAAGCAACGCGCTGTCGATGGGGTTCCGTTCGTCGTCGCGGGGCACCCGTGGGATAAGGTAAACCTCGTAATGCGGTGATGCCGCGTGATCGAACACGAGGTGGGCGGTCTGGTCAAATCCTGGCGTGTGCGGCGGAGGGCGTCGGGGCAGACGCGCCCACCGCCGCGTGGCCGGGTTGACAACGTACTCTTGTTGCCAGTCGAGCCAGTCCCCGCAGAGCAGAGGCCGTTGCAGTGGTCCGTGACCTTGGCGCCCTTGCACGGCAGGCAGTCGAGCCCTCCGCAGATCGCCGGGCCGGCCGAGGGGCGGGAGAAGAACTCCGACATGGTGTGCTTTGTGTAATTGATGAAGATGCCACGTACCGAGCGCGAGAGGAGGTTGCTGCGGAGGTGGGGGCCGTCGACGGCGTCGCGCCACGCCTTGCAGACCCACCGGGACGCGGCCAGGTCGTGCGATGGCAGACGGCGGAGGACCTCCACGAGGATATCCTCGGGGAGCACGGCCAGACCCTGTGCCATCGTCGATGTCGATGGTTCGCCCATCCTTTTCCCGGCCGGTTTTCTTGATCGAGGCTGCAAGTTGTCGGCGAACTGGAAGGAAAACCTAGACGTGATGTACTAGCTCAGGCGGTCGAATTTGTTTAGAAATTGGTTATCAACTGTGGGAGAATTCGTATTGGAGATGGAGACGGATAAAGTGGTTACTCGAGATCCAATAGTTTCTCCAAAAATTATGGAGGGATTTTATTTCCTTCTGGCTCCTGTACGTACGGTTTCCCAGGATTTTATTTGCTTCCATCCATCTTTTCTTCTGACAGATAGTTCATTAAATTTGGGAATATAAATGGATTCCTAGTAGAAAATATTCTGGCGGAATAAATGCTACATATTTCAATCAGGAATAGATGCTCCAGATCTCATGTGTAACATATGGTGACAAGAAGAAAATTGTCATTTGTTTCCTGTATGAATCCATGTTCCAGATTTTTTTTTTTTTTTTGGAAAGGAAATCAACCTATGCAGCCCACTTTGACCATGTTCTGGTGGACTATCTATACTTCTTATAAAACAAAACCCCACTAACATGTATTAATGATTTTTCTATCTCAACATGCAAGATATACACATCATCCATTCTCTTAACCAGTCAATTTTCTATGTCATCTCCACTCATATTTATTAATCATTGCATGCAAATTACACATCATATTTCTTAAATCATCCAATTATTCATATTAACAATTTAAAATATATCTATGATCAATTGAATTTTGCATATTCACTTAGAAAACATAATCTATCACACCTCTTATAACCTTTTGCTTATAGTATATTGTAGTTTCTAAAACGATCTCCGCAGCAACGCGCGGGATATCCTTCTAGTTTGTTTGATAATATAAGGTTTGGGCTGCAAGTTTGAGGGACCTCTTCACACAAATATGATATAGTTTTTAGGCCTTTTTGTAAAATGCTAGCACCAATGATAAAACAAACCAAACAGAATGAAATGTGATGATAAGACAGAGACAGGAAAGGGGTTGTAGAATTGTCTTTCCGCGGCGGATAAAGTGTTGCAGGAGATGCAACCATGCAGTTATAACTTGCCACATGTTTCTGCAGCGGAGAAAACCTTGAAGAGCTTAGGCCCTTGAGCGGCTACCTGGTTGAGCCCTATGGAAGGGTGATGGATTGCTAGGGGTCGGCCGCTGCCATGCTAAAGAGATGAAGGAGCGACAGGCGAATGCAGAGAAGGTGGCGCCATGGCGGCGGACAAGCGCGCACACATTGGCGGCAGCAGTGGGAGTTAGAGGTAAGGCATATCGGTAACACCGGTAGATGGTCGCTGCCATGGCGGCGACAGACATGGTGTGTGCACGTGCAGCGGCAATCGGAACTGGTGAAGGTGGAGCTGACCCACGAGCATGCCGTGCAGGTCAGTGCGGCACTGCTGGAGATCACCTTTTTCCTTTTTCCCGAAAATTTCATGTCCACCCTCCTAAAGGATTCTCGCCGTCTTGCGAGGGCACATGACATCCGCTGAGGGCGGGCGCATGCGCAAGAGAGAATAGCTTGGCAACTTTCGGGTCACACCGGCCTTGAATCATGCAGAATCATACCATAGGGCCGCTAAGCACGGGTAATTTATTACTTCCACTGTCTCATATTAATTGTCCCAAAGTTTGGACAAAAGTAGATGTGTCTAGACATGCGGGGAAAGTGTTCACTTCATTCATAACGAGTTTAAACTCCAGCTTACCGTTATATCGACACTCACCTAAACGGGTCTCGGCCCAACAATGGAAACAACTAACCCACATCCCACGAACACAACAACAGGATACGCTACAAGACACGGCAATCAAATAGTCGAGTAGAACACAGAACAAGTGCATCTATTATACTACTTCCCATCAAGATCCAACTTGCCCCTAAGCTGGTGCGTCCGGGAAACGAGCTTGAAGCAATTCATAGACTTCCCATGTAGCAGAAATTGTCGGAAGTGATGTCCATTTGATCTTGACCTAGGTATATGTAGCATTGCCCTTCTTCCTGAGATGTATGTCAATGATTTCTTGAGATAACAACTCTTGTGTATACATCTCAACTTTTACTGACAAATTACTGGATACAACCAGTAAAATCAGGACAAGATGGTTTGAGCGGAGATCTATGAAGCAGAGGGTGAATCTGACGGGAAAACTCATGAACGTTCGTTTCTATTAGCAGTAGACTGAGAGTTGGTTTGTGAAGTTGATTAGATGCACAATTCTATTGTCATGAATTATTTCCTTACATGCAAGTTAAGCCTTCAAACTATGGTCTAATTGATACAACGCGTGGTTTCTATAATTTTGTAATGATACAAAATATCTTGCTTCTATGAGTTGCATTGTATTTGAAATTCTCTTTGGCACATGGGAGCATATGCTTATGCCACCGGATTTTTTTTAATAAAAATCCATTTTTTTTTGGGCCCATAGATATCGACATTCTATGTGCTCACGCTAAATTTCACGAAAAACCGGTATTCTTTGTGGCATGTTAAAAGACAAAAAAATGTCTCGTGAAATGCCTTTTTTAGCACTGAATTTTTTTTTTTACATAAGACACAAAAAATGTTGATTTTCGTGAAATGAATTTGCGAGCACACATAGAATATCGAGATGTACACGTGGCATTTCTTGATGTTTTGAAATGAATTTAAAACCCAATTTTGAAACCGGATGCATATGCCCCGGGGTGAAAAAACACGAAAATAACCCTAGGAATAATCTTCAGCACAAAATGGACATACGGGCAAACTATTTTCGGAACTGACCCAAGAGGGTAGCGCCCAACACCACGGCGCGGAGCTAGGAAGGGCAGCGCCCCCTGGTCCGGCGCGGTGCACCCTGCCACGTAGGCCAGGGCGGACCCAGGTGCGGTAAGGTAGTGCTGGGCGACGAGGCGCGGTGCGTTTGAGGGCAGCGCCGCGTAGCGGGGCGCGGTGCTCCCAGGATAAGAAAAACAAGGCCAGCCCGACCCCCCCTCTCTCCACTCCACTTGTTCTTCCTCCACTCGGGTTGACCCCATTTTCTCTCTCCCTCTCACTCCCCCGAGTCACCCCACTCCCAAATCAATCCATTTCTTGGTCTATACTTGGTGCATTTTGGTCCCCCCTTTGTTCAAGAGGTATTCCCCCTATTCTTAAGCTTTGTGTCCAATTAATTTTTGCAATTAGAGTTGACATTTGTGTAGATCTAGGAAACCCTTTTGCATATGAGGGGAAATTTGTGGTTGAATTGCTCAATGTTTTTGTACGAGAGCTATATAGTGATGTGCACATGATTTCAATGTTAGGGATTATGATTTTAGCTAGATATAGTTAGTGAGCTATATTAATTATGGTTAGTGTTAAATAATTAACATTATGCTTAGGGTTAGATGTAGTTAGTGAGATGTACGGTACTATTATTTTAGTAGATTGAATTCAATGGTGAATGTGTATAAATTTATTTGATGAGAATTTTTTGTTGTGTTGTTGTAATTATTTTTTAGATGGAGAAATTTGTTAGTGTTCATCATGTGGATAAGGATTCTTTTTTGAGAGGGAATGTTGACGATGACCCGGAGGAGGTTGTGTTGATGTTTGATCGTAATCCTAGCTATGTCGAGGTAGTGGAAAAAGTGAGGATTGAATTAAATTGGATGGAGCCAAATGATGTAGTTGAATTGGTGGGAAGGCATAATGTTGGCACCGGGATGCACTCTCGTTGGAAGGTCATGCCTCTCAACTCCGAGTCACGTTGGAGTGCTTACAAGGATATCGTGGCGGAATCTCAAGACAAAGCTCGTGAATTATTTGCCACCAAGAAGGTTGATCCTCTCATGCACTTTGACTTGAACCGGTGTGCCTCCCAAAGTGATGTTAGGAGCCCTATTCGTAACGAGCCATTTGATGAGCATGAAGTGTATGTCACATCATCGAGTCCACCTCCAATGACCCAACATGACATGAGCCAACCAACAATGACTCAACCTAAAATCCACCGCGCTCCAAACCCTTCTCAAGATGATCAAGATGTATCATCGGAAGAAGATGAGTTGGAGGATGAGCTTCATACCAATGATATTGGTGATGTGGAGGCATATTGTTTGCAAGAGGACATGGATCCTCTAATGCCTTACAACCGATGCTATGCAAATGACTCCGATGATGAAGGTCCCGAGGAAGATGTTTATGAGGATGGGTTAACGGCTAGAGAAGCCGAAGTTTTCAAGAAGGTAGTGGGCCGGGATCATCGGACATCATTGTTCCATGATCTTAGTCTCGCCGACAAAGCCGTGGTTGATGGAGGCACTAGTAAAATGCTTGGACCAAGGCCAAGTTCGAAGAAGGATATGGATCCCCAAAAGTATGGTATTTGCAAGGGAGTGAAGTTTGAAAGTTTGTTGGAATTGAAGACATGGCTCAAGGAGTATGCGGTTAAGTATTACCGACCTTTCAAGGTGGGTCACTCGGACTCCAAGGTGCGTTACACGGTTAAATTTGAAGAGGCAAACAAAGGGTGTCCATGGATTGTGCATGCAAGACCATGGAAAGGAGGGCCTCAATGGGAGATAACAAGTTGTGTGGCAACTCACATGTGCGGTGGCAAGGATAGCGATGACATTGAAGTCAAGAATGCTCACCGGCAACTAACCTCGGATTTCAGTGGCTATAGACTTTCCACCGAAATATCGTCATTACCGTCTTATTCGATTGGAGCTATCATAGATACGGTGAAAGCACTATTCGGTTACACGGTGAAGTATGGAAAGGCATGGAAGGCGAAGCAAGCCGCATTTAAGATGTTGTATGGTGATTGGGAGGAAGCATATAACCGACTCCCTAGGATGTTGGGAGCAATGGCGGCTACAAACCCGGGCATGGTGGTGGTGGTAGAGCCATTTGGTACAAAGACTAGAGAGTATAAGGGTGCAAATGTCCGGGTGTTTGGCTGTGCATTTTGGGCTTTTGGGCAATGCATAAGGGCGTTCAAGCATTGTAGGCCGGTTATCTCGGTGGATGGCACATTCTTGACCGGACAGTTCCAAGGCACACTCTTGGTTGCAGTAGCGCATGATGCCAATGACCGGTTGTTGCCTTTGGCTTTTGCTTTGGTTACAACGGAAAACAATGATAATTGGGAGTGGTTCATGTATCAAGTGAGAACCAAGATATTCGAGCCTCAAAGAGAGGTTTGTGTCATCTCGGACCGCCACCAAGGCATACTTCACGCGATGGAGATTGATATCCCCGGGCTTCCTCGTTTGCACCATCGATGGTGCATGAGGCATTTTGTGCCCAACTTCTATAGGGCATGCAGAAATAAGGAGCTATCCGATGATCTCAAAGATTGTTGCCTCGCTTTCACCGAGAGTCATTTCGCAAGATTGTACAATCGTTTGCTCTCACTCACAACATCGGCAGGGGGTCAAGAGTTCCTACATAGACACGAGGAAATGACCCACAAGTGGGCTAGAGCCTTTGACATTGACGGTAGGAGGTATGGAGACATGACAAGCAACATGGCAGAATGTTTCAACAATGTTTTGAAGGGTGTCCGTGCGTTGCCCGTGACAGCAATAGTCCAATATACATTCGACAAGTTGAATGTGTATTTTCAGAAGTATAGTAAGGAAACGGATGATCAGATTGAGGGAAAAAACAAGATGAAAAAGAAGTACAAGTATCCACCGGAAGCTGACAAATGGATAGAATACCAGCAAAGGAAGGCGGACTCCCAAACTGCTCAATTTTTTGATAACGACGAGTGGATTTACCAAGTCAATGAGCCAGGTGGCACCATAGTTGGAGGTGTGCAACACGGAGGTCGGGCGTTCAAAGTATGGCTCAAGAAATGTGAGTGCTCATGCATGAGGCCTCAATTGTTTCATCTCCCTTGCTCGCATTTGAGGACGGCGGCGCGTATTCGAAAAGTGGGTGTTAATAATCCACTAATGGTAAGGTTGGAGGAGTATTCCATTGAGGCCACCAAGGAGACATGGGCGGCTAGATTTCACCCTTACTATGACCAATCCCAGTGGCCGAAATATCATGGCATCCAACTATCCCAGGAGGACATAGGGCCAGACGAGTCCGTGGATGAAACCAAGCGAGATAGGCATTGAATGCAGCTAACTCGAACTGGTCGTGATGACGTAGATACATCTTGTTCTTGCTAGCCCTTGCCACCCTAACTTTCCATTTGGAGACATAATCACTATGGTGTTGATCCCATTTCAGCACCTTCTTCTACCTTTTACGGTCCAACCTTCATATCAGAAGATATTAAGCGTTAGTGTTATGAAATGCATGGATTAGAATGGAAGAGAGGAAATGTTAGATTCTTACTCGTGTAACGCAAACTTTGTGTCCTTCCATTGCGGCGGTGTAGTTTGGAGTAAACCAAATTGCGTCATCACTCGATGTGGCAAGTGGAGCTCAACTGCCCAGATGCATATCAGCGAGACCTTCAGCAACCAAAGATATTCTTCCTCTCGACACTTTGGGTTCAGGTCGAACTGATGGTTTGTGTTTCCGAAATATTCATGAGTGCCATAGATCTCCCATGTCACCTACAACAGTATACAAGATTTAAAAATTAGAACAAAACTCAACAACTATTACCTAGAATGTTATGACAGAACATGATATGACCAATATTACCTGATCAGGGGTCAGCTCATCAAACTCATTCGTGTACCGCACGTACTCCCTCTTTGTGTCACCTTTGAACTCCGCGACCTTGTGCCACCAATACGCCCATGTAGCCCTACGCAGCGGGTTGTCATGATCATCCCAAGGATCCGATTTCATCCTTACCGGCCGTCCCACCGAAAAGTGTTCCCACATCCAAACAAAGAGTAGTACCAGTGGACCACCAATACCGGCCTGCGGTAAGGTCCTACGGCAAGCCTCGTCCAACTGCACATAGAGACACACTAGTAAGTTTACAAGTTTTCGAGACAGACATGTAATTTAGAAAATGAGAGTTCTTTGGATTACCTGGCGATACAAGTACGCAAGCGCAGCCGAACCCCAGCTAAGATTTTTCACAGATAACGACTTCAGCCACATCCAGGGCGCGTTTCTACCACCACTGTCAGCAAACAGAGTCCTCGAGATGACATACCACACGTATGCGCGTGCATAATGCTCAACGGTCTCCATGTCAGCATCCTCGGGGCATTTTCCAAATTCTTTCCTTATCCAAACAAACGTAGCACCGGCTGAGAGTCTGTCCTTGCTTGGGTCAGTCTTCTCTGGTGGAACCTTACCAATTAGAATGAACATACCCTCACGCCAGTTTTTGGAATCGGTGTTGAAACAAACAGGATCTCCACGGATGGGGAGTGTCGTTATCATGGACACGTTCTGGAGAGTAACAGTCATCTCCCCGGTGCGGAGGTGAAAAGAGTGCGTCTCCGGCCTCCATCTGTCAACAAGAGCGGTGATGGCAGCAGGATTCATGTGCACCTTGGACCGAGTGACAAATGAGATATATGGCAGTAGTCCAAGTGTCTCAATGTACTCGGTGTACCGCTCGTCGTATGGCATGTCCTTGTGTGAGGCCCCATGGGCACGCAAACGAAGAGGGACACAGACCTACAAGAACAAATACAAGTTAGAACAATAAAATGGAAACTAGATACATATGAACAAACATAGTCAATATGGATTACCCTCTTTTGCTCCGCCATAAACATTCCACGGTGAGTGACATCATATTTATCCTCGATAAGATACTCGTCATCCATCCTATAATTTTGCAAAATACACAAACTAATAAGAGACATAGAGGATGCTAATTAATTTGTCAACATGCTCATATACACATTACAAGAGACAAACTAATAAGAGAAATATACCCATCATCCACACATAGACATTACACCGGAGAGCACTAAAATTTATGTGTCATAGACATAGACAACCTAATATTTATGTGTCAACTTACAAGTCATATATATACCAAACAACAACTCTCACAGCTCTCACATGGCAATAATTAGCAACCATATTAGAGAAGCCAACAAATTAGCTCTCACATCTCTCACATGGCAACAAATCAAATACATCATAGAGAAGCCAACAAATTAGCTCTCACATCTCTCACATGGAATTAATTAGCAATCATATTAGAGAAGCCAACAAAATTACATCTCTCACATCTCTCACATGACAAATTAACTCTCACATCTATCACATGGCAACCATATTAGAGAAGCCAACAAAATTACCAATGATAATATAAACATCTCAAACATCTAACATACACATCTCACACACACAAACCCATCTATAAATTTCGAAATAAATCAAGAACTAGGATTTCACCTAGGGTTGCAAAATTTGGGCAAATATGAGAGATTCATTGGACAAAATTAAGGGAATCAGAGGAGAATACCTTAAGGAAAGATGGGGGAACGAAATCCACGGAGGATTCCACCAATCTGGCCGGATCCGAGAGGGATTTGGGAAGGGGAGAGAGTGGAGCCGCCGACCTCTTTGCCCTCTGTTCGTTGCCTGTTCAGATGTGGATTGTGCTGAAGATAGGGGCACCGTGCCAAGTCGCGATTTCCTTATCCTGGAAGCACCGCGTTCCGCTACGAGGCGCTGCCCTCAAACGCACCGCGCCTCGTCGCCCAGCGCTACCTTACCGCACCTGGGCCCGCCCTGGCCTACGTGGCAGGGTGCACCGCGCCGGACCAGGGGGCGCTGCCCTTCCTAGCTCCGCGTCGTGGTGTTGGGCTGTAGCGCCCTACCTTTTGATAAAGACAGAACACCTGTGTAACCTGCTATTCCCGGGATCACTGATAGCATACACATGACAAAACGAAATATTCATTGCAATAGCATCATTCTACAACGTTGATCCAGTGGATAAGAAATAAAATAAACTTACAATTGGCATAGTCATCATGGACTAGCCCAAATAACAATGTTCATAGTAAACACAGCGGAAAACAAATCTTCAATGAGCCTTCTTCACTTCATGCGCCACAGGCAGAACATGTTGGCGATAGACTCGAGATCCTAAACGAAATCCTCACTCGTCTTCAGATTTATCTGCACGTTGGAATATGCAGCCCCCACGGGGGAGGAAGTCAGTACAAACAATGTACTGGAAGTGACACTTGTATGGTGGCAGTTTTGAGGAATAATTATCTACATGATATTTGGCTGGTGGAGTCTGGCTATTTGCATAAAGCCAATTTTGTCCTATATTTGTCAATTTCCTTTTAAACAAAAGAAATCATTTGTACAATCATTCATGGTTAAACCACCATAAAGGTGAACAAATCATCATGGCTAAACCACCATGAAGTTTGAAAGTCATCATGGTTAAACCACCATGAAGTTTGGTTGTGGCACCATGGTTAAACCACCATGTGCCCTATAAAGGGTTTCTATCATATTTTACTTTATTCAGAAAAGATGAGGAGATCCTTCGGCACCAACTCTGTCTAGCTGCTCAACTGGCCCATAACCGGGGACACGGCTAAGATCTTAGTTTTTAACTCTGCAGAGGTTGTGCACTTTCACCTTGAGACTCATTTTCCCCGAGAGAAGAATGAGACAAGATCTTTGGGAAGAGGGATTCAACCATACCAGCATGACTCGACGCTCCTAAAATTCTACCACCCAATGTTATACAACAGGATGAACCCCCACAACTTACTTAATCTTGGCAGAGCCCATATTACCTCAAGGCTGCACTGGAAGCTAACTAAACAGTGAAGACCTACAAATCTCTTTAATCCTGGGTGGCGGTCCACAAGTGTACTCTCAGGTGATAACCCCCACATCCATGGTTAAACCACCATGAACATGGTCCTGAGTAGCCACTCAACATAATCCAAGCAAGGTTCAGTCCACCCAGGTGTTTCATTGGGTTGTTAATTTTCATTTTTCAAAACATCACAACCCAACATGTATCATCAATAGCTGTGATAATAATCTGGCATAGCTAAACTAGTATCTAGTAGAGGTTTCAGGTTGGCTACACACTACTAGGTATTTCTAAGCATAGCATATACTTTGGAAAATAAATAAATCACCTATGATGCATACTACTGAAAACTCTAATGCAATAAAAGTGGGACATGAGCATCACTTGCCTTGTGGAAGTTGGTATAGAAACACTCTCTTCACAAATAGAACGTTGCTCTCCGTACAATCTAAACAATACAAATAAATAACAATAAACAAGCAATTCACAAACATACAAACAAATACAACAAAATACAATACAGGAGCATAACAAGTTATTCAACTTTATTGGTGTTAACATGGACAAGGTTTTGACACATAATTTAGTATGCAAAAAGAATTATGATTATATGGTTATTAGTTGATCTTTTATGGACAAGTTCAAGTTTATCACAATAATTCAATTTATAAAATGGAATTATAGTGTTTTGGGTTAGGTTTAACACGCAATTCAATTTGCAAAAAGAATTATGGTAAAATGGTTTAGGGTTAGATACTAGGGCATGGGTTTGTCAAGGTCACAAATATTACACAAGGTTTTTCTTAAGGGTTTTAGAAAATAGAACCATGATCTTATTTCATGGATTTGGTTTAGTAGGGTTGAAGAAATTTACAATATGGCTTCTAAATTTAAAAAAGGTATTGGGGTAGGGGTTTCTGGTCCAAAAGTTAGTTTCCATAAGGTCAACATGACATGGGTGTTGATTTTGAAAAAAAATGATCACACTACAATTTTCCTAAAGGAGGTTTCATCAAACAATAATTAAGGTGTAATGATTAATTACTACGGGTGGTTTACATGGCAAAGATTACATGCAATGGGTTCTCTGGTCACAAATAGGTGTATACTAGTTTCTCTAGTCTAAGGTTACTAAATGGGACAAATTTCCAGAAGAAAACTAATTCAAATTATTTATAGAATTAAATCCAGGTGCAAAATACTCAAATGGTTATTTAAATTATATTCTTCATCTTAATTGGTTCAATAATTATTTTGGGACATAGGGTATGAAAGTACACATCCTAAGGATTCCAAAACTATTTTATTTTCAATTTGTGAATTTATAGAATTTTAATTATGCCAGAATTCATTAAACAAGCATATTTAAATTTTAACCAATTTAACTTTTTCAAATTTGAATTTGGATATTTCAAAAAGTTTTTACATGTTCAGGGGATTTCAAAAAGTCTAAGTTTGCTAAATTTGGGCTTATGGATCAAAAGTTATGATGGTTGCAAGTTGCAGGGCTTTTCTGTAAAACTGCCAACTAATTTCTATTCGGTATAAAACAGAAAAATGGCCAGGCCACGTGGCTTCTCTTGATTGGCTCAGGCTGGCTGACTCGGCGCTGATGCGGCAATTGACTAGGCGATGACGTGGTTAAGTGAGGCGCGCTCGGACGTTGGATCTAGATCCAACGGTCGCTTACCCCTTCGGGTGAGGATCTAATCTGGATCTTCCGTTTTGAATCGTACGGCAGGGAGAGGGTGGGGAGCTCACCGGTGGGGGCTCTCGCCAGAAAATGGCAAGGCGGCAGCGCTGCGCTCGGAAGTTCGACGGAGTTGGAGCTCCGGTGGTTTTCGAGATCAACGGATGCGATGGCGGGCTTCAGAGGGGGATGACGAGCACGATGGTTGCCTTGGAGCTCTCCCTCGCTTCCTCGGGAGGTCGCGGCGCGTGGACGGAGACGACACGGGCTCCGGCGGCCTCAGGCGTCTCGGCGCGGTCATTTCCTACGGCCAAATAGATGGGAAAGGGCATCAGGGGGAGTGCGCCGACAAGAGGAGTCACCTGGGCCGAACGCGGGAGGATTTGGCTAGCTTACCACGCCGGAATCGGTGAAAAGCGGCGGCGGCACAAAGAAACTCCGGCGAGGAAATTGCAGTGCCAGGGGGCACGGAATCGAGGTGAGAGAGAGGGGAAATAGAGAGGAGGAGTAGGCGCACATCGTGGAGGTGGTTTCGGAGGGAGGAGAGAAGCGGGGCGAGGGGAAATCGTGCGTGGCCGATCGGCCAGATCGTGGGCGCGAGAAATGGGGGGAGGTTAAAGATGAGTGCGTCACGATGACGTCGTGTGGGGACCCACCTGTCATTCGCACAGAGAGAGGAGTGAGGGAGATGGGCCGCGGAGTGGGCTGGGCTGCGGTTTCTGCTGCACTGCGCGCGGTAGATAGGAGGCTGGGGGAGATGGGCTGCCCCGGGCTGCTGGCCCTTTTCTTTCTCTCTCTTTTTTTTTCTACTGTTATTTTTCTTTTCCTGTTTTTATTTAATAAATCATAACTTTTATTTTATAAAACCAAATTGCACGAAACCAATTTCTAAATACTTTTAAAAACTTTATCTTTCAATTGGAAGCATGTTTCAGTTGTTTTCCACACTTTTCAAATTTACAATTTGAAAATATGGATAATGCCTTAATGATACTAAAAAGCATTTTTAAATGGGAAATAATAATTAATTGGAATTTGGGTTTAATAAAAATTATGGGAGGTGGTTTCAAATGTAAATATTGGTTTTCAAGGTCTTTTACTTGTTTTCAAAAACACAATAATTCATATAAACACTTTATTGGCTATCATTTGATATAATATTTGAAAGGCATTATGAAAATATTTTTATTCACGTGAAATGCTTTTGGAGGCATGAATAAAATATTAGAGATAGTAATTCTCTGGGTTTTAAATATCATGGGCATTTGCATAGTCATAAATGGGTTGAAAACATGTTTGTAAATAGGTTTGATAAGAAGAAATATCTTCTCTTTAAAATGAAAACTAAATTTTAAAAAGGCTTAGAGTTTAAGGAAGAAAGGTAATTTGGATTCCTAAATCCAATTTCAATGAAAAGAGTATTGTTTTCTTTTGTTTATTGCATCTCATTTGATTCTTGGTGACTTGTTTAACATGAAAACAAAAAGTTTCAAATTTTTGTGATTTTTGCACCTTCCAAAAATCAGGGATGTTACAGACTACCACCTTTAAAAGAAATCTCGTCCCGAGATTTGGGAAGGCTAGAAAGAAAGATAGGTTTGGGTAACTTGGTTTAAATAAGTTGGGTGGGCTACCACCCTTAAAAGAAACTTTTGTGGGCAGTCCAAACTCTTGTATAACTGCTTGCTGGTTTTACTATATCCTCAGCTGGATTCATACATCATCATCCATATTATCCTTGTATAGCATGTATAAACTCCTTGTGGTTATTTGGAATCTTAAATCCATGTTTTCAACATGTAGGGCTCCATGTGTCCATATTCACCTCCAATAGGATGTGTTTATTCACACTGCTTGAAGTGTGGTTTTACTCAAGACTTGAGTAGAACTTTTCCTTGTGTTAGAGCTCCAGATTAACATAAGTCTGTTGAACTACTTTTGACTCTGAGGGTTCACTCTTTGGGTTAACCATAAATCCTTGGGCAGTTTAACTTTCACTTCAGCTTCTTGGATGATGTCAGGACTAAATAATCTCTTTCTCCTAGACCACTCCACAACAAAGGTGTGGTGCAATTCTTCCCATGCAGAGCTTTAAATGGAGCCATCTCAATACTATCTTGATAACTATTGTTGTAGAAACCATTCTGCATATGGTAAGTTGTCAGCCCCACTAGATCCATAGTCTAAAGTACACACTCTCAGCATGTCTTCTAAAATTCTGATTTCACTCTCTCAGTCTGTCCATCCGTTTGAGGGTGAAATGTTGTGCTGAACTCTAGTCTAATTCCTAATGAATCATGCAGTTGCTTCCAGAAGTGTGAGGTAAACTTGGTACCCCTATTAGATACAATACTCTTTGGAACACCATGAATTCATACAATCTCTTTCAGGTATATATCAGTCAACTTAACACTGGTGTAAGTGGTCTTTACCGGTACAAACTATGTTATCGTTGTCAGACGATCAACCACTTCCCAATTGGAATCATACCCTGATTTGATTCGAGGTAATCCTAGGATAAGGTCCAAACCAATTTGTTCCCATTTTCTTGGAACTCTTTCATCATGTTGTTGTATCCCTTGAATCCAAACACCATGCTATTTCTAACGAAACTCTCATGGTAGGCAATATCTTCCATTGCATGATTCCTCCAAGATTGGCTTTGTTCTCACTGAAGTTTAGTACGTTTCGGCAACACTTGCTTAACATAGGGATATTATTACATCTAACCCTTCTATGGTTTTGGTTTAATGTCGTCGTCACTCGACTAAGGCTCAAGGCAAACATAGTTCCTTCAACCCAACATAGTAAGAGTGAATAACATGAGTAGTAGGAATGGTGATCAGTCCATCCCGCACCCATATCATTTTCCACATGTAGATTGATGAACTACATGATCTAACACTCGGTCATCCTCACTTGTCTAACAGATAGTTTCCCACCTGTAAGACAAACCTGAACTAATCTATCGTTTCTCCATCTAGTGGGGTTGCATAAACTCTTTGCACCTCCAGTTGAATAGTTGCATCTTCTTCATATGTCCTTCTCATACTGTAGGTAGCTTTCCATGATTGTCTTGGTTTATGTGACTCTGACTCCACATGTCTATCATCCCTGGTTGATGAACTTGCTGCTCCTTAGGATGGTGGTGGCTTGATCATAGATGTGATTGTTCCTTCACATAGAGGAACATAATCCAAAGATCTTTGGTATTTCTCAATTGGATGGTTGTCTCAAAAGGTTCTCTTGGGTGTCAAGTCGGTTGTTGCACTCCAATTTAGAACTCACTATGGTTGGTAAAGAGGTATGGTGTTTGGTTTGGTTTAGCATGGATGAGTAGAGATTTAGAAAGAGACTAAAGAAGATTCCTACGCAAACACAACAGAGAGAGGCAAAACATCTTACAAGCAACATCTAACAAGCATATAACAAACATTCATCACTCCAATCATGAAGGTTTAACAAACAACCTAGTATTGTCATAACACACACAATTGTATGACCAATACACTAACACATTAACGTTGTTCTAACAAGGTAACTAGATTGGTAGTCCCATCTATATCCTATTGAGTTTTCTTCAAATCCTCCTCTCAATGTATTGAGGTGTTTGTTGTGAAGTATGGGTATAACTCCAAGTTTCTTCAATGGTCTTGAGCGTAGATCTTCATGTTGAAACAAAAAAAGGTCATCTGAAAACTATTCCTTTTACCCCACGAATTTTCTCCAACCATGTCTTGATGGAAAACAAGAGGTAGGTCATCTATAACAAGACGAGAGTATTTTGAAGGTGAATAATAGATGAGAAGATATGAGAAGTATTAATATGTGATGTTCTATTTCTATAGGTTTGAAGAAAGTAGATTTTTAATCCTAGGGTCTTTTCCAAATTTAGGGTCTCGATCCTACAGGCAACACTATGCTCTGATACCATTTTGTAGCGCTCTACCTTTTGATAAAGATAGAACACCTGTGTAACCTGCTATTCCCGGGATCACTGATAGCATACACATGACAAAATGAAATATTCATTGCAATAACATCATTCTACAACGTTGATCCAGTGGATAAGAAATAAAATAAACTTACAATTGGCATAGTCATCATGGACTAGCCCAAATAACAATGTTCATAGTAAACACAGCGGAAAACAAATCTTCAATGAGCCTTCTTCACTTCATGCTCCACAGGCAGAACATGTTGGCGATAGACTCGAGATCCTAAACGAAATCCTCACTCGTCTTCAGATTTATCTGCACGTTGGAATATGCAGCCCCCACGGGGGAGGAAGTCAGTACAAACAATGTACTGGCAAGTGACACTTGTATGGTGGCAGTTTTGAGGAATAATTATCTACATGATATTTGGCTGGTGGAGTCTGGCTATTTGCATAAAGCCAATTTTGTCCTATATTTGACAATTTCCTTTTAAACAAAAGAAATCATTTGTACAATCCTTCATGGTTAAACCACCATAAAGGTGAACAAATCATCATGGCTAAACCACCATGAAGTTTGAAAGTCATCATGGTTAAACCACCATGAAGTTTGGTTGTGGCACCATGGTTAAACCACCATGTGCCCTATAAAGGGTTTCTACCATATTTTACTTTATTCAGAAAAGATGAGGAGATCCTTCGGCACCAACTCTGTCTAGCTGCTCAACTGGCCCATAACCGGGGACACGGCTAAGATCTTAGTTTTTAACTCTGCAGAGGTTGTGCACTTTCACCTTGAGACTCATTTTCCCCGAGAGAAGAATGAGACAAGATCATTGGGAAGAGGGATTCAACCATACCAGCATGACTCGACGCTCCTAAAATTCTACCACCCAATGTCATACAACAGGATGAACCCCCACAACTTACTTAATCTTGGCAGAGCCCATATTACCTCAAGGCTGCACTGGAAGCTAACTAAACAGTGAAGACCTACAAATCTCTTTAATCCTGGGTGGCGGTCCACAAGTGTACTCTCAGGTGATAACCCCCACATCCATGGTTAAACCACCATGAACATGGTCCTGAGTAGCCACTCAACATAATCCAAGCAAGGTTCAGTCCACCCAGGTGTTTCATTGGGTTGTTAATTTTCATTTTTCAAAACATCACAACCCAACATGTATCATCAATAGTTGTGATAATAATCTGGCATAGCTAAACTAGTATCTAGTAGAAGTTTCAGGTTGGCTACACACTACTAGGTATTTCTAAGCATAGCATATACTTTGGAAAATAAATAAATCACCTATGATGCATACTACTGAAAACTCTAATGCAATAAAAGTGGGACATGAGCATCACTTGCCTTGTGGAAGTTGGTATAGAAACACTCTCTTCACAAATAGAACGTTTCTCTCCGTACAATCTAAACAATACAAATAAATAACAATAAACAAGCAATTCACAAACATACAAACAAATACAACAAAATACAATACAGGAGCATAACAAGTTATTCAACTTTATTGGTGTTAACATGGACAAGGTTTTGACACATAATTTAGTATGCAAAAAGAATAATGATCATATGGTTATTATTTGATCTTTTATGGACAAGTTCAAGTTTATCACAATAATTCAATTTATAAAATGGAATTATAGTGTTTTGGGTTAGGTTTAACACACAATTCAATTTGCAAAAATAATTATGGTAAAATGGTTTAGGGTTAGATACTAGGGCATGGGTTTGTCAAGGTCACAAATATTACACAAGGTTTTTCTTAAGGGTTTTAGAAAATAGAACCATGATCAACATGATTTATTTCATGGATTTGGTTTAGTAGGGTTGAAGAAATTTACAATATGGCTTCTATATTTACAAAAGGTATTGGGGTAGGGGTTTCTGGTCCAAAAGTTAGTTTCCATAAGGTCAACATGACATGAGTGTTGATTTTGATCAAAAATGATCACACTACAATTTTCCTAAAGGAGGTTTCATCAAACAATAATTAAGGTGTAATGATTAATTACTATGGGTGGTTTACATGGCAAAGATTACATGCAATGGGTTCTCTGGTCACAAATAGGTGTATACTAGTTTCTCTAGTCTAAGGTTACTAAATGGGACAAATTTCCAGAAGAAAACTAATTCAAATTATTTATAGAATTAAATCCAGGTGCAAAATACTCAAATGGTTATTTAAATTATATTCTTCATTTTAATTGGTTCAATAATTATTTTGGGACATAGGGTACGAAAGTACACATCCTAAGGATTCCAAAACTATTTTATTTTCAATTTGTGAATTTATAGAATTTTAATTATGCCAGAATTCATTAAACAAGCATATTTAAATTTGAACCAATTTAACTTTTTCAAATTTGAATTTGGACAGTTCAAAAAGTTGTTACATGTTCAGGGGATTTCAAAAAGTCCAAGTTTGCTAAATTTGGGCTTATGGATCAAAAGTTATGATGGTTGCAAGTTGCAGGGCTTTTCTGTAAAACTGCCAACTAATTTCTATTCGGTATAAAACAGAAAAATGGCCAGGCCACGTGGCTTCTCTTGATTGGCTCAGGCTGGCTGACTCGGCGCTGATGCGGCAATTGACTAGGCGATGACGTGGTTAAGTGAGGCGCGCTGGGACGTTGGATCTAGATCCAACGGTCGCTTACCCCTTCGGGTGAGGATCTAATCTGGATCTTCCGTTTTGAATCGTACGGCAGGGAGAGGGTGGGGAGCTCACCGGTGGGGGCTCTCGCCGGAAAATGGCAAGGCGGCGGCGCTGCGCTCGGAAGTTCGACGGAGTTGGAGCTCCGGTGGTTTTCGAGATCAACGGATGCGATGGCGGGCTTCAGAGGGGGATGACGAGCACGATGGTTTTGGAGGGAGGAGAGAAGCGGGGCGAGGGGAAATCGTGCGTGGCCGATCGGCCAGATCGTGGGCGCGAGAAATGGGGGGAGGTTGAAGATGAGTGCGTCACGATGACGTCGTGTTGGGACCCACCTGTCATTCGCACAGAGAGAAGAGTGAGGGAGATGGGCCGCGGAGTGGGCTGGGCTGCGGTTTCTGCTGCGCTGCGCACGGTAGATAGGAGGCTAGGGGAGATGGGCTGCCCCGGGCTGCTGGCCCTTTTCTTTCTCTCTTTTTTTTTCTACTGTTATTTTTCTTTTCCTGTTTTTATTTAATAAATCATTACTTTTATTTTATAAAACCAAATTGCACGAAACCAATTTCTAAATACTTTTAAAAACTTTATCTTTCAATTGGAAGCATGTTTCAGTTGTTTTCCACACTTTTCAAATTTAAAATTTGAAAATATGGATAATGCCTTAATGATACTAAAAAGCATTTTTAAATGGGAAATAATAATTAATTGGAATTTGGGTTTAATAAAAATTATGGGAGGTGGTTTCAAATGTAAATATTGGTTTTCAAGGTCTTTTACTTGTTTTCAAAAACACAATAATTCATATAAACACTTTATTGGCTATCATTTGATATAATATTTGAAAGGCATTATGAAAATATTTTTATTCACATGAAATGCTTTTGGAGGCATGAATAAAATATTAGAGATAGTAATTTTCTGGGTTTTAAATATCATGGGCATTTGCACAGTCATAAATGGGTTGAAAACATGTTTGTAAATAGGTTTGATAAGAAGAAATATCTTCTCTTTAAAATGAAAACTAAATTTTTTAAAAAGGCTTAGAGTTTAAGGAAGAAAGGTAATTTGGATTCCTAAATTCAATTTCAATGAAAAGAGTATTGTTTTCTTTTGTTTATTGCATCTCATTTGGTTCTTGGTGACTTGTTTAACATGAAAACAAAAAGTTTCAATTTTTTGTGATTTTTGCACCTTCCAAAAATCAGGGATGTTACATGGGCGCTACCCTCTTGGGTCAGTTCCGAAAATAGTTTGCCCATAGGTCCATTTTGTGCTGAAGATTATTCCTAGGGTTATTTTCGTGTTTTTTCACTGCTCCGGGTGCCAAAATGCCTCTCTCACAGTATGTTATTATTGAGAAAACACCGTCTATACCATTGAATAACTGTGTATTTCATCATTGTCATATTCAGGGGGCATACAATGTGAGGACGTGAGGTGTGTGAGTGAACCAGACACTAGTGGAAATAACCCCTTTCGTCCAGGGGGGCAGGGGGCATCTGTCCCGGTTGCACCGAAAACCGGGACAAGTGCCATGCATTGGTCCCGGTTCGTGTGCCCGAGGCAGCAGAAACCACCTGGGGGCATCTGTCCCGGTTCGTGGGGAGCCAATGGTCCCGGTTCGTGGCACGACCCGGGACGAATCCCTAGCCACAGGCCACGTGGCGCGCGCATGGGCATTGGTCCCGGATCATACCCCTAACCGGGACCAATGTCCCTTCCCCTACAAATGCGGCCACAGCCCCGTCCCTTTTTTTTAAGCATGGGTGGTATTGTCTGTCCGCGTGGCGCATGGGTGGTATTGTCTGTCCGCGTGGCGCGGGAGTTGTAACGCGTGGCCATGAATGCGCGTTATAAACTGCCGCACCTCCACTCCACGCACCGTCGTGCCACCACCATGCCTCCGAGGAGGAACAACACTACCGGTTTCCGCGGAGTTCGATCGCGGCAGAACGGAATGTTCACCGCGACTATCCGCTTCGGGGACGACCGCATCCCCCTCGGCTCCTTTGCGACGGCCTCGGAGGCCGCCCGCGCTTGGGACGCGGCGGCCTGGCGCCTCGGCCGCCCGCGGTCGTTGATGAATTTTAGCGACTGCCACACCCTCTGGGAAGCGGAGGCCAGGGCGCCGACGCCGCAGATCGTCCCTGCCGCCGACCACCGCCACCTCAGGCACCGCGCGTTTCAGGGCCTAGTCGACGCCAGGGACGACCGCGTGGTCCGCGAGTACTACCGGAACAATCCGGGTGAGGAGAGCGCCGACGAGGAGCTATGGCAGACCCGCGCGGCTGAGCGGGCGGAGCGGCGCCTCGAACGCCACCTCGAGTTAGATGCCGCTCGGGAGGCGAGGACAAAGGCGCTGCAAGCGCTCCGTCGGGCCGACCACGCCGGCGAAGTCTGGGCCTTCGACGATCCGAGGTGGGGGCCTATCTCGGAAATACCATCATGCACCTCCTCCGACGACGACGAGGACGAAGAGTAGCGCGCTAGCGCGTCTGTTTTCTGTTGGCTGTTTAATAAAATAATTTGTTGTATTCCGGCAAACAGTGGCCCTCTAGCTCGTCTGTTTTCTGTTTTCCGTGTGGTTTTTCCTGATTTGTTGGATTCAGATCTAATGGCATTTCGATAGACGTTAAAAAGAGGGGGACATGTATTTCAATAGATAAACAAGGCACGGTACACATAATGGCAAGATTGGATCTAAATCTAAACGGAGAGCATAGATCTAAATAAACAAAGCAGTACATAATGGCAAAAGTGCATCGATCTACTAGTCATACTCCTGCCTAGGCCTATAGTACATGTACTCGTAGTCGTCGTAGTCGCCGCCGCCGTCGTCGTCACTATCGTATGACGGTGCTCTGCACTCCCTCGGAGGATCACGACTCCAGGACTGGGCCTGAGGGTAGCGCAGGCGGGGGATATCGCCGGCCCTGATGTAGTCCATGACGCTCTGTAGAGTCCGGCCGGACCACCATAGCCGACGACCGGCCTCGTGAAAGTTCCCAGGAGGCAGACCGTCCTCCTCATACCTGGCGAGCGCCCTCTCACGCCGATTGATGAAGAAGGCATCCCAAGTATGCTGGTTATCGGGATGCCAACTGGGATTCCTCCGCTGCTCCGGCGTGAGCTCGTGGTAGTAGTGGTTCGTGATGGCCGCCCGACGCGCCACACCTTGAGGAAGAGGAGGGACCGGCACTCCTCCGGCGCTCAGCATCCAACCGGCGGGAACGTTGTAGCCGCACGGGCAGGGGTAGTTCGAGGCGGAAAGTGCCTCCGCCTGGATGAATGTTAGAGTGGGTACGGTAGAAGCCATGAGAGAGTGGTGAGTTTGTATGTGTTTATGCCAATGGTGTGGCAATGCATACATATATATAGCGAGAAGAAAACATCGATCCCTTTAGTCCCGGTTGGGGACACCAACCGGGACTAAATGGGTTAGGGTTTCATTGGGAAACGGATCATCCCTTTAGTCCCGGTTGGGGAAACCAACCGGGACTAAATGGGAATTAGGGTTTCGTTTGGACCAATCAGATAGAATCACACGGATCGTGTGTTTCTTTCAAGCGCTCGTGAGTCGTTGGATCCGGGTGTGTTTTTTTCGAGCTGTTGTGAGCCGTTCGATCAGGGCTACGGTGTGTTTCTTTCGAGCTGCTGTGAGCCGTTGGATGAGGTGTTTCTTAACCGTTGGATCAAAACCCTAGCTCAACACTTTTTGAGCCAGAGGACCCTATATATAGCCCAGCTTCATACACCCCGGTCAGTTCATCTCTCAAATACAAAACATCCGGATTCGCCATCATACGTCCAACCGTGCATTTGGTATGCATATATGCACCCAGTAGCCACGGTTGGGCTGTGTGATGGCGATACCGTTTGTTTTGTTCTACACCCACTTTATTATTCATCTGCTAGATAAAACAACTTCCATATTTGCCAATAACCACTTTTTTTTTTGGAGTAGACTTCTATATATACATTCAGATTTTCGTTTGATCGGACTGGTTCTCCGTCAGGTAGTGAGAAGTAATGAAGCTCGATCTTTTTCCATTGCCCAGCGCCATATTTCTCAACACCCTCGGCTAGCTTAATCACTTCGTCCTATGTCCAGTGCTTGTCATCTTTCCTATATTGACCTCCCTGCCGAAGGCACATTCTGTAAGTATCGCCATGGCTTGGGCTCTTCCATGAAGTGGTAATTTTCGACCTGTAGAATACAAATGAAGTATCGGTTGATATTATGTTTCTGATGACGATTGTGCAGATGGTTGGATGGTTTATAGGAGTTTCGTGCATTACAGATCCTAATACACCGGTTTGTAAATGCATGGTGGCTACCAGCATAAGGGAGATAGTTGATCAAGGAAGAAAAATGGTAATAGTTTTATATTTCTTATTATTACCTGGCTAGGAAGAGGAATAGTAGATGGAGGCCAATCAAGAGGATCAGCCAGTATGTTTGCCCAAATCTGAGCTTCATCCGCTGGCTTCATTGTATGCTTGGCTCAGTGAGGAGCTACCACCTGTTCAATGAATGTGCAAAACTGAGTGCAGGGCTAAAATAAGTGTTCCGTATTCATTCGACAATACACACGACAGTACATGGTAAATCTTAAATATATGTGCAGAACAGAATGCTTACCGCATCCCCCTCGGTATTCGTTTGTTTTCTCTTTTTAATAAAAGAATTTGTATTCCGGCGACACTGCTTTTAATGTAATTATTACTAATTTTAAAACAATATAAGATATTTATATTTAAATTAAGTGTAAATAGTGAAATAGTTAATAGTTAGAACAGTTAGAATAATTATTTAGGAAAACAGAAAACGGATTTGAATTATTTACGCAATTTCAAACAATTTTAATGTTGTAATTTTTTCGTAATTTGAAAGTATGTAGAAGTTATTCACTTACATATTTAAGATATTCAAAATTTGGCGCTAAAACAATTGGCGCGCCGGCCAGCTGGTTCTGACGCGGGCGACCAGCCGGGCCCTTCCGTCCCGGTTGGTGCCACCAACCGGGACGAAGGGTCTTTCGTCCCGGTTGGTGGCACCAACCGGGACGGAAGGGTCTTTTGTCCCGGTTGTTTCCACCAACCGGGACGAAAGGGTCATAGGATATAAACACGTCCCCGCTCCTTTCAGTTCCAGACCGCGCGCAGGGACCAAATCGACGCCGCCAGGCTGCCCAATTTTTCCGTCCCCCCGCGCCGCCCCCTCGCCCCGTCGGCATCCGCGCCGCCCCCTCGCCCCGTCGGCATCCTCCTCTGTGGCGCCGCTCCCGACTCCGTCGAGCGCATCCACCCCCCTAGCGCCCTCTCCCGTTCGCCTCGGCCGCGCGCCGCCCCTCTAGGTCCCGTCGCTGCCCCGCGCCGCTGCCCCGCGCCGCCCCTCGATCCCGTCGCTGCCCCGCGCCGCCCCTCAATCCCGTCGCTGCCCCGCGCCATCCTCCACCGCCCCCCGCGCCGCCGCTGCCCCGCGCCGCCCCTCGATCCCGTCGCTGCCCCGCGCCATCCTCCACCGCCCCCCGCGCCGCCGCTGCCCCAAGAGGAGGTAAAAGGCCTGCCTCCATCTCGCCCTAATCTGGGGCCTTTTTTGTTTTTCTTCCTTTTTTTTACTTAATTACTGTTTTTTATTATTGTTAGAATTATTAGTTTACAAATGTTAGAAATTTTAGTTTATGAATGTTAGAAATTTTAGATTAGACTTATTTACTTTAAATTTGTTTAGAATTGATATAAAAAATTTAAGAATGTTAGAGCATGTCTAACAGACCCCTATATATATGGCCCAAAACCCGTATAATAACCGCTGATATACGGGTTTGGGCTATACCCGGCCATCTAGCAGACCCCGTAAATGGACCACCCCGAACGATTTTTTACAAGTTTGGGTAGGGGGCGGCCCGTCGACCCCTACATGTGCGGGTCGGGAGGGGATATAGAGGGCCAACCCTCTAGCTCGTGCGAGCTAGGGCGCGCTGAAGATCTTTTGAGAGTATGGACAGAGTTTACTTTGTCTAGAAATAACAACAGCAATTAAAATTCAGATATGAAGAGGCATCCCTGATGCCCCTGTTAGAAGAGAGCAAATCAACACTAAAATGAAGAAAACAGATATTGCTGTTGTATGAATGTGTTGAAGAAGCAAAGACAGGACCAAAGGTTACCAAATTTGCTGGTAACCTTTGGTCCCGTCTTTGCTTCTTCAACACATTCATACAGCAGCAATATCTGTTTTCTTCGTTTTAGTGTTGCTTTGCTCTCCTCTAACACGGGCATTAGTCTGGTGAGTTACTAAAAAATCTTCTTTTTTGGGGTTTCCTCAAGTTTGTCCGAGTATTTTCACTGCCTCATTCTCTTTTGTTTTTCGCCTGTTCCTGCCTGCTATACAGGTCATACCAGAGTGGTTTCTGAACTATTTTGGAGGAAAGATACCAGGAACTGTCAAATTACAAGCCCCTAATGGTATTGCATTTGATGTTGGAGAGTTATGGAGAACATGAACAGAATAATCCTCAAGTATGGGTTCCGCCCACCCATACTTGAGGATTGTTCTGTTCATGTTCTCCATAACTCCAACATCAAATGCAATACCATTAGGGGCTTGTAATTTGACAGTTCCTGGTATCTTTCCTCCAAAATAGTTCAGAAACCACTCTGGTATGACCTGTAGCACGCAGGAACAGGTGAAAAACAAAAGAGAATGAGGCAGTGAAAATACTCGGACAAACTTGAGGAAACCCCCAAAAAAAAGATTTTATAGTAACTCACCAGGCTATGCATGAAAATTTCCAAAACCCTGTACACGCGTTTTAGGGGGCGAAAACATAAGGGGTCTGTTAGACATGCTCTTAGGGGGCGAAAACATATAAGGGGTCCGTTAGACATGCTCTTAGAAATTTAAGAATGCTAGAAATGTTATCGTATGTTTAAATATTATTATGCATGTGCAATTTTAATGAATTGGATCTGAAATATATACTTACTCTTTTTGTACAGTATGGAGCCAAGAGACGAAGATGCCGAAAATATGATCGAGGGTTTAATCCGCGGGCCCGACGTAGAGCCCGATGTGAGCCAGTGGATGAACGACTCCGGTGAGGGAGATCCGGTGCTCACCCAGGGAGACGACTCCGATGAGGGAGAAGCCGACGGCTCCGATATGGGAGCAGCCGACGGCTCCGGTGGAACCACACAAATTACAAACACCGGCTCCGAGGTGCATATATATATATGTTAATTAATGAAGCATCCGTTGTCTATATACATGTATTAACAGTCTTTATATTTTTAGCCATCCGGTTCAAATATATCAACCGGAAAAAAGACTAAACGAGGCGCAACAAAGAAGTTGAAAGATACAGAAAGATACAGGATCGACACGATCACAGCAGACGGCGCACCCGAGCTTCCCGCTGATGTTGCCCAAAAATTTGTGAAGCAATGCGGAGTGCTAGTTAGAGATCACATCCCGATCACTGTTAATGAGTGGAATGAGCCAAAAGATCCGCGGAAACAAGGAATTTCATATGTCGGCAAAATAGCCAAAGATCATCTTTTCTCAAAGATTTTGGCTAATTTCAACTTACCCGTGCCGGAGGTGGACGAGAATGAAGCGGATGTGACTGAGGCCGATGTTACTAGAATGAAACATGAGATACGGGAAAAGGTCAAAGCGTGGACCCTAAAAAAGATGGCCGAGCAATTCAAAAACTGGAAGAAAAGATTGAACCTTGATTATGTTAAGAAGAACAAGACTCCTGATTTCACTCAAGGGTATGAGAAAATAAAACCCGTATGGGCAGACTTCGTGAAGTACAAGCTGGCAGAGAATGAACTGGAAAGGACGAAAACAAATGAGAAAAACGCCGGCAAAAAGGTATATCACCATGTTATGGGGCAAGGTGGCTACAAGGGTTCTAGTCCCAAGTGGGAGACATGGGAGAACAACCTGATTCAGCAGGGGATCACTCCCGAGACGTTCTTGTGGGTCGAGCGGACAAGGTCATGGTTCTACGGGCATGGGGGCAGGTTGGACGCCGAAGGAAAAGCAATATATAACCTAAGGCATAAAAAGAGTCATCCTCTACCCATAGAGAAGCTGAGAGACGCAATAAAGGACGTTAAAGATGGGAAGTTCGTGCCAGATAGAGAGAACGACGAGCTCACACGAGCCCTAGGGAATAAGGAACACGGAGGGCGTACACGAGGCACAAAAGGCACTCCTCCGTGGAGTGTTGCGTTCGACTCCACCAAAAAGCTATACCCAGATAGAAGCCGTCAACGTAAAAAGGACAAGGAGGCAGCTGAAGCAGAGAATCAGGCAAACTGGAGGCGTCAACTTGAAGAAATGGTAAAGCTGACACAGGATGTAGCAAAGAAGCAGCAAGACCAAATTAACACACTTAGCCAGCAGATAGTGTCTACCGGCGCATCAGTACACATGCTAGAAGTTGAAGCTGAGGCTCCCGACGCCGCACATTCTCATCGCAAAAGCAGCGTTGCGTCCACGCAGCTACCGGATGATGATGCACCACCGATGATTTACCCGGTGGACGAGATCACGGAAATGACATCCTGTGAGCTCCACGTGAAGGTCGTCAATATAACCATCAAGGCGGCGGCCGGATATGTCTTACCGATTGGCAACGAACCAACTCACCATTGTCTCCCGGTTCCACGGGGCTACGCTGTTGTTGGGGTCGATGAAGTTGCCAACGGATTCGAGCGGGTAAAGCTTGATTTTCCTGAAGGTGAAGACGAAGAGTTGACTGAACTCGGAGAAGCCAAGAACTCGACCGTTCTATGGCTAAAGGAATGCATTGTGCTCACAAATCAGACGGCAAAGCCATCGAATTCTCGCATTTCTCCAGCGCAAAAGTCTCCAGCGCGGTCGTCTTCGCAACGCATGCCGTCTCCGGCGCGGTCGCGTACGCCGTGCACGTCTCCAGCGCGGTCGCCTACGCCGCCGCGTCAGCCCTCTCCGCCCACTAAGTTTCTGCCGAAACGTAAAAAATCACCGAAACGTCAACGGTCACCCCTCCCGAAGGTACCAAAAGAGGTACCCAAGTTACCTTACGACTATACTCCCGAGGAAACCCAGAAAATCGCAAAGGACGAATACGATGCGTGGAAATCAAAGCGGAAGGAGAAGCAAAATCCAGATTTCGCTGAGACCGAAGAAGAGATAGAACGAGCTTGGAAAATGGTGAAGACTCTTCATCAACCCGAGCCGAGTCTGTCATCTGACTATGACCGCTCTATTCTGAAGTCACACCAGGAAATGGTGCGGTCAACGAAGAGTAGTAGCGCAAGCGGGAAAAAGGGGAAATCAGTTGCTCAACTCGGAGAGCAGAAAAAACAATCCACGTCCCCGCTCAAAGTGATTTCCAATACCCAGGTGGGGCCGAGCACTAATATTGCTGATGAGGATATTGATCCGGAGTTTATAACACTGTACGCAGACAAGGCAGCTGATGCGGGTTTGTCCATTGCTGAGTATATGCAAACAGTGAACTACTTCCCCGCAGCTGAATGTGCGTACAAATACGAGTCCGGGCAGCCTCTTGTCAAACCCGAGGAGATAAAGAATCTACCAACGAAAATGCGAAGAGTGCATAATTGGTATATGCAAGCCGCTAATGAATCTGAGGACTGGCTATGTCTCAGCGTTAAGGACGAGCACTATGGAACTGGAAATGGAATTGTTATGATTCAATTTGAGGAATTGTTTCAGTTATACCAGCAGCAGGCCCTCGACAAATCTATCCTTAGTGCCTATTGTCTGTAAGCACTTATTTCTCTAGCTCACCTCATTCAATTGCATATATATTCACATATATATATATATAGTACACTCATATATTATAATTGCAGAATGAAGATTCTCGAATGCAAAAGAGATGGAATCTATGATATTGGGTTCATTGATCCAAATATTATTTATGAAAAGATTCTTCGGCAATCTCCCAAGGATACAGAAAATAATATTCTGAGGGCAATAATATTTAACCAACACCGACGGGAAATACTATTTCCTTACAACTTCAAGTAAGTATGTTACTCTGTTGTAAACATTCTGTTTTCCTTACTCGATGTTCATTGTATAATTGATGAGTTCTGCGTGCGCAGCTTCCACTATATTCTGCTAATCTTCCAAATTGACAAAGGAAAAGTAATTATAATGGACTCAAAACGTAAACCCCTCTCAATGTGGGCTGACATGCAGGAAATGATCCAGCGGTAATTTCAATCTTTATTAATTTCAGTATTTATATATTGCAATATATCGACTACTTTGTTTCATTTTCGGATATCAAGTAATTACTAACTCTTTTTATTCTTTTTCTTTCTCGGGTAGGGTTTGGAAGAGGTTCATAAGGAAGTCTCCCGGTGAATGGGAAAAATAACTTACATTTGATGTTGTGCAAGTAAGTACTATCTAGATCCGTGCCCATCTCCATTATCATGCCTGGTTGATTATTATTTTGATTGAAACAATCTTCTCGTATAGTGCTTGCAACAAGGAGACGGGAATAACTTGTGTGGATACTACGTTTGCGAGTTCATTCGTCAGACCACATCTCCCAAGGGCAGAAATTTAAAACAACTTCATGTACGTTAATCGTCAATTCTTCTTATTACTATCTATTTTAGTTACTTAGCTTCATATATTTTAGTGACCACTCTTCTTTATATTAGATCGAACGGCTTCGGGACGGTCTTCTACCTAGGGACCGCATACGAGCAATTCAGGAGGAAATTGCGGGCTTCTTAGATGCAGAGGTCATAAACGTACATGGAGAGTACCATGCCTCCGGTTGGAACTAAGTTTGATTTTGTAATACACTCCATCGGTCATGTAATATGATCGATATACTTTGCTTCTGTAATATAAGTGTTTCTTATTCTGCTTTATATACTTATTCACTCGTGCGATCCGGGGGCTCGGTGGAGGGTACTCTTCTCGAGGTCCGGGGAGGGGCCGCCAGGAGGTCTCGGGGACCAAAAAAACGGAAATTGTAAAGCCCTGCCGCGGCAGAGAAAAGGGCAAAAGCCCTGCCGCGGCAGAAGGGGCATGCATCCCGGGTCGTATTCAGAACCGGGACTAATAGCCCTGGCCAGGTTCCAGCGCTCGGGCCACGTGGTCAGCCCCATTTGTCCCGGGTCCTGCCACAACCGGGACCAATGGGGAGGGGTATTTGTCCCGGATGCCCCGTCCCGGTTGCACAACCGGGACAAAAGGGGGCCTACGAACCGGGACTAAAGCCCCTGTTTCCACTAGTGAGAAAGCGCTTCTGAATGTGGAAAAACATTGTGACAACCTTAATTTGTCCCCTATACCACGTTATTAAATGCCACTTTACGTTAATTATATGCCCGTTACTGAACATGTCGATTGTCAACTCATTTCCATTGGGCGGATCGGGTCAACTGTTGCGAAGTTTGCTCCATGCTCACATCATGCAGCTTTCTCTCCGAAGAGGAGATCATGTTCATGCCCACTAAGGTAATGCCAAGGTACGTCTAATCTGACCATACATCGACCTACACTTAACAATTCTAATGTGCATTTTTTTTACAGGTATATCTCGGTTCATATTCCTTGTCTACACTATAGACCTCAATAAAATACCTAGCTGAGAAGGACAGTTTGCCACCCGGTTGACAATGTACGCGCTTTCTCGCGATTCACGTCTGAAAACAAGAAATTTAAACAAACTTGGCTGTGTAGGTTGAGTCCCAACTTATTCATTCTAGACGTCAACTAAGGCCTACCAAGGCAGACTACTTTTTTTTAACAACACTTGTGCTCCTGGTATCCAAATACAGTCTGCACCCTAGCTGTATTAATTCTCTAGAAATTGAATATGAATTCCTAGACGTGAACTCCACTGATAATACAGTCTGTTCCCTGTAGTATTCTCTGCATTTCATCGAATATAGCCGCGCGCTGTGAAGCCAGCTCTCTACCACTATAACTACTCCTCGTGTCGCTTCAACTTCTCCATCAGCATTCAAAGTTCTAGCTAGTAGCCATGGATCTCACTCTTGTCTTCTCCCTTCTCCTCCTCTCATCTCTCCATGGTGTGACTTGCGACTCGCGCAACTTCACCGCCATGTTTAGCCTCGGAGACTCTTACATCGACACCGGAAATGTCGTGGTCATGGCCGCTCAGGTGGCCTTGCCCCTGTGGAATGACAAGCCTCCTTACGGCATGACCTTCTTCGGCAAACCCACAGGCCGCTTCAGCGACGGGAGAGTCATCATCGATTTTATCGGTATGTATGTGGACAAATCTGACTCAACAATGCCGAACCGTTCATTAGCTGGAAGTTTTACTTGATAGAGTTTCAATGTCTACACATATACATTTTTTTTGGGAGCTTGAGATCATGCTATATATATATGGTTGCAGCCGAGCAGTTTGGTCTCCCTCTTCTTCCAGCCTCCTTGCTGAATAACTCGGACGTCTCAAAAGGCGTAAATTTCGCTGTCGGTGGTGCCACGTCCATCAACGTCGACTTCTTCGAGAGGAACAAGCTGATTCCGTTCAAGCCTCTGAACAACTCACTTAATGTGCAGCTTGGTTGGTTGGAGGAGGTCAAGCCATCGGTTTGCAACAACACGGAAGGTCTGCGACATGCTCTCTCTCTCTGCAGTGTTGTTGTTATTGTGTTTAATTCCTACCATTTGTATACTGAGCAAACTGGTCAATACAGTGTGCAGAGATTACTTTAGTAAGTCCCTCTTCTTCGTTGGGGAGTTTGGAGTGAATGACTACAACTTCGTATGGAGTGCCGGGAAGAAAGAAAACGAAGTGATGACCTATGTGCCACAAGTTGTGGATAATATTGTCAAGGCCGTGGAGGTAAATATCATTTTTTTTTGTGCATTGTCTTTATCTTTCTCTTCTCTCTTTCTAGTTTTTTGTTTTTATTTTGTATAAACCATTAATAAACTTCATCCGCAAGTTTTATATGTTTTCTAAACGCTACCTAATTGATAGTACATGACATATTATTCCTGCGCTATTCATATTCTTGTACGCTTTGATTCATATACTATCCAAATTGACCCAGCCCGTTGTAGCACGATTTTTTTTTACCCTCCCTTGGTGTATGGTATAACGGCTGTGCTAGGCTCGGGCATATGTCCAACTGAAAATAGTCGGATGGAACAAGTCTATGTTGAAAAATTAAGGAGTTAAATTATTTCTTGTGGGGAAGTAAGGAACCAGTTAGAATTATTGTGTTCTTCTGAAGAGATTTTACGCAAACACGGAAGGCAAGGTGTAAACATAGAGATATCACGCATATTTGATCATAATAGGGTGCGAAAACATAGATTTTAATACCCCCCCCCCCCCCCCCACAAAAGGAAATTCATCTTCTTGTTTTTAAATTTCAAATGGTCTACTCCCTCTCCGTAGTAATTCCTGCTATCAGAGCGAGTAGTAAATTATAAAACATTTTGTGGATATGTTCCTTGCAGAGCGAATCAAGTGCCAGCATCCTACGTGTTATAAACATAAAGAGTTATTTAGAAAATATGTATGATTCTAGTTTTTAAATTATCTTACAATTGCATATCTCAATTGGAAAATTTACTTAAGTACCATTTGCCACTTGAAAACATGGTTGAAGTGATTATATTTGCACCACAGAGGCTTATTAACGATGGCGCAATATATGTGGTCGTGCCCGGAAATCCACCAACCGGATGCTCGCCTGGCATACTCACCCTTCGCTCAAGCCTCAATGAGACGGAGAAGTATGACCACATCGGCTGCCTAAACAACGTCAATCGCGTGGCCAGGTACCATAACTCCATGCTCCATAAGTCAATCAGCGATCTCAGGGTCAAGTACCCACATGCCAGGATCATATTTGCGGATTTCTACAAGCCAATCATGTCGATGCTTCAAAACTCCAAACATTCCGGTAATAAATACTCAAGATTTTCACCGCTAACTAGCTCAAACTTGTCTCAACGTCTTTTGCAAGTCAGGTCACTAAGTTGTTTGAATATTTTGCAATTTGTCAGGAGTCGCCCGTGCCGATGCTCTCCGATCTTGCTGCGGAGGCGGTGGGAAGTACAACTGGAATGCTACCGCCGTATGCGGCATGCCAGGGGTGACCGCTTGCGAAAACCCATCGAAGTTCGTGAGCTGGGACGGTATTCACTACACCGAGGCCACCTATCGATACATCGCCCAGGGGTGGTTGTACGGTCCTTTCGCCGATCCGCCCATACTCAATGCCATTCAGAATTAATCTAAAAGAAAAATTTGGGGAAAACGTGCCATTACAAGCAACATAAGGAGTGTACGGATATAATGAACCAATTAAAAGGGAATCAATAAAAGTTAGCGAAATGAATTATTTTTTGGAGTTTGAAATTGTTAGAAATATACCCAAAACTCAATCATGCGATGATGATATTTCCCAATGTATTATTAAGTAATTAATATTGTCCTTGAACATTATCATTGGTATGTGATTTGATGATTGTGGAACCATATATTATATGATGAATGTTCTAATGGTCCCTAGTTGGTAAGGTTATGCGGACACATCCTCGTCTGATGCATATATTTCATAAGCCATGTGCATGGTGATGTCAAACCGATAGTATTGACTTTGGTGAAGGAGTTCATCAAGTCGGATAAACCTATTTTGAGATGTAACTACCTGTTGTCATTTATTAGTCTCAATCACTAGTACGAAACCGAGTCTAAGCAACAATGTCTTGCTGTTCAGTTCACCGTGCGGCCCGCGTGGGATGGTAGACATCGTAGTACGGCACACAGAGTGATTGAACACGGGGTGGGTGGTATGGTCCAAGAATCCCGGCGTGTGCAGCGGAGGGCGTCGAGGCATACACACCCACCGCTGCGTGCCTGGGTTGACGACGTACTCTTATTCCCAGTCGATCCAGTCCGCGCAGAGCAGAAGGCCGTTACAGTGGTCTGTGACCTTGGCGTGCTTGCACGACGCGCAGTCAAGCCCTCTGCAACCGAGGGACGGGAGAAGAACTCCGATATGGTGTGCTTGGTGTAGTTGGTGAAGATGTTGCGTACCGAGCGCGAGAGGAGGTGGCCGCGCAGGTGGGTGCCGTCGAAGGCGTTGCGCCACGCCTGGCAGACTCACCGGGACCCGGCCAGGTCGTGCGGCACCAGACGCTAGAGGATCTCCAAGAGGATCTTCCCGGGGAGCACGGCAGGTCCTTGTGCCATATCATCGAAACAAGGCTGCAAGTTCTTTTTTTAGAGGAAACAAGGCTAGAAGTTGTTGTCGAATTGGAAGGAGAAAACCTAGACCCACCGCTTTATGAGTCGTCTCGGACCTTCCGTTGTCCTCGCCGGCCCGCCCATCTCTTTCCCCTGGCGGCGCTGTCGTTCGGCGCGGATCAGATGGCGTGGCTAGGCCTGTAGATAGTAGAAGTAGGTTGTCGATGGCCTTTGTGCTTGCTTTCGCCATTTTGGCGCTCCTCCTTTCCCTCGACCGCCTCCAGTGACTCGCAGCGATGCGGGAGGTCGCTCTCTTCTTTCTTGCAGGGAGAAGCCATGGAGGCTTGCCCACTCGACTGAAGCGGAGCAGGATCGTTTCAATAAGATCGCTTGCCCTATCTGCTGCTTCAAAGTTTCGAGGGAGATGGATAGTGGTGATCCCCTGGCCGGCCGTGGCGGCGAGGAGGGGAACTGTTGCTTTCTCTCTGCCTTGATGCTTGTGGAGCGGCACCAGCTGCATCTTTGTGCTCCTTACGCAGTGATGAATATGTTCATGGCTGCGCTCAATGGCCAAGAAGGTGGCCAAGGTTCTGCCTCCATGGTTGAGGCTTGCTGGACCAGACGCCGGAGCTCGGCTTCGCGGCGGCTCCAAGTGATTCGTTCCCGGAATCGTCACGGTTGCCGGCGTCCAAGGTCGATCGTCGGAAGGGAGAGACCGAGAGTTCCATTGGGCTCCGTTCTCGGTGCCAGGTGCACTTGGAGAACTCCGGCGATGGGTGGCGGCGGCTCCCGAGGACTTGATTGCTTTTTAGTTTTTAGTCTTAGGGTGCTTTCTGTAATTTCGCGGGGCCTTTCTTTGAATTCTAGGTCTTCAGAGCAAGAGATGCAAAGGGCCTGCGTGTAATTGTTCCCGCCACGTTTCAATGTAATTGCAGCACCGGGGTCTTCGACCCCAGTCCTTGTACAAAAAAAAGGAGAAAACCTAGATGTGAAAAAAAGTTAGCTTCAATATAGTTTTCTTCATATTTGAATTGAAATGACTTATTTTGGGATTGAAATTCTTTTTTTGCATCAGCATGAAATCATCAGCTTGCACTGCATCAATCTGAAATATTTGTACACACCCTAAGACAAATTTGCAAAACCCTACTTTTATTCTGAAATTTGAGAGTACTATTCAGCATCGAAGGATCTCATCACTGCCACTAATGCACATTTGTACATCACAGCTAAATTAACAGCTAAATTACAGAAAATTTGCGCAATGAGAAAAAGAAATTGTAAACAAATCAAAGGTGTGCGGATTCAACCTTTCGTCGAAATAAATCCAAGAGAAAAGCATAATTACAGTGGGCACCAGACGAAGATGGCAAATGGATTACCGTGTCTGGTTTTAACCTGAAAATGAAAATAATTATCAAATACGATATTATGAAATCGTCGCTTTCCAAAAAACTCAAATGAATGGTTCATGGTACCAACATTGCATAGAGACATGCACTATAGTGGATCAAAATTACTGGGTACTTCGATTGCTACAAGTAGAATGCATGTTCCGATGCCATCCATAAATTTCACTTCTATATATTACAACATTTATTTCGTCGCCGTTGGTTTACACTTTCAAGCAAAATTTATCAAGAAAATCCAATGGGCGGTTTGATACTTGCAGCATAACCCCATCCGCCTAGCATATGTTTGTGCTATTGCAGTATCGTTGTAGCATTTCTTCCCGCAAAAGGTTAAAACCTTTAAAAAAAGCATCGCAACATTAATTGCCAAAATAACAATACAGTAAAAAAAATATAGTATGCAACAAATCTCTACTGGTCACAGCAAATCCCCATCCCTCCTAACAAATCTTCAGAAAAAAGTCAACACCGTATGCAGCATGGGAAAGTTATCAACAACGCTATGTTCGAGAAACATGCTAAAATTCTGCATCCACTTAACGATCACAACCAGTTAATCTCTCTCTCAACAATTCGACAATTCTTGTTAATATTTGAGATAAACACCAAATCTTAACAAGTACATACCTTTAACTCGTGGATGGCATTTGCTAGATAAATTTTGCTTGAAAGTATAAATCAGTAACTACTACTCTTAGCAATGAGTAGTATGGTCGATGAACTTATCTATCATTGGGAGGCTGAATTCCAAAAGGAAGAACTCCTTCATGTTGGTCTTACAATGACAATTTTATTCCAGTTAGCCTTGCACGTCAATGGAGTTAACTTGGAGGAAAACATGAAAAGCCAATACATATGTTATACTTTCTCCAGCAGGATTCAGTTATTGCAGCTACTTGAAGGCTTAAGATCTTTCCAAATTTCAGGTCTTTTTCCTTTAAAGCGAACAGCAGTAACCGCCAGTCAGTATTGAGCTGCATATCAATACAGCTTATGCACACTCACGGCAGGACTGAACAACCGCTGCATAAATAACCAGTCGCTATCCTTCAGGAAATATGATAAGCTTACTTGGTCTGGTCTGTCTGCCTAAGTGCCTATGTTAGGCTTAATTAAGCTTCAATCAATCTAGAAATGTTAAGAGATAAGTATGATACATCCAGAGTTTGGCTGTGGATTAGGTAGTATACAACTCGTATTCCTTTTACCCGATTGCTAGCTGTTACACTAACTGAAGCAAAGTGATCAGCTATCTGCCATCTGGCTCCTCCGTGATGGTTACATCATTATAACTGCATGGATAGTCATTGCTACTGCATGGAGCGCTAGCCGATTCATCTTCCTTAGATACCCTTAGGTTGAAGTATGCCGGATGGTTGGGCTCTGGAAGCACAACACTCTCACTGTTTAACATCGCCACGACATTTGACATGGTCGGTCGATCATGTGCATGCTCTTGTACGCACATTAGTGCAATGTTAATGTACCTCCTAGCTTCGGCTGGATGGATCTCCTTGGCAATTGATGCTTCTAGAAGCTCAAGACATCTTCCTGCTTCCCAGAGCTGCCATGACTGCAGAAAGTTGTAACCATAGACATACAAAAGTTACTTGGGTCTACAAAACAATATAGATACATGAGAGTTCGCAAATTGCTCACGTAGCCAAGGAGGTTAAGAAAGTCTTCGTGCTGATGGAAACCAGAATTCCTTTTTCCGCTAAGGATCTCGAGAAGTAACACACCAAAGCTAAACACATCAGATTTAATCGAGTAAACGCCTTCAGATGCATACTCCGGAGCCATATAGCCACTGAAATTAGTCAGGAGCACAATTAAAATTACTATATCAAAATTAAAAGGTTGATGAATCAGCTGACTAATGGTATTCTAATTAATTCTGTTATATGCTTACTATGTTCCCACCACCCTCTTTGTGCTTCCTTGAGTATCACTCGAGCTGAACATTTTTGCTAGTCCAAAATCGGAAATTTTAGGATTCATGTCCTGGTCCAAGAGAATGTTGCTGGCCTTAAGATCTCTGTGTATGATGCGCAACCGAGAGTGCTTGTGGAGATATAGTAGACCTTGGGCTATCCCTTCGATTATCACACATCTTTTGTTCCAATCAATCAAACTTGTTCTGCTAACATCTGCAAATTAGACAGTGCGTTTTATAGTACACGAAACGCGATCCCAAATATGGTTAATCTACATTGTGCATACCAAAGATAAAGAAGTCCAGGCTCTTATTTGGCAAATATTCGTACACCAAAAGTTTTTCCTCTCCTTGAATGCAGCATCCCACGAGCCTGACCAGATTATTATGTTGTAGTTTTGCAATAAGTTCAATTTCATTTTTGAATTCTGTGAAACCCTGTCCTGAACGTGAGGCAAGCCTTTTAACTGCAATTTCCATTCCATCTTGTAATTTGCCCTGGGAGTATGTAAAAAAACAGGAGGCATTATATTTTGCTGAAATTACAGAAAATGGATTACATGACATCCATGGGAAAAAGACTTTTGGGATATACAGCATCACATATGCAATAAATGGCCTTAATATTCCATTTCAGTGCATTACTTCTATTTCCTTCGGAGTTTCAGGTCACTGTAGAATAGGGCAAAATAAACATGTTTATCAAGATTTTCTTAATTTTCTCTCTCTAGTTTAAGGCTACGTATGAGGTTACTTTGGTTGAGATACACTTATAAAACTGGATTTTAGGCTATATATAATATATCTTTATCAAGCTACTAGATGTTTTTATTTTTATTTTAGGGCATCGATAATATAAAGGAAAGTGTGTAACTTCGCCTTTCTCGCCATAGGTTGCTAATACAAGATTGATAATATTATAACTGCCATTGTAGATATATCCATAAAATGTGTCGCACATTTTATTCTTTTTTTAAACGATTTTTTTTAAAGTGTCGCACATTTTATACTAAGTTAGTACAAACTTTGTACTAAGTGAGCGACACTTTTTATGAATCGGAGGGAGTAGATTATTTACCAAGGTAGTTTACAAAACTAGGTACATCATAGCACCGTTCATTATTGATTGGGCTACTGTAATTGGCACTATTGTAAATATATAAGGATGTTTTTTAGGCAATAGTGTTTTGATGTATATTTTATTAAAATGAACATATGATTGAATTTTTTCAAGACAATACATTTACCTTGTAGACAGGGCCAAAACCACCTTGCCCAAGTAGTTTTTCCTGGGAGAAGTTGTGTGTAGCATGCAATATCTCAGATAAGTCAAATAGGGTGAACTCTGAATTCTTCTCTTCCAATCTCCAAACCAATGCGTCTTCTTCCGGCCTATTCTTGGCAGCTTGACCGTGTAAGATTTTATTTTCTAAATTGAGAGGACACGCAAATATACATCGTTAATCTGGGCCTTAAACCTAAAGGTTGACTACATAATTAAGTGGTATTTTTTCTTTCCAGTGAATGAATCATGATTACAACAAACCTTTTCTTCGTCTTCTCATCCATACAATGAAACAAATAAAGCACAGAAGTATTGAAAGTAATAGAGCTGCCACAACAATGATCCACAGCGCCCTCTGGCGTGAGTTGCGTCCTAAGAAAAAGGCGAATTCATATTCAGTCCTCATATAAAATAATAATTTAGTGATAGAGACAATGACAAATCAGTGTTGTTTGTGCATCATCTCAACCAACCACACTTCACCAACTGAACTTGGGTCAGCCCCATCTGACGCTTGAACTATTCTGACTCTAGCATCTTTCCCTTATTAATAACCATTATTTTCTTTGTTATTGACTTAATTCTATTTATTTCTTTTTACTCATCTATTCCTAGGTTCATGTCTACTTATCTAAAAGTCCTACCATGTATGTAACAAGCTAATTATCATAATAGTGAAAAGATCTAGGTATCGATTTCCCCAGTAAGTGAACATTACAACTATGTAGACCAAATCAACTGCAATGAAAGACAATTTAGTGCAGAATAAAACTCCATTTTCCTAGCTTCCTTCTAGTAGCATGTAAAATATATCAGTATAAGTTACTTTTAATGTCACATGCATCACTCGATGGAAAGACTGAGGGAGTTCCCTCTTTTTTTGTCAAAAAGAAAAGCTGTCCTCCTAGAATTTTCCAAAAAAAAATTTGTTCGCTACAAGATGTGTGACATACAGTAATTAATGAATCTAATTGAAGCCGTGGTGCCATGTCCAACCAAGGATCTGCCGGGAAGGATGAGAATTTTACATACCCTGATGTTCTTGGTTGTTCATTTGAGCATCCGGAGGTGGTGGTGCTACAACCGGCGTCGGCGACTGTGGGGGTGGGTACACGGTAACTGGTGGCACAGTGTTGTTCATTGCCGGAACTTCGCGTGCCAAGTTGATAATATGCAGCATGGGGTCCCCCTGGAAGAACGGATATATCTCATACCTCATGGTACAACGTGTCCCCAAAACTCGGCCGCCCTTCTTACCATCCATGTACTGGAGTGTATACTGGGGGTAAGGCTGCAAACATGCCGTACAGTCGTCGGTGGTCAGGTCTGGCGTGCACTGCATAAGGCAGTAGAGCGTAGGGAAGGAGCTGACGTCTAAGCGCGAAGTGGTGAACCTCCTCGAGCTGTTCGCGGCCGATTGAGCCGTGCTGTTCAGAAGCGTGAACAACGAGAGCCTGAAGTAGTCGGCTCTCGTCGAGATGTTCATCATCAAGCTCTCGGTGCTCACAATGACGAGTATATGTTCATCGACGGTGGTGGCGAGAAAATTCAGGTTGGAGAACCTGAGCATGCAGGGGTTGCTATTGTAGTACACGGTGGCGTCCTTACTGTTCGTGCAGTGATCCTGCGCATCCTGGAAGGCGGTAATCAAGCAGTCCTCGCAGTCAGAGGCGTCGGAGTCCCCACGGCAGAGTGCAAGGGCGAAGATGACGTTCGGAACATTGCCAACAGTGTCGGTTGCAAAGAGGGTGGTGCTGGCCGCTGCTTTCTTTGGGAGGGTGGATGAGAGGAGCCTCAGGTTGGCTTCGTATGTGCTATTTGATTTGTAGTCGCCGCTGTTGCCACAGGACGGCCATGTTTCGGCAGCGGCAAGAGGCATGAGGAGCAACAGAAGAAGGGGGAGGATAACCGTGGCCATCCACGGACGACAAGGCTGACACGGAAGATCCACGGATGATAGGAACCTCGTCACCAAGGAACTTGTAGAAACCGAGGAGCTCTAAAAAAGGAGACAACAAAATTTGCATTAGAGCAGGAACATGATCAACTGACCAAAAACAAAGTAGAGAAGTGGAAAACGCTAGCATACCTCCACAAGTTGCAGTAAGTCTGGACCATCAACAAGCGATGGCACACTAGCCTAACAAAGTAACAAAACAGAGGAGAAAGGTCCATTTGCTCATAGATGCAAAGACAGCATGCTATTGTTGGCAAGAACTCGAAACCTGGGAGCTAGAAGAATATGCTCATTTCAGTTGTGTGCGGCATCCTGATGCGATACACAGGGAAGGGAAGACCACCATCCATTTGAGCAGCTCTGGCGATCATGTTAAAAGCATCAGAGAAGTTTAAGAGATCTAAATGCTCTAAATCTCAAAGTTGAGATGTCATAAGCAGCCATTCAGATATCAGGGGATTAATTAAGCTGGAAGTTTACTCCAGGTCAAAACGGGATTAAGCTGCAAGGTTAGCAAGTCTACTCCAAGTCAAAACATGCTTTGGTTGGTATCTCTTCATTTTGACAGGCAACCGAAAATTCTCAACTCAACATGCTTAGCATGATCGAAATCCAATAGTTTCTGTTCAAGCTGAATGAAGAATCTAGCCCCGCAAAAAGAACTTTTAAACAAAAATCAGGCGTATAAGTTACCACTCGATTATCGATTGGGAGTTTGGGACCGCAGAGATAGTTGCTGGAGGCTTATGGATTATGGATCGGGGCTAATCGACTACAGAGCTCTGCATTGCAACAGAAATTGTCTTTTGTTTTGCGCAGAACAACAGAAAACTGTGTATGAACACTGAGGAAAAAGGAAATACCACTGGAACTCTGGAAGTGGAAGGAAGATGACGTGGCCGGCGCGCTGCCTACGCCCTTCTCTCCGGGACGTCGCCGGCGGCGCTCGCCAATGTAGCCTCCGGCCCTACACTCCAGGTGGTGCGGCCAGGAGAGTCGGCAGGGTGGGAATGGGGAGGAGGATTCAGTGGAGGACGGCGGCGGAGTGCACTTCTTTTTCACTTGGGTGGACCGGACGATGAGGAGAATGACTGGCTGACCGCGAGTCTCCGCCCGTCTCTCCCAGACCCAGTGCCTAGTGCCGACTAGCTGGCTCAGTTGGGCTCACATGGGCCGTCTCTGCTGCGGTGCAGGTACGATTTCGCCCAGTGGCAACGAGCCGGCTCAGTGGGCACACATGAGCCCGCGTCAGCTGAATTTATAGCCTGACCAGTAAGTACATCTCTTAGGCTGGTGCCAATGCACCACCCACTCTAACGGGCTATAGCCCCGCCACGTCACCTTTTTTCACCACTCTCACGCCACTCTCACGCCACTCTCACGGCACGGTGCTAGTGCACGGGCTATAGCCCGGGCTATAAGCTTCTCTCTCTGCCACATCAGCTTTTCTCTCTCCTCCACGTCAACACATATTTTTGAGACGAAAACATTACAAATAATGCAAGGAAATAATTTTATTGAACTAAAATTGTTACCGATTACATATTAATTAATAAAATTGCATAATAAATTGTAAAAATTACATAAAAATTAAAAAATCTAATCCTCGTGCTCGTCCTCGTCGTCGTCATCCTCTTCCAGCCCTAGCTCTTTTTCCACTATCTGGATGGCCTTGGCATGTTTGCGCTTTTCAGCTTCGTTCATGCCGGCGGTTGAGCGGTCTTGCAATTTGTTATATTGCTTCAGTAGCTTAACCTTCAATAAACCTTTCCACATTTTCTTCATTCCGAAGGTTGCACTTGATGCCTCACTGGACGATTCCTTCTCCTTCTTCTTTCCCTTGCGAAACGCGGCCTTGGCCTTATCGCGGCCAGAAGGACGCGGCTCCTCCTCCGTCGCGTCGCTAGAGCTGTACTCACCTCCGACCCCCAGACGGGTTCTCTTGGAACTGGAGTCAGTCCCACTACCAGGACCATGTTGTGCTCTCCACTTCGCTTCCTTGCGAACAGCTTCCCACCACTTGAAGCGTTTGAAAGGCTGAGTCACTCTAGGGTCATTTGCGTACCTCGCCAGTGCCGCGTCCATGACCATTGCATCGTCTGCTCCACTCTGACGTACCGCTTCTTCTTGGATCGGCGGTAGAGTTGAACGTCTTCGCTATCTGACCCCAAAAACTTTCGCCGGTCTTGCTATTGCCATGGCGAGAGTCCTTGGAGTTGAAAATCCAAGCATTCACCTGCAACGAAATAGATATTGTCTTAGTGAAAAATCCAAACAAAAACCAACTCCGAAATAAACATGTGACGGGTAAGAAAAGTACCAGTTTTTCCTCGTCAAAACATTTCCACTCGAGCCTCTTTGGACGCTTTGGTACCAGTGTTTCCGCGGCATCGGACCCGTCGCTTGGAGCACTGCCTTCTGGAGCAGACGATAGAGGTGGTTGCTGATACGGAGGAGGTGGTTGCTGATACGGTGGAGGTGGAGCGTATGAACCGTATGGATATGGAGGTGGAGCGTAAGAACCATATCCCGTAGGAGGGTACGGAGGAAGTGGACTCCCGCTACCTGTAGGTGGAGGTGGTGGTGGGTAAGCATACGGAGGATGCTGGTATGAACCATATCCCGTAGGAAGCGGACCATATGGCCCCGGAGGTGGTGTGTTGGAGGGGTACAACACTCGGGGATGCGGCGAAGAACCGGCATTCGACCGACGATGTGTGGGAGAGACATCTTCTATGTGAGTAGGTTGTGACCCGTCGGACTGCAAGAGTTCCGTGAACGAGGTGATATCTGGAGTCCAACCCGACATGGCGGAGATGGTATGAGAGAAGAGAGAAAGAGAAGAGGGAAATGGTGTGAAGAGAAGGGATGGATATGGGGGGGGGGTATTTATAGGATTGGAGATGGAAAATTGGGTCAAATTTTTTTTCCAGCCAGCCACGCTCCCCCCAACGGCTAGCTGACGTGGACCAATGGGGGGGCGCCACGTCAGCTAGCTGTTGCGCAACGGCCACCGCAACGGCTACTCACTACCGCCCCTCCCTCTCGCTTCGCACCGCCCAACGCGTCGCCCGCCCGCCCCTCGCTCTCGCCCGTGGCAGGCGTTATCGCCTCGCTAGCGCGGGTGATAGCGGCCGTTACAGCCCAGTCTCGCCGGGCGAGCTGGCTGGCGCCCGGGCGGGCGCTATCGCCTCGCCTCTCGCCTCCTATCGCCCCGCCACGGGCGGTAAGCCCACTCTCGCCTCCCACTAACGGCTGTGTTGGCACCAGCCTAAACGGACCGTGGTCTGGGTTTTTTGTCCGTGGATGCTCATTCCTGAATCAAATTTGGATCAACTTTGAGCAGCGTCCGGACACGCTTCTGTCCTGTTTTTTCACCCGCCTGGATGCGCTTGGCCCGTCCACAGCATACCCTCCCCCTCGCACCTCGCCCACCTCGTCCCACTTCCTTGCAGTCGCTGCCCCGATTTGGACACCCTCGGCCGCCGTTAGCCCCCCTCCCCACCGGCACAGAACCGTCCGCCCTCGCCCCCGCCGTCGGTCCCGCACGCGTTTGGCCGCCTCGCCGCTAGACGAACCGCGCCACCGAGTACACCCCGAGAGGACGCACAGAAGGTGCTCGTCCCTTTGCCTGCCCCGAGTTCATCACCATTCCGGACGAAAAATGGCGGACAGTAGGGACGATTTCTTCTTCAACCACGTCCTCATGTACTCGTCCTCCTCCTCCGACGAATCTGATAACGAGAGCGACCTCCTCGTTGCCACCCTTGTGGTCAATGATCACATTGCCAGGATGAGACCAGTTTTCAAAGGGTCTGTCCCCGGGCATGCGCCTTCCTTGGAGAGGGACAGAGAAGCTGGCCATGCCCAGCTATACAAGGACTACTTCCATCTCACCAACCGAATGTACATTGGCAAGTTATTTCGGCAACGTTTCCGGATCAGAAGAGATCTATTCAACTGCATTTGATTTGGAGTCATGGACTACAATGATTTTTTAGGTGCAAACCAGATGCATGTGGTAAGCTTGGCTACTCCTCTTATCAAAAATGCACTGCAGCAATTTGGATGCTTGCTGGAGTAGCCGGAGATCTGGTTGATGAATACATGCGCATGAGTGAATCCACATGTATGTATTCAATGTACAAGTTTTGTGAAGTTGTGGTTTAGGTCTTTGGCCCGGAGTACTTGAGAGAACCAACGGTTGCCGACACTCAACGACTGTTGTCGATCAACGAGGGTAGAGGTTTCCCTGGGATGCTTGGAAGTATAGACTGGGAGTGGAAGAACTGCCCATTTGGTTGGTAGGGGCAGTTGAAAGGGCATTTTGTGATATACCCGTTTTGGAGTTTGATGACAACACAGTTAGGCTATCTAATGCCTTTTGTGCTTCTCATAGTTTACAGGTTCACCTTGGATTTTCCCTCCCAAAAAGAAGAGCGCTCGGTTTCATGAAGAAAACATTTTTGATGTGAATTACGGTAGTACCGCAGTTTCGTCCGGTAGTATCGGGTGTGCGGTACTACTACCTCCACTACCGCATTTGGCCTATTTCGGGACAGCATGGTACTGGAACTGGTGCGGTAGTTGCCCCAGTAGTACTGCCTTCATGGTACTACCGGCGCAACTTCCGGTACTACCGGGCCAGCGGTACTACCGTGGTCAGTACCGGGGTTGCTCGATCTCAGCACTGTGGCGTACTGACTTTAGTCCGGTAGTAGGCCGGTACTACTGCCTTGTCGGTACTACCGACGTACCTTCCGGTACTACCGGGTCTGCGGAAGGACGGGCTCTCGGCGTTTCAACCGTTGGAAGAAAAGAGGACCCAGTACTATCGGGATTTAGTCCGGTAGTACCGGCTGTGCGGGCGCTGCACAACCACATTCGTGGAGAGAGAGTATAAAAGGAACCCACCATCTTCTTAGTTGATCAAGCTTCACACACTCTCTGTCGTGGTGGTATCACGGCAGATGCCATGGGATGGCTAAAGTTGGGGCCGATGGACGCTGGAGGTGCTCAGGGAGGGATCACACGGCGAGTAGCCGCGTGGGGTAGATCACAAACAATGCAAACACCAAGATCTTACCCAGGTTCAGGGCCCTCGTGTGGAGGTAACACCCCTACTCCTGCCTCTCTCTTTATATGTGTGTTACCGAGTAGCCACAGTACAATCAGGCCTTCAGCCGAGTAGCCACTCTTCTCTCTAGTTCTTTCTGTGTGTTGCCTCGTCTAGGATCCAAACGTATATCTCGAACCTCTCACAGGAGGAGACAGGACACCTTATATACTGATGCCCAGCCGAATAGAAAACAAGTATAAGGTACAGCGAGATGTGACAGGAGCCCTGCAGAACCGCGCACGCCTCCGGGTTGTCGCTGACACTCGCCTCGTAAGTCATTGCGCCGTTCGGAGATGGGATCTGTCCACCCTTGTCAGTGAGATAGGGTAGGCACCTAGCCTTGTCCTGTCCCCTCTGTCAGTGACAGGACTAGACAGGCGCCCACCGCACTGTAGCCATGACGTGGTGCGGATAGTCATGTACTCCGTAAGTTGAACCGCACGCTGTACTGACACAGGATACGCGGGATCCTGTGTCAGAACGGCTCCATTGACTTCTGATCCGAGTAGGAATCCACTCCCTCTACCCGGACAACTTCCTCTACTTGGAAGAATACAACTTCCTTGATTATTCCTCCTGGCCATTGGTAGGTACGACCGAATAGCTATCCACCGGGTAGCGGGTACCTGGTAGCCAGCCAACTTGGTAAAACTGCTCTTCTAATCTTGCCTTTAGCACTTGCCTTACCCCTACTCGGGGGTAACCCCCCGACATTAGTCCCCGAAGCTGGTAGAGTCCTGCGAACTCGTTTGCTGGGCCCTTCTAGCTTAAGAAAAAATCTTGTCTTCGAGCTGTAAGATACCGAGTAGTACCTCCGAGTAGCCCTTGTCCTTGGCTTGAATCTCTTATTCTCCGAGTAGCACCATTTCTCTTCTCTGATGCCGAGTAAAAAGACTTAGCGAAATCCTCGAAACACAATCCCGCCTCAAACGGTGCGAATCCACCTCTGCGTGTCGCAACGGGGCACGTGTCGCACCCCTGTCATTCCGACACCTCGGTGCCTAGGATATGGCAGGCCACACGCCCATAACTGCGGCCAGGGCCCACCAGCCCGTTAAGTCACTTCAACCGCACTCAATAGCCCACGATCATGACGTGGGATTAACTACGCCCGTTACGTGCGCAATATGCGCTGTGTGCGTTTCTAACCGGCGCGCAGCCCACGCCGCACGCTCTCAGCGCACGACTGATCCCACTAACTCCGCTCGTAACGGCAACTCGAGGGGAGAGATAAATACCCCCTCGGTAACTCCTCCTTCTCTTTCCTGCTCACTTCCATCTTCCGCCCCTTCGCTTCTCCGCCGCCGCAGAGCACGCCGCCACCGCAAATCTTTGCCGTGCCGCTGCTCCACGCACCGCCGGAAAGACAGAGAGCACTTCTTCCACCCAAATCTTCCACTAATCTCCTCATCTCCATGGCTCGCGGAGATGACGACGCCCGTGCCGGATGGGAGGGTTCTGATTTCACGGCGGAGGACTGCCACTGGCTAGTCAACACCCGCCGTGTCCCTCCCGGCGTGCGGTGTCGGCAGCCCGACAACGAGATTGTGCCCACGCCGGAGGAAGGCGAGTTCGTCGTCTTCCTCGCGCACTTCAAGCGGGGATTCGACCTCCCGGTGTCGGATTTCTTCAAGGAGTTCCTCACGAACTTTGGGCTGCAGCCGCATCACCTTCCCCCCAACGCCATGGTGATGCTCGGCTTCCACGCCGTGGTCTGCGAGGCGTTCCTCGGCGTGTACCCAACTATTCACAGTTGGGCGCGCTACTTCTTCTTCCGGAAGCAGAGCATCCCCAAGCCCGGAAGCACGGAGAGCGCCCGCGCGATGACGAAGACGGGAGGCGCCATGATGCTGCAGCGCACCGTCGGCAGCCACCCGCGCGTCAAGGGACTCGACACGGTGCGCAAGTGGCAGCGCTCCTTCCTCTACGTCAAGAACGTCCCCATCGAGGTGGGAGCGCCCATCCAGGACCGGATAGGGCTTCCTCAGTGGAGGAACGCGCCGCCAACCCAACAAAATTGGGGTTACAACCCGAAGAACCACGACTACATCCTTCAGATCGAGAAGCGCCTCGCCGAGTTGAAGGAGTTAGGATTCAAGCGCGATGATCCCATCGCGTGCTGGATTTCGCGGCGCGTTCTCCCGCTTCAGCGCCGCTCCCATAAAATTTGCTATATGGGAGGGCCCCGGGACCGCACAAGGACGACCACTTTCGAGCTCAGCACCGCCGATGTGGCCACCTGGGCGCGTTCCATCATGAAGACCTCCCTCAGTGATACCTGGCAATATGGCCTCGTGCCGTACAGCCGCGACAAGCCAATTGAACAGGTTAGTCCTTCTGTGCTTTATCTTTGCACTATGATACCGAGTAAAGCGTCCTAGATACTCTGTTAGGCTTCATATGCTTTGCGTTTGCATGCCCTTCCGGGTAGAATTCCTTAGCCTTACATGCTTTGTGTTTGCATGCCTCACCGGGTAGAACTCCATAAACGTCTCTTTGGCTTTATGTGCTTTGTGTTTGCACGCCATGTTGAGTAGAGAGCCTTAGACGAATATGCTTTGTGTTTGCATTCTACTCTGGATAGGAACTCATGAACTCGTATGCTTTGTGTTTGCATGTCGTACCGAGTAGGACCCCTTAACCCTGAGCTCAGTTGACTTGTACCACTTGCTTGTCTCTCCAGCATATTGACCGTCAAGCAGAGGAGGATGAAGAGCGCTTCGAGGCCAATTGGCGCAGCGACAGAAAAGAGGACAACGAGATCGCCTACGATATCCAGGACACCCTCTGCATCCCCCACGCCGAGCAGCCGGGTAAGCATCAAGTCGACGCGTCCATTCGGGACTGGTCCGAGGATGACGAAGGTGACCAAGTTCGCCTCTCTGAGCGTGAATAACGCAATCCAATTCCCTTTTCCATTTCTCATTTCTTTCTTCTTTCCTACTCTGCAGACGATGCCGAGCATGAGGACGACGATGAGACCGAGGATCCCATCGACGTCCAGCCCATCTCTGTGGCCGCTCCCCCTACACGTAAACGGACGGGCAGCGGTGCCCAAGAGCCCGCCGCCAAGAAGCCCAAGAAGATTGAGAAGAAGAAGAAGATTACCACTGCCAGAAGGCAACTCCCCACCCGCAAGGGGTAAGTAACCTTCATCCAAATTGCATTCCGCTGCTGCTTCTCGGTGTTCACTTCCCCTTTTCTGTTTCTGAACCTCCTTTTTCTTCCAGCGACCCTCTGGATGCTGACGCTGCCGCAGCCCCCACAAGCTCCAAGAGGAAGTCCGTCATTGATGTTGAGAAACTCGTCTATCTCTCAGAGGAGGAAGACGAGAGCTTGCAGCAGGATAGGGCGCGTGCGCCTTCTCCTGTGAAGATGGAAGAAGAGGACGCCGGCGCCGAGAACACTGGCGCTGGTGATCAAGACGAGGACATGGAGCAACATGCCTATGCGGACCAGGGCGCGCAGGATGCTGCTCATGACGAAACGCCACCTTCTCCCCCAGCTGCCTCATCTGGGGAGAATACCGAACAAGAAGCTGGGCACCAAGACCTTGCCGCCCTTGAGCGGCAAGATGCGAACCCCGAGCAGCGGGCAGATGAAGCTGCTGTTCAAGATGACCCCGCGGCCACGCCGCGGGTAGAAGAAACAGAAGACATCAACCCGGATCCCGCTGCCGAGCAGCGGGTTGAGAAGACGGTGGTGGAGCCCGCGCTCCAGAGCCAGGCTCAGCCGGACGCTTCGCAGGGTAGCCGGCCCCCTGTGCCGCCTACCCAGCAGGTTACTCCGCCAACTGCGCCGAGCCCTCCACCAACCAAGAGTACCACCAAGACCGCGCCAAATCTTCCGCCTAAGACAAGCGCCAAGAAGACTGCATCCCCGCAGCAGCAGCCTACTACCTCACGCCAAGTGCTTCCGTCCGCTTCTCGGACGGACACTTCCGGCAAGAAAGTCATCACGACTGAAGCCACAGCTGTTCGCAGGAATCCATCGCGCCAGGCTGCGCAGGATTCAGCGCTGATACCGCCGCCCAAGTCCACTGGAAAACCAGCTGCGAAGAGCACGCAACTCACCATCGGCGCTTCCGGTGGATCTGCTGGCGCAAGCGCAGGGTCAAGTGCAGAAACCAGCTGGCCCCAATACGTGTTGTCTGGATCTCAGCAATACGGCATCTCCTTGTCCAAAGGCGAGAAGAAGATCTCCGCCCTAAAGGGCGGCCCAGCCCAGGCAGTGGACTCCAAGCTGAAGGCCAAGAAGCCCATTGAGATCTACTCGCGCGAATCGGGCGAGGATGATATCATCTCTGAAGGGCTGATGCAGGTTGTGGATCGAGTTGGATTCATCGACAAGGTTTGGGAGAGTGCTGCCCATGGCATCAAGCAGTGGGACGGCAGCGTGCTGGGCGAGGAACTTGACCACTATCGCCTTGATTGGAACAAAGCCGATCTCGGCGTCAATCCAATGACCATTGCCTCCGACACCAGCACGCTGGCCGCCAAACTGTACGTCCTCCGCAAAGCAGCCGAGGACGTGGAGCAGACATACGCCATAAGTTTCTTTTGCTTGTTCCGAGTTGCGGTTTCTTTTCTCCTCTGCTCTTCTTCTTTCTCCTTATCCATTACCCAGTCCCCGAGATTCGGGCCGAGTAGACGGACACTCAACCGAGTTGCCGTCTTCTCGGGCCTAATCTTCCAAGTTTTTCCTAACTCTTTTTCTTCTTGTTCACAGAATATCCTTTTGAAGAGGACGAACCTGTTCCGGCGGCTGCTCTGGAATCACAGTATCGCAAGGAGGCGCATCGCGGCCCCTGAGTCCGAGCGCAAGGACGATGCTGCGACGGAGAAGGCGGCGCTGGACCGTGCCCTCCAAATTTCTGACATTGAGAGTAATCTTCTAGCTATTCGGTTAATGTGTTTTGTGTTTACGCCCGCGTTTGCTTTTTGCTCTAACTCCGTTTACTCTGCAGACAAATTCGAAGAATTGCAAGAGCAGCACGAGCACTGCCATGTTTTCACCGCCTCCGCCGAGAGCAAGATCAAGGAGCTGGAAGGTGAGTTGCTGATCCTTCCGTGCTTGTTTTTTTTTCTTTTTCTTGGTTATTCTGCTCACCGTGCTGTTTCTTTCGACAGAAGAGTACAAGAATTTCCGCGAGGAGCATCTTGATTGCTTGAAGCCCGCGGAGGTGAAGCAGCAACTGGAGAGCCAAGAAACAGAGCTCAAGAACAAACGCGACGCCGAGTTCGAGCAGTTGCAAGTTCAATTGAGGACTGCTCTCCAGGACGCCATAGACCAAGCCGCCGAGAAGGACCAAGTCAAGGCAGCAGGGAAGGCCAAGGAGAGGGCCCTCGAGGCAGAAATCGAGGTGCTGAAGAAGTGCAATGAGGATCTCATGCTCCAGCTTGGCACCGCACGCCAAGTCGAGGATAGGCATATCGCCGATGAGGAGGCCTGGAAGAACAAGCTGCACGCGCTACTCGTTGATCTTAACAGTAAGTATGCGCTTCTCTGTACCTAGCTGTTCCCTTCTTCTTCTTTTGTTTGGCTTGGTTTGCTTCTCCTCTTTTCTGCTTGGTTTCATCCCTTCTCTACTTCCATATCTAATTCTTTCTGATAGCATTCTCAGATGTCTTCCCTGATCTCTGCGCGGCTAGCACGCCTGCTTTGGCTAAGGCGCAACAAGTCCGAGCTGAGAAAGGATTGCCCATAAGCACCAAATCTTCAATCGATGACGACCTCACGAGTATCAAGTCGCAGCTCCGTCAGCTTAAGGGCTTTAGCTCCAGCCTGGTGTCCACAGCCTTCAAGCTTCACGATCTATTCTGGCCTTGTGAGTCTGCGCCCAAAACTCTTCGCGCGCTCTCCGAGAAGCTGAATGGCGCAAAGGCCGAGCTGAAGAAATGGCGTGCGTCCGCAGCTCGGGCAGGGGCCGATATGCTGCTTCGCTTCATATGCAGCTGGTACGAGAACCTGACCCTCGACACCATCCTCGAGCTGCGCCAAGGCTCCAAGTGGTCAGATGACTCCGAATGCATTACTCGCCGCAAGGCAGTTGCGTAGGAGATCGCCTCCTACGCGGACACCGCCCTCTTCATCGACGGCCCCACCGAGCCTGACACCGAGGCGGAAAGCGAGGGTGAAGATGAAGATGAAGACGAGGACACCGAGTCGGAGGGCTTGAGTGACTTCGAGGTTGATGACGAGGAGGAATCCGGAAAGGGGAAGGGCAAGGTTGCTGCAGATAGCAACGAGGAGCCGGAAGACGAGGGCCAGGATGCCAACATCACTACCGAGATGGTGATCCAGCAACCTGCTCCCGAGTTGGGCTCTTCGTCTGGCGCGGCACTCGACGCTGCAGCGCTACTCCGCACCCAGTCCGCTGCTTCCACCTCGGCCACCGATACCATCTCGGTGGCCACTGCCACCTCTGAGCAAGCCACCGCCATGGACGCTGATGCTGAAGCTGATGCCAAGAAGGCCAACTCCGAGAAGACCGCTGCGGACGACACCGCCACTGCTCATGATGCTGCTGCCTGAAACTTTATCTTAAAACTTTCATGAGATCCCCGGGATGCCGGGTGCAGATGTATCTAAACAATTAAGTCTTTGTTGCTACTCCTTTTTTATTCCAGTTTAAAATTTACTACTTGGTATTTGAGCGATTTTGGCTCGATGCCGGGTTGCGTTAGTATGCAAGTCCCCGAGTTGCATTGTTTATCCGCTCTTTCCTTTTTATCTCAGCTCTTACCTTCAACTTGTTGCTTTGTTGGTAGTCGAGTCACAAGAGTTCAAAGTAGGAGTTTCAAATACTTAGCCACTTAGAAAAATTCATAGTAACACTGCCCACCACTTAGCCGGAAAGAAAAAACAGCAAAAAACACTCTACTCGGTTGCCACACGCTTCCTTTCCTTTGGAATTTTTCATGTGTTCATTGACTCTTTGGCTTGTTCTCTGGCTTGCCATGAAGCCGGGTTGCGGACAGCAGCAGAGTCGCAGAGTGTCCGGTGAGTTTAAACACATTACTTTGTATGCTTTTGAAATTCTAAGTGGTTCAACCGAATAGACAAAGTAAAGCAGAGTAAACACAAGGAACAATTTGGACGAGGGCAGTCCCCGAGTTCAATTTCAGATTGCCGAATAGAAGTTTAACTCGGATAAGAGAGTACATACATAATTTTCTCACGAATAAAAACGGCGGAGTAGAGCTACATTCCAAGGGCGCTTGGATTCTTCTCCTGCTCTATCCGGCCTGTTTTTCTGGGATGGCTGTGCGTCAACAAGGTAATAGGCATCATTGTGTAGAGCCTTGCTCACAATGAATGGCCCTTCTCACGGAGGAGATAGCTTGTGCATCCCGGCTGTGCGCTGCACGAGCCTAAGCACCATGTCTCCTTCTCGGAAAACCCTTGGGTTCACTTTCCGGCTGTGATAACGCCTCAAGTTTTGCTGGTAAACAGCTGAACGTGACAGAGTTAGCTCTCTTGCTTCTTCCAGCAGGTCAACGTCGTTTTCTCAAGCTTCTCTAGCCTCTGCCTCCGTGTAGAGCGTTACACGGGGCGAGTCATGCTCTAGGTCGGTGGGCAACACGGCCTCAGCTCCATAAACCAGAAAGAATGGCGTGTAGCCAGTTGACCGGTTAGGGGTAGTCCTTAGACTCCACAACACCGCTGGCAACTCGTCTAGCCAACACCCAGGTGTTTTCAGCAGCGGCTCAATCAGCCTTGGCTTTATGCCCGATAGTACCATGCCATTTGCTCTTTCCACTTGCCCATTGGAGGCGGGATGCGCAACAGATGCAACATCTAGCCGAATGCGCTTATCTCTGCAGAACCTCGCAAACCTGCCTTCAATAAAGTTTGTGCCATTATCCGTGATAATGCTGTGCGGGTAGCCATACCTCAGGATCACATCCTTTAGGAAACTCACAACAGTGGCTCCATCACACTTCCGAATAGGCTTTACCTCGATCCACTTTGTGAACTTGTCCACCATGACCAGAATGTGAGTCATGTTGCCTCTAGCCGGCTTGAAAGGACCCACCATATCCAAGCACCAAACAGCAAATGGCCAAGTAATGGGAATGGTCTTCAACTCGGAAGCTGGCATATGAATCTTACTTGCAAATCTTTGGCAGCCATTGCACTTTCTCACAATATCTTCAGCTTGCTTCAGGGCAGTGAGCCAAAAGAAGCCATGCCGAAAAGCCTTGTTGACCAGAGCCCGAGAAGAGGCGTGATGCCCGCATTCTCCTTGGTGTATCTCCACCAATATTTCTTCTCCCTCTTCTGGCTCTACACAGCGCTGCAGTACACCAGTAGGACTTCTTCTGTGCAGCACATCTCTGAAGATTGTATAGCCCTTGGATCTTCCCTGAATTTTCCTCGAGGTAACCTCATCACTCGGCAAGGTGCCGTTTTTTAGAAAGGATAATATGGGAAGAGCCCAACTCGGTGTCTCCCGAATGGGAAACACTGGTTCGTCCACTTCCATTGGATCAGCCACCACTTCTTCTTCTTCTGGGGCAGGGACAAGTCCCCGAGATCTTGTGCACGCAGCGAGAACTCCCTCAATGAATGCGACAGTCCCCGAGTTAGGAGGGGCAGTCCTTGAGTAAGAAGGGACAGTCCCCGGGTTGCAGGCGCCAGTCCCCGGGATGGAGACGGCAGTCCCCGGGTTCTCCTTTGCAGCCTCCTAGTCAATCTCCATTGGGACAGCTTCCTCACCAGGCAGAGAAGGAACAAATATGGATTCCGAGTTGGGGTATGGCTTGATAGATGGCTTCCTCAAATGCTCCAAGGCAACCCCAGCCGGGATGTATTGCCGAGAAGACCCCAACTTGGACAGCTCATCAGCTGCCTCATTCTCTGCTCGGTGTATGTGTTGGAACTCGCATCCTTCAAAGAATCCAGTCATGGTTTGCACCAGGAACCGATATGAAGCCATGTTGGCATCCAGAGCATCCCAAGTGCCTGAAACTTGCTGCACAACGAGATCCGAGTCGCCATAGCATATGATGCGCTGCACGCCAACCTCCTTGGCCACCTTCAAGCCGTGTACTACGGCCTGTACTCTGCTACATTGTTGGATGCCTTGAAGTGGATTTGCAGCACGTACTTGAGTTGATCTCGCTTGGGTGACGTGAGCACCACGCCAGCACCCAAGCCTTCTTTCACCTTGGAGCCATCAAAATGCACCTTCCAGTAATTGGATACCGGAGTAGGAGGCTCATACTGCACCTCAGCCCAATCCACCAGAAAATCCGCAAGAATTTGAGACTTGATGGCTTCTCTTCTCGCATACGCAGGAGCGTACGCGGCCAGCTCAATCGCCCACTTGGCTACTCTGCCACTTGCTTCCTTGTTGCCCATGATGTCCGAGATGGGAGCAGAACTCACCACGGTGATGTGATGCTCTTGGAAATAGTGCTTCAGCTTCTTGGCGCCCAGGTACACGTCGTAAGTCATCTTCTGGTAATGCGGGTAGCTTTGCTTGGAACTGGACATCACCTCACTCAGATAGTAAACAGGCCGCTGCACGGGCTTGCCTTCTTCTTCTCTTTCCACCACAATCACCACACTGACTACTCGGTTAGTCGCAGCAATGTACAACAGCATTGGTTCTTTGGGTAGCGGGCTAGCCAAGATTGGAGCGCTACCCAACATGTCCTTCAGCTCCTTGAATGCCACATCAGCTTGCGGTGTCCAGACAAACTTTTCATTTTTCTTCATCAACTGATATAGAGGCAAGGCCTTCTCGCCCATTCTGCCCAGGAAGCGACTCAGAGAAGCCAAGCAACCAGTGAATTTTTGCACATCCTTCAGGGATCTCGGCAAAGACATGCTCTCAATAGCTTTTATCTTTGAAGGATTGGCCTCAATGCCCCGACCGGATACCAAGAAGCCGAGTAGCTTGCCAGCCGGGACGCCAAAGGTGCATTTAGTTGGATTCAGCTTCATCTTGTACTTGCGCAAGTTGGCAAATGTTTCCTCAATGTCACTAAGCAGAGTATGTGTTTTATTCGTTTTGATGACAATGTCATCTACGTACACCTGCACATTTTTGCCAATTTGATCATGCAAGCATTTCTGCATGCATCTCTGATAGGTAGCCCCCGCATTCCGCAACCCAAAGCACATGAAACGATAGCAATAAGCCCCGTACGGGGTAATAAAGGCAGTCTTTATTTGACCAGCAGGGTTGAGAGCTATCTGATGAAAATCAGAGTAGGCATCTATGAAAGACAAAAGCTCACAACCAGGAGTGGAATCGATCACCTGATCTATGCGGGGTAGCGGAAAAGGATCTTTGGGGAAGGCCTTGTTCAGGTCGGTGCAGTCCACGCACATGCGCCATGCGGTATCCGCCTTGGGGTCCTCCTTCTTCTTCTCAACCATCACTGGGTTGGCTAGCCAGTCAGGATGCAAAACCTCAATGATGAAGTTGCTTATCAGCAACTTGGTGATCTGGTCACCAATGGCCTTCCTTCTCTCATCGCCAAAGCGGCGCATCGCCTGCTTCACTGGCTTGGCATCATGCCGCACATGTAGCGAGTGCTCAACCAACTCCCTTGGGACACCTGGTAAATCCTCATTGGACCAGGCGAACACGTCCGGATTCTCACGGAGGAAGTGGATGAGCTTGCTTTCCTATTTCTCTCCCAACCCGGTGCCAATGATGGCAACACGGTCTGGGAACTCAGGGTCAACCTGGACTTTCTTCGTCTCCTGGGACGCCTGGAATGCAGTCCCGTACTGGGAAGTCGCATGCCGGGCGCACCACCTTGCGCTGCTTGCACCATCGCCACCACCTCGTACATCTTCTTCTTCTCGGCAGCAATGACCATGGATTCCGCTAGTTGGGAACCAGCAGAGGCACACTCCAAGGACCTCTTGTAGTCACCCGAGATGGTGATCACTCCATTGGGACCAGGGATCTTCATCTTGAGATAGGAAGCATGGGTAGAGGCCATGAACTTGGTGAGTGCAGGCCTACCGAGTAGGGCGTGGTAGGGGCTCTGAAGATCAACCACCTCGAACCGGACGTACTCGGTGCGGCAGTTTTCCCTGGTGCCGAATAGGACATCCAACCAGATGCGGCCGATTGGAGCACAAGATACCCCCGGCACAATTCCATGGAATGTGGTCTTGCTGGGCAGCAGCATGTTCTCGCCAAGGCCGAGTTTCTTCAATGTATCCAGATACAAGATGTTGATGCTGCTGCCGTTGTCAATCAGCACCTTGCTGAAGCAGACGTTCTTCTCGGGTCCCAGAAAAGTGGGATCCAGCACCAAAGCATAGCTACCCGGATTGGGCATCACCTTGGGGTGATCAGTCTTGGACCAAGTCACCTCCTGGTCGCACCAGCGCAGATAGTTAGGCACTGCCGGGATGACGGTGTTTACCTCCATTGCACGCCTGTGCTGCGACTGCTTGTCGACTGGCTCGGTGACGAAGATCATGTAGCTCTCGTGGTGCTCTTGGTACTGGTTGCGGTCTCCACCACCATTGTTGCCGTTGTTGTTGTTACCTTGGTTGTTGTTGTTGTTTCTGTTGTTGTTGCGGGTGTAGTAGTAGTTGTTGTTGTTGTTGCGGTAGAGTTCGTTGTTGAAGTGGCGGTTGGATCCTAAAGCCACCTGGTTGACATTTTCTCTTATCGGGAACGCGGCCGGCCGAGGAGCGGGCGCCCGAGCTGGCTGCACATTGGCATTCGCAGCTGGCAGAGGAGGAGGAGGGGCAAGCCCTCGTTCTTGATCTATTCCCACTAGCTGCATTGCCGAGTAGTGTGATTGGCAGGCCTGGCAGGATGCCGAGTGTGGAAGCTGCACGGACCATCCTTCATCTCCGTGAAGATGAAGTTTGGGGCAGGACCCGAGTTGTCGTGGGATAATCACGGCAGACGTTACCGGGGGTAACTGATCTTGGGGCAAGACGACACAGGCGTTTGGGAGAGGGTTTAGCTCAGAGGAAAACATGATGATGAACTTTGATCTGGTAGCCGGCAATCAAGTAGCCAAGTCTCCGATCTCAAGATAATAACTCAAATTGCGTGTTACACTGGATACTCGATATTAGGCGAGATTGCTAGAACTCTTGGATCCCTGTAAACTAGACCTAGGGGTTGGTTTATAAAGCACCGTACCCCCCTAGCTTGCCCTCCAAGGCGCAACCTGAATCCTACCCGGACACCGCTTACAAACCCTAGCTTTCCTTACCGCAACCCACAATCCGGGTTACGAGGCCTACAAACTTTGGGCCTTCCAGAAGTTTCGTTATCCTTAGCCGGATCCTGCGCCCCGTCCCTTGGGCCGGGTTACACCTTGGAGTTGGCCTACCGGGTTATTACCCCTCCATCAGTAGTCCCCAGAATAGCTTGGGCTTCACGGATTCTTCCCTGAAGCACTGGCTATTCCCTGCAAAAATATCAAACGCACAGGTGTAGGGAGGCCGGGTTAAGGTGCTTTGATATATAGCTAGGCTTAACTCCATGGCGGCCATATAGTAACCCGGCTTTTTCTCCAGATACTTTGCTTAACTTTCCCGGTATAAGCTTTGATAAAAATGCCAAAACTCTATACTTCGCTCGATAATTGATCCTGATACCCCGGAGAGGATCTCTTGCTCAGTATTTGAAGCATATCTCGCAAACTTCGAACAGGTAGCCGTTACCCCGTAATTTCCGGGTCCCGTCCGTTGGACTGAGTTTTTCCACCCGTGCCATTATAAATAGGCCCCTAGGGGTAACCCTAACCCCAACGGCTCACTTTCCCCCATTCCTCTTCCTTCCTTCCTCCATGCTCAAGCCCACAGAGCGCCATTACGGAAACCTCGCGCGCATCACCGGAGCCCATCTGTCGCCGGCTGCGCTCCGCCACGGTGCGTTCTGCCCCGCCGCCAAGATCCGCCGCCAGACCCCCGACCTGCCCGCCAGGAATCGCGAAGGGACACCAGGCTTGTGCCATTTGCCTCCGCAGGGCTTCACTTCGATCTCCTCCGGTAAGTCTCTCGCACCCATTAATTTTGCCCTTGCAATTTCAGGATTTTACCTTAGACCAGATCTGAATCGACCCGCCAGTCATTTCTCGGGTCACGCCGAATTAGGCTGCTTGCATTCGTTCCAGCTCATCCAATGGATAGGATATAGACTTCAGTTCACTCTCCTACTACCTGTAATCATTAATTTCGCCACAAATCTAGAAATGGAAATTCCGATCTGGGCTCGGGCCATCCAAATTTTCCGCCCTTGCTTCTGTCACCCGGAAAATCCTCCTCTTTCCGGTTCTTTTGCTTCGCGATAAATATGCGGGCAGCCATTCATCATTCCCGAACACTGGTTAACACATAAGCCTCTATAATTTTTATAGCAATGCATGAGGCCCGGATAATTTGAACCTTGCTCCGCAAAATGATACCCGGATAATATTTAGCTTTCATATTGTCTCGATACCGCTAGTCAGTACTCGACCAACTGACAGTTCCCAAGTTTTATTCCTCATGTCCTTCTACCTGGTACTCTACAGGTTGACCCCATGGCGCCTAAGAAGCAGGGGAAGCAGCCGACCAAGGCCAAGACTACCAACTCCATATCTGCCAACTGGGCGCGATCTTCGGTCACCAAGGCCAAGTTAGAAGAATTGGTCGAGTTAGGGGTTCTTCCCCCTCAAGAAAATATTCACTGGAGGGTGCCGGGTAATGAGACCCGACCTACACCAGCAGAAAATGAGGTAATATGCTTTGTGGAGCACGTGACCCGGGGCTTCCGTCCTCCGGGTCACCCTTTCTTCCGTGATGTTTTGAGCCATTATGGCCTTCGCATATTTGACATAGGGCCTAACTCTATGTTAAATATTTCTCACTTCATCGTTCTCTCCGAGTCATACTTGTGCACTCCGCCAAGTTTGGCTCTTTTCATTGAACTTTTCCAGTGCAAACCGTGCCGCGAAAGCGGCGACGGGGCACTTCTCGCTTGCGGCGGGGTTTCTATCCAGCGCCGCAAGAACTCTTTAATGCCACCTCTTACCCTCAACTCCCACGTCAAACATTGGCAGCTTTCTTATTTTTACTGCCGGGACACTTCCCCACCCGGCGAAAAGAAATTGCCGGGTTACTCGGAAGGCCTGCTTGACATCTCCGAGACCTTCAACGCCTTTGCCCCTGACTCGGACAGGGAAGCAATCCTGCCTTTATTGGCTAAAATTTCCATCCTTTCGGCCCAAGGCCTCATCGGGCTTAACCTGGTGAAAACTTGGGTCGATTTTCGTATCCAGCCCAACTCCATCCGCACAAAATTAATGTGCGAATACTCGGGGCAAACCACGGACCCGATCCGGTACTCTACCAACAGTTTCGCGCCTGGTGATACCAATAAAACTATCAAAGGCTTTTTGACAGAAAAGCTGGAGGTAATCCGGAATATAGCCGGATTAGAACCCTTCACCCGCGAGAACCCGGCCCCCGCGGTAAAGACCTGGTTTTCACATTTTCAACTTCATCCTTTCCACCTGTTACAGCTAATAACCCTTGTTCTTATGCCTTCACTTCAGGCCGATGATGATTTCTGGAAGATTGACACTCCTCCTAACTCCGGAAACCCGGAGGAGAAAGAGGATGCCGTTAACTCGGATGAAGGTACATTCTAAATTTCACTTAGTTCTTTTGAGTTCATCGTGTCCTGTTTTTCATTTCCCAACTGTAACCTTGATAACTTCCAGAACAAGAAGACAAGGACGAGGAAGAAGAAGCTGACGGCAAGGTGGAGTCCGCCAGCGACGAAGATGAAGCAGAGCCGACAATCAAGGTCGGATCTAAGAGAAAACCTCAAGGGGTCGTCTTCAAGGTTTTATATCATTTCCTTGCGTCCAATTTGCATTCCTGTGATAACATGCATGAGCTAACCCTGATGTTATCCCTTTGGCCGTATCTGAAGGAGTCGCCTATGACCAAGCGCAGGGCGACTCGGAATTACCCGGGTAATGATGCTCTTAACCCGGGTATTCCATCATCTCCAGCTCAGCGCGCTGGTATTAACCATACCCCTCTTTAGACATAAAAATCTTTCCAAACCATTCCCTCACAGGGTAATCTCATGTCTTGTTTGGTATTCTTCAGTTTCATCCGGGTCCAGCGGCGAATTCCCTGCGGACTTTGCGGTGAACCCCGGGTAAAGTTCTTTTCCCGATGTTATATCACACTTTCATCGCCCTTTATTAATTATACGCTAACTGCTTACTCATACCTTCTTTAGGGCCACGGTCATTGTTAGCGACCAGGAAGACATGGAGACCGACGACCCGGGTAAAGAGAAGCCGACTGATGATGTGTTCGCCACATCTGGCGACGAACAAGCGTCACCAACAAACCCGGCCAGGCAAGAAGCCGGGTATCCGATAGCCTCGCACGCAAGCGAGAAGGAAAAAGCTGTGACTTTGGGCGTGGGAGGAGGAGGACCAGACTCCGACATTCGGATGACCCGGGTGCCGTCTCCTGCTAAGAAGAAAACTTCTTCTCCAAGTTTCCACGACCCCGGGTCTTCTAACTCGGGTAACGATAACTTTGATCAGCTGATGAGCGCTCTCCTCACCATGAAGGCCTCAGAGAGCAGTGTCCTAGAGCGCATGGCTGCAGCGCATCAGGTAATAATACTTGATATCTCTTAGTATACGCCTAGTCCCCAAGTTCCGAGCATAGCTTGTTAAAGTTGTGCTTGGTACTTTGTGCAACATTCGGCTTGCTATGATGCCCGACTGACACTTTCACTCTCTGTTCCTTACAGGCAGAGGTGACCCGGTCCGATGAGATTTTACTCAAGACTGAACGACTCCTGCTTGCCGAGGTAAAACGAAGAGAGGCCCTTGAAGCTGACGTGGAAACTTTGAAGAAAGACGTTTCCAAATACAAGAAGAAGTGCAGTACTGCCCAAACCGCGCTGAAGAAATTATCGGACCAGATTGCCGATACTTATCGCATCTTGCTTAGTGAGTTTTTTGCTGCCGACTGATTTTCGTGCCTTTACTTTGTCATATGATACTCTGGATTACTGATATGTCCTTCCTTTGCTTCAACTGCAGGTGCCAACCTTGCGGCCCCAGAAGAAGATGTTGTTGCCAAGGCTAAAACGTTGAAGACTGTGCTCCGGACCTTTTTTGCCGGTACAAAGCTTATATTGGATGCCGTGAAGTGGCCTACCGAAGTATACCCGGGTGAGGAAAACCTTATTCAAGCCTGCTCCACAGTGCCTGGGTGGATCGAGATATGGAAACGCTCGGCCTGCCGGATTGGTATGACCCGGGCCTTTACACTAGCTAAAGCTTATTTTCCGAAGCTTGACCCGGCAAAGGTAATTTCCGGGTTTCCCGAATTCAAAACTGATGGCTCCAGGTTTGTACCCAAGGATTTCAAGGCCATACAATCCTCGGTGCGCCACTCGGCAACCGCTTTGGCCGATAAGATGGATCTGGGCATGATTATGAGTTCATACGATGCTGAAGGCAACATCATACAGGAGGACGCACCCCCTCCCTTCGATATTTTGGAGAAATGGGCGGCTGATTTGGCCAGGAAGAAGAAAGAAACCGCTAAGAGAGAGGCCGAGTTAGGATCAGGGCCAACCACCTCTACACCAGCTGTCCCTCCGCCTGTCCGTCCTGATGCGGGGAGTCCGGGTGATGCCGCCGGGAAAGCTAAGGAGCAAGCCCAAGACCAAGACCCGGAGGACCCTACTCAGGAGGCCGAATAGGGCAATGCCATCATAATACCTCGATAACTTGATACTTTGTATTTAAAACTAGTATACTTTTGATGGTGTGCCTGTGCACCCTTGATATTGGTATCGTAATTTGTAACGTACTTTTACTCCGTGATGTACTTGTGCCTTTCCTGGCCTTTTGATAATCTTGATACTTGTCTATTCTTGAACTTATTCTCGATACCCGACTCTCTTTTTAGTTCCCCTTGTGAGACTCGGTTTTCCGAGTACCACGGGTTTTGATAAGCGGACTTTTCTTTAAGTCCCCAAGACTCGGATGCTAGGGTCTTTCGAGCTTTGATAGCCAAGCAGTTTGTTTCTGTTTCGAAGTCCCCAGTCCCCATGACCCAAAGTCCGAGTCAGGGGGGTGTGGCCTTTCTCAGAGAACAAATTGTTTTCTACCGAGCCGAAAACCTATAGCCGTCCCGTGTAGGTACTGAAGTTATGCTTGATAATCGTTGAGTTTTCGGCTATTAGCCTTGTACTCTGCATAACTTGTGGTTTAGATGACCCTTTTGACTATCTTGTACTGTAAGCCGGTTTTCGCGTGGATACCATGTTGTTACATCTATACGAAAAACAGGGTCAGGCAAGTCCCATTGGGCTGCACGGCTGATTGTAATCGTAAGCGAACAGATCATGCCACTTTAGTGCGAGTCACATCGAGCTTAAGTAAGAATAGTCAAGAAAACTTGGCTCCTTTGTCCGGTTATAAGATTGCAGCCGTACTCGTCTTGCGAGTAGTCGGCCCTTATAACTCATAGGCATCAAGGCCGGGTCTTTGGGTTTGTGACTGTGCTATTCAAGCAACCAGCCCCCAAGACCTATATATATGCGACATACTTGATGATACTGATGTACTGATAGCAGAGAATACTACTTACTTGTAATCGAAGCAAAGATCATAATAAGACTTGATAACCATCTCTTTTACTGATACGAAAAAGTTTGGGTCAGCAGGCCGCCTCATTAAAAACCTTCCAGTCCCCTTAGGTACCCTGGGTAGGAAAAGAGCGCGTCTGAAACCTGCTGCCCGTTACACTGTTTAGTTCTTCTTGGGAATCGGTCCCGAGCTGACGCGACCGATGCACACTCTCCATTTGTTGGACTTTTTCATGATGAGTACCGGGTTTGCTAGCCAATCCGGGTGAGGTGTTCTCATAACGCGGCTAGCTGTGAACGGCGGTGTGATTTCTTCTCCTATGCCAGATTGTTTAGAGGAATCGTTCTTGATGAAAGCCACCATCTTAGCATCCTGTTCTGATCTGGGTTTTGCTTTTTCTCCTTCAGTGCTCAGCCTTTTTGAGGTGGTCCTGTCCTCCGGGTCTGCTTGAGACCGGTAATGTTTGAGTTCCTCTTTTCTACAGGCTTGCTCGGCCATTGCCGCGTCTCCATCGCATTCAGCCGCTATATCTCGATTTCCATGTATGGTGATGGTCTGCTTAGGACCCGGGATTTTTAATTGTAGATACACATAACACGGCCTCGCCATGAATTTAGCATAAGCCGGCCTTCCAAATAGCGCGTGATACGGACTGCGCAACTTAATCACCTCGAAAGTAAGCCACTCAACTCGATAATTGTCCTTTGATTCCCCAAAAGCTACTTCCAATGCGATTTTTCCCTCGGGGCATGCTGAATGACCCGGTACTATGCCGTGGAAAACTGTCGTACTTTTTTGGAGCTGAGATTCCTTGAGACCCATGCGTAGGAAGGTTTCCCAGTACAGGATATTGATGCTGCTTCCTCCATCCATCAGGACCTTTTTCAGCTCGTACCCATTGACCTGTGGTGCAACTACCAATGCTAAGACTCCCGGGTGTTCTACTCTTTCCGGGTGATCTCTTCTGCTCCATGTTACATCTTGTTCTGACCACCTCAAATATCTCGGGATAGCCGAAGAGATTGAGTTGACCGCTTGCTTCAGTATCTTTTTATCCCTGTTAGAGCCTCCGGTAGTATGCACGTGATATTGACCCAACTGTTTGGGGTTGGCCTGGAAACCTCCAGCTCCCCCTTGATTGTTGCCCTGATTTCCGGCTGCCGGGTTACCGGCCGAGGGTGGGCCGTTGCCCAGGTTTCCACCCTGACCCGGTCCTCCTCCCCGACCCGCACCTCGCATGGCTCTGTTCACTTCCTCGTTCTTCCACCTCTGTAAGTCGGCGCATTGCTCCAAGGAGTGATTAGCCGGCTTGCCGTTCCTGCTGTGCTTTGGGCATGCCATTCTAAAGATGTCCCAACTATTACCTGGCCTTGGAGGCCCTTGATAGTGTCCTCCATTGTGATTTCCAGTGTTAAAATTCCCTTCAGATCTGGGTCTCGAAGACCCGGCCTCTGTGTTGGCGACAAACTCGGAGCCTCCTTCAAACGGGCGCTTGTTCTGGCTATTTCCGTTATTACCCGGTGCTGATCCATTGCCGGTTCTTCCGCTATTACTTGTGTTTGCTTTTGCCTTTTTGTCATCAACTTCCTCCTCTGTAGTATCTGTTGTAGCGTGTTTGTTGCACGCATCCATCAATTCTCCCATTGTAACCTCCGACGCATTCCGACTGGATTTCATGCGAGTTAACTTTTGCACTAAAGGTATATACTTGCATGTTTTTGCCATAGCTTGTAGTGCATCCTTGGGCTGAATATCTGTGGACGAGTGAAGTATCTCCATAACCCGGCGCACCCAACTGCGCGCCGACTCTCCCTTCTTCTGAACGCATCGCTCTAGATCATCAATAGTGAACAATTTTCTGCACGTCCCATGAAAGTGCTTGACAAACGCGGTCTTCAATTCCTCCCAGGACTTGATCGACCCTTCCGGCAGATTGGTGAACCATAACTTCGCTGCTCCCTCTGACATCATCAGGTACATGAACTTGGCTTGAAGATTCTCGGATGCATTGCGAATCGACATTGCCATCTCATAACTGCTCAACCATGTTTCTGGGTCCATAGTCGACTCATAATTCACTACCTTTCCTGGTTCTTTGAATTTTTACGGGTAAGGTTCAGCCCTGATGTTGTCCGAGAGACACTTAGGTCCTGCGAGAATGGTAGAAGCTGGCCTTACTCGGGAAACATGTGATCCTGCGGGGGGCACAGCCGGATGTGGTGCTGCTGGTAATCCCTGTACTAAAGACCCGGCCCCGGCTCTCCTGGCCCTGGAGCTATCCACAACAGCTTGCGCTGCTGATGCCGCCGGCGCCGCCTGAACGTGGGGAGGAGGCGGCATTTGCTGCTGCTCTTCCCTCCGCCGCGCTGAACTTGCTGGGATATTGCCGGTATTTCCTCGTTGCTGGCTGACGTATGGCGTCCCATGCATCCCACTTCTATGATCCGGATAATTGGCTTGCTGTGCCACCGCAGTGCGTAACATATCGATTGCTTGCCGGGTCTGCTCCGCGTGAGGCGACTCTCTCACGGGGATTTGATTCAAAGCAAGTGTCGCTGCGTACACGTTATCCATAGGATTGTTGTAGTGACCTGCAGGTGTGCAAAAACGCGACGGTGGTGGCGGTGGCAATGCGTTGCCGGTTGTAACCCCAGTCTGTGGCAAGGGTAACCCGGCCTGTTCGTTTGCCGGCTGTATTCCCGTGGTTGCTGGCCGAGGTGCAGTTCCTTGGTTCGCCGCTGGGATCGGTTGGTCCTGAGGCGTGATAAACAATGTAGCCGGATTTATAGCTCCACCCAACGCTGGTAACCGGGTTTGGTGCCTTTGATGTATTCTGGTTGTTTCCTCTCGGAGCCGGGTTTCCAACGCGTCCAGCTCATGTTGGCGCGTGGCCATCCCTTGTCTTTCTGCTTCTACTTGCCTCCTCTGTTGCTCCAACGCACGGCGGGCTACATCTAGATCCCTAGCGCGCTCTGCAGCGTTCTCTGGGGTGATAACCGTGGGATCTAGGATCAGGTTGTTATCGAACAGGGCCGGGTGTCGTGGATTTGAAGGACCCGCCCCTGGTGTCCGATTTGCTAGGAATCCGAACATATTTGCCTGCAACTCCTCGTCTGGCGCGCGGCTGGTAACCGATGCCGATTCTCCTTCAACCCGGATCAGAACCGGGTTTCCGTTGGCCGCACCCTGCTGCTGGGCCAACGCTTGGGCTGCTCCGACTGCTGCCGTGGTCCCGTTCTCTTGATTGAGGTTGGCCGCAGGTGCCGTGTAGACCGCAGATCGGCGTATGATGCTTGGCGTAAATTCATGCTGTTCCTCTTCGCTATTATTCTCCTCATACCGGTTCTCCAGCAGATCCAGGATGGACTCAGTATCATCTTCTCTCTCAACCAGGTCACGCGGGGTCCATACCGGCTCCCCCGGCTGTTCCCACTTCGTGACGGGTTCTTCTGCCGGATCTGCCGTTCCAACCGATTCTTCTCCATCTTGCTGGATACAAGCGGCCTCCCCTGACATAGAATCAGATCCAAAATTGTCAGGGATCGAACCAGAAGTACATACCATACCGACGAAGACACTGATCCGGACGATTGTCACGACGGATCCGGATTCGAGGTGATCCGACTCTGGCCCCCAGCCGGAATCGTCCACCATCTTGTCTCCTTTGTGGTCGATGTAGATCTCGCCGACGACGAGATTCTCCATGTTCTTCCGAGCTTCTCCCGTGATGTAAACACCTTTGGACGCAGGCCCCACGGTGGGCGCTACCCTGCTGGGGAGCACTGTATGGTTTCTTGATGCCTTGGCTCTGATTCTAGTTTTGCCCGTACTGGGCTCCAGCAGTTTTTTGCCTCTGGCTACTCCCAGCAGCCGCGGTCACAACATTCACTTCCTCGGGATCATACCGAGTATCAATCCGGTCACCCCTGCGCTTGTTGCGGAAATCATTGCGCTTGCTGCTGTTGTTGTTGTAGTTCCTTCTCGGCTCGGGGGAGTCCATCAGAGGCTGAGTTGGATCGCCGAGTGCATACATGTCAGCAATCTTGATGGTCTCCGCGAGTGTACTCGGCATCTCGCGCTGCAGCTTCTGCCACAACATGCTGCCATGCCTGCAGCCCTGCGCAAACCAAGTGATGGCTTGGGCCTCATTCACACCTTCACAGGTGTTCCTCAAGGTGCTCCACCGAGTAAGGTACTCGCGGTCGGTCTCGTCTTCCCGCTGCTTGCAAGCGGACAACTGCTGCAGCCTATTCGGCCTCTTGTATGTGCTGGTGAAGTTGCTGATGAAGGTCTCCGAGAAGTCCAGCCAACAATTGATACTGTCCCTGGGCAGGTTGTTGAGCCACGTCCGAGCTGGACCCTCAAGCATTTGCGGCACATACCGCACGACCCATCTCCGGTTCCCGCTTGCAATGTGCACAGCTGTGACGTAGTCACTCAACCAGTCTTCTGGCTTGGTGCTGCAATTGTAGCACTTGGTCCCCCTGGCCAGCTGGAAGTGGGGCACGGAAGGCTCGTTCATGATACGAGCGCCAAAGCATTCTGGGCCAGGCGGCCCCTTGTTCTCGAGTTGCGCGGACAGATTGATCATGTCCAGCTTGAACCTGGCATCACTGGGCTCCAACATGCACTCACCAAGTCGGTCAGCAACGTTCCTGGGGTCAGCATAACCGGCTAGCCCCATCGCCGAGTAGCCATCATCATATCTGTTCTCCTGCACGACTGCGGGTTGCACCACAGGGTTGGCTGCTGGCGCAGCCGCACGCGGCTGTGCTGCAGCAGGCTGCTGTGTCCTCTGCCGAGTAGGCTGAGCAGCAGGACGCCGAGAAGGCCCCGCGTTGTCTCCGCTATGTCCCTTACTCTGAGCTTTATGGGCTTGATAGCCTGCTCCTGCAGTATTGTGTTTCTGACCGGATTCTCGCGGCACAGCGTGCTGTTTCGCAGCGAGAACCGGGTCGTACACCTGCATCTCTCTACCTCTTCCAGAGTGCACACTCTGGTCCCTCTCGCGACTAGGATGCGGGGATGACGCTTGGTCATGGGACCTCGCAGCACGCGAGTGCACAATCTGAGAAGCGTCAGGACCCGGATTGGCTTTCCGGAACTCCTCATTCTGCCTAGCAGCTTCTAGCACCAGCTCGTTGAGCCTCTCCTGCTGCCTAGCGCGCGCGTCGCCAGCTAGGTTTGGCAACTCTGCGGCTACAGCCTCTGCAGCTCTAAGGGTTTTGGCGGGGGTGCTGTATCTGGGCCTGGTAGCAGTGTTTTGGCTAGCGGTTTGACTAGGAGCCACATCCACTACTGCCAAGTCGGCGCCTAGATTGCGACGAGTAGCGCCTGCCTTGCTGTGCTTCCTAACAACAGGAGCAAAGCCGTGAGCCTTGTTGTACTCGTTCTGATCTAGGCTAAGCTGGAGCCTAACCTTTTCCATCTCCAGCTGCTCGGAGAGCAACTCCTGATGCTGCCGGTCGAGCTACGCCCTCATGGTCAAGAGCTCAAGCTCGGTGGGAGGCGGCATGCCCATCCGCACGGCGGATGCCGGTATCGTTGGAGTAGTGGAGAGGGGGATGTTGCAGTCCTTCTCGTAGGGCTTATGGGTCTTCCCGCCAGCACTCGAGCCAGCGAGATCCTCGATGACGCCCACGGCAGCAGCCGCGCCCTTTCCGGCATCGGCAGCCAGGCCAGCCACCATCACCTCCATGCTGTCCGCAGAACGGCCAATCGGCCTTCCGCGGGCAGCGATCACAGCAGGAGGATCGTCCGCCACCAGCACCTCCTCTGGGAACTCGCGGACGATGGCGGTGGCGACGTAGACGAGACGCGAGCCGAAGGAGAGCACCGAGCCGCCTTCCGGCAGGGGCCTCCCGCCGAAATCTCCGGCGTTGTCGATGACGAAGTCGAAGGAGCCGAATCTGTGGACAAGGCCACAGACCACGCGCTCCCCAGTAGCAGAAACGGGTCCCGTCCGAACATGGACTCCAGCCAGCGCCGCTGTCTGCCCCACGGTGGGCGCCAACTGTCGTGGTGGTATCACGGCAGATGCCATGGGATGGCTAAAGTTGGGGCCGATGGACGCTGGAGGTGCTCGGGGAGGGATCACACGGCGAGTAGCCGCGTGGGGTAGATCACAAACAATGCAAACACTAAGATCTTACCCAGGTTCAGGGCCCTCGCATGGAGGTAACACCCCTACTCCTGCCTCTCTCTTTATATGTGTGTTACCGAGTAGCCACAGTACAATCAGGCCTTCAGCCGAGTAGCCACTCTTCTCTCCAGTTCTTTCTGTGTGTTGCCTCGTCTAGGATCCAAACGTATATCTCGAACCTCTCACAGGAGGAGGCAGGACACCTTATATACTGGTGCCCAGCCGAATAGAAAACAAGTATAAGGTACAACGAGATGTGACAGGAGCCCTGCAGAACCGCGCACGCCTCCGGGTTGTCGCTGACACTCGCCCCGTAAGTCGTTGCGCCGTTCGGAGATGGGACCTGTCCACCCTTGTCAGTGAGATAGGGTAGGCACCTAGCCTTGTCCTGTCCCCTCTGTCAGTGACAGGACTAGACAGGCGCCCAACCGCACTGTAGCCATGCCGTGGTGCGGATAGTCATGTACTCCGTAAGTTGAACCGCACGCTGTACTGCCACAGGATACGCGGGATCCTGTGTCAGAACGGCTCCATTGACTTCTGGTCCGAGTAGGAATCCACTCCCTCTACCCGGAAAACTTCCTCTAGTCGGAAGAATACAATTTCCTTGATTCTTCCTCCTGGCCATTGGTAGGTACGACCGAATAGCTATCCACCGGGTAGCAGGTACCGGGTAGCCAGCCAACTTGGTAAAACTGCTCTTCTAATCTTGCCTTTAGCACTTGCCTTACCCCTACTCAGGGGTAACCCCCCGACACTCTCTCTCCTTGTCATTAATGCGAGCTTCAAATACTTATATCTCCCTCTCCAACCACTCAAACACTCCGATACTTTGTGGAGAGCTGAAGGAGATCTAGATCCATGATTCCACCTAAGGAACTGTAAATCCATCCACCACATCCTAGTAGATCTAGAAACCTACTTGGGTCCTAGAAACCCTAGTGGAACTTGTGCTTGGATCTTCCACCTTGTTGCAAGAAGCTTCAGATTGACTGAGAGCCTCCATCCATCTTGTGGAGTGTCCACAACCTTGTGTAAAGGTTTGGTCAACGCCTTCAAGTCGACCTCATAGTGGAAACGAGAATCTCCCTCACCAGAGAAGCTCAAGGAGAATAAGGTGTGCACATCCGTGCTATTGTGGAGTGACTAGGTGGCTCCCCACCTCTCCAACGTAGACGTACTTCTCTTGAGAAAGAACTACGGGAAACATATCTTTGTCTCCTTGTTTACACTTGTGGTTTATCTTGTTACCTTTCATATTTCTTCCGTTGCGTATTGTATTTTGTATCACATAGGTTGTTCATCTAGTTGCACATATAGATAACCTTGTATTATTTGTTTAGCCCAATCTAAAAAGGAAAATAAGAAATATTGGTAGTCAACCTATTCACCCCCTCCCCCCTAGTTGACCACATTGCACTTTCAATTGGTATCAGAGCCTTGGCTCTTACTAAAGGCTTAACCGCATAAGAGTATAATGGTCAATGAAAGTGAGCCCGACGCTTCTAGTGCGGAAATCGCCAAGATGACTGACAATATAACTAACCTACAAGAAACGGTTGGAACCATCCAAGCCTAATTGTCCAAGGTTAGCTCTAGTGTTGGTTCGGAGGTTTCTAGCATAAAGAAGATGTTGGAGGCCATGATGGGGAAAACCAAGGAGTCCGAGGAACTTCCCTCCGTCGTCGATGATGTTAGCTTGGATGATGATTCCATTCTGGACATTGCCGAAATCGAGGCTAACATTGCTATAGCCAAGGGGAAAGCCAAGGCTAAAGCCGATAAAAAATCTAAGGGCGGTGAGAGTTCCGAAGGCTCTAAGTCTCAAACGGCTAATGGTTAAGGGTCTAACTCAAAAGTTCCACCACCTCCCAATTATGAATCTATTCATCACATTGCTACTATGCCACACATTTTAAATGTTGGACTTCCTCACATGCTTAATACTCATGAATTTTCTTCTTGGAAGTTCGAAATGGAGTCTCATATTTCCGACTCTTGCACCGCCTTGTGGGGAAGTGTTCTCCATGGATTCCATACTCATTAGGCAAGAAACTTGACTCCAAGAGAGGATATTGAATTTCAACTCAACAAGACTGCTCTTGTCACCATTCAAAAGGCCTCCCAAGAGAATATGTCACTCACATTCGTGGTATCAAGACCGCCAAGTAGTCTTGGGATAAACTTGACACCTTGTTCCAAGGAAATGCTAGAATCAAATCCTCCAAGTATTGTGTTGCAATTGAAAAGTCCGAGAACTTCGTCATGCAAGAGGATGAGAGCCTCAAAGAACTATATATAAGAGTTGTCACCCTTGCCAATCAATTGAGGGACTTTGGAAAGGAGAAAATCTCTGATGGGTGGATCAGGAGGAAGTTTGTCAAGGCCATAACTCCCTTTGGTAAGAACCTCTCCACTAGCATCCGGACAAGAGTGAACTACAATTCACTCAACTCCATTGGCGTTCCTAGTGAGTTCATAGCCATATCTCTATCTCACAAGAGTGCGCATGATGCTCTCACTCGCTCTAGAGGAATGAGAAAGTCTCCCAACCTTGCCTTGAAGTCCAAGGCGGTTGCTCGGATAGAAGAAGTTGATGAGGATGATGATGATGAAGAGTATTATGAGGTCACATATAAGGGTGCTCACAAGTGCATTTCTCTTGCTATGCATGGCTATTGGAAGATATGGGAAGCTCATAAGGCATGTGCTACTAGACCCACAAGAAACAAGGTTTACAAGAAGAAGGGGAGAAGCCAAGGACATGCTACAATTGTGGGAGTGCAAATCACTTCGTCAGAGAGTGTCCTTTTGAGCCAAGAGAAGAGAATTAAGGCAAGCTTGTTCGGAAGGACAAGACCAGAGCTCCACAAAACAAGAACCTTGCTAGAAGAGTCCCAAGGGCTCTATATGTTCAAGAAGGGCCCGTATTGGAAACATACTACTTCGGAGATGAAGGAGAAGATGAAGTTGTAGGTGTGGCCCACGTCGCCGTAGCTATGTCTTCCTCTTCATCGGTCTCTCTATTTGAATCCCCCAATGAGAAGGCGTCTATCTGACCTACATGTCTCATGGAAAAATCCACCGCGGTAATCTCTTCCACCTCCAAGCCTATTGCAACTAGCCCTCCCTCATTATTGGATTGTGTTGAAAATAGTGTTGATGATGATGAGGAGGCTAAGAATCTAAGCTCTTGGTTGTCTAGCCTTGAAGGTGAAACCAAGCAAAAGTTAAAAGCCCTTTTGAGGAAACTTGATGATGCTAACTCTCTTATAGATGAGAAGGATGAGATCATCGTGACCTTGGAGAGTTATGGTGGTGGCCATGATAACAATGAAAAGGAGCTTGTAGAAGCTCTTGAGAAAGAGCAATCCATTAGAGTCTCTCTTGAAGAGAGACTATCTAGTCTAGAAGAGACTTATGCTATTAGTGTTTCTAAACTTAGGAAGGATAATGAACAATCTCTTGCTCTTGTTAGAACTCTTGAAGAAGAAGATTTAAAGCTAGGAATGGCTCATGAGAGACTTGTTGAACGTCATGGAAAACTAGAAAAGGAGTTCACGTCTCTTAAATAAATCCATGACAAACTCACCACGTCTCGTAATACGCTTCTAGCTCAACAATCTAATAATCAAGTGATACCTTCCTCTACTAGAATTGTTATCACACCTATATCTTGTGCTACTCCTAACATTGTAGGAAAAGAGAAAATTCTCAATGATGCCATAATCTCTCAAGGAGCTAAGAATGGGAAGGAAGGGCTTGGCTTTGTTGCCAAGTCAAAGAAGAAGAACAAGAAGAAGACCAAGAATGTCACCTCTCCTTCTAAAAATATTGTATTTGTGAAGGAGGGAGAGGTGATCAAGGAGAAAGAGACCAACACCATTGTAGGTGGTGATACCTCTAGGGGGAGCACCACTCACAATGACTTTGCTGGAAAATATAACCCCTCTTAAGTTCTTATGAAATCTAGAGATGGTCATGTTTATGCTAAATATGTTGGTACTTCTTATGGTGATGATTATCATTGGACTATTTGGGTTCCTAAGACCCTTGTTACTAACAAAAGATGACCCATTGAAGGATGGGTACCTAAATCAAGAAATTTATCTCTTGTAGGGAAGTGCTTCCGGGTCAGGTAGATGGACGGTGGATAGTGGTGCATCTCAACATATGACCGGAAGCAAGGACGCAATGAGTAATCTTAAACCTCCATCACCATATCTCAATTGCGTCACTATTGGTGACAATTCCGAGATTAAGGTATTGGGACGAGGCAAGGTGGATATCTCAAATGATTTATCAATTGAGGATGTCCTTCTTGTTGAGTCCCTTGGTTACAACTTGATTTTCGTTCTTCAACTTGCAAATTGTGGTTTTACCTTGTTCTTTAATAAAGAGAATGTGATTGTCATTTGGGAAACAACTCTTAAAGTAGCCTTTGTTGGGTTTGTCGAGAACAACATGTATGTAGTGGACTTCTCTAAAGGAGACATGTGTGCCGCGACATGCTTAATGGCGAAAGTTGATGTGGGTTGGCTTTAGCACCGCCGATTAGCCCACACCAATATGAGGATGTTGCATGACCTTCAATGTGGAAATCATGTTCTAGGACTAACCAAGGCTAAGTTTTTTAAAGATCGTGTGTGTATCTCTTGCGCCTTTGAGAAGCAACATGGAGAACTCCACCCAACCAAGACCACCATCTCCGCCACAAGAATTCTTGAGCTTATTCATTTGGACCTCTTTGGTCCACTATCCTATGATAGTCTCTGAGGAAAGAAGTATTGCTTGGTGATCGTGGATGACTACTCAAGATATTGTTAGGTGTATTTCTTCAAGAGAAAGAGTGAGACTCAAAAGAGAGCCATCGAGTTCATCACTTTGGTTGAGCGCCAATACAATGCTATAATCATGGCCATCTAGAGTGATAATGGACCGGAGTTCAAGAATTATACCATTGAAGGTTTTCTTAGTGAAGAGGGTAATGCTCATCAATATTCCACTCCCTATACCCCTCAACAAAATGGTGTAGCAGAAAGGAAGAACCCGACCTTGATGGTTGCGGCTAGGACAATGGTTGCGGAGTTCTCTTCTCCTTATAACTTTTGGGCCGAAGCCGTCTCCACCACATGTCATCCCACCAACCGGTTATACCTTCGCAAGATCTTGAACAAGACTCCCTATGAGATTCTCATGGGCAAGAAGCCGGACGTATCTTACTTCAAAAGTTTTTGGTTGCAAGTGCTTCATTCGCAAGAAAGGTAAACGTTTGTCAAAGTTTGATACCAAATCTTATGAGGGTATCTTTGTTGGTTATGCCACAAACTCTCATGCCTATAGAGTCTACAACAAGTCCACCGGACAAGTTGAAGAAGCTATAAACATGGTGTTTGATGAGGATAATGGCTCCCAAGGGGGGCGCATAGATCATGGTGTTGTAGGAGATGCAATTCCTCCAATCGTCATAAGAAGAATGGGGATTGGTGAAATAATCCCCATTGAGGGTTACCGGATGACGGAGGGAGAAGGACTATGCTCTACTCAAGTGGAGCCATTGACTACCCGCATTGATACACAAGCTACCCAACAAGATGCACCAAGCCCTCAAGCTAATGATCAAGGTCAAGCTAATGAACAAGGCCAAGCAAGTGATCAATGCCAAGACAATGAATAAGGCCAAGCTACCAATCAAGGCCAATATCAATGTCCCCTCATTGTTGAGAGAGCTCAACCTAGTGGTGATCCTTCACCCATTGATGATCAAGGCCAAGATGAAGATGGACATGACTCCTATGAATAAGGTGATTCTCAAGCCATATCCAAGGAATCTTTGGAGGAGATGCTAGCTCGTAGAGCAAAGAGAAGGCTAGAAAATCTTGAGCGTGCGGGTCACACGGAGGACATGATTATTGGGCAAGTTCGTGGAAGGGTTGTCACTAGGAAGAAATTGGCGGATTTTAGCAAGGATCATGCTTTTTTCTCTTTCATTGAGCCCAAGAAAGTTTATGAAGCTCTCGAAGATCAAGATTGGCTTTAAGCCATGCATGATGAACTCAACAACTTCAAGCGCAACAAGGTTTGGAAGTTAGTGCCAAGACCCAAGGGTTGCAAGAACGTTATTGGTACCAAATGGGTGTTCAAGAACAAGCAAGAAAAATATAGTATCATCATTCGCAATAAGGCAAGGTTGGTAGCTCACGTGTTTTCTCAAGTCGAAGGTGTTGATTTCGGTGAAACCTTTGCTCCCGTAGCTTGTCTTGAATCTATTCGCACTTTACTTGCTTATGCATCTCATCATAATTTGAAGTTACAACAAATGGATGTTAAGAGTGCTTTCCTAAATGGTCCCATTAATGAGTTGGTATATGTCAAGCAACCTCCGGGCTTCGAGGATCCCAACCACCTCGATTATGTCTATAAACTCGTTAAGGCACTCCATGGACTTAAACAAGCTCCACGTGTGTGGTACGAGCAACTTAAAGAGTTTTTAATGGATTGTGGGTTTAATGTTGGTTTAATCGATCCCACCCTCTTTACCAAGACGATTGGAGGCGAATTGTTCATATGCCAACTCTATGTGGATGACATAATTTTTGGGTCTACTAACACTTTGTTAAATGAAGAGTTTTGCAAGCTAATGACCGATAGGTTTGAGATGTCCATGATGGGGGAATTGGAGTATTTCCTTGGCTTTGAAGTGAATCAATATCATGAAGGAACCTTCATCAAACAAGCCAAGTACACCCAAGACATTCTCAAGAGGTTCAATATGCATGATGCCAAGCCTATGAAGACTCCCATGTCCACAAATCTTGACTTGAAACCCGATTCAAAGGGTAAAGAGGTAGATAAAAAGGTATACCACTCCATGATTGACTCTTTGCTTTACCTTTGTGCATCTATACCGGATATCATGTATAGTGTTGGTAAATGTGCAAGGTTTCAAGCCTCTTTGAGGCAAAGTCATTTGGAAGTGGTCAAACGAATATTTTGATATTTAGTTCATACCCCAAATTTTGGTCTTTGGTATCCCAAGGCTTCAAGTTTTCAGCTTATTTGGTATTCGGTTGCGGATTATGCGGGAGAGAAGAAGGATAGGAAGTCCACATCCGGGGGTTAGCAATTCCTTGATCGCTCTTTGGTGTGTTGGTCTTCCAAGAAGCAAAATTACATTGCTCTCTCCACCACCGAGGCCGAGTACATCTCCGCGGATAGTTGGTGTACTCAATTTATTTGGATGAGGCAAACTTTGAAGGATTATGGTGTCACTTTTGACAAAGTGCCTCTTCTTTGTGAAAATGAGAGTGCTACCAAGATCGGCTACAACCCCGTCCTTCACTCCAAGACGAAGCACATCGAGATTCGTCACCATTTTATTCGGGATCATCTTGAGAAGGGTGATATTGATCTCTCATATGTGTCAACCAAGGATCAACTTGCGGATATCTTCACGAAGGCCCTTGATGAACCAAGATTTCGAGCTTTGAGGAATGAACTAAATGTCATAGATTCATCTAACTTCACTTGATACCTTGCATAGGTACCTCCATTACACGTGTTATTTGGTTTGGATGTAGGCATGTACATAGGAGGAGCGTAACTCAATTCATGAGTCAACACTCCTCTTATTATGCGTAAATTAAATTTCCATTGCATATCTAGTCATTTTGTGACTTATTGTGCTTCAATGTTGAGTAGTGCTTTTGGGCCCAAGATATATCTTCGCGGCGCCAAGGTACACACTCAAACATGGTGGTTACAGCCACCAACCTCCTCATGTGAGGAGTTTGTTTTTTTGATCTTACTTCGCATATCTTGACCTTTTGAGGTCTTGCATTACTTCTTTCTCGGGAAACCACCCACTTTTGGCCTCTCTCTTTCGATCTTGCAAACTTGGGTGTTTGTTCTCTCTCTTCATTAGCGGGTCTCTCTCTAACCTAATCCTTCCTCTCAATCCCCTCAAACTCCGTTCTAAAAATCTTGTACAAGTTCATCCATCTCGTCCACTTGTTTTTGGCAGTTTTTGCCTTGGCCCCGGTAGTACCGGCAGAAAGGGCGGTAGGACCGACCCTGCGGGATTTTTCGATTTCTCCGCAGGCCCGGTAGTACCGGCCCTTCCACCGCGGTACTACCGGGAGTGCGAAAGTGTCGTATCCACTTATAAGCAGGGGCGCGGGCTAAGGGGATTGTTTTCCCCTTCTTCTTCCTGCCCCCTGCTCCTTCTCCACTGCACCACTCGCCGGGCCGGCCCTCCGCGCCGCCCCTCCTCCATTGGTCCCCGGTGCCGCCTTCTCGCTCTATCCGCGCTCTTCTCCGACTAGGGGCTCAATGGTGTCCTTGACGTGAGGCTGACGTTGGTAAACCCCAAGAGAAAGATTGTGAAGAATGCAGCGGCAAGTTTTCCCTCAGAAAAGAAACCAAGGTTGAATCGACCAGTAAAAGGAGAAGCAATCTCTGAAGGTTGATGCAGGTTAGGTGGAAGGGCGCACTACCGGTTCAGCAGCAACGTGGAACCTACACAACACAATCAAATCACTTTCCCCCAAAGAAGCAGTGAGGTTGTCAATCTCACCGGTTTTGCTGAACACAAAGAAGTTAAACGTATGGTGTGGAAAACAGTAGGAAAATAGTATGAAAGCAGTAGCAGAAGCATGAAAGCAATGTTAAAGTAGTGTGTGTATTATCAGTATGAGAAAATGGACCGGGGTCCACAGTTCACTAGTGGTGACGTGGGGATGACTCCTGGACCTATCGGGTGAGCCTACCCGGTCCAAGGCCCAAGAATTAGGCCCAAAGAGAGGTGTTGTCCTGCGTTACTAGAAGGCCCAACGAAGTCCCACCCGCAATACTAGCGGGTCAAGAAGGAAAGTCCTACCGACCTAGAATTAAGGTTTGTAACCCTCCCGGACACGGTTTGAGACCTAGCCACCTATAAAAGGCTAGGAGAACCACCAAGGGGGATCCAATCTACTTTTCACCACCACAGCCTTGAGTTCGAGATCGTACTCTCGACTTGAGCACCCTCCTTGTAACCGACCTACTGACAATACAGATCGAAAGAGCAGGAGTAAGGGTCTTACCTCTATGAGGGCCCCGAACCTGGGTAAATCGTGCCCCCTGTTAGCCGACGATCGTCACCAGCGCCTTTACGTTCTCATAATTGAAACCCTACCGGATCATCCGAGAGACTTGTTGAGATGACTAATCGACAATTGGCGCCGTCTGTGGGAACGTCGGGCGCTGGATCTACGGCATCTTCGGCTTCATCATCACCAACCTTCAGCTGGAGCCCTGGAACATCGACTCTGGCGGAACCGATCCGCTTTGGGTCGCTCATATGCATGTCCCACTCGCCGGAATCACTCCCGGCGTTCAGCGGGTTGGAAAAGAGCATCAGCCTAGCGTTCGGCAGCTTCCACTTCCGCGCCAACAAGGCGGGAATCCTACGTTTCTCGGAGCAGACTGATCTTGGCGAATCGGACTCCGAGTCTGTCTCGAGCCCGGCAATCCTCGATTCGCCATTTGGTGACGCTGGTCGTGACCTAGCGCCCAGTAGTAGCTCCATCCGTCGTAACACCCGCGACTTCCACACCGTCGCGACTGAGGAACCCTCCATACTTGGTGAAAGTTGTCGACCCACGCCTAGAAACCGCGAGTTATATCTGGCCCAAGTCTGCATGGCATGATCAACTGAACCACCCGAGGAAACAGATGCCAGTCGACAGGAAAGGAAGCACATCAAAGTAACACGAGCCGCTTGGCTCAAAGCAAAGGCGGCAGTAAACTCTGGCCAGCCGGTTGAAGATGGAGCTTCCCGAGATGATCTAACCGCGTACCACTACCACCTGGTGCGGGTGGGTCGGCTGATCGCTGAAGCCCGCAAGAATCTAGATGCACGAAAGGAGGCAACAGACGCTTCGAGTGCGCGCCGCGCAACGCTCTCGAGGACTCACTCGACGAGGAACCAACCCCCGAAGAAAAGATACGTCTCGAAGACTGCTGGCTTGGATCGGGAATCCCTTAGTGGAATCAGCAGGTCACTAGATACTTCCCTTATGCACGTCGCTGATGAAGGCAACGTACATCCGACGACCCCCGCTGCAGCACTCCTGGCAGCCGCCACATACTTACAGGCGAACCAGCCACCCGAAAATGACCCTCGCGCGGAGCAGCATCGACAGGTTCAAAAGGGGCTAGGCATGGCAGCCGCAAGAATCGCCGCTCAGAACCGCAGGAACGCGACAACGCGGGAAGCTGAAAAAACTCCTCGAGTGGTAAAAACACCTCGCAGGCACGGGAGCACGTTGCCTAGGAGGGGAGACAAGGAGTCACCGCGTCGCCACCGAGGAAAAGAAGCCCGGCGCCGCGGTGACAGCCCGCATAGCGAGGACGATAGCCCACGAGATTGTAGCCGTAGCCCACGACACCACGGAAGCCGATCGCGACACCGCAGCAGAGAACCGCGGAAGGAGGATAATCGCGACCGGCCTGAGCACGACACGCGCGGTGACATCGCCCAAAGAAAGGTCGACAAGGCTCGAGCAATCAGGAACCGCGCACGATCACTGTCTAGCTCCTCCGACGAGGAAGCCTGCGACATCCGCGAGGCACCGATGCCCAAGAGATTCAAGCTTACCATAGAGGTCCCAAAGTACGACGGTTCAATAGAGCCCAAGTCATGGATGTCAGATTACCTCACGTCAGTAAAATGCCAATGTGGGAACAAGACAACGGCCATGCAGTACCTAAACCTACACCTTGTAGACACTGCTCGCAGTTGGCTCGAAGGAAGACCGCGCGCACACTATGGATCATGGGAAGATCTCAGCTACGACTTCCGGAAGAACTTCCAGGCGACATATAAGCGGCCCGCTTCTATCGAGGAGCTGCGAGCTTGCAAGCAGAAGAGCGGCGAGTCCACCCGCGAGTACATCCAGTGGTGGACCACGCTCAAAAATACGGCAGGAAACATATCAGAAGAGGTCGGAGTCGAGGCCTTCACCAAGGGTGCTCGACGCCCTGCCTTCCGAGAGGAACTGGGATGTGCGGCGCCCAAAACTATCGGGGAGCTGATGGCAATAGCCGACAGATGGGCTAATGGCGAAGAATCCCTGCGCAACGAGAAAGCATCTTCACCCACGCCTGAGGAAGATCGCAACGGCCGAAAGAAAAAGAGGAAACACTACGACCATGAAGATCGAGAGGACCTGGTGGCAGCGGAGTTCACAAGAAATCACGATAGTGGGACCCGCGGGAATCGCAAATGGAAACCAAAGCCAGATGATAAAACTCCCGAGGAAGAACTTGACGGATACTGCATGCTACATCTATTCACAGATAAGCGCACGGTAAAAACCAAGGCAACTCATCTCCTCAAGGACTGCCGAAAGTTCCATGACATCCACGAGGCTTACACGAAGAAGCACAGGGCTGCCGTGAAACAGGGATACCCGCAACTCCCGGGAGGATTCCAGCCACCAACCCTGCCTCCACCAGGACACCAGAACGTGGTGCTAGCGGCGCTACCAGCGCCACCCACAGCAAACCAGGGTGCCAATGGATACCCAAACTCACAGGGGCTCCTAGACATGATACAAAAAGTCTGCCCGTCCCAAAGAGTCCAGAAGACAAACACATGCCAAGTTAACATGGCAGTACAAGCTCCACGATCCTCACCCGAATACCTGAAGATGTCAGAACAGTCGATAACTTTCTCCATAGAGGATCATCCCCCACGGGTATATCGACCAGGGCACACCGCGCTTGTCATTCAGGCGCAAATAGGCAACTACGACCTCGCTCAGGTGTTCATGGACGGTGGCAATGGAATCAACATCATATACGCGGATACACTCCGCAAGATGAACAAGAACCTGGACGGACTCGCAGAATCGGAAACATCCTTCCACGGGATAGTACCAGGGAAAGCCGTCCGACCACTCGGAACAATCAACATGGAAGTGGTACTAGGAACCCCGAAGAATTACACGAGAGAATTTCTCGACTTTGAGGTAGTCGACTGGCCATCACAGTACCACAACATTCTCGGTCGAACAACGTTCGCGAGATTCATGGCAGTACCCCACTACGCCTACCTGAAGCTCAAGCTTCCAGGGGAATATGACACGATCACCATAAGCGGCGACTTCCAAAAGACAGACAAGTGCGATACTGAGTTCAACGAGATCGCGCAACCTTTCGGGATGCAGGAGGAGCTGGAAGAGTTGGCAAAAAACCACGGATCACTCCGTGATGCCACTCACCAAAAAGAACGCCCCAGAACTCGAGTTCAGCCCAAACAGCGACACCCAAAACCATCAAGTGCACCCGACAGAGTCCGCGAAGACGGTGATGGTGTCCACCACCTTGTCAACCGCATAGGAAAGCGCGCTCGTCGAACTCCTCTATGAGTACTGGGAAATTTTTGCCTCACAGCCATCAGATATGTCAGGAATACCTAGGGAGTTCGTCGAGCACCCACTTGAAGTGTTTAAAGATGCAAAGCCAGTCAAGCAAACCACCCGACATTTTTTGAGCCAAAACAGAGAGCACTCGGAGAAGAGGTGAACAGATTGTTAGCCGCCAAGTTCATCAGAGAAATCAAGATTTCCACCTGGTTAGCAAACCCGATGTTAGTCCCGAAGAAAAATACTGACATCCTTCGCGTGTGCATCGACTATACGTCGTTGAACAAACACTGCCCCAAGGATAACTTCCCATTACCACGAATCGACCAGATCGTGGATTCTACAGCAGGCTGTTAGCACCTCTCCTTCCTGGACGCCTACTCGGCCTATAATCAAATCAGAATGAAGCAAGAGGACGAGGAGAAGACAACATTCATCAGGCCACACGGCGTATACTGCTACATGACAATGCCCTTCGGGCTAAAAAAATGCAGGCCCAACATATCAGCGCTGCATGCAAAAATATCTCGCCAAGCTCATTGGTAAGAACATACAAGTTTACGTTAACGACATTGTCATGAAGACTCGAGTGGAGGACACACTCCTTGAGGATACCAGGGAGACATTTGACGCCCTCAACGCATACATAATCAAACTCAACCCGACAAAATGCGGCTTCGGAGTCCCCGCGGGACAACTCCTCGGCTACCTGGTCTCCGCCCGAGGAATTGAGGCCAACCTGGAGAAAATACAGGCAATACTGACGATGAAAGAACCAACGAATCTTCACGGCATACAACAGCTCGCAGGACGACTGGCCGCTCTGAGCAGGTTCATCGCAAAATTAGGTGAGCAAGCGCTCCCTTTCTATAAGCTGCTGAAGAAAACATATAAGTTCGAGTGGACGCCAGAAGCAAAAAAGGCGTTCATCGACCTAATAAGAGTGCTGCAGAGGAGACGCGTTTTGGCAGCGCCGCAGGAAAGGGAACCCCTCTACCTTTACCTAGCCGCAACAAACCAAGTCGTCAGCACGGTAATTGTCGTCGAGAGGCCAGAGGACGGAAAATCATACGACATTCAGTGGCCAATATACTACATCAGCGAGGTGCTTTCGCCATGCAAACAACGATACCCCCACTACCAGAAGCTCGCATATGGAGTGGTCCTTACAACCCGCAAGCTCAAACACTACTTCCAGGAGCATACCGTCACGGTGCTAAATGACGCATCACTCGGTACTATCATGAACAACCCCATGGGATCCGGAAGAATCGCAAAATGGAGCATCGAGATAGGCGCCTGGGACATAATATACGCAGGGCGCAACCCTGTAAACTCCCAGGTCGTTGTGGAGTTCCTAAGCGAGTGGACGGAGCTACAAACCCCAGGACCTCCAAAATACACGAGCAACTAGATCATATACTTCGACGGGTCGAAAAGAAACGAGGGAGCCGGAGCCAGAGTAATCCTCATATCGCCAAGGGGTGATAAGCTACAGTACGTCCTGCGACTCGACCTCCCCCCTGACGACCCAACGTCCAACAACAACACAGAATACGAGGCCCTCCTGCACGGCATGAAGATGGCAATTGCGTGTGGAGCCACTTGATTGATGATATATGGCGATTCAAACCTTATCGTGTAGCAGACGATGAAGGAGTGCGACGCTGTTGCAGACAACATGGTCGCCTATCGCAACATGTACAACCTACTCGAAGGAAGTTTCAAAGGGTGCGAGCTGAAGCACACCGCACGATCAAGCAACGAGGAGGCAGACAAACTGGCGAACATAGGGTCCACAAACGGCCCTGTTCCACCAGGAATCTACCTCGAGAGAATTAGCAAACGATCGGTCAAGGTCAAGAAGCAAGCATTGACACCCGCAGTAACAGAAACGGTGGCCAATCAGCTAATCGCGCTCATAGAGCTCACACATCACATCTCAAGGCAAGTCTTTTTGGCGAGCCAACCTGGACTCAGACATAACTCGACTACTTGTCCAATAAACAGCTCCCAACAGACATTCGCAAGGCTACACAGATAGTACGGCGCAACAAATCTTTTCGGGTGATCCAAGGAGAGTTGTACAAGCAAAGGATATCAGGAGTACTCCAAAGATGCATTGCACCCGAGGATGGCAAGGAGCTGCTCCGTGACATACACCAAGGCGACTGCGGGCACCACGCAAGGTGGAGACCAATCGTGGGAAAAGCTTTCCGCGCAGGATTCTACTGGCTCACGGCAGCCAAAGACGCTAAAGATCTCATCGACAAATGCAATGCCCGCCAAAGGTTCGCGCCCAAGCCACCCGCACCGTCCACGGAACTCCACATGATCCCCATCGCCTGGCCCTTTGCTCAATGGGGGCTAGACATGGTAGGACCGCTGCGGAAGTCAACACCCGGAGGATACACCCACCTGCTAGCAGTAGTCGAAAAATTCACGAAATGGATAGAGGCTACGCCAGTCACCTCACAGCACGCCGAGTGCGCCGTGAGATTCCTCAACTCCATCGTGTGAAGGTTCGGTGTCCCGCATAACATCATCACAGATAATGGGAGCAACTTCACAACCAAAGAAACTCAGGACTTCTGCGAGGAAAAAGGGATAACTCTCAGCTTCGCCTCGGTAGCTCACCTGCAAACTAACGGCCAAGTCGAACGATCCAACGGATTAGTTTCGGCTGGCCTAAAGAAGCGACTACTCAGTCGGCTACACCCAGCAGCAGGGCATTGGGCCAAAGAATTACCATCGGTGTTATGGAGCCTGCGAACAACACCAAATCGGTCGACAAACTATACACCATTCTTCATGGTATACAGAGCTGAGGCCGTGCTACCCGAGGATGTCATATTCAGCGCCCCACGAGTCGTTACATACAACGAAGAAACCTCAAACAAAGCACTCGCAGATGACATGGATGCACAGGATGAGATCAGAGACATCGCACTCGCAAGATCTGCGGTCTATCAACAGTCGCTACGTAATTACCACAGTCGCCGCGTACGCCACAGATCCTTTGTGGTAGGAGACCTGGTGCTGCGACTCAAGCAAAAGGAGGGGCACAAGCTAGAGCCACCATGGGAAGGACCCTTCATCATACACGAAGTTATCCCAGGAGGCGCCTATCGCTTACAGAACCCGAAGACAGGCGACATCTACTCCAACCCGTGGAACGTGGCGCACCTCCGCAAATTTTATCCTTAGGGTTTATTCTTCTACTCGCAAGAAATAAGGCTGTACCAGCCAATTTGTAACTCGAGCAAATACATGGCTTCTCAGCCATAGCAATAAAAACATGGTTTCTCAACCATATCTACAAAGACTATCCAGTCCCAATTTTTATCGTTTCTCCCTACATGCTAAACGACAGGTCACACCCCTAAACGCACGGGGGCTACGCCTAACTAGCTTCATCAACGACATTAAGCACTTACACTCGATATAAATTATACAGGGTAAAAAAAAGGTTCACACCTTATAAACACCTTAAATCAATCGATTAAGACATACAAGGTCACAAGGTATACACCTTAACACACTTTAAAAAGCTACAACACACAAGGTACATACACCTTGGGGACCTACAGCTAATGTCGAGCAGCCGCCTCTTGAAGCAACCGCTTGGTCTCCGCCGCCGTCAATTGAATAATCCACTCAGCAGAAGGATGCATAACCTCATAATGAGGGATAAAATCTACACGAGGACCTTGGGTGTCAGGGAGTCACGCCACAGAGTTGAAGTTAACCTCAGGATGCCACAAACGCACGAAGGCGAGCGCCGTCTGAGCTCCACAGATGAGTTGTTGATGCACACACTCGCAAACTTCTCCCACCCGACGAAACATTCTCAGCAAGCCACTCAAGCTGTCTGGGACAACTCCAAAAGGGTAAAACGCCCGATGGACAGAAGAGAGAGCCTCTCGACAAGACTCAACGAGTATCTGCGCCTGACTCGCCCGGTACTTCAGGGTAGCCAAGATAAAACCTCGGCTCCGGTCAGACCAGAAGTTGCTTGCGTGAGACTTAGAGCTGCTCGACTCGTGAACAATAACGTTGTCCACCCAATGACCCTCACAGACTCCATCAGGCTCAACAACTGCACGGATAGAAAGCACGTCAAAACAAAAAACAACAATCAGCAACAAGTACTCGGGGGCTCGCAAAACTTACAGAGCATGTTCTTTGCAACACTCGATAGCTCCTCCATTACAAATTGCTCGCGCTCCGCCGCAAGTTTCTGCTTCGACTTGGCAACATCAGCCATGCCTCGCAGAGCCTTCAGCTTACGATCGCCATCCGTGACACCGTCACCGAGTGACACAAACGTACTGGCAGAAGCAAACAACGGATCAACCAAAGATGCAGCTCCACTCGACGAACCTCCGCTGGAATCAATCACCTGGAAAGAACAACAAAGATTCAGAGACAGTACAATACCACTCGAGAACAAACCACCCAAGATTTTCGGGTGCTCGGGGGCTACTCCCATCGGGAGAATACAAAGTAAGACGTAAATATATAATGCTGACAGTTTTGAAAACATGTCAATTGGACAAAATAAAGTAAGGGAATACATCCCAATGTTCATTACATATGAAGGCATACAGAAACAAGAACTATTCTACGGAGCTGCAGAGGTAGTTCCACTCGCAGCAGGCTGTCCTTTACGCCCGACGCGGGAAAGTACCCCAGAAAGCATCTTCGAAAGCTCCTTAGCACGGTCGTCAAAAGGACGGAGTGCTACCTTTTTGCCCAGGGAGTCGTGTGGAACCTCCGAGTACACCTTCTCCAGGTCACCCGAGACACCATGCGTCAGGGCAAACTGAATAGCTGTCTTGGCCCCACACTCCGTCTGCGCAAGTGAGTACTCATGGAGAAGATCTTCATTGCCTAGGAAAACTAGCAGGAGACCGCTCAGAGTAGGTGGAACCACCACATCCATGAGCAGGCGCTCATGGAACTGCGTCAGCACTCGGGTAGAGTCATGGATGAGGGAGCAGACCCCGTTCGCATGCTTCTGAAGCTGAACACACGAGTCGGAGACAGCATCGAGCTGCATTTGTCCGGGCAGTTCCAACCCAACTCCAATGGTGTCTAAGACAAAGGCAGAACAATTATCAGAAAAGGAAAAGGACAAGCCACAGTCGAAGGAAGATAAAACACAACTCACCAGCAAGTTACTGAGCCAAGGGACGGATGATGCCGACAAGATCATTGTCGTGCTTCAAGCTCGCCTCCTCCAGCTGCTTCAGAGCTTCCTGGGCCTCCGCGAGACTGTCAGCCGAGCACTTGCGTGTGGTTTCCAACTCCTTTCGAGTGGACTCCAGCTCCGTCTCACGGGTTTTCACCCGAGAAAGAGCCTCCGCCTTCTCAGCCTTCAAGCGGGTAACTTCATCTGAGTTCGAAAAGACGCGATTGGAACAACAATTGCAACCAGGAAGAAACGGTGAAGGCAAAAGTGCGTGCCAGCTTACCCTGCAGGGAGCGGTTGTCCTGGACGAGCTGGTCGCAAACCCCCCGAAGAGAAACGCAATCCGCTTCAGCCGAAAGAACTCGGCGCTCGAAAGCAGCAAGGGAATCAAGAAGGGACTGCAAAAACCCCGAGTCAAAATTAGAGAGAAAGCACTTGATCCTATACACGACTATACACAGTCAAGTATAGCCTCGGGGGCTACTCCCATCGGGAGCACTACCGTGCACCCGATGAAAAGAAAAATCAAGAAGAAGACCAAGAAATAAAAACTTCGACTTGAGTCTATGGCCAATTGCAAGCAATTAACCATAGACTCGGGGGCTACTCCCATCGGGAGCACTGTCGTGCACCCGATAAAGGAAAACATGCAAGGAAAGTCGCCAGAAAGAAGAAGAAACTTTACCTTGCCCTGAGCAGTGGACAAGGGATCTGCCGAGCTACCCGAGACCTCCCGGTTAGCAGATGCTCCAGCATCTGCAGGTTGTCCACCCGCGAAGCTGGGCATTCCATACTCCAGAGCTTCGGTCGGCTTTGCTGGGCTCGGAAATCTTCGAGTAAGACCTGCAGCAGGAGCGGGGTGCACGGCGACGTCCTTTCTCTTCACAGATGGAATCGAGGAAGTGAATTGGCCCGCGCTAATGATCTCCAGACTGCTACAAAAGATAAAATATAACAAAGAAATGACGGAAGAAGATTCGCGACCAAGAATAGGGTGCACAGGACTTACTCATCCTCATCATCATCGTCAATAACATCCGAGTTCCAGGCGGTGGAGATCTTCGACTGGCGACCCGCAGGAGGGAGCACGTTGAGAGGAGTCACCCGAAGGGGCTCAACCTCCTTGACGAGATCGTCACCAAAGGAGCTACCCTTCGAAGTTACTTCGTCTTCCTCCTGCCTGCGGCACTTGCGGTGGTGGAGCTGTTCGCTACCCGACTCCTCCTCCTCATCCACCTCGTCCTGTTGGGAGATTGAATCAGCATCCGCGACGCTGGTTTCGTGTGGGGGGGGGCTTCAATGTTACTCGCGAGAAGTATGAGACATCGTCTGCAGAAACTGGCGGATAGCTCGTCGCCACGTCCCGATTCTACAGAAGTAAAGAAGAAAAAGAAGAAGCATTTCAATCGACAAAACCCAGGGAGGAGAGAACAAATGCAAACAAGAAAATTAAGACACTCACCTCTGTCGGAGGGTTCCCAGCCTCGAATGGGTTGAGAGGGCACGTCGAGTAGCCCTCTCCCTTCTTCAACTTGGTGATCGTCGCGATTTTCTTATCGAACTCAGCGTTCGAGAGGATATTGTCGCATACACGGCTCGGGTCGTCGGCGCACGTGTACTCCCACATGGAGGTTGGCCTCTTTTGAAGGGGCTGGATCCTCCGACGCAGGAACACACCCGACAGATGTATCCCGTTCAAGGAGTACCCAGCTCCTTGTCCCGGAAGCGCGCCACCTTCACGAGTAGAGGGGCGACAACTTTACCTTCTTTGGTTGTAAGCGAGTGCAGCCAAGACTTCCGTCGCTTCAGGACAGCGAATGGCTGGAATTCGGGGACGCCACCCGCGCTGTCGTCGACGACGTAAAACCATTTTCGGCGCCACCCCTGCGCCAAATCGACGAAATACAACTCCATGTAAGGGATGTCTTTGTTCGCCTGGATCCCGAAGCCTCCAGTCCGCAGCGGCTCCCCCACCTTCTCGCCTGGCTGCGCCCTCTCCCGAAAGATCCACACCTTGAAGATGGCATTCCAAAGCCCCCAGTGCGTACGGATCCACAGGAAACACTCAAAAAGAACGATAAAGCACGATATGTGCTGAATCGTGTTTGGAGGAAGGTCCTGCAGCTGTATGCCGTAGACATACAGCAACCCAACAAGAAACGGGTGGAGGGGGAGGGACAGACCTCGGGAGACATGGTCCGAGAAGATGACACGCTCGGTGGCGGGACGATTGGGAGTCTCCTCCTTGGACAGGCGCACACGCCTGGAAGCTTCCGGCGGGAGTAATCCCTCCCGCTGCATCTCGATTATGCTCTTCTTGGTGGTGTTCGCGGCGCGCGAGTCGCCTGTCCTCTTCACGGGAGGCGTCACAGAAGCGCTCGCCACATCCTTGGAAGACGCCGCGGCTAAGCCACGTTTCTTCGCTCCCGCCATTGGAGGATGCTTGGTACTCACGGAGAAGGAGGTGTGCGTGAGGAAGGAGAAAGTGATTAAGGGCCGGGAAATTTACCCCTCCCCTAAATCTCAGTACTTATACCCAAGCCTGGCTAATCCAAGCCGTAGATCTACCAACTTGGTATCCATCGCAGCTGTCACGTGTGAAGCGGAAACGAGGCGGCGGGGAAGAGTTACCCCTGCACGATCTTTATGAAAAGATCGTGCGTATTTACAGCGTGTGGCCAGCGGGAAAACCGGGACACGACCGATCGTTTCCGGTCAAAAAGCCGACACGGTGGGCCCGCGCGCTTTGACCCACTTCGTCACGTCCCATTCGTGAGCGGTCGGAGTGATCGAGTGCGCAGTGACGTCACTGCGCACCTCATGACACGCGAAATCTCTTTCGTATAAGCTTTAAAACCCAAAATCTCTTTCGGGTGGACACCCTGACACGAAATCTCTTTCGTATGGGCACATTAAAACGCGAAATTTCTTTCGCATGGACACCCTGACACGAAATCTCTTTCGTATGGGCACATCAAAACGCGAAATTTCTTTTGCATGGACATTCTGACATGAAATCTCTTTCGTACGGACTTCATAACGCGAAATATCTTTCGCACAAGATCAAGAAAAAGGAAGATTTCTTCACCTGAAGAATCACAGGAACATGATTAAGGTAAAATCGCGAGTGTGCGGCTCTCGCAACTCTACCACACGATGTACTTACACGTCCTTATCCTGGATCGTTCGGCCGACTAGGCACATCTGGATGTCGTATTCTTTCGAGTACAAAGGTAAGACCCAAGGATCTCTCCTGTGAGTCTGGAATCGCACTCAAGCTGCGTCCTCCGGTAAATTTTCCGTGTCAACAACACGAAGAAAAATCCTAGCGGACGCGCCGGGTATCCCTTTAGGTTAAGTTCGACTCGGTAAGACCTCCACGGCTCAGTCGCAACAATCACCTCGCCGGATTCGAGTCGGAGGTCTCGAATTCGTGTAGGCCAGAACCGTTTTTGCCCTAGATGCAATTAATTGGCCCTGATCTTTCGGGAGAGCCAAGCGACTGAGCCAAATCCTTCTGCGAATACAGCCAACACAAGGCACATTTATCACTCGATGCTTGAGTACATGAGCGCTTCGCGCACAGGGTATACACCCTCAAAACCAGATGATTGAATGACCAACCGAAAAAATCAAGAACGAACTTTGAGTGCTTACACAACTATTCTCAGTCGAATAAACACTCAGGGGCTACTGACGTGGGGATGACTCCTGGACCTATCGGGTGAGCCTACCCGGTCCAAGGCCCAAGACTTAGGCCCAAAGAGAGGTGTTGCCCAGCGTTACTAGAAGGCCCAACGAAGGCCCACCCGCAAGACTTGCGGGTCAAGAAGGAAAGTCCTACCGACCTAGAACTAGGGTTTGTAACCCCCAGGACACGGTTTGAGACCTAGCTACCTATAAAAGGCTAGGAGAACCACCTGAAAGTGCATGGTGCCCCATATGTGGTTTTGGTAATTAATGACAATCCTTATGGACTAATGTTTGCATTGAGTTATCCTTGTAGATCTTGTCCATAGGAAATAATGGAGTTCATGTGTTGAACTCTATTAGCTTCCTTGATGGCCATTGTTATATTTATGAATTTATATGAAGAATGGTCATGGTTTGAGTTGAGCTTATTGCTAGTGTGTCTTGAAGAAAAGGATTAGGTGATCTTTCATTATCATATTCAATACATCATCATTTGAAGTAAGAAGCAAAGATACAAGGTTGATCAAGCAAGCGATCAACACTCAAAGCTACAGTTTGTACCAAGTGGGATTGTGTATCTCATGGTATGGTAAGCAATTGTAAATATAGCTTTGTGAACTAACCCATGATATGTGTGTGTGGAATTCCTATGTGTGGTTAGGTATCTTTCCATGGGCATGAACCAAAAGGAAGATTTCATATAGCCCGTGGTCTATGTCGTCGTCAAGCGGTGTTCGTCATCTAGCTTGACGTGGAAGCTCAAGTGAAGCATCTAGAAGATATCCTATGCTTGATGCCTGCCACCCTTTTGGAGATTGTGTCCTTGTGAAGATTTGCCAAGAAGAGTCTCTCCCATAATGGTGTATGGGGGAGCTAGTCTCTCCCATAATGGTGTATGGGGGAGCAACTTGCAAGTCTTCATCAAGCGGAACTTGTGCTAGCAAGCGCAATCAAGAAAGAAGATCCAACTTGAGAGAGTCAATATCGCCATCATCTAGCTCAAGTGGAATGCTCAAGGAAAAGTTATAATCTTGATAGGTTTTCTATTTTACCGGTCTCGTGTCTTCGTGAGACCGGGTTATAGGATAGATAGTCGTACTATCAAGAGGGGCTCTCAAGTGAGTAACGTGATCGAATTGATGTGGAGAGCTCAAACCTTTGCATACTTTGCATATCATCTTTCTTGGTTCTTATTTGGCTTTTGTATCCTTTGGGTTCTAGTGCTTGTCGTGATCTTCATGGCAAGCCAAGGTTTATCGAAAACGGTTTTGGTAAGAAAAACTTGTTGCGATTTCGGTGGTGAAAATATCCGGTTCAGCTTTGAGAATGTTTCCACACCTTCCATGTGTGGTAACTTCTCCATTCCTTTTTGTTTGGATAGTCTTTGTTATTACCTTTCCAACCCATTTGGATTCACCTTATTCGGAGTTCATTCGCAAAAGTTATGTGTGTTTTCGTGTTGGAGGTTTCACCGGGTGTTCCTATTTGAGAGGTCTAAACCTTTACCCATTTGGTTTTATCTTCCATTTATGGACAATGATGTTTCTCTGCATATTCTTGTAGTGCTCGTCGTTTCTATTTCAACGAGCCCAAGAAGATCGAAAACGGAGTTCATATACAAAAGTTATTGCATTTCTCGTATCGGTTTTCTATCTCCGGTTTGCAATCCGGAATATTCCGGATGATTCCGGAATCCAGACTATTCCGGGCTCCGGAATATTCCGGATTCCGGAATATTCCGGCCATAACGGGAAAAGGCTCTGTTTCCATCCGGAATCGCTCCGGAATCGATTCCGGGCCATTCCAGGGTCCGGAATGTTCCGGACCATTCCGGAATGGACGGAAAAAGTGAAAAACGGCTAGTTTTTTTAGCACCTATTTAAGGGGCTTTCTTCCCCAAAGTCCCTAAGACTTTCCCAGCTCGTTTTCCTCTCTCTCCCCACCATTGTTGACTTTGGAAAGCTTGCTCCTCTCTCAATTTCTCCAATGATTCTTGCATATCTTTGAGGGAGAAGTTAGAGGAGATCTAGATCTACATTTCCACCAATCCATCCTCCTTCTTAGTGAGGGAAACCTAGTAGATCTTGATCTTGGAGTTCTTGGTGTTTCTCCATTGTTCTTCCTCTCTTATTCCCCCATAAGGATTTTTTGCTTTGTTGGAATTTGATAGTGGAGTATTTGAGCACTTGTTCTCTTACCATTTGCATCGGTTGCATCGGTTTGGTCTCTCCACGAGGATTCGTGGAAGTGAAAGATTGTGAGCTTGTTACTCTTGGGTCTTGGACCCTAGACGACTTGTGGTGTTCTTGGGAGCCTCCAATTGAGTTGTGGATGTGTGCCCCAAGATTGTGGTGACACCGAGAGCCTCCAATTGAGTTGTGGATGCGTGCCTCGGGTTTGAAGGTTGCCAATAGTGGAAGGTGAACTAGGCCTTTGTGGCGGGGTTCATCGGAGAATAGGGTGAGGCCTTTGTGGCGTTGAGTAGGCCTTCGTGGCGAGCTCACACCCCTCCAACGAGACGTACTCCCCTTTGTGGGAGGAACTCGGGAATACATCATCGTCTCCGTGTGCCTCGGTTATTTCTATACCCGAGCTTTTTACTTATGCAATTTACATTGTGATAGCCTTCGAGCTTGAAGTTATATATATTGCTATCACCTTGTTGCTTGTCTTGCTTAGCATAAGTTGTTAGCGCATCTAGTTGACCATAGAATATTTAGGTTGTATGCTTGTTAATTTAAACACCTAGTTTATTTCCGCATTTAGCAAGCCTTAACCGGAAAAGTTTTAATCGCCTATTCACCCCCTCTAGGCGACGTCGTTGTCCGTTCAATTGGTATCAGAGCCTCGTCTCTCTTTATTAGGCTTTACATCCTAGGGAGTACGATGTCGTTTAGAGAAATAGAGCATGATCCCGCTTTTATATTCTATGATAGAAATTATGATGTTTGGAAAATTCGCATTCTTAATTTTCTTACGGACATGGGTCCAAAGTATGTTAAGAGAATTGTAGATATGGATTTTCCTCCTCCAAAGGATTCTCAAGATTTATCTTTAGAGGATGAGGAAAACTCTTATCTCGATACTCTTGTATCTAATGGTCTCTTGTGCGTTTTGAGCGATGTAGTTATTCAATCAATCATGCCTTTTAGGAACGCTCATGATCTATGGACAAAACTTCAAGATATATATGATGTGTCCAACACTATTGAGGATGATTGTTCTTCATCCACTTCCGTCCGTGATGAGTTCACATCTTTCTCCACTCCACCAACATGTGATTTGTCACAAGGTAATGATATGGTGAGTGGTGATAGAAATTGCATTGTGGATAGTGAATTTGCTATTGACTATACTTCATCTCTATCCCTTTGTAATGATCTATCTTTGGACTTAATATCTTCTAGCACTCAAAGTTCCATACATGCTAGTATTGATAGTCCTTGCATATCATGTAATAGTTGTTCAACTAAATCTCATGATGATATGCTTCATATGTCTTGTTTTCATGAAAACAATGCTTCCATTTCCTCTAGTACTTGTGTGGCTAACAATGTAGAAGAATCCCATTTTTTGGTGGAACAAGACATGGAACTTAATGGCGCTTCAAACATATCTTCATATTCGCCATCCATTTCTCATATGTGCCTTATGGCTAAGGATTCAAAGGTATCTCCACCTTTGGAACCGATGAGGATGAGGATTTATTTTGTGGAGAATATGAGGATGAGGTCTCTTTAATGGAGAAGGGTGAGTTGGTTCTTCTTGATCTCCCTAAAGGTAGTAAAGCTATCACTCCTTTGGGTGAAATATTGGCTTTTGCTATTTATAGCGCTAAAATCATTGAAAAAAAAGGTGAGATTGAAAGAAGTGATGCCGATGAAAAAGCATCCCTCACTATGTCTCTTGAGGAAGAGTATGAGCTCCGAGTTACTCTTGAGGAGAAACTTGAATCTATCGAGGAGCTCTAGAATGAACAAATAGCCTATCTCACTAAAGCACGTGACCATACCAATGCTAAATATAAAGTGCTTAAAAATGAAAATTTTGAATTTGTTGTTGGCAATGCTAATATAATTGAGGAAAACTATAGGTTGAATAATGAGCTTGCCAAGTTGTCTTCTTATATTTCTAATGATGATTGTGCTACTAACTCCACATCTTGTGAAGCATCTATTTGGAAGGAGAATGTTGAGCTAAGGGCTCAACTTGAGTTAATGACTAGCAAGTGTGGGAAATTGGAAGAAAGTCATGAAAAGCTATCTAGCTCTCATGAGGATCTTCTAGCATCCCATACCAAGCTAAAATTAGCTCTTGAGGCTATCACTAAAAAGGTAACATCTTGTGAGCCTCATATGGTTACTAGAACAATCTCTTCTATTAATGCTATATTGCCTTGTTCTAGTATTAGTAACTCATCCTCTCATAATGTTTCTACATCTTGTGATGAGTTGCTTTCCTTGCCTTGTTGCTCTAAAAATGAAGCATCTACTTCCTCTAGCTCTTGTGTTCATTCTAACCATGTAGAGGAAAATAAAGAGCTCAAGGCCCAAGTCACTTATTTGAAGAAAGACTTGGAAAAGTGTCATGAAGGGAGTTCCACCCTTGACAAGATGTTGAGAGTGCGAAGACTTCCCAATGACAAGAGTGGACTTGGATTCAACTCCAATATCAAGAACAAGTCCATTATTGACAAGAAGAAGGGCCAAGAACAAGAAAAAGATCCGGCCAAGATTATTTGCTTCAAGTGCAAGATTGAAGGGCACCATGTTAGATCTTGCCCTTTTAAGAATAAGCCTCTTAGTGAGAAGCAACTAGGGAAGCGGCCTCTTGTTCAATCTCATGCTCAACCACGAGTTGAACAACGGCCACCTCCTAAGAAGACTCAAGCCAATGCTCATCTTGTTGAGAAGCCTATTGAGAAGAAAGAAAAGAGTCGATGTTGCTACCTTTGTCGCAAGAAGGGACATTTTGCTTCTTCATGCACTAATGGTACATTATCCAACCCTATCCTTGTTGATGATGTTTATTCCATTAGGAAGGATAATGTGGGCAATGTGTTTGCCAAGTATGTTGGTACTCCAAGTGGTGTCAAGAAAAGAACCATTTGGGTTGCCAAACCTATTGTGACTAACCTCTTAGGACCCAACTTGGTTGGGGACCAACAAGCTCAAACTTGATCAATAGGTGTTGTTGGAGGGCATTGGAGACTTGGCTATTTCATGAAGAATTAAGGGATCTTCATCAATTATATTTCCTCAAGCCAAGTAACTTGGATTATATATATCTCTTACCCAATGTTCCTCCAAGCGGTAACTTGTATTTAAATCATATATACATTGAAAGTTGCTTGCTCCCTTGCATATGTTATTTTTGTTTCTAGCATGTATTTGTATATGTTGTGCTTACTACTTACGTATCTTGAGTAATCTAGTTATGTTTGTTGGTTTGCACTCCATATACTTGTGTTCTTTGTGATGAGCCTTCATTGCTATTGTTTCTTATTTTAGTTGGCTCTTTGGGAGATTAATGGACTATCCAATTTTGGGGGAGTAATATGCTCTTGGCACTTTACTATCCTAAAATGTGTGTACATGAGGAATACCACTTAGTGTTGATATATCAATATTATCTTGTCTCTATATGGTATGTCTTTCTCATGAGAAATTCAACTTCTAATGTCCATTAACTTTCTCTTGTTTGATTTATTTTTGCCTCTTGTTGTTTTCAATGGATTATCACATTATGGGGGAGTAATAAGCTATGTCCATATTACAAGCCTAGAAAATGTGAACATGTGAGGTATTGCCACCTAGAGTTGATATTCTAGTTATCTTGTTCCTAAGTGGCATGTTGCTCAAACAAGTTCCATATTTGCTTAAAAAATATTGTGTCTCTCTTCTTTGGTATCTTGTTTGTTAGAGAGTTTCTTGTTGCCTTTCTTTTTGGGTTTTATTTGAAGCCTTCAAGAATCTCTTCCTATGCATGTTTTTTATTGTTCCTATCTTTTACCACATGCTTATGTTTTGTGAATATGATTGTGAACCAATCTACCACCGAGAAATATCTCCATACATCTCTTGTCTTTGACAAGTTATAATAATTTGTGGTAAGTTTATTGATCATGTTTACTTTGGCCTTTTCTCTAAAATTGCCTCGTTTGTTGCCAAGGATTTATTTTGGTTCAAACTCCTTCGTGTCTTCCTTTTGTTCTACTCAAAAGTTGTTTTATGCTTTCTTGTGTTAGGAAAAGCAATGATCCCATTATTGTGCACTTTTATTCAAATCCATACTTCTTTGTGTTGCACTTCATGGAGAAGCTATCCTACTTTGAGTAAAACACCATGCCTTATATTGGTATTGCATCTAATTGTTTTTATTTAAACATGACTAGTGTTTGAATAATATATATGGAGAGTAATGATTCCATTGTGTGCGTTTTGTATTCAAATGCAAGATCATAAATAATGCACTATTATTGGAAGAACTATCCTATATGCGTTTGAACACTCGTTGTCTTTAAATTTGTATTTTATCCCAATGACTTGTCTCTTTGGAAGACGAACATTTTTCATTTTGGTACTTTGTGTGCTATCGTGAAAAGTGTAGATGGTTTGTTTATTCTTTAATGTTTTTTTTTGGTATCTTCTCTATTTGGTTTCCTCAATCATGTGTTGATTTGGGTCTTGATATAATCTGGACAATTCTTTTTTTGTTTCACTCTTGTGAGTGGCTTCTTGGTTTAATTGGTTCTTTGTCCAAATTTGTATCTTGTTTTGGTTCTTGAAAGTTTTGTGCATGCATATTTACTATGTATATCTTTTGGCATTCCTACTTTCGTTGATCCAATATATAGGATAAACTCCATCAAATCATAAATGGCTAAGATGTGCATGGAATTCAAATTCATATTAATATGCACATATTTATGTGGAGTTTGTCCTATGTATTATAGTTGTTCTAACTACTTTGGACCCAATGAGTTTGGGTACCATTTTGTACTTGATCTTTGTTTTTAGGTACAATGGAGATACATTGGTTGCTTGCCTCATTCATAAGGAAGGTGTTCTCACCATGGTATTATAGGAGTCAAGCTACGATGATTATCAAACTCGCATCCTCTTCATCACCAATGTCATCTCGGTAACAAGTATCTATCTCATGCATACATTTCTAGCTTTCAACCTTGTGTAGGTTGCATCTTGGCATGATTTCCCTTTGTGGCATTTCATTTGGTTCTTGCAAATGTCTTATCAAAAGCATCTTTATTGCAACTATGAGTAAGCCGGGATGATTACATACTAAGGGGATATTTATAATAATTTTCATGATTCACCAATCCCAAGTATATTAATCTAGCAACTTCTACTTGAAGTCTCTCATATGCAATATTGATTATTCTCAAAAACCATTTGAATATTTTGTGATGTGCGTTACCTTTCTCGAAGCATTCCAACTATCACTTTTCCCTTGTGATATTTTTGATGCTTTGATGAGTTTTGTTTGTTCATCTATATCCCCTTAAGATTAAACTAAGCTTAGTGCTTTGCATTCATGCAAAAATCTTATTGGTGTATTTATGAACCTTCCTTGGATATCATGTTCTTCACATTTGTACCTATTTTGTGTGTGCATGTTTCTTTGTGTATATATATCTTTGTGATTGGTGTCCACTTAAAAACTTATACACACGGCAATAGTTACATCTTTAATTGATATTCTTTTTCTTTAGTGACCTCGTTTTATTGCTTTATATTCTTTGGTGGTTCGTAAAAGGCACAAGCTTTGTTTTTCTTTTGGTATTCCCTTTGCATCTTAATAAGATTGTGGACCTATGTGTTTTATCCTTTGTAGATTCGTGTGTATGGGAAAGACATGATATGCACTATGTGCCTCCTATATTGAAATACTATGTTGATGATTTTATCATCCTATTAGTCTTCTAAAAATGTTTTTTCTTGTCACACACATCTACTTCGGTTGAGTAAATCTTTATTTGTCGCTTCTTGATCTTAATTGCTCAACTTTTGTTTGTTTGCAAGTTTCTTTGCTTCATTTCCAATCTATTCTCTTGCTCTTGTTTGTGTTCAAAATTATCTAGAAGGGAGTGATGATTCCATGTTGTGCACATTATATAGTAATTCAAATCTAACATTGTGCATGTACCTTGGGGAGTTTCCTCTTGATTTTCTAGAACAATTGGTTGATCTTACCATAATTCTGATTTTGGTAAATCGGTTTTTCGGATCCTTTGATTGGTTGCTTCTTTGTGAAAGTTTCCTTCAATTTGTCTTTGCTTTTAAATATTTGGATCCTCAATATAGTTTGATCTCCCTCCATCTATTCATAGTTGAATATATGCACATGATTTCACTCATATCATGAGGAATGCATACACTATGGGGGAGCTCTTACTATATTGGCCTTCTAATCTTTTTGCCCATTTCGGCAATGGATGCCAATGGGGGAGAATTTTAGAGGGTTTAAGGGAATTTGGTTTATGCTTTAGTTTCGTTCTTAAGCATTTGCCTTTCCATGCTATTGCATCCTTGCTCTTAGTTTAGCATGGTTGCTTAATTCATCATATAAACCCTCGTAAAAAGGGATTGTCATCAATTACCAAAATGGGGGAGACTGAAAGTGCATGGTTCCCCCATATGTGGTTTTGGTAATTAATGAAAATCCTTATGGACTAATGTTTGCATTGAGTTATCCTTGTAGATCTTGTCCATAGGAAATAATGGAGTTCATGTGTTGAACTCTATTAGCTTCCTTGATGGCCATTGTTATATTCATGAATTTATATGAAGAATGGTCATGGTTTGAGTTGAACTTATTGCTAGTTTGTCTTGAAGAAAAGTATTAGGTGATCTTTCATTATCATATTCAAGACATCATCATTTGAAGTAAGAAGCAAAGATACAAGGTTGATCAAGCAAGCAGTCAACACTCAAAGCTACAATTTGTACCAAGTGGGATTGTGTATCTCATGGTATGGTAAGCAATTGTAAATATAGCTTTGTGAACTAACCCATGATATATGTGTGTGGAATTCCTATGTGTGGTTAAGTATCTTTCCATGGGCATGAACCAAAAGGAAGATTTCATATAGCCCGTGGTCTATGTCGTCGTCAAGCGGTGTTCGTCATCTGGCTTGACGTGGAAGCTCAAGTGAAGCATCTAGAAGATATCCTATGCTTGATTCTTGCCACCCTTTTGGAGATTGTGTCCTTGTGAAGATTTGCCGAGAAGAGTCTCTCCCATAATGGTTTATGGGGGAGCTAGTCTCTCCCATAATGGTGTATGGGGGAGCTAGTCTCTCCCATAATGGTGTATGGGGGAGCCACTTGCAAGTCTTCATCAAGCGGAACTTGTGCTAGCAAGCGCAATCAAGAAAGAAGATCCAACTTGAGAGAGTCAAGATCTCCATCATCTAGCTCAAGTGGAATGCTCAAGGCAAAGGTATAATCTTGATAGGTTTTCTATTTTACCGGTCTCGTGTCTTCGGGAGACCGGGTTATAGGATAGATAGTCGTACTATCAAGAGGGGCTCTCAAGTGAGTAACGTGATCGAATTGTTGTGGAGAGCTTAAACCTTTGCATACTTTGCATATCATCTTTCTTGGTTCTTATTTGGCTTTTGTATCCTTTGGGTTCTAGTGCTTGTCGTGATCTTCATGGCAAGCCAAGGTTTATCGAAAACGGTTTTGGTAAGAAAAACTTGTTGCGATTTCGGTGGTGAAAATATCCGGTTCAGCTTTGAGAATGTTTTCACACCTTCCATGTGTGGTAACTTCTCCATTCGTTTTTGTTTGGATAGTCTTTGTTATTACCTTTCCAACCCATTTGGATTCACCTTATTCGGAGTTCACTCGCAAAAGTTATGTGTGTTTTCGTGTTGGAGGTTTCACCGGGTGTTCCTATTTGAGAGGTCTAAACCTTTACCCATTTGGTTTTATCTTCCATTTATGGACAATGATGTTTCTCTGCATATTCTTGTAGTTCTCATCGCTGCAATTTCAACGAGCCCAAGAACATCGAAAACGGAGTTCATATGCAAAAGTTATTGCATTTCTCGTATCGGTTTTCTGTCTCCGGTTTGCAATCCGGAATATTCCGGATGATTCCGGAATCCGGACTATTCTGGGCTCCGGAATATTCCGGCCATAACGGGAAAAGGCTCTGTTTCCATCCGGAATCGCTCCGGAATCAATTCCGGGCCATTCCGGGTCATTCCGGGGTCCGGAATGCTCCGGACCATTCCGGAATGGACGGAAAAAGTGGAAAACGGCTAGTTTTTTTAGCACCTATTTAAGGGGCTTTCTTCCCCAAAGTCCCTAAGACTTTCCCATCTCGTTTTCCCTCTCTCTCCCCACCATTGTTGACTTTGTAAAGCTTGCTTCTCTCTCAATTCCTCCAATGATTCTTGCATATCTTTGAGGGAGAAGTTAGAGGAGATCTAGATCTACATTTCCACCAATCCATCCTCCTTCTTAGTGAGGGAAACCTAGTAGATCTTGATCTTGGAGTTCTTGGTGTTTCTCCATTGTTCTTCCTCTCTTATTCCCCCATAAGAATTTGTTGCTTTGTTGGAATTTGAGAGTGGAGGATTTGAGCACTTGTGCTCTTGCCATTTGCATCGGTTGCATCGGTTTGGTCTCTCCATGAGGATTCGTGGAAGTGAAAGATTGTGAGCTTGTTACTCTTGGGTCTTGGACCCTAGACGACTTGTGGTGTTCTTGGGAGCCTCCAATTGAGTTGTGGATGTGTGCCCCAATATTGTGGTGACACGGAGAGCCTCCAATTGAGTTGTGGATGCGTGCCTCGGGTTTGAAGGTTGCCAATAGTGGAAGGTGAACTAGGCCTTTGTGGCAGGGTTCATCGGAGAATAGGGTGAGGCCTTTGTGGCGTTGAGTAGGCCTTCGTGGCGAGCTCACACCCCTCCAACGAGACGTACACCCCTTTGTGGGAGGAACTCGGGAATACATCATCGTCTCCGTGTGCCTCGGTTATTTCTATACCCGAGCTTTTTACTTATGCAATTTACATTGTGATAGCCTTCGAGCTTGAAGTTATATATCTTGCTATCACCTTGTTACTTGTCTTGCTTAGCATAAGTTACCACCACAGCCTTGAGTTCGAGATTGTACTCTTGACTTGAGCACCCCCATTGTAACCGATCTACTGATAATACAGATCGAAAGAGCAGGAGTAAGGGTTTTACCTCTACGAGGGCCCCGAACCTGGGTACATCGTGCCCCCTGTTAGCCAACGATCATCACTAGAGCCTTTACATTCTCTTAATCGAAACCCTAACGGGTCATCCGAGGGACTTGTTGAGATGACTAATCGACAAGTGGTGTCTCTCAGTGAAAGATAAATAACATGCGTGGTGAACAAATTACATCTAGGCAATTGACATAAATGAAGGCTGCACCGTAGTGCATATGCAAGACATAAAGATTACTATGTGATTCATGCGGGCATTACAACAAAATACATAGACCGTCATCCAACTACATCTATGTTAAATAATCCACCCTCCGAATATGATCCGAACAAACGTTGGGTATTAAGTTGCAAGCAATAGATTATCGCAGTAAGCAAAGTGTGTAATGTAAACAATGTAAACTAGGTAAACACCGTTGTTTTCTCCCTAATGGAAATAGCAAATCCTCCATCCGTCATGTTTCTGTCACTCGAGCACAGATGCAAAGGAGGCATGAATCCACTATCGAGCATAAATACTCCCTCTTGGAGTTACTAGCATCTACTTGGCCAGAGTATCTAATAATAACAGAGAGAATGCAAGATCATAAATAAAATATGAATGAAGATAACATGATAGATTGATATCAGAATACATAGCATTCAACATTCATAAGATCCCAGCAAACACAACATGTAGTATTACATAAAGATGATCTCGATTATGTGACGCAGCTCACGAGATCTAAACATGAGGTGCAGAGTGGAGAGAACAACCATATAGCTACTGCTATGGACCCATAGTCCAGAGATGAACTACTCACGCATCACTTCGGAGGAGGGCATGGTGGTGTAGACCCCTCCGGTGATGAATTCCCCTCCCGGCAGGGTGTCGGGGAGAGCTCAAGAATCCTCCCGATCTCGGGATGACGATGACGGCGGCCTCGAGTGTTTCTCGGGATGAAGTGGTATCTTTTTATGGTTGATGTATTGGGGGAATAAATAGGCGAAAGGGTGATGGCGGTGGACGCCCGAGGGGCCCACACCACCCCCACACACGGTCATGGGGCGCTGCCCTATGGTGTGGCCCCCCTCCGGTGATGAATTTCCATCCCGGCAGGGTGCCGGGGAGATCTCCCGAACCCTCCCGATCTCGAGATGGCGATGACGGCGGCCTCGGGTGTTTCTCGGGACAAAGTGGTATATTTTTAGGGCTAATATGTAGGGGGGTATAAATAGGCGAAAGAGAAAAGGTGGTGGAGGCCTAGGGGCCCCCACACCACCCCATGGCGCGGCCAGGGGGCGCCACCCTATGGTATGGCCCCCCTCCGGGCCTCTTCGGGACTCCGTGGAACCTTCAGGTATTCTAGGACCTCCGGACTTTGAATTTTCCAATTCGAAAATATTTCCAGAACAACTTTTCTGAAACTAAAAACAACAGAAAACTGGGAGCTGGCTCTATGGCATCTTGTCAATAGGTTAGTCCAGAAAATCGGTAAAAATGACATGAAGTGTATAGCAAACATGTAGGAAACAACATAGAACATCCGAAATTAAGGATACGTTTATGAAGTATCACCATCCCCAAGCTTAGTTCCTACTCGTCCTCGAGTAGGTAAACGGTAAAAACACATAATTTCTGAGGTGACATGCTACCAACATAAAACTTGATCATCAATAATGTAAAAGCAGAAGTAAGCTAATGTAACATCCCAAGTATGAAAACCTACCATTTAGAATGTTTGATTTCTTGTTATTAAAGTATTGCATCATGTCATCATGTTTATTTCATTGTTTGCATTTGTTTACTATTTGTTTTGCATCTGTTTTATCTTGTTTTCATAATGAAACTCAAACAAATTCAAATGGTTATTTCATACTTGCTCTGTTACAACATTTGAAATAAAAATCACAAATAAAAAAAACCCATTTGTTGTCATATTTTTCAATATTGATCAACTAATAAAATGGTGTTTTTATTTCCACTAATTCATTCCAAATTGGTTTCAAATTCAAAGCAAATCATCAACAGCACCTCATTTGGAAATTATAAAAATCTCCAAACCAATCAACTCACTTTAATCACATTAACCATAGGGTTCACCCTATTAAAACCTTGTTTTCAATAATGTTACTTAATATTCAAAAATCACTCAAATTTGGTTTATTTTCCAAACAGCAGTTTATTTTCAAACTTTTTGAAAACAAATCTTGGAAATTGTTTTCTTTTAACCTAAATAACTTAACCTAATTTTCCTAGAATTTTTGCTAACCTAAAAGCTTTCTTTTTTCTTCCATTTTGTTTCAGCAAAAAAAAAAAAATGAAACAGAAAAAATAAAAGAAGAAAACTGCGCGCGCAGCACCTAACCTAACCAGCCCAGCCCAAACCCACCTAATCCTACCCTAGCGCGCAGCCCAGCCTGTTAACGCGCGCGCGTACTGCTTCGAAGCGCGCGCCCCCTTCTGTCCCAAGTACGGCGTGCATCGCGCACCGCCACGTCGCCGTACGGCCGATCCCGACGGCCAGGAGATGCCGCCGCGCCCTATATAGCCCCCCTCGGGCAGCGAGCGCCGCCAGACCTAACCCTAGCCACCCTAGCCCTCTCTCGCGCCGCAATTTCCTCTCCTCGCCACGTTCCCCTCTCTGAATCCCTCGCCGGAGGTCACCCGCTCTGAACTCCGACCACCGTCTCCGCCATGGCCCTCCTCCACCACACGTAGACACAGAAACAGAACCGCCACCCCTCCATCCCTCTGTTGGACACCAGAGCGAGCTGGGAGGAGCACGGGAGCCACACCGCCGTCCTCGTCACCGCCGCATCATTCGCCTCCGTCGACGAGTTCATCTGCGGCCAACCTCCCGGTGAGCACGCGCTGACCATCTCCTCCTCCTCCTCTCTGTCATGCCTCCGTGCACGCATCTGCACTGCACGCATCGCCACCACCCAGCACAACGCAGCGAGCACGAGCCGTTGATCATCGCCGGCGGCCACTTCCTGTCACTGTCCAAGTTTCAGTTTGCGATCGTCAGTCAAATTCATATCCACGTCGAACACCTTAACCTGTATGCATCTCGGTTACTGACAACGAACGTGAAACAGCTGCACTGGTTCAGTCTTTGCGCGCAGCGGGGGGAGGTCGCGGGTTCGAGTCCCGGCTCCCTGGGATAAAATCCCATCTTTTTTCGTCTGAGTGCTGACAGGGAGGGCCCCCTGTCAGTCACTCATGTGGCCACGCAAGCACAGTGAGCCCAAGGGCCCCCCTGGCAGTGTCTGGGTAGGGAATCTGTGCGTATAAAAAGTTTAACACGATTTCTGTTTTCAAATCCAGGTCCAATAAAATTGCAGATTGGTCCCTCAAATTATTTTGGCAATAACTTTAGTTTTATAACTCCAATAAATGACAATAAAATATGCACACTAATCTAAATTTAATTGTCTATCCATTGGTCTCATTTGTTTCCTGTTTTGAAATTTTCAAAATGCAATTCAAATTTGAATTCAAATAATTCAAATGCAATTTGTTAAATTCAATAACTAATTCATTATTAATCCAATAAATGCAAATAAAATATGTTTTCCAGACCATTTTGAATAACCTATTCAAATATAAATTTTGTTTCATGGTTTGAATAATTTAAATTGCCTAAATAATTTAATCCTTGTTTAATTCATTTAAATTTGATAAAATCATAACTTGCTCAATATAAAATAATTTTGAACATGCAAAATATGTTTTCAAACCATCAAAGTGTGAACTTTTCAAATGTGAATTTGAATTTATGTTTTGAATAAATAAAATTCAAAATTGTTTTAAATTCAATTAACACTTGTTTAATATTGTTTAAGTCAGAATAAATTCATCCTAATTCCAATTTCAATATTTGAAACATGTAATCCAACTAAAATTTGATGTTCTTTTCAAATATAAATTTTGTTAATTGTTTTGCACACTTTAACTTGATGAAAACAACAATGGTTTGTGTGACATGTTTAATGTAACCAAACTTTCCAACTTAATAAATAATTTTCCAAACTTGTTAAATCCTTTTACCACTTGCATCTATTGTTGTTATCTTGTTATTATCATCAGGCATGCATCATGGTAATAAATTCTCACATGATAATTTAATTATAGATCATTTCTTTCCACTTAATCCATGGACCTTTTGCCATATGCAATCCAATTGCATATGGGTCCATTTAAATTGTGTTATCATGTTAACTAGTTTATTTTGATGCAACCATTAACTTGTCATGCATCATCTTTGATTGTGCACTATGCCATGATAATGATTGTTTATATTTCTGTCTTGTTTGTTTGCTTCTTCTCGAATAGACGACGACGTTGAGACAGACGATCTTTACAGCACCCATTCTGAGGATCTAGCTCAGTACCCGGCTGCTGAGTTTGCAGGCAAGTTATCACTCACATGAACCATTGTGTTCCTTTCAACCCTGGTCACCGATACTTTCCGTTGTCTATTTCTGCTAGCCTTATTGGTAGTTGTTTCTGTTACGAACCTATCACATGAATCCTTTAACCCTGATATTGCCTCACCACCACTCCTACAACCCTATTGTTTGAGCCAGTGTCTTACTAGCATGCTTAGGTTGTTTTGCTCGAGTCTGATACCCGTTACTTTCTGTTACTATTTCTATTATGTTCTGGGGGCTCGGTGTTTACTCAATCAATCATGCTAATGTTATTGTTAAATAATAATTTGATGATAAGGCACCGGCAGGAGGCCCTGTGTGGTTTTGAGGCCTGCTAGTGTCGACCCTAATAGGAAAAGGGTCTTGTCTACTGATCCATGATGAGCGCACTACCCGCATGTGGGAAGAGAGTATGGGCGCCTCCCTCAATTTGATTCGATTCGCATCTCGTCCAAATCATCTCATTTAGTTCGTGTTTTCCATTTGCCGCATGCATGTTTTTGCGAGCCCAGCGCAGGGTGGAACTTTTGTAGTCGGCATATAGGGGGACACGTTCTTACAGTTCTATGAGGGTCCATTTTCTTCTGGACTCGATTAGCCGTGCGCCCAAGGTGCTTTGGGCTTGATGCGAAGAAGAGTTGAGTTGTGTTGAGTGCCCCGCTTGGTGGGAGGCATCCCATCTGGCGGGTTATTCATACGCGTACGGCCAAATTGGTGCAACCCTGCAGGGATAATCTTCTCGAGAAGCCGTGTTTTCCGCGGTTATGGTTAACTTGGTGAAAGTACTGGCTAACAAGTACTCAGGACAACTTAAACCTAATGATTCACAATCTCACACCCAATGATTAACAACTTGACTAGTAATAGGATTATTGACACAATAATCTGAACCATCATTAATTCAAACTGTGTGAGTTATCCTCGGATTGCTTCTTTGGATAAGGGGCGAGATCCAGGATAGGTTTTTTTGAAGTTATCTTTCAGTTGGTTACAATACTCGATCTTATCTCCTTTCTGATAGTTGGAAGTGGTAGAATCTCTGTAGTTGGTTAGCGCAGCCAGTTGCAGCATCTTTATATCCCCTCTCTTCCGTTGAACCCAAGGCATCTGTGCTTGGTGTTGACGGGCTACACTTTGGTGAACTGTGAGTCTTGCTTGCCAGTACGTCTATGTACTGACCCCTTTGGGGCTGTGGTTTCCGCAGACTACGCTTACGAGGATCCAGGTGACGGCTACTACGTGGAGTTGGACGAGGCTGCTGACGAGTAGTTAGCGGACCCCGGGCAGGATCCGAGACATCGTGGATGGGCTCCGTCTTTATTTCAGTTTCCGGCTTCTTAAGCCTATTTGGATTTGTCTGTACCCAGACCCCTTTGAATGCTTCCGCTGAGATGTAATGATGTTATGTTGGGACATGTGTCCTCTGGATGATTGTATTTGCTATCTCTGCCCTAGTGAGGGCCATTTGCAACTTATTTCAAGCTTTTGTGTCTTAGAGATATGTTGTGTTATCAGTTTGTTCAAAGCCGTTGACGTACCATGTGTGTATGGTATGAAGTACGTCAATGGTAGTGTCCTGATTTCTACGGGATAGTTTACATCGACGGTGAACAGTAGCGATGGGTTGTCACACATAAGTGTTGGCCTACTCGTAAGAGGACGCGGGTGCCGGTAAGCCCCGTAATCCCATCAGAATACTGTTCAGTTCGTACGGTGAGTATCCTCTAGAAGTCCGGGTGCGACAAATGGTATCAGAGCCTGTCTGCCTGTATGATCCCTTTTTACTGGTCGCAGTTGAGTCTAGAAACTATTTTGTAGCTATATAGGAAAAATGAAACGTAAGAGTAGGAATTCTGCCATTTTTCTTCTTTCCCCACCCACCCACCCTTTTCTGGTAAGGAAGTGCAACGTTGTTTTTCTCTTCTCACCTAAACTTTCAAGTTAGGATTTCACGTGTTTTGGGTTCTCCATAGTACCTCAGGAGTTTTGGTCTCGTGTTTCCCGATGTTGCTTCAATATCCTGTTCTTTTCAACATCCTTTTCGTCCGTTGAACCTTGTTGTTGCTTTCCACATCAGTTCTCTACCGGCGTCTAATCAAAACTACCCCGATCATCTGCAGATGGATCTCAGGTTTTACCCGCAGGTGGTTCGGATGACTCGTTGTGAGAGCACCGCCGGTTATCCGGAGATGCTGAGAGACATGGTCACTTATCTGGGGTTCCATTGGGCACCAGAGTACCAGGTCTACGAGTAGCAGCGAGAGTTTGACCAGACCTACTACCAGGCTATCGTCTACATTCTGTCAGATGATGGCATGAGCGTTGTCCACCGCTACGAGGCAGTAGGTTCCACAGTGGATATGGCCGTGCAGCAGGCAGCTTACGTGAGTCTCACCGTCCTCCGTGCTGACTACTGGGGATTTGACGATTCTATCTATCGCCACATTCCCCGTGGTTACATCACTTCAGCGGGAGCTCACTTCACCCTCTACGACAACCTGGATGTCTACGAGCATGATAACACCAGGCTGCACACCACCGCTCAGTTTGTGAGGCACAGTGACGCTGTTGCCACCATACTTTCTCAGGAGTTAGCCTCAGTCAGGGAGCAGCTCTACCTTGATTTGACTCGTCTAGCTACGTACACCACAGACTTTGTTGGAGATGAGCGCTTTGCACGTTTCCATCAGACAGTTGGACGTAGTTTGCCAGATGCTGGAGGTTACGAGCCGATCAGAGGTCCACTTCTCAACCTCGGAGCTGGTTACACTGGGATTCCACGCTTTGGAGCACAGGGAGACGACGCTTTCTACTTCACCACACCGAGAGTTGCTCTCAGAGCAGTCCCGATATACGTGGATCGTCGTTCTACCTACTTCCGTGGGATTCCTCCTCACCGTATCTCTCGTCGTACTACTCACCACCGTCCTGCGTGATGAGCATGGGAGTACCGATGTATCCATTCCTAGCTATGTTTAGTTATCCTTTGTCTTTCGAACCATGTATTGGTGTGTTGGATATTCTGATGTATTTGAACATGTGATGATGTACCTGTTGGTTATCTATTCATGCGTCGGAATAATCGCTCTTTCGGTTACCAAGTCTATCCTTTTTCTGTTGTTGTGCTAAAATGCATGTCTATCCAGGATGCCGCCAACAAGGAGCAACCCGCCTGAACCACCTCCGCTCACGGATCTGTTGACTCAAATGACTCAGGTCGTGGCTCAGATGGCCCAGATCCAGGCTAACCAGCACAACAACCAGAATGCTCCGCGAGTCAGCATCAAGGAGTTTCTGAGTATGGGTCCGAGAGCTTTCGTGGCAACACGGGAGCCTCTGGATGCTGATGACTGGATCAGGGAGATGGCCAGGGCTCTGGACATTGCTCACGTTGTTGAGGAGGATAAAGTCAAGTATGCCACCTACCTACTGAAGGGTCAGGCAGCTACCTGGTGGGAGAACTACCAGACCATGAGAGCTGGCTATCCTATCACCTGGGGATGTTTCAAGGATGCCTTCCTGAAGCACCACATCCCAGATGGTCTCATGGAAAGGATGCGTGAGGAATTTTTCTCTCTCAAACAGGGCAAGCTGGACGTCATTGGCTACCAGAACGAGTTCAATCGTCTCGCTCGATACGCTGGTGATGAGATATCCGCTGAAGCCAAGAAGATGGCAAGGTTCCGCCGAGGTTTTAACCCGGAACTGAAGTACGCTCTCACCAACATCAAGTGCAAGGACTTCGTGGAGCTCGTGAACACCGCGCTCAATGAGGAGAATGGGCGCAAGGCGTTCGAGGAGTCCCGAAAGCACTCGCGTGAGGGTGGTTCCTCCTCCAACATGACCACCCCTCTGCAGAAGCGCCGCATCTGGGTGCCAAATGCTGCTGTCACTAGGGCTCCATATGCCCAAGCTTCTCCAGGCTTTGCTCCCCGCCCACCCAACCCAGCTCAGATGCAGAGTCAGAGGGTTCCAATGGGGCAGCCAAGGCCAGGTCCTTCTCGTGTCGTCACTTGCTACAAGTGCAAGGATACTGGACACTATGCTGATAAGTGCACTCAGAGGCAGCTACCTCCACCTCCTCGCCCCAACACCAACCAGGCAATGGTTCGTGCTCCCCCGGCTAAAGCCTTCAACTCCAACAACAGGCCTGTCGGGAGGACCGCGAGGGTGAATCATATCAAGGCCGACAAAGCTGAGGAAGCTGCTGACATCGTTCTCGGTATATTACCCATAAACTCTATTCCAGCTAAAGTGTTGTTTGATACCGGAGCATCGCATTCTTTTGTGTCAAAGATTTTTGCAAAAGCATACAACCTAGTTCTGGTTCCGCTAAGCAATCAAATGACTGTTCACTCTCCGGGACCGCAAATGTTGACTTCCAAGATAAGTATGGACAGTCAAATCCTAATTGGAGGTCGCATATTCCTTGCTTCACTCATGTTGCTGGGAAATTCTGACATTGATGTCATTCTGGGTATGGATTGGTTGAAGACCCACAAAGTTAAAATTGACTGTGCTCAAAAGTCAATAACTCTCTCTCACCCTTCTGGCCAGATAGTCTATTCTCCATATGGATCAAGTTCTGTTCAGCTGTTCAACCTAGATGCAAAACCTCTTCCTGCAATTGAAAATGTTCCGGTGGTTTGTGAATTCCCTGACGTCTTTCCAGAAGAGTTGCCAGGGATGCCTCCGGACAGAGCAGTTGAGTTCGTGATCGAGCTTGAGCCAGGTACTGCTCCAATCTCTAAGCATCCATACAAGATAGCTCCTCCTGAACTGAAATTGTTGAAGGAGCAAATCGATATGTACATGGAGAAAGGTTACATTCAGCCTAGTTCCTCCGCTTGGGGTTGCCCAACTCTGTTTGTTGCCAAGAAGGATCAAACAAAAAGACTCGTGGTTGACTATCGTCCTCTCAACGATAAAACCATCAAGAACAAGTATCCAATTCCCCGTATCGATGATCTTTTTGATCAACTTGCTGGAGCCTCAATATTCTCAAAGTTGGACTTGAGGATGGGTTACCATCAGATAAAAATCAGAAAGGAAGATATTCCTAAGACAGCTTTCACCACTCGTTACGGTCTATATGAATACACCGTCATGTCCTTTGGTCTCACCAATGCACCGGCGACGTTCTCAAGACTCATGAATTGTGTCTTCCATGAATACCTCGACAAGTTCGTTGTGGTATATCTTGATGACATTCTAGTCTACTCAAAATCCGAGGAAGAGCATGGAGAACACCTTCGTCTCACTCTCATGAAACTTCGCGAGCATCGTCTGTATGCCAAGTTCTCCAAATGTGAGTTCTGGATTCCAGAAGTTGCTTACCTTGGTCATATCATCTCTGCCAAAGGCATAGCCATTGACCCGAAAAAGGTTAAGGCAATTGTTGATTGGAAACCCCCTAAGACGGTGAAGCAAGTCAGAAGTTTTCTTGGCTTGGCTAGCTATTGCCGTCGTTTCGTCCAAAACTTTTCCAAGATTGCCAAACCTCTCACTGATCTCACAAAGAAGGACAAGAAGTTCGTTTGGACTCCACAGTGTGATGACAGTTTCAATCTTCTGAAGGCTAAACTCACTTCCACCCCAGTTCTGGTTGGCCCAGATACTACCAAACCTTTCCAGATATTCTGCGATGCATCTCTCCAAGGTCTAGGTGCAGTTCTTATGCAAGAACGTCAAGTTGTGGCTTATGCTTCACGTCAGTTGAACCCACATGAGCAAAACTATCCCACACATGATCTTGAACTTGCAGCAGTTGTGTTTGCCCTCAAGAAATGGAGACAATACTTGTTGGGTAACAAAACTGAAATCTTTTCCGATCATAAGAGTCTGAAATACATCTTCACTCAGCCAGATCTAAACCTCAGGCAAAGGAGATGGATTGAGAAGATTAAAGACTTTGATCTCACCATTTCTTACACTCCAGGCAAGGCTAATGTTATGGCCGACGCTCTCAGTCGCAAATCCTATTGCAATAATCTCATGATCATGGAAAGCCAACCTCCACTTCATGAAGAATTCCAGAAGCTGAACCTTGGTCTTGTTCCTCAAGGTTACCTTGCTAGCTTGACAGCCAGTCCAACTCTCGAGGACAAGATTCGTTCTGAACAACTTCGTGATACTGAAATCAAGAAGATTGTAGAGCACATCAAGGAAGGCAATGATAAATTCAAGTCCTTCTCAATTGATGACAAGGGAACTGTGTTCTTCGAAGGACGCATTGCAGTTCCTCAGATTCAAAGTCTCAAAGATATCATTCTCAAGGAGGCTCATGAAACTCCTCTCTCCATTCACCCTGGAAGTACAAAGATGTACCAGGATCTCAAGACTCTGTATTGGTGGCCTGGCATGAAACGTGAAATTGCTCAATACGTTTCTGAATGCGACGTTTGTCAGCGTGTTAAGGCAGTCCATCAGAAAACAGCCGGTCTACTCCAACCTCTGAAAATTCCTGAGTGGAAGTGGGACATGATTGAAATGGACTTCGTTACTGGGTTTCCAAAGTCCAAGAAGGGCAACGATGCAATCTTCGTTGTTATTGATCGTCTCACTAAGGTAGCTCACTTCTTTGCTGTCAAGGAAACTATCTCAGCTAGCCAGTTAGCAGAGCTCTACACAGCAAGGATTGTTCCTCTTCATGGTGTTCCATTGGAAATAAGATCAGACCGTGGAAGTATCTTCACTTCTCATTTCTGGAAGAGTTTTCAAGAAGCATTGGGCACCAAACTTCTGTTCAGCACAGCTTATCACCCTCAGTCTCAGGGGCAAGTCGAAAGAGTCAATCAGATTCTCGAGGATATGCTCAGAGCATGTGGTCTCTCCTTTGGCATGAAATGGGAGGATTGCCTTCCATATGCTGAATTCTCCTACAACAACAGCTACCAGGCAAGCCTAGGCATGGCACCATTTGAAGCACTGTATGGTCGCAGATGCATGAGTCCAATCAATTGGTCTGGAGCTGGTGAACGTTCACTCTTAGGCCCTGACATTGTTAAGGAAGCCGAGGAGAAAGTTCGTATCATTCGTGACAATCTCAGGATTGCTCAGTCTCGTCAGAAGAGCTATTATGATAGCAAGCACAGGGATATGATCTATGCACCTGGTGACAAGGCATATCTCCGTGTAACTCCCCTCAGAGGCACTCATCGTTTTGGTGTGAAAGGAAAGCTTGCACCAAGATACATTGGTCCTTTCAATATTCTCTCAAGGCGGGCAGAAAATGCTTATCGTCTTGAACTTCCAGAAAAACTATCCAAGGTGCACGATGTGTTCCACGTGTCACAACTCAAGAAGTGTTTCAAAGATCCAGATCGTGCAGTTGATCATGATTCCATTGAACTGCAAGATGATCTATCTTATGAGGAGCACCCTATTCGTATTCTCGATGAGGCCGAGCGTAAGACTCGCAACAAGAGCACCAAGTTCTTGAAAGTGCAGTGGTCGCATCATTCCGATAAAGAGGCAACATGGGAGACAGAAGAGGATCTTCGCAAGAAGTATCCGGACCTTTTCACTTCTCAGTAAGGAATCTCGGGGCGCGATTCCTTCAAGGGGGGGCGTTTTGTAACATCCCAAGTATGAAAACCTACCATTTAGAATGTTTGATTTCTTGTTATTAAAGTATTGCATCATGTCATCATGTTTATTTCATTGTTTGCATTTGTTTACTATTTGTTTTGCATCTGTTTTATCTTGTTTTCATAATGAAACTCAAACAAATTCAAATGGTTATTTCATACTTGCTCTGTTACAACATTTGTAATAAAAATCACAAATAAAAACAACCCATTTGTTGTCATATTTTTCAATATTGATCAACTAATAAAATGGTGTTTTTATTTCCACTAATTCATTCCAAATTGGTTTCAAATTCAAAGCAAATCATCAACAGCACCTCATTTGGAAATTATAAAAATCTCCAAACCAATCAACTCACTTTAATCACATTAACCATAGGGTTCACCCTATTAAAACCTTGTTTTCAATAATGTTACTTAATATTCAAAAATCACTCAAATTTGGTTTATTTTCCAAACAGCAGTTTATTTTCAAACTTTTTGAAAACAAATCTTGGAAATTGTTTTCTTTTAACCTAAATAACTTAACCTAATTTTCCTAGAATTTTTGCTAACCTAAAAGCTTTCTTTTTTCTTCCATTTTGTTTCAGCAAAAAAAAAAAATGAAACAGAAAAAATAAAAGAAGAAAACTGCGCGCGCAGCACCTAACCTAACCAGCCCAGCCCAAACCCACCTAATCCTATCCTAGCGCGCAGCCCAGCCTGTTAACGCGCGCGCGTACCGCTTCGAAGCGCGCGCCCCCTTCTGTCCCAAGTACGGCGTGCATCGCGCACCGCCACGTCGCCGTACGGCCGATCCCGACGGCCAGGAGATGCCGCCGCGCCCTATATAGCCCCCCTCGGGCAGCGAGCGCCGCCATACCTAACCCTAGCCACCCTAGCCCTCTCTCGCGCCGCAATTTCCTCTCCTCGCCACGTTTCCCTCTCTGAATCCCTCGCCGGAGGCCACCCGCTCTGAACTCCGACCATCGTCTCCGCCATGGCCCTCCTCCACCACACGTAGACACAGAAACAGAACCGCCACCCCTCCATCCCTCTGTTGGACACCAGAGCGAGCTGGGAGGAGCACGGGAGCCACGCCTCCGTCGACGAGTTCATCTGCGGCCAACCTCCCGGTGAGAACGCGCTGACCATCTCCTCCTCCTCCTCCTCTCTGTCATGCCTCCGTGCACGCATCTGCACTGCACGCATCGCCACCACCCAGCACAACGCAGCGAGCACGAGCCGTTGATCATCGCCGGCGGCCACTGCCTGTCACTGTCCAAGTTTCAGTTTGCGATCGTCAGTCAAATTCATATCCACGTCGAACACCTTAACCTGTATGCATCTCGGTTACTGACAACGAACGTGAAACAGCTGCACTGGTTCAGTCTTTGCGCGCAGCAGGGGGAGGTCGCGGGTTCGAGTCCCGGCTCCCTGGGATAAAATCCCATCTTTTTTCATCTGAGTGCTGACAGGGAGGGCCCCCGTCAGTCACTCATGTGGCCACGCAAGCACAGTGAGCCCAAGGGCTCCCCTGGCAGTGTCTGGGTAGGGAATCTGTGCGTATAAAAAGTTTAACACGATTTCTGTTTTCAAATCCAGGTCCAATAAAATTGCAGATTGGTCCCTCAAATTATTTTGGCAATAACTTTAGTTTTATAACTCCAATAAATGAAAATAAAATATGCACACTAATCTAAATTTAATTTTCTATCCATTGGTATCATTTGTTTCCTGTTTTGAAATTTTCAAAATGCAATTCAAATTTGAATTCAAATAATTCAAATGCAATTTGCTAAATTCAATAACTAATTCATTATTAATCCAATAAATGCAAATAAAATATGTTTTCCATACCATTTTGAATAACCTATTCAAATATAAATTTTGTTTCATGGTTTGAATAATTTAAATTGCCTAAATAATTTAATCCTTGTTTAATTCATTTAAATTTGATAAAATCATAACTTGCTCAATATAAAATAATTTTGAACATGCAAAATATGTTTTCAAACCATCAAAGTGTGAACTTTTCAAATGTGAATTTGAATTTATGTTTTGAATAAATAAAATTCAAATAATATTCAAAATTGTTTTAAATTCAATTAACACTTGTTTAATATTGTTTAAGTCATAATAAATTCATCCTAATTCCAATTTCAATATTTGAAACATGTAATCCAACTAAATTTGATGTTCTTTTCAAATATAAATTTTGTTAATTGTTTTGCACACTTTAAATTGATGAAAACAACAATGGTTTGTGTGACATGTTTAATGTAACCAAACTTTCCAACTTAATAAATAATTTTCCAAACTTGTTAAATCCTTTTACCACTTGCATCTATTGTTGTTATCTTGTTATTATCATCAGGCATGCATCATGGTAATAAATTCTCACATGATAATTTAATTATAGATCATTTGTTTCCACTTAATCCATGGACCTTTTGCCATATGCAATCCAATTGCATATGGGTCCATTTAAATTGTGTTATCATGTTAACTAGTTTATTTTGATGCAACCATTAACTTGTCATGCATCATCTTTGATTGTGCACTATGCCATGATAATGATTGTTTATATTTCTGTCTTGTTTGTTTGCTTCTTCTCGAATAGACGACGACGTTGAGACAGACGATCTTTACAGCACCCATTCTGAGGATCTAGCTCAGTACCCGGCTGCTGAGTTTGCAGGCAAGTTATCACTCACATGAACCATTGTGTTCCTTTCAACCCTGGTCACCGATACTTTCCGTTGTCTATTTCTGCTAGCCTTATTGGTAGTTGTTTCTGTTACGAACCTATCACATGAATCCTTTAACCCTGATATTGCCTCACCACCACTCCTACAACCCTATTGTTTGAGCCAGTGTCTTACTAGCATGCTTAGGTTGTTTTGCTCGAGTCTGATACCCGTTACTTTCTGTTACTATTTCTATTATGTTCTGGGGGCTCGGTGTTTACTCAATCAATCATGCTAATGTTATTGTTAAATAATAATTTGATGATAAGGCACCGGCAGGAGGCCCTGTGTGGGTTTGAGGCCTGCTAGTGTCGACCCTAATAGGAAAAGGGTCTTGTCTACTGATCCATGATGAGCGCACTACCCGCATGTGGGAAGCGAGTATGGGCGCCCCCTCAATTTGATTCGATTCGCATCTCGTCCAAATCATCTCATTTAGTTCGTGTTTTCCATTTGCCGCATGCATGTTTTTGCGAGCCCAGCGCAGGGTGGAACTTTTGTAGTCGGCATATAGGGGGACACGTTCTTACAGTGCTATGAGGGTCCATTTTCTTCTGGGCTCGATTAGCCGTGCGCCCAAGGTGCTTTGGGCTTGATGCGAAGAAGAGTTGAGTTGTGTTGAGTGCCCCGCTTGGTGGGAGGCATCCCATCTGGCGGGTTATTCATACGTGTACGGCCAAATTGGTGCAACCCTGCAGGGATAATCTTCTCGAGAAGCCGTGTTTTCCGCGGTTATGGTTAACTTGGTGAAAGTACTGGCTAACAAGTACTCAGGACAACTTAAACCTAATGATTCACAATCTCACACCCAATGATTAACAACTTGACTAGTAATAGGATTATTGACACAATAATCTGAACCATCATTAATTCAAACTATGTGAGTTATCCTCGGATTGCTTCTTTGGATAAGGGGCGAGATCCAGGATGGGTTTGTTTGAAGTTATCTTTCAGTTGGTTACAATACTCGATCTTATCTCCTTTCTGATAGTTGGAAGTGGTAGAATCTCTGTAGTTGGTTAGCGCAGCCAGTTGCAGCATCTTTATATCCCCTCTCTTCCGTTGAACCCAAGGCATCTGTGCTTGGTGTTGACGGGCTACACTTTGGTGAACTGTGAGTCTTGCTTGCCAGTACGTCTATGTACTGACCCCTTTGGGGCTGTGGTTTCCGCAGACTACGCTTACGAGGATCCAGGTGACGGCTACTACGTGGAGTTGGACGAGGCTGCTGACGAGTAGTTAGCGGACCCCGGGCAGGATCCGAGACATCGTGGATGGGCTCCGTCTTTATTTCAGTTTCCGGCTTCTTAACCCCTATTTGGATTTGTCTGTACCCAGACCCCTTTGAATGCTTCCGCTGAGATGTAATGATGTTATGTTGGGACATGTGTCCTCTGGATGATTGTATTTGCTATCTCTGCCCTAGTGAGGGCCATTTGCAACTTATTTCAAGCTTTTGTGTCTTAGAGATATGTTGTGTTATCAGTTTGTTCAAAGCCGTTGACGTACCATGTGTGTATGGTATGAAGTACGTCAATGGTAGTGTCCTGATTTCTACGGGATAGTTTACATCGACGGTGAACAGTAGCGATGGGTTGTCACACATAAGTGTTGGCCTACTCGTAAGAGGACGCGGGTGCCGGTAAGCCCCGTAATCCCATCAGAATACTGTTCAGTTCGTACGGTGAGTATCCTCTAGAAGTCCGGGTGCGACAGCTAAGATCATAGAACTTCAATACAAGCATGATAAATAGAACTTTAACAATAAATCATAGCAATCACCTTGCATCATGAGAAGTAACACAAATAAAAGATCATGAATAACAATGCAACAAAAGATATATGTTTGTTTCAAGTATAGAGAAAACATGGCAAAGCGATATTTCGATAGTCCTTAAGAGTGGGGAAAACATAAATTCCAGGACACATTGAAAGTTCATGAGGAAGACTTGAACAAATAATTAGAGAACAAGCAATCACACATCATGAATCAATTAATAATGTTTCTGGGACAAATGCACATAAAACTCAGCATGGCAACTATGCTCTCTCAACTGTGCATAAAGTTAGAAGATGGAGACTAACCATAAAAGTAAATAAAGGCCCTTCGCAGATAGAAGCATAGATCAACTCATGTGATAGAGCTTTTATTTTATTAAAAAGAGGTATTGAAAACATTTTTAAGAGAGGTGTATGCTTATGTCAACGAATGGTAAACAAAAAATACAGTACGTCACAAGCCAACTAGACTTCACAAGAGCGGCTCCCATAGAAGGACGCATCTGGGTAGAAGGTCATCCCTCTTTCTCTTTTGTTTACACAATTATGCTTTGACTGATAAATCAGGGGCAAAAATAGTGAAGAGAATTTGTTGTTATTAACTGGGGCTGGGCACCCCGCTGCCAGCTCTTCTATCATTGGATAAGCGGATGAAGCCACTAGTCCAGGGTGTGAAAGTCCGATGAACAAGTGAGATAAAGATTCTCTATTTACGTCCTCATGAGCTAAAACAGGAGCACAAAACAGGAGTAATTTTGAAAGTTTTAAAGGTAACACATGAGCAATTTACTTTGGAGTGGTGGTTAAATACCACATGTAGGTAGGTATGGTGAACAAATTTGGTAAACTTTGGTATTTGGGAGTTGGATACACGAGTAGAGCTCATACTCAGTACAGGTGGAGGCTAGCAAAAGACTGGGAGCGACAAATCAAGAGAGAATAAGAGCCATAATCATGCATAGCGACATAAACATCATTATTCAAAGCATAAGTGGTACCACAAGTTGGGCGTGTCTCTCTCCCAAGAAAGTAATGCTAGGATCCAAGTATATTATTTAATCAAGGAAAACAAAATAAAACAAAGGAAAACAAAAGAAAACAAAATAAAAACAAGCAGACGCTCCAAGTAAACTTCATATGATGTGACCGAATAAAAATATAGTTTCACTAGAAGTGACCTAATAGATTCTTGATGAAGAAGGGGATGCCTTAGGCATACCCAAGCTTAGATTCTTGATTCTTCTAAAAATAAGCTTGGATGAACCATGGGGGAATCCCCAAGCTTTGACCTTGCACTCTTCTTGATCACATATATCACCCTCTTCTCTTGACCCTTGAAAACTTCCTTCACACCACACTCAAATAGTAATTCGCATTAGAGAGTTAGTGCAACAATCAAAAATACATGGGTTATGTAAGGGCACAAGTGCTATTGATACTTTTAAACATTATCTATAGCCACTGATTTTTTGTGAAGCAAAGAAATCCACTTGACATTGCAAATGAGCAAATGCAAGAAAAATGGCAGAATCTGTCAAAACCAGAACAGTCTGCAAAGACGATTTTTTCGGGGCACTTACTTTGCTCAGATCGAAAAACTTAAAGAACGAAAAAGTTGCGTAATTAGCCGAGGAATAAGAAAAATAAATTTCAGGTCATTCTGTTTTTCTGTGAATTATACGACTTTTACGGTGGACAGCAGACATCTGTTTCCTGCGCAGAAATCCAAAACCCAACTCCAACTCTCGCCAGAAACTTTACTTGGCACAACTAAAAAATGAAAAAAAAGATACAAAGGAGTTTCTACAGAAGTATACAACCCCTTGACTCAAATAAAACAGAGAAAAACAAAGCAAAAATAAACCATGGGTTATCTCCCAAGAAGTGCTTTTCTTTAACGCCTTTTAGCTAGACCCAGAAAAGTGGAATCAAGTGTTTTCAAGTGAAGAAGCATCCAAATTGTCACTTTTTTGAACAATAGAATAAAAATGAAACTTCATTCTCTTTCTAGGAAAGTGTTCCATACCTTTCTTGAGTGGGAACTGAAATTTAATTTCCCCTCTTTCATATCAATAACAGCACCAACAGTTCTAAGAAAAGGTCTTCCCAAAACAATTGGACAAGAAGCATTGCATTAAATATTCAAGACAACAAAATCAATGGGGAAAAAATTATTATTAACCATGATAAGAACATCATCAATTGTCCCCAAAGGTTTCTTTCTAACATTATCAATAAGGCGAATATCCAAATAACAAGGTTCTAATGGTGGTAAATCAAGAATATCATAGAGTTTCTTGGGCATAACAGAGATACTAGCACCAAAATCACATAGAGCATTGAAATCAAAATCATTCAGTTTCATTTTAATAATGGTCTCCCATCCATCATCTAGCTTCCTAGGGATAGAGGCTTCACATCTTAATTCATCCTCTCTAATTTGCATGAGAGCATTTGTAATATGTTTTGTGAAAGCCATATTCATAGCACTAGCATTGGGACAACTTGAAAGCTTTTGCAAGAACTTAATCACTTCATTTATGTTGCAATCGTCAAATTCAAAATCATTTTTATCAAAGGTAATGGGATCATTGTCTCCCATATTTCTAAAAATTTCAGCACTTTTATCAAGAACATTTTTAGCAGTTTCAGGCAGTTTTGCATTTTTAATAGCAGAAGTGGGAGTGTTTCCATCACCAGTTACTTTACCATTGATAGTAGAAGGTTTTCTAGGATGAGAAGCTTCAGTTTTACTAGTGGTGGTGATGGTGCAAACATTAGCTATATTCTTCTTTCTAGCTATTTCATCTTCTCTTTCCCATCTAGCATGCAATTCAGCTAACATCCTAACATTATCATCAATTAGAATTTGGTTAGCATTCAAAGTTTTACTTTCTTTAACATCATGAGGCATAACCTTTAGTTTCAGAAAATCAACATCAAGAGCAAGGCTATCAACTTTAGAAGCAAGAACATCAATTTTGCCAAATTTTTCCTTAACAGATTGATTGAAAGCAGATTGTATACTAATAAAAAATTAAGCATGTTCTCAAGATCAGAGGGTACACTTTTATTGTTGTTGTAGGAATTACCATAAACATTTCTATTATTAGAAGGATACAACCTATAGTTGTTGCTACCAAAATTATTCCTATAAGCATGGGTGTTGAAATTATTATTTTTAATGAAGTTCACATCAACATGATCTTCTTGAGCAACCAAAGAGGCTAAAGGAACATTATTTGGATCAATAGGAGCATGATCATTCACAAGCATAGACATAATAGCATCAAGTCTCTCACTCAAAGAGGAAGTTTCTTCAACAGAATTTACCTTCTTACCAGTTGTAGCTCTTTCAGTGTGCCACTCAAAATAATTTAACATCATATCGTCAAGAAGCTTTGTTGCTGACCTTAAGGTAATGGACATAAAGGTTCCTCCAGCAGCTGAATCCAGAAGGTTTCTTGAAGAAAAATTCAGACCTACATAAAAGGTTTGGATGATCATCCAAGTAGTCATTCCATGAGTGGGACAATTCTTTACTAAAGATTTCATTATTTCCCAAGATTTAGGAACATGCTCATTATCAGGTTGCTTAAAATTCATAATGCTACTTCTTAAACATATAATCTTAGCAGGAGGATAATATTTTCCGATGAAAACATATTTACACTTAGTCCAAGAATCAATACTATTTCTAGGCAAAGATAGCAACCATTCTTTAGCTCTTCCTCTCAAAGAGAAAGGAAACAATTTAAGTTTAATAATATCTCCATCTACATCTTTATATTTTTGCATCTCACATAGTTCAACAAAATTATTAAGACGGGCAGCAACATCATCAGTACTAACACCAGAAAATTACTCTCTCATAACAAGGTTTAACAGGGAAGGCTTTATCTCATAAAAATCAGCGGTAGGAACAGGTGGAGCAATAGGTGTGCTAATGAAATCATTGTTGTTAGTGCTAGTAAAACCACACAACTTAGTGTTCTCAGGAGTAGTCATTTTAACAATACTAAAAACAGGAATAAAACTACAGCTAGAATAAGAACTATTTTTTTGTGTATTTTTGATAAAGAGAAGCAAACAAGAAAAAATAAAATAAACTAAGAAAAACAAAAACAAAGTAAAGAGATTGGAAGTGAGAGACTCCCCTTGCATAAATTCTCTTCCTCCCTGGCAATGGTGCCAGAAAACTTGATGGTGGCCTTGACGTCAGGCTGACGTTGGTAAACCCCAAGAAAAAGGTTGTGAAGAGTGCAGCGGCAAGTTTTCCCTCAGAAAAGAAACCAAGGTTGAATCAACCAGTAGGAGGACAAGCAATCTATGAAGGTTGATGCAGCTGAGGTGGCAGGGCGCACTACCGGTTCAGCAGCAACGTGGAACCTACACAAAACAATCAAATCACTTTACCCCAACGAAGCAGTGAGGTTGTCAATCTCACCGGTTTTGCTGAACACAAAGAGGTTAAACATATGGTGTGGGAAACAGTAGGAAAACAGTATGAAAGAAGTAGCAGCAGTATGAAAGCAGTGTGTGTATTATCAGTATGAGAAAATGGATCGGGGTCCACAGTTCACTAGTGGTGTCTCTCCGTGAAAGATAAATAACATGCGTGGTGAACAAATTACAGCTGGGCAATTGACAGAAATGAAGGCTGCACCGTAGTTCATACGCAAGACATAAACATTACTATGTGATTCATGCGGGCATTACAACAAAATACATAGACCGGCATCCAACTGTATCTATGTCTAATAATCCACCCTCTGAATATCATCCGAACAAACGTTGGGTATTAAGTTGCAAGCAATAGATTATCGCAGTAAGCAAAGTGTGTATGTAAACAATGTAAACTAGGTAAACACCATTGTTTTCTCACTAATGGCAACATCACATCCTCCATCAGTCACGTTTCTGTCACTCGAGCACAGATGCAAAGGAGGCATGAACTCACTATCAAGCATAAATACCCCCTCTTGGAGTTACTAGCATCTACTTGGCCAGAGCATCTACTAATAACGGAAAGCATGCAAGATCATAAATAACATATGCATGAAGATAACATGATAAATTGATAACCAAAAGACATAGCATTCAACATTCATCAGATCCCAGCAAACACAACATGTAGCATTACATAAATATGATCTCGATCATGTGAGGCAGCTCACGAGATCTAAACATGAGGTACAAAGTAGAGAGAACAACCATCTAGCTACTTCTATGGACCCGTAGTCCATATATGAACTACTCACGCATCACTTCGGAGGAGGGCATGATGGTGTAGACCCCTCTGGTGATGAATTCCGCTCCCGGCAGGGTGCCGGGGAGAGCTCCAGAACCCTCCTGATCTCGGGATGACGATGACGGCGGCCTCGAGTGTTTCTCGGGACGAAGTGGTATATTTTTAGGGTTAATATGTTGGCGGGTATAAATAGGCGAAAAGGCAAAGGCGGTGGAGGCCTGGGGCCCCCACACCACCCCATGGCGCGGCCAGGGGAGCGCCGCCCTATGGTGTGGCCCCCCTCCGGGCCTCTTCGGGAATTCTAGGACCTTCAGACTTCGAATTTTCCAATTCCGAGAATATTTTCAAAACAACTTTTCTGAAACTAAAAACAGCAGAAAACAGGGAACTGGCTCTGTGACATCTTGTCAATAGTTTAGTCTGGAAAATCGGTAAAAATGACATAAAGTGTATAGAAAACATGTAGGAAACAACATGGAACATCAGAAATTAAGGATAGGTTTATGATGTATCAGGGCTTCCCCTCCATGGCATCCAGTATCCTCCTCCCCTCTCTCCCTTATCTTCATGTTCCATGAATGATTGGAGGTCTTGGGATGTGCCGATCTAGTTCCCTAGTGATGCCATGTTGATTTTCCCCATTCCATCTAGGCTAGTGGACCACGTAGCATGTTTTAGTTCTCATAGATTTCGATTTCCTAAGAATGTGGTGTGAATCCCCATAGTTAGGGCTTCATTGCTCAAAATTCCGGTACTACCGCCCCGTTTGGGAGGTACTACCGGATGTCCGGTACTACTGAACTATGGTGCAGTACTACCACAATTTTGGAAGTTTTGAGATCTATTGTTGATCTCTTATGTATTTGTGTGTGTTTCTTCCTATTCTTGAACTTGTGCACTTATATCTTGCCCCTCCTTATTTTTGTTACTTCACAGGTTCCGAGCCTCCTAAGGTGTACTCTCGTGATCGTCGGAAGCGCCCTCGAGTGGTTGAGTCAGATAGTCACTCCAGCTCTGCCTCAGATGTGGGTGAAGATGAGATTCTCGCCACCGGCCGTTCCCCTCGCCGGCCCGCCCTTGACAAGCACAAGATCGACAAGACTGGCAAGGCTCAAGTCAAGAAGACCGTGCGTTCTCCTGCCTCTCTCAAAACCTTTGACAAGTGGAAGTGGGAAGATTACAAGAAGTTGAGGGGCAGAATGTCTATGCTATTCAACGCAACTGTCATGTTTCAAATCCCCACTTCTACACCAATGACCAAGAGCTTATTTATCAGAAAGTCTATCAAGCTAAAGGTACCCAGGTCACTAAGCAATGCTTCATCAACATTCCTCACTTGCGCCTCGAAAAGAATGCGGCCTACTTTGCTGAGGCCCTCGCCATGTGTGACGAGTTCAACCTCATTCCTTTCATGAAGGTTCATCAAGACTATCATGACTACTACATCAACCAGTTCTACTCAAAGGTCTACTTTCATGATGATGAAGCGAGGTCCTTCACTTGGAGGACCGAGGGCATCAAGCTCACTGCTACTTGGGCTCAGTTCGCTGAGGTTCTTGCATATAACATCAACGGTGAAGATGATGGATGACATTGTCATGAAAAGGGAACGTCTGGTGGGAGGAAGGTGCTTCACGATGTCACCATGGTGGGTGGTATCTGTGGGCAAACTGAGGATCTTGTGCCCACCTTTGAGATTATGCACCGCATCTACTGCGATACTATTGCTCCCCGTGTGGGCAATTGGAATCAAGTTCATGGCTATGTCTTCGATCTCCTTTCTATGTCCTTCAAGCAACAAGGCAAAGGCCAGCCCCTCGATGTCATGGATTTCATATACCACGATGTGGTTCATTGTGATTGATAGGAGGGCTCCGGCTCATGGCCCTTATATGATGAAGCTTTTTATTGCCAAGTATGCCGAGGCCAAGAATGGTGCCACTGCTGCTGACATTGCCACTCCCTCCTCCTCGAGGGTTCCTGATGATAAGCCCAGATGGTTTGCCAAGTTTGCCTCCAAAGTCAAGGCCTCAGTTTGCTTCCGTAATGACTGCATCTATGATGCTCACCTTGCTGCCCATCACTTCGGGAGACGTCATAAAGAGATCATGGCTGCACTTCATCTCCCCCACTTTCCTATGTCTACTACTCCTCCGGAGAAGGCTGCTTGGCTTCGTGCTCATGGTGTTTCTTAAAGCGACGATGATGATGCCCATGATGGTGCTGAGACCGCGGCTCCTGAGGGCGGTGATGATGATCCAGAGCGTACCCCTTCCAGGGGCTCTTAGGAGTGATCTCCTAGGGACTCTAGTATCACGCTTCTTTATTTTTGGTATCTTTGATGCCAAAGGGGGAGAAGTGATCTATTAGGATTGCGGGTGTTTGCATGGGAGGTCCACAAGCCTATTTCTTGGCTGCTTTTCTTGTTTGGCTTGTGGACTCGTTCTTTGCTTTATCGTGTTTCGCGTTCAAACCCTTGTTCTTATGTGTGATACCTATCTTTATTCAGTTGTTTGAACCTATATCCGTTGATCTAAAGTTCATTATGTCTATATTTAGCAATCATCCGTGTGTACTAACTTGTGTTGTCATCAAAAACCAAAAAGGGGGGATTGAAAGGGCATTTTGTGCTATGACCGTTTCGGAGTTTGACGAAAACACAGTTAGGGTATCTAATGGCTTTTGTGCTTCTCGTAATCTACAGGTTCACCTAGGATTTCCCCTCCCAAAAAGAAGAGCGCTCAGTTTCATGAAGAAAACATTTTTGCTCTGAATTGTGGCAGTACCGCAGTTTCGTCTGGTAGTACCGGGCGTGCGGTAGTACTACCGCCACTACCGTTTTTGGCCTTTCTTGGTATAGCAGGGTACTGGAACTGGTGCGGTAGTGCCCTCGGTAGTGGTCCAATAGTACTGCCTTCGCGGTACTACCAGCGCAACTTCCGGTACTACCGGGGCTAGCGGTACTACCATCGTCAGTATCGGGGTTGCTCGATCTCAGCACTATGACGTACTGACTTCATTCCGGTAGTAAGACGGTACTACTGTCTTGTCGGTACTACTGACGTACCTTCTGGTACTACCGGGGCTGCGGAAGGAGGGGCTCCCGACGTTTCAACCGTTGGAAGAAAAGAGGACCCAGTACTACCGGGATTTAGTTCGGTAGTACCGGCTGTGCGGGCGCTACACAGCCACATTCGTGGAGAGAGAGTATAAAATGAACCCACCTCCTTCTTAGTTGGTCAAGCTTCACACACTCTCTCTCCTTGCCATATATGCGATCGTCAACTACTTAGATCTTCCTCTCCAACCACCCAAACACTTCTATACTTTGTGGAGATCTAGAGAAGACATAGATCCATGATTCCACCTAAGGAATTGTAAATCCATCCACCACATCTTAGTAGATCTAGAAACCTACTTGGGGCCTAGAAACCCTAGTGGAACTTGTGCTTGGAGCTTCCACCTTGTTGCAAGAAGCTTCAGATTGATTGAGAGCCTCCATCCATCTTGTGGAGTGTCATCAACCTTGTGTAAAGGTTTGGTCAACGCCTTCAAGTCGACCTCATAGTGGAAACGAGAATCTCCCTCACCGAAGAAGCTCAAGGAGAATAAGTTGTGCACATCTGTGCTATTGAGGAGTGCCTAGGTGGCTCCCCACCTCTCCCGTAGATGTACTTCTCTTGAGAAAGAACTACGGGAAACATATCCTTGTCTCTTTGTTTACACTTGTGGTTTATCTTGTTACTTTTCATATTGCTTCCGTTGCGTATTGTATTTTGTATCACATAGGTTGTTCATCTAGTTGCACATCTAGATAACCTTGTATTACTTGTTTAGCCCAATCTAAAAAGGAAAAGAAGAAAATTTGGTAATCAACCTATTCACCTCCCCCCTCTAGTTGACCACATTGCACTTTCAACAGTTCAAGGGGCATGTAGGGGAGTGCACTGTCATTCTTGAAGCTGCTGCATCACATGATCTCTGGATTTGGCACTCATTTTTTGGCATGGCAGGTTCTCACAATGATATCAACGTGCTTCAGCGCTCTTCGTGGTCGGTCGAATCGCGGCTGGAAACTCCTCGAGGTGAGCTATCATATCAATGGGCACGAATACACCAAGGGATATTACCTAGATGATGGTATCTATCTCTAGTGGGCAACTTTTGTCAAGACTATCTCCAATCCTCAGGGAGAGATGAGACAAAAGTTTGCGAAAAGCAGGAGAGTGCTCAGAATGATGTGGAGCGTGCCTTCGGTGCGCTTCAATCTCGATGGGCTATCGCTCGGCACCCTGCTAGAACATGGGCCCGAAGATTATGTAGATGGTGATGACATCATGTTTGATCATGCACAACATGATCATAAAAGATGAGCGTGATGACAGTCTTTACGACGAAAACTGGGAGTTTCAGGGTCAGAATGTTGAGTCTCAACCAGGAGTATCAACATTTCAGGAGTTACTCCAGTTTCAGTATGAGTTGCGTGATCGCGAAGTGCACATCCAACTTCAGAATGATTTGGTTCAACACGTCTGAAACTTCGTAGGAAACCAGTATAGCTTTCATTTCATTGTACTATGCATTTCGAATTTATTTATTTAATTTAATTTATCCTGTTGTGCTGTAAAACTATGAACTTGCAATATTTGTTTCAGTTGTCGAATTTGTCAAAAAGTGATTCAATTTTATAATTATCAAAGTGATAAGTTCAGTTGTTTTTGAGAGATGTGGAAAAGAATGGGAAAATTTTGGTCCGGCCACCAAATGAGCAACCCCGTAGGGTGCGGAACGGACGGACACCGGCCCGGACTGCTGCTCATACGGACAAATCCAGGACACATCTGGTCCGGATTTGAGCAGCCCCATTAGAAATGTCCTAAAGGTCCGTGTCAGCCTAGGCCACATGGCTGAAAATGATTTTGTTTTTGTTTTTCCGCAGACGCAACAAGTGTCCGTACAAAAATGTAATACGTAGAAGCAGAAGCATCACAAGTTCACAACACTAAGGGCATCTCCAGTCGTCCCCCCCAGCGCCCCCCAGGACGCAAAATAGCGCCGTTTTGCTCGAAAAGCGCCGTTTTTTTACCAGTCGTCCCCCAGGACCCGAAAAAGCACCGTTTCGGCGGAATTTAGCGCCGTCGCACCCAGGCGGAACCCAGCCCGTTGGGTTCGGCCTGGGGGGGGCGGCGGAAGGAAAAGCGCGCGTGGGCCAGCGCTGTCGGCGAGGGAGCGCTATTTGACCCACTTTCCCCACCCCCCGCTTGGCTTTTCCTCTCTCTCGCCTCGCCGTCGCCACCCCGCCGATCACACCCCACGTCGCCGCCGCCGGCCACCATCACGTACCAGCGGCGAGGCAAAACCACCGCAGGCCTCTCCGCCACATCGTCGCCGCCGTTTGCTCGCGTCTCCGCCGCGGAGGGGGTTGCGCCCGGTGAACCGCGTCCACCACCCACAAGGTGTTCGACGTTCTGCCCGAGGCATGGACTCCGACGCCGAGGAGATGCTCGCCGAGCTCTTCGACGAGGAAGACCAGGCCGCCATCGACGATGAGGAACACCTGCTCGTCCTGAGCTGCCTGGCCGGATTGCTGGCCCAGGACGCCGCGCCGCGCCGCACTGGATCGAAGCCCGGTCGCTGCAAGAGCAGGCCAAGGCAGCGATACGAGGGCTACTGCATCCTCTACTCCGACTACTTCGCCGAGGATCCCACCAACGACGAGAAGGTGTTCCGGCGTCGTTTCAGGATGAAACGCACGCTCTTCCTCAAGATCATGCATGCCATCCGGGAGTTCGACACCTACTTCAAGTTGAAGAAGGACTGCACCGGCACGGTAGGCTTTACCTCTATCCAGACGTGCACGATGGCCATGAGGTTGCTTGCATATGGTGCTCCCGCAGATGCACAAGATGACTACCTACGCATGAGCGAGTCCACGGCCCTCGAGTGCTTGAACAAGTTCTGCCGGGCAGTGGTTGCAGTTTTTGGCCCAATATACCTGCGATCACCCAATGGCAAGACACTGCTCGTCTCCTCGCAGAGAATGAAGCAAGAGGGTTTCCTGGGATGCTTGGCAGCATCGACTGTATGCATTGGGCATGGAAGAACTGCCCATTTGACTGGCAGGGGATGTACAATGGAAAGGAAGGAGAGTGCTCGGTGGTTCTCGAGGCCGTGGCTTCGTACGATCTATGGATTTGGCATTCATTCTTTGGTATGCCTGGAAGTCACAACGACATCAATGTCTTGCAGTGCTCGAATGTCTTTGCCGAGCTTGTCGAAGGCCATGCCCCCCTGTGAACTATGAGATCAATGGACACCAGTATACAAAGGGGTACTATCTTGCAGATGGCATCTACCCGAAGTGGGCAACATTTGTGAAGAGCATTTCCAACCCTATCCCAGGAAGCGCAAAAACTTGGTTTTCCAAGTGCCAGGAGGCTTGCAGGAAGGATGTTGAGCGGGCATTTGGTGCGCTGCAATCTCGATTCGCTGTTGTCCGGTACCCAGCTATGACTTGGTCGAAGTCCAACATGTGGGAGGTGATGCAGTGTTGTGTGATCTTGCACAACATGATCATTGAGAGTGAGCGGGATGACCCGGTGCCTGACAGTGAGGCAAGCACACCATACTACCGGCAGGGCCCTCTTGCAGATGTTGATCACCAGGTGTCGGCATCATGGACAGACTTCCTCACCAAGCGACAGGAGATTCGACACGCTGCAACACACCAAGCTCTGCAGGATGACCTGGTGCAGCATTTGTGGGCGCGAAAGGGGAATGGCAATGTTGAGGACGATAACGATGCCTAGTGTAATTTATTTATTTTGTTTAAATTGTTAAACTATTTTATTTGTGTGGCAAAACTCTATTTTTATTTGGTGGCAAAAGTTCAATTATTTGTGTGCCAAATCTCTACCTGTCCAAATTGGACCGAATCGCCGGCTGGGGGGCGGCCTGGGTTCACGGCTGTGAAACGCGCCCCCCAGTTTCCAGAATAGCGCCGTTTCGCGCCGCGCCGCGAAAAAAGGCCGGGTTTTTGCGTCCTGGGGGGCTCAACGACTGGAGATGCCCTATGACCAAGGAGGCAACAACATCAACTAGCAATGGCCCTCGTGCCATGTGGATTTTAGTCGACGTAGATTGGATCGAAAGATTGCACTTCTGCTGTTCTCCTATCGGACTAGTAACTTCCCACTCTCCTCGAGTGAACAGTTTAGCCACTATCCTCCCATTCTGCTTTTTTATTGCTTATGAACTGGAACTTGTTGGTGCATGGATTTCACGTTTCAGCAGCACTTTGGAAAACGAGCAGGTGGTAACCTGGAAGGGAAATTCATCATCTTTTTTTTGGGAAAATTCATCATTTTTTTTTTTGCGAAAATTCATCATCTTTTTGCCAAGGGAACTATATATGACATGCTTCTTTACAACTCGAACCGTACGGTCTGTACTCTCTTTCGTTAACAATATGCCACGTTACTGAACTTCGCTTGTCAACTCGTCCTCAGTGTGTGGGTCGGGTCAACTGTTGCGACGTTTGCTCCATGCTCAGATCATGCGCTTTCTCTCTGTAGAGGAGATCACGTTCATGCCTACTAAATTTCCCGAAATCTATATACCCGTATTAAGTTGTCTAGCCGTCACGGTCAAACATTTAAGTATAAGCATGTGGATGCCAAAGAATTAGTCAAGTACCTCTAATCAGGCCAAACATCTACTTATAAATTTCAATTTGGCTTTTTTAGAGGTATAAATTCTAATGTGCATTCACGTCTTAAAAAGAGAAATGCAAGAAAACTTGGATGTGTAGGTGAGTGCTGCTCGCTCACAACTTATTCATTCGATCTAGACGTGAAATTCCACCAAGGCAGACTACTTTTTAATAGAACATTAAGGCAGATTACTTTTGGCAGCCAAATACAGTCTGCGCCGTGAATCTTTGTATTATCACAGTTGTCATGGAAATGAAAATTGGGAGCCGTTTGGCTCCTTCTCTCCAAAAAACAAAAACAGTCTGCACCGTGCTGTATTCTTTTGGAGATTGAATCTGAATTCTTAGACGTGAATTCCACTAGGACGGACTACTTGTTAGATTACTTCTGGTAGCTAAATACAGTCTGCAGCTTAATTATAGAATACTTCTGGTAGCTAAATACAGACACGAGAGGAAGCGTTTTACTACTATAACTACTCCTCGTGTGGCCCGACTTCTCCATCAGCATTCAAAGTTTTAGTAGCCATGGGTCTCACTCTTGTGCTCTCCTCCCTTCTCGTCCTCTCATGTCTCCACGGTGTGACTTCCGACTCTCGCAACTTCACCGCGATGTTCACCCTCGGAGACTCTTACATCGACACCGGCAATTTCGTGATCATGGCTGCTCCCATCATGCCCGTGTGGCAAAACAACACTCCTTACGGCATGACCTTCTTCGGCAAACCCACAGGCCGCCTCAGCGACGGGAGAGTCATCATCGATTTTATTGGTATGTTATTCCTTGCACCAAATTTGATTTAGTAGAGTTTGAATGTCCGGACAAATACATTTTTTACTCAGGAGTTTGAGTTCATGCTATGGTTGCAGCCGAGCAGTTTGGTCTCCCTCTTCTTCCGGCCTCCTTGCTGGAGAATATCTCTGACGTCTCAAAAGGCGTCAGTTTCGCTGTTGGTGGTGCGACAGCGATCGACGTCGACTTCTACGAGAGGGAGAAGTTGGTTCCGTTCACGCCTCTGAACAGTTCTCTGAATGTGCAGCTTGGTTGGCTGGAGGAGCTCAAGCCATCGATTTGCAACAACACAGAAGGTTCGCGACATGTTCTGCGGTATCATTGTTGGTTTTGTGTTTAATTCATATATACCACTTGCATACTGAGAAACTTGTCAATACAGTGTGCAGAGATTACTTCAGTAAGTCTCTCTTCTTCGTTGGGGAGTTTGGAGTGAATGACTACAACTTTGTATGGGGTGCGGGGAAGAATGAAACCGAAGTGATGACCTATGTGCCACAGGTTGTGGACAATATTGTCAAGGCTGTGGAGGTACATATATTTTGGTTTGTCCGTCTCATTTTTATATTTTTGCGAATTGTCTATATTGTTCTCTACTCTCTCTTCTTTCATCTAGTTTTTTTGTTATTTATTTTGTATGGACCATTAAGAGACTTCATCTGCAATTTTTTTGTTTTCTAAATACTATAATAATTGATAATAAATGACATATTAATCCTGCGTTATTCATGTTCTTGTATTATTTGATTCCTCCTATCCAAAGTTACCTAGCCCATTGTAGCATGATTTTTTGCTCTCTTCCCTTTGTACGGTGTGACGGCTGTGCTAGGCTCGGGTATATGGTTGGAAATGCATTGTTAGCCCCAGATTCATTCGCAACATTGCACAACTCCCTTAGAGGGCTGAGGGGGTGACTATAACCTTCGAAATGTGCATGAGTTGCATATTGTGGCTTCTCACATTAACTGAAATAGTCAAATGGAACAAGTCAATGTTGAAAAAGTAAGGAACTAATCAGAGTTATTGTGATGTTCTTCTAAAGTAACTCCGATTAGTTCCGTACTCTTCTAATATTGTCAATATACACGTAGATGGAGATCTCACGAAGTCACGATGTTCGATCATAAAAGGTTGCCAAACAATATAGATTCTAAATTTTAATGTTTGATAGAAATATATTTTACAAGTAAATATACTTAACATAAATGTAACCAAAAAAAATCCATTTCCCCTTGGAAATTCATCTTCGCTTTTAATTTGAAATCTAATAGTAAATTATAGAACATATTTGTGGATATGTTCCTTGTAGTTTGAATCAAGTAGCAAACTCCAACATGTCAGAAACATGAACATAAAAAGAGTTATTTAGATGACACGTGTGATTTTTTATTTCAAATTATTCTACAGTTACATATATAAACTAGAAACTTTACTTAAATATAGCATTGACACTAGAAAGTATGGTTGAAGTAATTATATTTGTACCACAGAGGCTTATTAACGAAGGCGCGATATATGTGGTTGTGCCGGGAAATCCACCAACAGGATGCTCGCCTTTCATACTCACCCTTCGCTCAAGCCTCAATGAGACGAAGAACTACGACAACATCGGTTGCCTAAGTAACATCAACCGCGTGGCTAGATACCATAACTCCAAGCTCCGTGAGTCAATCGACTATCTCAGGGGCAAGTACCCCCATACTAGGATCATATTTGCTGATTTCTACAAACCAATCATGTCGATCCTTCAAAACCCCAATGGATTCGGTAAGAAATACTCAAGATTTTCGCCGCTCACTAGCTCAAAATTTTCCTAACCGTCTTCTACAGACCGAGTCACTAAACAGTCGATTTGCAGGAATCACCGATGTTGATGCTCTTCGGTCTTGTTGCGGAGGCGGCGGGGAGTACAATTGGAATCCCACCGCTGTATGCGGCATGCCAGGGGTGACCGCTTGCACAGACCCATCAGCATTCCTGAGTTGGGACGGTATTCACTACACTGAGGCCACCTACCAGTACATCGCCAAGGGGTGGCTGCATGGTCCTTTTGCCGATCCGCCCATACTCAATGCCATTCGCCATTAATTTGAAAGAAATACTTGGGGAAAATATGCCATTACAAGCAACATGAGGATAATTTTAATTGAAATGTTTAAGAATACGGTTGTCTTGATATATTAATCGAAATGAATGATTTTTTTGTGATAGAGATTTTTCAAAATATAGCCTAGAATAAATCGTGTGATGATGAAATTTCCCAGTGTACTAGTATTAAGTTATTAGTATTGTCCTTGAACCTTCTAAATGATATGTATCAGCAAATACATGATTTGATTGTGGAAATAGATATTATATGATGAATGTTCTAATGCTCCCTGGTCGACAAGGCTACAGGAACATATATCCTTGACTATTCGTCTAATGACTATGTTTCACAAGTCATGAGCATGGTGGTGTCAATTCGATAGTATTGACTTTAACGAAGATTTCATCAAGTCCGAGAGACCCACTTGAGATGTAATGAGCTATTTTTATTTATTAGTCTCAACTATGATGCATAGGCCATGTCCTTAAACCCAAGGTCCTCGCATGACACAGTTGTGAATCTGCTTACTTAGGGTTTATCTGACACTACACTGTAACTGGTTGGTTGCGAAGGTAGATTTCGAGTTAGTTGGGACACAAGCCACATGGTGTGGTTGACAAAGATGGGATTTCCCCCTTCACTCGGAGATATATTCTCTAAGCTTTCATACATATCATACTTAGAAAGCATGTTGCATCTAGAGTTAAGAAATAACTTAGTTTAAGAGAATTTGTATCACATTATCGAGAAGAAATGTTGAGCTATAATAAAGACGACAAGCACTCGGGCTGAGTTTGACACCATATATAGTGAAGAAAAGAGAATAGACCTATTATATTCTTTCGTGGTTCGACGGATTGAATATATGCCACCTGGGAGTTAGCACGCTCTATTAAGAGCCACTACCAACTATCGACTTAACAGATAAGAGTTCCCTAGTAAGATAAGTTGTTTTCGAGTGGTAGTGAACCTGTAAGGTCACGCATTTAAGGGAAGCATAACTCATTCGTATTTTATCTAACTAAAATAGGCCAACCAGGTTGTGACATGAATGATATTTTTGGGGCACAGATCCCATACACAAGTGTTGTGCACCCAAGTGGATGCCTATATAAAGTGGATATGACTCCATTGAAAGGCTACGACACTTATTTCAAGTGTTGCAAACCCTGACCACTACCAGCACAAGTCGTGCAAACATATCTAGCAATTCTTTGCCCGACGTTCCGTCCGCGTGGATATCGTAGAGGCGTTGAACGTGTGCCACTCGATAAAGAGTTCCCAAATTCGGAAGCTGTTCTTGGGAGCAGACAAATTGGACTGGTACTAGCATGACACGTCTTGTGATAAACCCGCGACCTAAACCCTAAGCATAGATCCTGGAGACCGTACGGTAGAAATTTCTTTCTTCTTTACTAACTTTTTTTAGAAATTAACAGCCACATCAAGCATACCCTTCTTGTTCCAAGATCTTTGTTTGGCTTTTATTTTATCTTTGATCCAGATCCTATTGAGATCACTGAAGATTTCTTTCATCCTTAAAGATTCATCTTCATGAAGTTTCTCGATTTCAAACTTGGTCTTGAACAGATCATATTCCAGCATCATGTATTTTTAACTTGCATAAGTTCGGTTTCTGTTTTTTCCTATCACACATCAATAGTTGTGCCCATAGTGGGCCAGTTCATCACTTACCTACCAAGCTTGAAAAATCATCTCCAAGAATACACCACTTCTCAAGCTTGCATGGTAGGTTTAGGAGTCTGTCTAACACCAAGATCCCACAAGACATGAGTGTGATTGGTACGAAGCCTTGAAAAATCCTGGACAAAGGCAAGAGGAAACATTTTATCAAGCTCGGTAGAACATAAAAACCATCTAAGGTAGCAAGGATGGGATGAACTTGGTTATTACTTCAAGTGAAAACCCCGTGAATCATTTTAATTTCTAGCAAACTCCAAATATCCATGCAATTATTAAATTTATCAACCCATATGTGGTTGATAACGACAGAGAGAGAGAGAGAGAGAGAGAGAGAGAGAGAGAGAGAGATACAGTTAGGACGGTGGTAGCGGGCTCTACGAAGATTTATTTTATCTTTGAGCAAGATCCTATTGAGATCACTGAAGGTTTCTTTCATGCTTAAAGATTCATCTTCATGAAGTTTCTCGATTTCAAACTTGGTCTTGAAGAAATCATATTCTAGCATCATGTATTTTTAACTTGCATAAGTTCGGTTTCTGTTTTTTCCTATCACACATCAATTGTTGTGCCCCGAGTGGGCTAGTTCATCACTTACCTACCAAGCTTGAAAAATCATCTCCAAGAATACACCACTTCTCAAGCTTGCATGGTAGGTTTAGGAGTCTGTCTAACACCAACATCCCACAAGACATGAGTGCGATCGGTACGAAGCCTTGAAAAATCCTGGACAAAGGCAAGAGGAAACATTTGATCAAGCTCGGTAGAATATAAAAACCATCTAAGGTAGCAAGGATGGGATCAACTTGGTTATTACTTCAAGTGAAAACCCTGTGAACCATTCTAATTTCTAGCAAACTCCAAATATCCATGCAAGTATTGAATTTATCAACCCATTTGTGGTTCATAACACGAGAGAGAAAGAGAGAGAGATGGTTAGGACTGTGGTAGCAAGCTCTACGGCAGCGGCAATGAGCTAATTATGCTCGTCCTCGTGTCCTCGACTAGAGAAACTCCTGCAACAGGAGACCGAGTGGTGACAGGGACAAGGTTATCATGACTACGTCAATGTCACCACAATACCACATGGGGAAATAGAAGGTGAAATATTAAATAAATAATCTTTTGGCGCAGCAACTTCACACTCTAACCCCATGAACCAAAAATTTCGAAAAATAACCCTTTTGTTTAACGCCCGCCACAAAGGCGTTATGGTCTATAGCTCAACGCCTAGGACCCGCGGCGTTATTGACTGTCCCACGGTGGTCGTGGACCTCCACGTGGAAGACATTTTAACGCCCTCAGTGAAGGCGTTATGCACCTTAACGCCCTCGGCTAAGGCGTTACACCACTTAACGCCCTCGTCGGGGGCGTTATGCCATGTGACTTAACACGGGCACACGCCCCCCCCAAACCCCTTTCTTCTTTCCCCTCTCTCTATTCTTGAAGAATAGGACCAACTACCGCGCCGCCCCACCCCTCTTGTCCCGCAAATTCATCAACTTTTGGCAAGAACAGAGGCCATTTGTTAGGGATTTGGTTCCCTAAGGATTCCCAAAGGTATTGCTCCACTTTTCCACTAATTTTATTGGTTGAAATTCTCACATCTCATTCTCTAGGTTTTCCCGGTCCCTCATCTATTTAGTTTCTTAGCTATTTAGTTTGTTAGTATTAGGTTGTTATTAGTGGATTAATGTGTTTTTTAGTATTTAGATTGCTATTACTAGTATCATTTTGAAACCCTAGATTGTAGTACTAGATTTTAGTATTAGATTAGTTCATTTGTAGTAATAAGTTGCTATTATTAGATTGTTAGGTTACTATTAGTAATACTAGTAATAGTAGTTGAAATTTAGTTCGTTGTAAGTTCATGTTGTTGCAAATTTTATTTCATTGTCAATTTTAGTCCTCGTTAGTAGTAGTGTTTTTGGCTACTTTGGGCTAGGGATGCTAGATTGGTCTTCTTTTATTCCATGGAGAAGAAGTTGCAACCGGAAAACTTGGAAAATTGAATAAAGAAGACACTGAATTGGAGAAGTTAAAGAGAAGACTCGAGGAGATGCAAAAAGAGAGAGATGCATTTCACAGTGAAGTGGAAATGCTCAAGCAACTGCAGATAAGCGAAACTGAGAGTAGAAAAAGCAAACAACATGAGTGGGAGATGCAAAATAGTGCACTCAAGGAGGAGAAAAAAGATAGAATACCAGTTGTTCGACCTGCTGAAATCAAGCTCAATTAACAAGGAGAAGCTGAAGAGGATCAAACTAATATGCGACGAGTGAGGATAATGCACTGAGTTGTATGAACCTTTTTATGTAATGGACGTATGTGTCTACCGTGTACACGGCCGGCGGAAAAGCAGGCCTCCGAAATCCCGCCTCTCCAGATTCTGTACGGGAGAGCGGCGATTAGTTTTTCGGGAGCGTCTTCTACGCGACTGCTCGCTGCTTTTTATTTACTTCGATTACTACCGCGTCGCCCTCTTCGTCAACATGGCCACCGAAGCCGAACGCGCTGCTGCTGCCACCGAAGCCGCCACCGCTGCTGCAACCGCCGCCGACACCGCCACATCTACCGCAGTGTGCAGAGATTACTTCAGTAAGTCTCTCTTCTTTGTTGGGGATTTTGGAGTGAATGACTACAACTTTGTATGGGGTGCGGGGAAGAATGAAACCGAAGTGATGACCTATGTGCCACAGGTTGTGGACAATATTGTCAAGGCTGTGGAGGTACATATATTTTGGTTTGTCCGTCTCATTTTTATATTTTTGCGAATTGTCTATATTGTTCTCTACTCTCTCTTCTTTCATCTAGTTTTTTTGTTATTTATTTTGTATGGACCATTAAGAGACTTCAAATGCAATTTTTTTGTTTTCTAAATACTATAATAATTGATAATAAATGACATATTAATCCTGCGTTATTCATGTTCTTGTATTATTTGATTCCTCCTATCCAAAGTTACCTAGCCCATTGTAGCATGATTTTTTGCTCTCTTCCCTTTGTACGGTGTGACGGCTGTGCTAGGCTCGGGTATATGGTTGGAAATGCATTGTTAGCCCCAAATTCGTTCACAACATTGCACAACTCCCTTAGAGGGCTGAGGGGGCAACTATAACCTTCGAAATGTGTATGATTTGCATGTTGTGGCATCTCACCTGAACTGAAATAGTCAAATGGAACAAGTCAATGTTGAAGAAGTAAGAAACTAATCGGAGTTATGCACGTAGATGGAGATCTCACGTATGCTGGATCATAAAAGGTCGCCAAACAATATAGATTCTAAATTTTAATGTTCGGTAGAAATATATTTTACAAGTAAATATACTTAACATAAATGCAACCAAACAAATCTATCCCCCCTGGAAATTCATCTTGGTTTTTAATTTGAAATATACTAGTAAATTATAGAACATTCTTGTGGACACGTTCCTTGTAATTCGAACCAAGTAGCAAACTCCAACATGTCATAAACATGAACATAAAGAGTTATTTAGATAATATGTATGATTCTAGATTTCAAATTATTCTACAGTTACATATCTCAAATGGAAACTTTACTTAAATAGCATTGGCGCAAAATATGGTTGAAATAATTATATTTGTACTGCAGAGGCTTATTAACGAAGGCGCAATATATGTGGTCGTACCGGGAAATCCACCAACAGGATGCTTGCCTACCATACTCGCACTTCGCTTGAGCCTTAATGAGACGAACAACTACGACAGCATCGGCTGTCTAAGCAACATCAACCACGTAGATAGGTACCATAACTCCAAGATCCATGAGTCATCAGCGATCTTAGGGGCAAGTACCCCCATGCTAAGATCATATTTGCTGATTTCTACAAACCAATCATGTCGAGCCTTCGTAACCCCAACAATTTCGGTAAGAAATGCTCAAGATTTTCCCTTCTCACTAGCTCGAATTTTTCTCGACCGTCTTCTTTACACAGACTGGGTCACTAAATAGTCCAAATATCGATTTGCAGGAGTCGTTGATGCTGATACTCTCCGGCCTTGCTGCGGAGGTGGCGGGGAGTACAATTGGAGTCCCACCGCTGTATGCGGTATGCCAGGGGTGACCGCCTGCACAGACCCATCAACATTCCTGAGTTGGTACGGTATTCACTACACCGAGGCCACCTACCAGTACATCGCCAAGGGGTGGATGCATGGTCCTTTTGCAGATCCTCCCATACTCAATGCCATTTGCCATTAATTTGAAAGAAATACTTGGGGAAAATATGCCATTACAAGCAACATGAGGATAACTTTAATCGAAATGTTTAAGAATACAATTCTCTTGATATTTTAATCGAAATGAATATATTTTTGTGATAGAGATTGTTGAAAAAATAACCTAGAATAAATCGTGTGATGATGAAATTTCCCAATGTACTATTAAGTTATTGATGTTGTCATTGAACATATTTATAAATGATATGTATCAGCAAATACGTGATTTGTTTGCGGAAAATTTATGTTGGACTACATCATACCTTTCTCTTGGGGTTTCCCAACTAGCGTGTGATCACGTCTACATCAAGAAAATTTCCATGACGAATGGTCTAAGGGTCCCTAGTCGATATGGTTAGATGTTCATATATCCTTGACTAGTCGTCTAATGATTACGTTTGACAAGTCATGAGCATGGTGGTGTCAATCCGATAGTATTGACTTCAATGAAGATTTCATCAAGTCCGATGTACCCACTTGAGATGTAATGAGCTTCTGTTATTTATTAGTCTCAACTGCGATGTATAGGCCATGTCCTTAGACCCAAGGTCCACGCATGACCCAGTTGTGAATTGACTTACTTAGGGTCTATCAGACCCTTAGCTATAACTGGTTGGTTGCAAAGGTTGATAAAGATGAGATTATTTTTCTTCACTCGGAGATATATTCTCTAGGAATTCCTATGTAATTGGTTCGAAAGCATGCGACATCTAGAGTTAATAATTAACTCAGTTTAAGAAAATCAGTATCACATTATCGAGAAGAAAGTTCGAGCTACAATAAGGACGACAAGCACTTGGTCTAAACTTTGACACCATATATAGCAAGGAAAAGGGAATAGAGCTATTATACATTGTCGTTGTTTGTTGGATTGAATATATCACTACAAGGAAAAGGTTTACAGAGGAAAGCCTATTAGTGGCGGGGTACCATGATTCCACGCCGGTGGTAGCGTTGGGCCGATTTTCGTAATATACCACTGGTGTGATGTTTTAACGCTGCCAGTAGTACCCCGGTACCACTAGGGTGTAATATAAGTCACACGCCAGCAGAAACTGATTTTTTTTAGCCTCCTGTGGCTCCACTTGCTTCTGGTGTGTCTTTGTACTCCACGCTAGTAATACATTTTGTAGTACTGACGTCAGACATAGTTTCCACCCCACTAGAATATTCAGTCCCCCTCTACATATACAAGCATGTTGAGCGTCTTGGACAATCGACGTATGCTCCTTAGACTATTTGAGTATTGAAATCATGTCTAGTGATCCTTGTGATCGTAGTTTTACGCCTCATAAGTCAAACTTATGTCCCCAGCGAGGCAACAAGTTCCACTGCTCACAATAAATCCCTAAGGAAAATATTGTGAATGTAGTAATCTTACTCCATCACCCATTATTCCCTTTTCCTTTGCTATTCCTTTTTAAGTCATAGTACTTCTTGTATCATGTTGCACATGAAACTGATATGTTATTCCTATGATTAAACCATTATACCCAAGAACCACATTGACTAGCAATTTTGAACATCAATAATTTATACCCAAGCTAGTTTTACCAGATTCTATGCCATAAACTTTCAATAGTCCCTATTTCAATGTTTCCTCTCTAAGAGAACAAAATTTTCAAAATTAAGAATGACACAAGTTGTACTTGGATACTTTATCAGTGTGTCAATCATGACACTCTTGTCTTCTTAAATTAAACCCTTTAGTTATCATTGACTTACGATAAGTTTTCTCTCATATTCCAAAGTGTAATGAATATATTCCTTCACGGTCCTTCTTCTCCCTAGTCATTGGTGATGACAAAGCTCACAGAGCCTTTTACTGAGAAGAAAACAAGATTAATATCGGTGCCCAATTTCTTGGGAGACTGGGAGATTCAATGTCTCCAATCCTCATATGTACCAAGCTTAGTACACATACGTTAATTCACCACTTTAATCTTTGTTTATCTTTCATACAAACTTGTTCATGAGATATCTCATATCTTGTTTGTATCTGAAATAACTTTTTTAGCTCTTTCTCTATTAATAGACATATATATCTCAATTGACTGCATGTGTGTATAATACTATACACATCCGTCTGTATGTCAACAAGTGTATGTCTGATACGTCCAAAACGTATCTCCTTTTCCGAACATTTTTCTTATGGTTTGCCTTTTAACTTGTTAGTTTTGGATACCACTAACTCAGACTAACGTTCTTTTCAGCAGAATTACCTTGGTGTCTCATTTTTGTGCAGAAAAATCAATTGTCGGGAAATTGCCCGAAAAGACCCCATTGAGCTTATATCACCAGAAGACCCCGAGAGACAGAAGGACACCTGGAGGGGGGCCAGGAGGGGCCCAGACCACCCCTGGGCTCCCCCTAGGCTGCGCCGCCTGGTGGTGTGGGAGCCACCTCCACCCCCTCGGGCTCCCCTTTCGACTACATATGCCCCATAAACCTAAAACGCGAGGGGGTTCGTCATATTCCACAGAAATACAACAGAGCGCCGCCGCCACCTTGAAACTCAATTCGGGGATCAAAAGTTCATGTTCTGGCGCCCTACCGGGACGGGGATTCGAAGGACATCGTCCCCATCAACGCCGTCACCTCTTCTCCATCAACCATCCATGATTCCCCCGCCCTTGTGTGAGTAAACACCACTATAGGCTGAGATGGATGGAAGGGATTGGATGAGATTGATCATGTAATAATGGCACATTGTTAGGGCATAGTGCCTAGTATCTACTGTTAGTGTTTTCTACCGTTGTTGCAACTTGTTATGCTTCATGCTTATCACTAGGGACCGGGTGCCATGATCTCAGATTTAAACATGTTATTGCTTCATGAGTATAATTATGTTTCTTGATTATATCTGCAAGTTGTTTACACATGTCATTGTCCGGAAACCGAGGCCCCAAATTGACAGAAATTGGGACAACCAGAGGGGATGGTTGTGATATGAGGATCACGTGTGTTCACGGAGTGTTAATGCTTTGCTCCGGTGCTTTAATAAAAGGAGCACCTTAATTATCAGTAGTTTCCCTTGAGGCCCCGCTGCAACGGGTTGGTAGGACAAAAGATGTTGTGCAAGTTTCTCATTGCGAGCACGTATGACTATATTGGAACACATGCATATGGTTAGCCTAGAACTTGGATGCTTTATTATTATTATGTGCAATGCATGTTTTTAGATTATTTCATGACCTATGTTATCCACGCAACACCCGTTCATCCATTCCCTCTATGCCTACGGTACTCCCATACCGTTGTTTTCCGCAATTGCTACTGATGTTACTATTTTATTCTTGCTGTTATTTTACTACTACTACTGCTATAAAACGGTTACCACTGATAAATTGTTGCGAGTAAGTCTACTTTCAGGTGCAGCTTAATTGACAACTCAGTTGTTAAGGCATATAAATATTCTTTGGCTCCCCTCGTGTCGAATCTAAATTTGGGTTTTACTTCCCTCGAAGACTGTTGCGATCCCCTATACTTGTGGGTCATCAAGACTATTTTCTGGCGCCGTTGCCAGGGAGCATAGCTTTATTTATTTGCTCACTTGAACATGATATTGTTCGTAGCAAGCCTTTCATCATGGGCAAGACTCGTGATGGAAAAGTCCCTATATTACCATCCACCACAAGGAGAGGTACAACTCTGTTATGAGTAAGCTTCTTACACCACCACAGGCTACACACACTATTAATTTTGCTGAGTCTGAAAATGTTTCTGATACTTTTGATGATGCTTCTACTGTGCTTGATGATACTGGTTCACTAGGTCCTTTCCTAGATGCTACTATTGCTAAATCCAAACAAATTGAAAATGCTAAAATTTCTGTTGAAAATGCTAGTACACGTGTTAATTCACCTGAGTTTATTGATGATCTTGATGAAACCTATATTGAACTTAATGATGACTTTACTGAAGAAGCCCGGGCTACTACTGGTGCAAGTGCTCTTAAGAGTCTTCTTGCAAGACATGTTGTTAAATATAAATCTTCTCATGATGCTAAATTTGCTACATCTCCCATACACATTAGAGACAAGGATTATGATTTCTCTCTAGATTTATCTTATATATCTATTGTTGAGAAGGAAACTTTTGTGGAACTGAAAGCAAAAGTGCTATGGAGCACATGAATGAGCTTTCATCTTTGAGTAGTTTATTTTCTGATGATACTAAGGTGCGTACTTATTTTGTTACCAAGATTTTCCCTTTCTCATTAAAAGATGAAGCTAAAACTTGTTTTAACAATTTGTCACCTGTGTCTATTACTAGTCCTATGGATTTGGTTAATGCTTTCTTTCAAAAATATTTTCCTGCTAGTGATCAACATGCTGATGTGCAAAATATCTTTAACTTTGAACAAACTGAAGGAGAAAATTACCTGAATCTTGGACAAGGTTTTGTTCTTTAATAAGAGCTACCCCTGGCTATCCATTACCTAAAAATGAGCTCCTAGATATATTTTATAATGGACTAACTGTGGAATCTAGGACATACCTGGATAGTTGTGATGGTTGCGTTTTCGGGAAAAGAAATCCAGAAGAAGCTGAGAAATTAATGGCTAAAATAGCCAAAAATAATGATGGTTGGAATATACCTGAGCCTACACCTACACCAGAGCCAACACCAATACCAACACCCAAGAAGAGAGAGATGATTGAATTAAATGATGAAGTGATGAAGGAAGCCAAGAAATCTCTTAAAGAGAGGGGTATTAAATCTGAAGATGTGAAGAATGTACCTCCTATAGAAGAATTATGTAAGCCTATTCCTCATCCATCAACAGTTGAGGTACGCTCTCTCCAATACTTTGATAATAGAGTTATTCCCTATTCTAAACCACCTGACCAATGCTTAGATGAATTTGATAATTATGTTGTTAAGCAAGACAACTTTAATATGAGAGTGCAAAATCATCTTATGGTAAACTCTAGAGCTATTGATAATTTGCATGGTATTTTGAAAGAACCTCTAATGATGTCCAAATTCTTGTTAAACATTTTCATATGGTTCAAACTCAAATTGATCAACTTATTAAAGTGCAAAAATATATGCTAGCTAATGATTCTAGAGAAAAACATGTCTGTGAAATAATTACTAGAAGTGGTGTTTCTACTCAGGACCCCTTGTATCCTGAAGGACATCCTAAAAGAATTGAACAAGATTCTCAACAATCTAAAAGTAATAGTTATCATTCTAAGAAAAAGAAGAAGAGACATACAACTATTGTAGAATCTCCTGAACCTGCTAAAGATCCTAATAGTATATGTATTTCTGATGCTGAAACTGAAAGTGGTAATGATAAAAGTGATGCTTCTGATAAAGAAGAAACTGTAGCTGAACCTGAAGAGCAAACTAAAACTGTGAAGTATACTAAGATGGATTTCATTGCTAATAAACATGGTAATGAAAGAGAGCCTTGGGTACAAAAAGCAATGCCTTTTCCTAATAAGAAACACAAATCAAAGGAAGAAGAACATTATAACAAGTTTTGTGAGTGGATGAAACCTCTGTTTTTGCAAATCCCTTTGACTGATGCTATTAATGTCACACCCTAGTTTTTGGATTCTTGTACTGTGCTTAAGAAGACAAAAATTAGGGCCAACAATTTATTTCTAACAACATGATTGTTTGAACTAACATGTGTTTATGATCTTAATCATATTTGCAACACAAGTTTTGTTTCTTGATAAAAACCAATACCAATTTTTTTCCTGAAAACAATTCTATTATTTTTCATGATGTTTTCCTGATATTACTTGAGTGAATTTTATTCCAAGACTTGGATCATTCTTGTTTGCATCTTAAAATAAACTTTTGCCTTTGTTGGATCCAAGAAAACAAAGTTTCAAAATGATTTAGGAAGGTTTTCTTTTAAGTTCTCTATAGAAAACAATCCCTGAAAATATAGCCAAGTACCCTTTTTCTACCTTTGTTTTCACTAGTCTATAAAATGTTATTTTATGTTTTCTTGACTTTTATTTGTTCCTTGCTATATGTACTACAAATACATAAGCTTGGGTTTATTTTTGGATTAATAAAAATTATCTTTTGCTTGTTGTCTTTGTGGTATAAAATTAAGGCAGAAGAAGACATTTTTGGAAAACAGAGAAAAAGACAAAGTATACCTTTTTCCACATTGTTTTCATGGCCTTAAACTATTTCAAAAAAAAATATCAAAAGATGTTTCTGAAAGTTTATAACATGGTTAACAAGTTCCCATTTTGAAAACAAATTTTGGAAACCATTTCACCCTTTAAAAAAACTCAACTTTTTTATCATTTAATCTGTTTTCAACACTTAGAAATTTTTCTAAGTCTTAGACTAAATTTTCTGAATTTTGAACAGTGTGAGATACACTTTTGATCAGATGTTTTCTTTGTGTTTCTTTGCAACTTTGGAAAATTAACCTTGTCATATGTGTAGACCTCAGTACTAACTCGAGCCAGGATGCATTGCCTTGCTTCTAGAAGGCTTGTGTGAGAAGAAAACAAAGAGAGAGAAAGAGATGATGTGGCAAGTATGGGCGGCCCATACCTTGACCTTTTGACCACTTGACTTGCGTTCCCTTGCCTCCAAAAGCCAGGCTTGGACTTTCCCTTTCGTGGTCTATGCCTTGGGCAGCCAGAGCTTGAAGGAGAAAGACCAAAAAGGCCCCTGGACTAGCCCATGCCATCCATTAGCATTGAACCCGAGCCCCCCATCTTTGCCCCTACCCTTTCTCCACTGGTACAAGTGATCCCTAGCCTCTCCCTTGCGCCACACTGCTCCTCATACTCACACCACTCCCCCAGATCGAGATCTAGCCGAGCCAGAGCACCTGTGGACGCCTCGAGCCCGTGAACTTGCCGCCGGTGACCACCACGGCCTCGAGGTGTTTCTGCACGACCCGTGCCTTTCCAACCCCCTCCTCTGCCCTGGATCGAACCCCCACCATCCATTGAGCCTCCCTGACATTCCCCCGTGGCCTTTCGCTTGCAGGTGCGCCGCCACCGTCGACCTCGCCGCCGTGGACGCCCTGTGCCGCGCCCGTGTCCAAACTCTTCTTCCCTCGACGCCCTCGACCCCATCCAACTTCCCCGAGCCCGCGCCAGCCAGCCACGAGCCCCACGGTGAGCACCACGGCCACGCCGTTTTTTCCTCCACCATCGGGATGAGAGAGAGAGAGAGAGGGGTGAGAGGAAGACGAACGCCGTGGACCGTAGATCGCGAGATATACGGCCATGCTTGAACGTCCACTTTCCCGTGCCCGCGCGCGCGCTGAGCGCGGTTGGACCACGCCGCAGCCTAGCTGGGCAGCGCCCACGCAAAACCAGCCCGCGCTGCTGGATTATTTTTCTTTTAAGTTTTTAACAAAAACTTCCATGTTTACTTTGGATCTGTGAAAACTACTAAAATTGCAAAATAAAATCTACCAAAAATCATGAACCTAAGATTATGTTTCCTAACCACATAAAAATTGTAGATCTAAGTTTTGGACCATATGTTTCTCACAATGATTGTTTTGCCACGGAGTATCTATGAACTTGATTTGAACATAAATTTTTGGATCTGTAACTAATATGGTCAAACTAAAATGTTTTGGATAGATCTTGAATAGATCTATCCATAGGACTTTGCCTCACATCAAGGTGGGCTACCAAATGGAAATGCCATTCATTTTGGTAAAAGTCCAGTAGGCTCTTCTGTGATTTTTAGAGTGAGTTCAAAAATGATTTTTTAATTAAGGCCAACTGGATGAGTTTGATATTGACTAGATACATCTAATCCGAGCTTAGATTAATTTTTGGAGCTCTAGAATAATTTTGGTGAGCAGATCTAGATACATCAGCTTTTCTGTTTTTGTTTGTAAGTGTGTACTTGTTTGAAATGAATTTTGTGATTGTTTAAATCTTGTTTCCTAGCATGTATAGAGTTGTTATCACTTGTTATTAGGTTGTTATCTTGCAGTAAATCTACCTTAGAAAGTGTGTGCATGTTTGGAAAGTCGAATGAAAGTAGGAATAGCATTTGGTTATTTCTCTAGTTTTATTTTTAGATTATTGTGTGAGCTAGATCTTTGTGTGCTTGATTGACTAAGTTTAGGCTATGCTAGAAAGGGATCCAGTGCCATTTTGGTACTGTTATTTTGAAGTTATTTCCTTCCTTAGCTTGCATGTTATTTTTATAGCAAAGCATGTGTAAATCTTGTTATTTATTTGCACTAGTATTGTTTTCACTAGTATGAATAGTCTAGTATTGATTGCTTTATTAGATTATTTTTGTCATGAGTGACCAGAGTCTTTGTACCTCTTTTGCCTTGGTATTAGTGGGCCCATAACCCACTGGTCCCATAGCATCTTGGTTGAGGATGAAAATTCCCAACCATACATGTGTGTGAAAATAACATGTTTTATTATATGATTGATTGTTATTTTCCACCAAGGAAAATAGATTGTTTGCTTCACTTATGCAAGTGAAAAGTTTATTTCTTATTTGTAAATACTAGTATGCTTAAGGGTGAATTATTTGTTAGCATAATATTCCTTAGGAGTATCATGTTAAGAAATGCTTCACTATTGTGTGCTAAATTGAATTGTTTGCTAATAGAATAAATTCCTTGTGGTTGATAGATTGTTTGTGAATGATTTTTAATTGAGTGTTTGGATTTTTTAAAGTGTTTAGTTAGTATTTCATTGAGTGCATAGCTACTGTTTGTGTAGTTTATACCTTGGTTGTTTGCTATTTAATCTTTTAGAAAAGCATGTATTAGTAGAATTGGTTTATCCATGCTTAATGGTTGTTTCATAGAATTATTTCGATGTTTGTGGTTACTAGCATGTGTAAGGTTTGTGTACTGTTAGTAGGTATATTTATGTTCATTACTTGCTTGTTTAGAGTTAAGTATCCTTGTAGCATTGGTTGCTTCTCTAGTGTGGACCAGTGTCACCACTAGAAATTGTGGTTTTGCTCTAGAGTTGTTATCTTTTATTTTATGAGTGTATGAATTAGTCTAGCATATTTAGGAAATTATTACTTCTGTTATGATGCCATGACATCTTGAGTTGCATGTGCTATAGTTGTAGAATATAAGTATTTCTTATAGCATGCTTGTTTAGATTTTCCCTACTAGTATGCTAAATGCAGTCCTGTTTTTATGATTATTTGATAGGAGTATTATCTTGAGTGATGATTGTGTTTTAGATTATTTTTTATGACATGTTATCATTGATTTTAGCTACTGGTTGGTTTATTTCTTTTCATGATTGATGGATTCCATAACTTCAAGTAGACATAAGCATAATCTATAACTAGCATATTCATCTGTGAGGTGGTTGTTTGCTGTTTGGAAACTTCCTGAGTGATTTCCTTAGCATGAGCACTTACACTTATGTTATTTGATTGTGCTAGGGTTGTTGTTGTGTTTAGTATCATCTTGTTATCCAATCATTAGTTTAATCATGAACTTTCTTGGTGATGTTTTGCTTGTGTGTTGTTACTACCCACTGCCATGGGTATTGCTTTGATTGATTGTTATTATTTTAGTAGCCTCACCTCTTGTACCCACAAGCTATATTTTTTGCTTCTTGAATATCTTATTATGAGAGTGTACACCCACTCCATATATGGTATGTAAGATGTGGGATATGGTTTCTCAACCATATGCTTGTTTGACGATAGTTTTGTACCCTGAGAGTTTTGTGAGATAGTTTTCTCGATAACGTTTGTGAGTTTGCGCTAGTATACATTTGCTTGCCGTATGTGTTGTTTAGTTTAGTTGTTTGGTCTTTAGATCTGAGAGTGTGTCTTTTATTCTTTTACGACGCTAGAAAACAAAGAAGAAGAAGAAGCAGTTGTGGAGCTGTGCGTCAAGTTCAAACTACTTCAAGGCTAGGGACATTAAGAGTTTTAAGGCAAGCCATCCTGATGCTTGCTGTTATAATACACTTATCATTATCTATCATGCATGTTTTACTTCTGAAAAGTTTTCGAAAACTTTGATTTCCGAAAACTATTTTTGAGTGACTACTATTATTAAATATACTATATAGTATGACAGTAGTTGGTACTTGGTGTTACCAAGCCCATAGCCACCTTATGGTATTTATTACCACCACAAAAGTATTAGTCCCTAAGTGGACACCCAAAAATATGTTTTTGCAAAACAATGGCGTTTTATGGAAAACCCGGAGAAAAGGCTGAGCCTTATTCACCGGAGGAATGTTGGAGTGGTCATTTTTGGGAAAAACATGTTTTCAAAAATGACACATAACCTAGTCTTCGTCGGACAACCTTTACCGTACTGCCACTTTACCCCAACATGGGCACGGGGCTTAACTTGAAGTTTGTTCTTGTTAGTGTGTGTTCTATCTCAATTTTGCTATAAGGGATGTGATTTTCCCTCGAAACGAAATGTCGTCAAATCACAACACGAGGCATATAAAGTGTGGAATTAATTTTTCCTCCGGATGCGACAGTTGGGTCTCCTGCCGTGGAGATGTGCGACATGGTGTCGGGGAGAACAAACCCAATTGAATAGATAGTCATATACTAGCTTGAGCATAGTGGATGGTTAGGATCAGTTATCTGATGTTTACATACCGTTGTTACAGTCCATGGTTGTTCACGCCGTATGTACTTGATCTGGTGGATTGTGTACACCTCTGCAGAGTACAACTATTTCGAAGTAGTCGCGTCCTCGGATATGGACATTTGAATGGCCATGTAGCTAGCATTGTGTCAATGTTTTCAAAAAGGAGTTTTTAAAAAGGTGTTGGACTCATGAAGTATCGAAGGGAGGAAATCTTGTACTGCGGAGGTACCGTTGATGGAAAGCCAAAAGTTGTTTTACAAGAAGTTTTGCAAAGATAAAACCTTCTTTTACAAAAATGAGTTTATAAAACCTCTTGTACATGTGATATCTACAAGAGAAAGAAAACTATATTATTTTCTTTTGAAGTATCTTTTTCAACTAAGATACAGAGATTTTCAAAATCAACTATGATATGTCTTACATATATCATTGATAGCAAACCCTATGTATAGCCTACCTATTACACCATATAAGCATACTTGCATCTTTGGTAAGCTACATGATGGATGTCTTGCTGAGTACATTCAAATGTACTCATATTGGTTTCGTCCCTGGTATCAACTTGCCAGATATCAAGAAGGAGTCTCGGAAGGAGATCTATGGGGAGGAGTACGGAGCTGATGGCTTTGCGAACTAGGATCGTCTCCCGGTCAGCAGCCTGTAGGTTAAGGCGTGACTTGGGCTCTACTACGTTTGTGTGTGTTTAGTTTTCCGCTGTGTGTTGTGTGTTTGCCCTGCGTGGCAGTTGTGTAGACCTGGTCATGTGACCATGTCTTGTTTGTAAGTGTTTATGCAACCGTGTAATGGATATTGTATCTGTGTACCAACTCGATATGTTGTTCACGACTGGTGTGATCTGGGATCGTCAATGTATGCATATCGAAGGTGTCCTTGAACAGTGGTTCTGGGGCGGACCTTACAGAGTTGGTATCAGAGCTATATTGACCTTAGGAGACCTTAGTTAGCATGGAAGTTAGCTAGTACTCTGACCATTAAAGTTAATAAACCAGGTCACTAAGATGACTATTTTCCAAAAAGGTTCTATATTCCATCCCCTCTGTGTTTTGAAAACTCTACTTACACTAAGTTACAATTGAGCATCCTAAAATTTTGCACACTGTTACCCAACTTAAACTATACCTAAACATTTGGTATAGATGGCAGTTGTCTTCACCGAATCCTTCCGATTAGGTTCACATGCACCTTGCTACCGCTGCTTTGAGGAAGATTTGATCAAGATGACTTGTCTTATCGGACACCCATTACCTGAGTTGAAGGGAGCTCAGACTCACCATAACGGACGAGAATTGTCCTGGTTGGTGGTCTGTACCAGTCGTGCTCCTTTGCTAGCACCGTCGACCCAGAGATCACTTGACAAGCCCATAGATGTCACTTAAGACTTTGTGTTTGATCATCACTTCCAGCACCTAGAGGGACAGCTGTACAACACCCAACTCTCCCTCGACAAGCTTAGAGGAGATTATGATCTCCGAGGCAGAAAGATAGACCAGCTGGAGAAAAGCCTGAATGTTTCTTCTGCTACCGAGCGTCGTCTCAAGGTACTGAAGAAAACCATGAAGTACACTGACTCCCAGCACCGCGCACGAGTGAGAGCCCTTCAGCTTCAGCTTGCAGCCAGCAAGACCAGAGTTGAAGAGTTGGAGGAACAGCTACGCGCTTCCTCAAGCACTTAGGATTGCCGCAAGATGTTAGGAGTTGTGTTATCTCCACCCAGACGCGTGTTTGTGTTTGTGTTGTGTGAACTCTGTTAGATTCTTGAGTGTGCTAGTTGTGTTGTCAGCCTTATGCTTTAGCCGTGTGAACCTTTAAAATTAAGTTATGCTTGTTAATACTCGGTTTCATGTGTATGTTAGTCTTTGCTTGTGACTATGTTTGTCTCTTAGATGCTTGCTGGGTTGTTGTGTTACCTACCGTTCGCATCTCCATTATGAGCCGGTATGTGTCACGACTTTTCAAACCAAAACCCGTTTTGTTTGCTCTCATCTTATACCGTTCTTTGTCTTCAGCATGGCCAGCGATCTACCTCCACCATCGGAGCCGACAGTTGCTCAACTGTTTGCCCTTTTGAAGCAAGAACATGAAGTCGCTCGTGCTGAACACGTAGCCACCCATGCTGCCCTGGAACAGTTGACTCAGCTTTTCACCATCAATGCTGAGAACAATTGCATCCTTGTGAGAGAGTACTAGCGCCTGCTTGCTGCAGAGAGTCGAAAAAGGAAGATAGTGACGCCAGGAGAACCTAGTTCATTTGTTACTCGCAGCACCTTGCCTGCGATGCCACAATCTTCAAGGAAGCGTGTGAATGTCAAGCCTAGAACCACATGTTGCTTTACTTGTGTGCAGGAAGGACATTTCGCTCGTGATTGTTCCAAGAAGAACCGTGTTCTAGCTCATCCTGATGAACCCCAAGAAATCCAAGGTCCATCCCAGAAGAAACGCAAGAATCTGATGGGTGGACCTCGAGACCAAGAAGATGTTGCAGAAGCACCTGCGACTCATGCCATAGCTAATGGTACGTTTTCGAACCAAACCTGTGAACCCCATAGTTGGGTTTGCTTTCGTACCCTGAGAAATCCGACGTAAATGGAACACTAGTAGTGTCACGTCGGACTAGAAAGAGTATCTTTAAAATTAACAATACTAACATAACTTCATCTAATTTTAGTTTAATACCTTACAAGAGTTTACAGAACTTACAGAGTTGGTAGCTTAATACCTAACACCAGTTTGAAAATTTATAACCAACTTTTGCGAAACCAAAGAGAAAGGTGCCTTAGGATGTTCTATAACTGTTTGAAAGATGAAAGGTTGGGAAAAAAATATTGTATGAATGAACTATGATTGCTACGAGACAATAAGATCTCTCGTATATGTTGAAGGGACCATATTTTAGAATATGAGATGGTGGAAACTCATTTGAGGTTTAGCTTAGGAGTGAAAGTTGAGGATCATATGATTCTAGTGGAGATGATTTGTGATATATATTATCTAAGGCTAACCAGTTGTGGAGCCCAAAAATTTGGAAGTTATCGGTAACTAAAATTTGTAGCTTAAAGAAATGATTGAGGTTTAGAAAGATTGGTGGAAATTATTGAATTTTAGGAAGCACTTGATACATACAGAGTTGGATTTGCCTAGAAAGAGTGTGTTGAGAATAATTTGTGATATGGGAATGATGATGATCATGTTTTGCATAGGTGATTCTTATCCTGGATTTTAGCAGAAAGATTGATTGTAGTAAAAAGATCATGTTGGATTGGATGGATATTGGGTTTGATGTAGAGATAAATTTGTGGATGTAAAATGATGATTTTTGGATTTTAGGAAAAATCAATATGACTTGGATTTAGTAGATGATCATTCTTGGTGATTTATTCTCGGAGCTTGTCACACTCTATTGAGATTGTTTGGGGAAAATGATTTACCATTGGTCTTGAGATATGAGTTTATATATTTTGAGAAAAGGATTTATAGAAGTAGTACAGAGTTGGAATATGCTTGTTGGATTTGATGGTTTAGCCTTAGCAATATGATCTTGATGAAATACCTTTGAGGGAGACAAATGATTTGAGGCTCGATTTCTAGGAGTATAGTAGATTAAGAGGAAGATAGTGGATTTTCCTGGATTGTTAGAAAATGAGCAATGAAAAGCTCATGCTTAATAAAGATTGTTGGATATCCGATTGATTGGTCTATATAGTGATGAGAGAGTTTATGCCCCAAAGGAGATATAGTGGTATGGCAATCTTGTGAGATTGGAAACAAGTATATCCTTGTCGGAAGGATAATCCATGGATTGATATTGTGGTTTTGAGGAATAATAAGTTCAAGGTTTAGCTTATGGCACCCAGACCTTTGAAAAAACTAACTTGCCGGTGGATTTTGGTAAGATAAATCAAAGGGGGGAAGCACGTGTGCTTAATGTTACCAACCACCAGCGCATGTTTTTTTTAAAAAATGACCTAACATTGTTGTTTCGACCACACCCTCTTTTCGCTTGCCCGCGAATCTCGGGACGAGATTCTTTTAAGGGGGGAAGGTCTGTCACACCCCAGTTTTTGGATTCTTGTACTGTGCTTAAGAAGACAAAAATTAGGGCCAACAAATTTTTTTCTAACAACATGATTGTTTGAACTAACATGTGTTTATGATCTTAATCATATTTGCAACACAAGTTTTGTTTCTTGATAAAACCAATACCAACTTTTTCCTGAAAACAATTATATTATTTATCCTGATGTTTTCCTGATATTACTTGAGTGAATTTTATTCCAAGACTTGGATCATTCTTTTTTGCATCTTAAAATAAACTTTTTCCTTTGTTGGATCCAAGAAAACAAAGTTTCAAAATGATTTAGGAAGGTTTTCTTTTAAGTTTTCTATAGAAAACAATCCCCGAAAATATAGCCAAGTACATGTTTTCTACCTTTGTTTTCACTAGGCTATAAAATGTTATTTTATGTTTTCTTGACTTTTATTTGTTCCTTTCTATATGTACTACAAATACATAAGCTTGGGTTTATTTTCGGATTAATAAAAATTATCTTTTTCTTGTTGTCTTTGTGGTATAAAATTAAGGCAGAAAAAGACATTTTTGGAAAACAGAGAAAAACACCAAGTATACCTTTTTCCGCATTGTTTTCATGGCCTTAAACTATTTCAAATTTGTTTGTAAAAGATGTTTCTGAAATTTATAACATGGTTAACAAGTTCCCATTTTGAAAACAAAATTTGGAAACCATTTGACCCTTGAAAACAAACTCAATTTTTCTAAGTCTTAGACTGAATTTTCTGAATTTTGAACAGTGTGAGATACACTTTTGATCAGATGTTTTCTTTGTGTTTCTTTGCAAATTTGGAAAAGTAACCTTGTCATATGTGTAGACCTCAGTACTAACTCGAGCCAGGATGCATTTCCTTACTTCTAGAAGGCTTGTGTGAGAAGAAAACAAAGAGAGAGAAAGAGATGATGTGGCAAGTATGGGCAGCCCATACCTTGACCTTTTGACCACTTGACTTGCCTTCCCTTGCCTCCAAAAGCCACGCTTGGACTTGCCCTTTCGTGGTCTATGCCTTGGGCAGCCAGAGCTTGAAGGAGAAAGACCAAAAAGGCCCCTGGACTAGCCCATGCCATCCATTGGCATTGAACCCGAGCCCCCCATCTTTGCCCCTACCCTTTCTCCACTGGTACAAGTGATCCCTAGCCTCTCCCCTGCGCCACACTGCTCCTCATACTGACACCACTCCCCCAGCTCGAGATCTAGCCGAGCTAAAGCACCTGTGGACGCCCCGAGCCCGTGAACTTGCCGTCGGTGACCACCACGGCCTCGAGGTGGTTCTGCACGACCTGTGCCTTCCCAACCCCCTCCTCTTCCCTGGATCGAACCCCCACCATCCCTTGAGCCTCCCTGACATGCCCCTGTGGCCTTTCGCTTGCAGGTGCGCCGCCGCCATCGACCTCGCCGCTGTGGACGCCCTGTGTCGCGCCACCGCCAGGAGTCGCGCCCGTGTCCAAACTCTGCTTCCCTCGACGCCCTCGACCCCATCCAACTTCCCCGAGCCCGCGCCAGCCAGCCACGAGCCTCACGGTGAGCACCACGGCCACGTTGTTTTTCCTCCGCCGTCAGGATGAGAGAGAGAGGGGTGAGAGGAAGACGAACGCCACGGACCGTAGATCGCGAGATCAACGGCCACGTTCCCGAGCCCGCGCGCACGCTCAGCGCAGTTGGGTCGCGCCCACGCAAAACCAGCCCGCGCTACTGGATTGTTTTTCTTTTAAGTTTTTAACAGAAACTTGCATGTTTACTTTGGATCTGTCAAAAGTACTAAAATTTCAAAATAAAATCTACCAAAAATCATGAACCTAAGAGTATGTTTTCCTAACCACATAAAAATTGTAGATCTAAGTTTTGGACCATATGTTTCTCACAATGACTACTTTGCCTCAGAGTGTCTATGAACTTGATTTGAACACAACTTTTTGGATCTGTAACTAATATGGTCAAACTAAAAAAATTTGGATAGCTCTTGAATAGATCTATCCATATAACTTTGTCTCACATCAAGGTGAGCTACCAAATGGAAATGCCATCCATTTTGGTAAAAGTCTAGTAGGCTCTTTTGTGATTTTAAGAGTGAGTTCAAAAATGATTTTTGAAGTAAAGCCAACTGGATGAGTTTTATATTGACTAGATCTATCTAATCCTATCTTAGATTAATTTTTGGAGCTCTAGAATAATTTTGGTGAGCAGATCTAGATACAACAGCTTTTCGGTTTTTTGTTTGTAAGTGTGTACTTGTTTGAAATGAATTGTGTGATTGTTTAAATCTTGTTTCCTAGCATGTATAGAGTTGTTATCACTTGTTATTAGGTTGTTATCTTGCAGTACATCTACCTTAGAAAGTGTGCGCATGTATGGAAAGTCCAATGAAAGTAGGAATAACATTTGGTTATTTCTCTAGTTTTATTTTTAGATTATTGTGTGAGCTAGATCTTTGTGTGCTTGATTGAGTAAGTTTAGGCTATGCTAGAAAGGGATCCAGTACCATTTTGGTACTGTTATTTTGAAGTTATTGCCTCTGTTAGCTTGCATGTTATTTTTATAGCAAAGCATGTGTAAGTCTTGTTATTTATTTGCACTAGTATTGTTTTCACTAGTATGAATAGTCTAGTATTGATTGCTTTATTAGATTATTTTTGTCATGAGTGACCAGAGGCTTTGTACCTCTTTTGCCTTGGTATTAGTGGGCCCATAACCCACTGGTCCCATAGCATCTTGGTTGAGGATGAAAATTCCCAACCATACATGTGTGTGAAAATAACATGTTTTATTATATGATTGATTGTTATTTTTTACCAAGGAAAATAGATTGTTTGCTTCACTTATTCAAGTGAAAATTTTATTTCTTATTTGTAAATACTAGTATGTTTAAGGGTGAATTATTTGTTAGCATAATATTCCTTAGGAGTATCATGTTAAGAAATTCTTCACTATTGTGTGCTAAATTGAATTGTTTGCAAACAGAATAAATTCCTTGTGGTTGATAGATTGTTTGTGAATGATTTTTCATTGAGTGTTTGGATTTTTGAAAGTGTTTAGTTAGTCTTTGATTGAGTGCATAGCTACTGGTTGTGTGTTTTATACCTTGGTTGTTTGCTATTTAATCTTTTAGAAAAGCATGTATTACTAGAAATTGTTTATGCATGCTTAATGGTTGTTTCATAGAATTATTTTGATGTTTGTGCTTACTAGCATGTGTAAGGTTTGTGTACTGTTAGTAGGTATATTTATGTTCATGACTTGCTTGTTTAGAGTTAAGCATCCTTGTAGCATTGTTTGCTTCTCTAGTGTGGACTAGTGTCACCACTAGAAATTGTGGTTTTGCTCTAGTGTTGTTATCTTTTATTTTATGAGTGTATGAATTAGTCTAGCATATTTAGGAAGTTATTACTTCTGTTATGATGCCATTACATCTTGAGTTGCATGTGCTATAGTTGTATAATATAAGTATTTCTTATAGCATGCTTGTGTAGATTTTCCCTACTAGTATGCTAAATGCAGTCCTGTTTTTATGATTATTTGATAGGAGTATTATCTTGAGTGATGATTGTGTTTTATATTATTTTTTATGACTTGTTATCATTGATTTTAGCTACTGGTTGGTTTATTTATTTTCATTATTTATGGATTCCATAACTTCAAGTAGACATAAGCATAATCTATAACTAGCATATTCATCTGTGAGGTGGTTGTTTGCTGTTTGGAAACTGTTTGAGTGGTTGCCTTAGCATGAGCCTTACATTTATGTTATTTTATTGTGCTAGGTTTGTTTTTGTTCCTAGTAGCATCTTGTTATCTAAGCATTAGTTTAATCATGAACTTGCTTGGTGATGTTTTGCTTGTGTGTTGTTACTACCCACTGCCATGGGTATTGCTTTGATTGATTGTTATTATTTTAGTAGCCTCACCTCTTGTACCCACAAGCTATATTTTTAGCTTCTTTAATATCTTATTATGAGAGTGGTACACCCACTCCATATATGGTATGTAAGATGTGGGATATGGTTTCTCAACCATATGCTTGTTTGACAATAGTTTTGTGAGATAGTTTTCTAGATAACGTTTGTGAGTTTGCGCTAGTATACATTTGCTTGCCGTATGTGTTGTTTCTTTTAGTTGTTTGGTCTTTAGATCTGAGAGTGTGTCTTTTATTCTTTTACAACGCTAGAAAACGAAGAAGAATAAGAAGTAGTTGTGGAGCTGTGCGTCAAGTTCAAACTACTTCAAGGCCAGGGACATTAAGAGTTTTAAGGCAAGCCATCCTGATGCTTGCTGTTATAATACACTTATCATTATCTCTCATGCATGTTTTACTTCTGAAAAGTTTTCCAAAACTTTGATTTCCAAAAACTATTTTTGAGTGACTACTATTATTATATATACTATATACTATGCTAGTAGTTGGTACTTGGTGTTACCAAGCCCATAGCCACCTTATGGTATTTACCATCACAAAAGTATTAGTCCCTAAGTGGACACCCAAAAATATGTTTTTGCAAAATAATGGCGTTTTATAGAAAACCCGGAGAAAAGGCTGAGCCTTATTCACCGGAGGAATGTTGGAGTGGTCATTTTTGGGAAAAACATGTTTTCAAAAATGACACATAACCTAGTCTTCGTCGGACAACCTTTACCGTACTGCCACTTTACCCCAACATGGGCACGGGGCTTAACTTGAAGTTTGTTCTTGTTAGTGTGTGTTCTATCTCAATTTTGCTATAAGGGATGTGATTTTCCCTCGAACCGAAATGTCGTCAAATCACAACACGAGGCATATAAAGTATGGAATTAATTTTTCCTCCGGATGCGACAGTTGGGTCTCCTGCCGTGGCGATGTGCGACATGGTGTCAGGGAGAACAAACCCAATTGAAGAGATAGTCATATACTAGCTTGAGCATAGTGGATGGTTAGGATCAGTTATCTGATGTTTACATATTGTTGTTACAGCCTGTGGTTGTTCACGGCGTATGTACTGGATCTGGTGGATTGTGTACACCTCTGCAGAGTACAACTATTTTGAAGTAGCCGCGTCCTCGGATATGGACAGTTGAATGGCCATGTAGCTAGCATTGTGTCAATGTTTTCAAAAAGGAGTTTTTAAAAAGGTGTTGGAATCATGAAGTATCGAAGGGAGGAAATCTTGTACGCGGAGGTACCGTTGATGGAAAGCCAAAAGTTGTTTTACAAGAAGTTTTGCAAAGTGAAAACTTTCTTTTACAAAAAATGAGTTTATAAAACCTCTTGTACATGTGATATCTACAAGAGAAAGAAAATTATATTATTTTCTTTTGAAGTATCTTCTTCAACGTAGATACAGAGATTTTCAAAAACAACTATGATATGTCTTACATATATCATTGATAGCAAACCCTATGTATAGCCTACCTATTACACCATATAAGCATACTTGCATCTTTGGTAAGCTACATGATGGATGTCTTGCTGAGTACATTCAAATGTACTCATATTGGTTTCGTCCCTGGTATCAACTTGCCAGATATCGAGAAGGAGTCTCGGAAGGAGATCTACGGGGAGGAGTACGGAGCTGATGGCTTTGCGAACTAGGTTCGTCTCCCGGTCAGCAGCCTGTAGGGTAAGGCGTGACTTGGGCTCTACTACGTTTGTGTGTGTTTAGTTTTCCGCTGTGTGTTGTGTGTTTGCCCTGCGTGGCAGTTGTGTAGACCTGGTCATGTGACCATGTCTTCTTTGTAAGTGTTTATGCAACCGTGTAATGGATATTGTATCTGTGTACCAACTTGATATGTTGTTCACGACTGGTATGATCTGGGATCGTGAATGTATGCATATCGAAGGTGTCCTTGAACAGTGGTTCTGGGCGGACCTTACAATTAAACTGGCTCCTTATTCCAAATATATGAAATATATTGTCTCTAACAAAAGGAAGATTCCTAATGAGGAAATTTCCACTATTCTTGCTAATTACTCTTTCAATGGCAAGATTCCAAAGAAGCTTGGAGATCCTGGTAGTCTTACTATCCCTTGTTCTATTAAAAATAATTATGTCAGAACTGCTTTATGTGACTTAGGAGCTGGAGTTAGTGTTATGCCTTTCTCTCTTTATAATAGATTCTCTCTTGAAAAATTGATACACACTGATATATCTTTGCAAATGGCTGATAAGTCTACTACTATTCCTGTTGGTATATGTGAGAATGTTCATGTTCAAGTTGCTAATAGTTGTTTGATATTAACTGACTTTGTTGTGTTGGAAATGCCTGAAGATGATAATATGTCTATTATTCTTGGGATACCTTTTCTTAACACTGTAGGGGATGTTATTGATTTCAATCAAGGAAAAGTAACTTTTAATGTTATCATAAAGAGCTTACTGTTTATTTTCCCAAGAAGATTGATAGAAGATATGGTTTAAATTCAGTTAAAAATATTGAGACCATCAAGATTGGAGAATTTTATTGTCCCATTCCAATACAACCAAAAGAATATGAAATTATTATGATTGGGACTAATCTATCAAGGCTGAGGTAACATAATTATTTAGTGATTAGGAAAGTTTTGCTTCATATGAAAATTGTACTGGTAACAAGACTTGATCACCCTTGTTAACAAAATGATTTTGAATGAAGAGGACAACATTTTCACTATGTTTTCACCTTCCCCGTTATGTTTTCACCATGTTTACTTATGTTGTCACGTTGCTACTTTAGTATAATCATGTTTTCCATCATCCATATTCATGTTTTCCTCATGGTTTCACCCTTATTACTATGGTTATGCATGTTTTCACCACCCATAATTTTGTTTTCACCACTTCCACCTTTGTTTTCTTTGGTTATTTTTCCATTGGAGTGTCATAGAACCTCTGTTGTTCTGGTTCCGATTTTGTTTTCCACCTTTTCACATTTTTTTTTGGGTTTTTATTAATTACTAAATTCTTGAAATACCTTAAAAATAAAGTTTGCCGAAAAATTCCAGAAAAATCATAATAATTTATATGTAAAAAATGAGGTAGAGAGCCACCTGGGAGAACCCCGGGGGACCCACCAGCCAGGCACACCACAGGGGGGCGCAGCCTGCCCCTGGTGGCGCCAGCACATGGTGTGGGGCCCCCTGGCCCTCCACTAACTCTCTCCCATGCCAAAGATTCCTCTCTCACCCCACAAACTCAAAACATTTCCTAGAGCCCGAGTTCTTGCTGTTCTTCCTCGAGATTTTTCGATCTCTTTGCTCAGCCCATCATTTGTGCTGAAATTTGGTGTATTTGCTCTCCGGTATGTGACTCCTCCGATTATCCAAGTAGAATTTTATTTGGTTGAGTATTTCTTGAGTATTTTGGTGTTGTAGGTGACAGCTTATGTGAGTTTGCATGCTTGATTTAAGTTGAAATTATATAGTTTTGATGCATGTTTAGCATAGTTTCCACTTCATAGTTGCTTGAAATCAATTTTTGTGATGATTATTAAAAATTTCAGAGATGGAGCACAATGTGCATAAACTAAACCAGCATGAGTTGGAGTTGCATGAGGTCATGCCTGTGCACCATGAAGAAAAAGTGTTTCCATCAATCTATCTATGCCAGGAATTCATGCGTGTTACGGGAATTCTGCAGGATTTCTATACTCTTGTGCATAATGCAGGATTGGACCGCTTTATTGAGGATGAACCTACCCAACATTTTAAACTAACTATGTCTATGGTGAAGGACTTTCGCTTTAGATGGTCTTCAACTAACCCTATGGTCCATTACAAAATTTTGTAACAAAGATGTAGACTTGCCTTTTAGTGATTTTTGTGCAGCTATCAAGGTACCGGGATAGAGTTCATGTGAAAAAATAAGAGGGAAGCCTAAACCACTGCTGGATTTATATGAGGAGATTTTCCAAGGCAGAAGCTTCACGGGAGAGAGTGGTAAAATACGAGAAATTCAACTCCCTAGCATTCGATACTTCGCTTATTTAATTTCTAAATGTGTGTTAGCTAGAAAAACTACCAACAAGCTATCTGGTTATGATCTGGCTTTTATCTCAGCTGCCCTACAACATGATAGGTCTTATAACTTTGGTGCTTTAATTGCTTATTGGCTCTCACTTAACCGTGAGAAGGGCGGAATTTGTGGAGGTCTTATTGCCTCACGCTTGCTAGCTTTGTATGGTGTGGAGCCACACCCTTTAGACCTGTAGTTTCCTTTAGAGAGGGTGGACCTTGTTTCCATGATTCAACATAAGTTTCTCTCTACCCATGATCACCTAAAAAATTTATCTTACAAAATAAGTTTCTCCAAACAATTCGGGTGGAGAGTGACTAAAATTGATCGAGTAGTACTTTTGCATGCACCGCTTTTGTTTAATCTTAATGACAGGCAAGGATGGATGCTTTCTGAGAGAGAGCTGGACACATAAATTAAGCACCACCCCCAGCATGGGGAGGATGCCGGAGAGGGGGAGGATAGTGACTTCGTCCAGCCCTCCAACACTGTGGGAATCCCATAACAGCACTCCAGTTATAACTATGTGTCTGCTGTTTCATCTTCATCTTGGGCGCCCGAGTACGACCATGCGAGGGACGACCCACCACAGTGGGGATACTTCCCATGACATGATTGATCTCCACTTAGTCCAAAATCTTAAGCTTGGGGGAGGCACACTGATATCACACACTCATCTATATATCATTTTATGTCGGTTCCTTGTATATCCATATTTTTGTTCCTTTCATTTGTTTTCATTTCTTTTGCTTCTTTCGCCTCTTTTTGTTTTCTTGTTTTGATTCTTGCTTTCCAAAACACAAAAAGGCAAAAATATTTCTGTTATTTTTCATTATTCGCTTAGTTTCTTTTGTTGGTTTGCTTTACTTTCTTGTTTCAGTTTAATATTAGAAATACAAAAACATTTTCTTTGTTTGCTTGTTTCTTCATGTTCTTGTTTTAATTCGAAAACCCAAAAATATTTGTTGTTCTTTTTCGGTTTTGTAAAGTTTGTTGCAGAGTTCACCGTACTTCCGTGACTCCATTGGAGCTTGGTTATCATTCTATATTATTCAATCCACATGAGTGAAGAGCAGTAATGATAATTTACGACAATTCAGGTTGTGGTGAGAGGCTGGTATGAACTCTATTTGTTTTATTTTTGTACATATATTCGTCCATGTGCGCACGCTTAGTTTGTTCGTGTAAGGTGTATGTTATTTAATTGATGCTTAGTAGTCCATGCTCTCTCGTGATTAGTTCCAACTTATTAATAGAAGATATCATGTCATATAAATGTTTGCTTGCATTGTTTTATTCATAGAAGGGTATGACATTGTGGTAACTCCCTTTGATTGTTTCGCTTGAATTGACTTGGCGCATGCTCACGCATGTTTATGACTGAAAACAAAAAGTCAATGCAGCCTCGATGATTTATTTTGCCTCAGAGTATTTGTATTAGTTTTATGCCCCTGTTAATTTTGTTTTGTCGCAAGCATGATTATGACAGTTGTTGCTCTCTTGATTGTCGCTCCCCGTCTATTGCTAGTCTTCACCTGTACTGAGTATGAGCTCTACTCGTGCATCCAACTCCCAAAAACCAAAGTTTTCCAATTGTGTACACAATACCTACCTATATATGTGGTATTTAACCGCCACTCCAAGTAAATTTCTCGTGTGCTACCTTTAAAATGTTCGAAAAATTATTCCTGTTTTGTGCCCCTGTTTTAGCTCATGAGGACGTAAATAGAGAATCTTTATCTCACTTGTTGACTGGATTTCACACCCTGGACTAGTGGCTTCATCCGCTTATCCAAATAATAGAAGAGCAGGCAGCGGGGTGCCCTGCCCAAAATTAATACAAATAATTCTCTTCACTATTTTTGCCCCTGATTTATCAGTCAAAGCATAATTGTGTAAACAAAAGAGAAAGATGGATGGCCTTCTACCCAGATGCGTCCTTCTATGGGAGCCGCTCTTGTGAAGTCTAGTTGGCTTGTGACGTATTGTATTGTCTATTTACCATTCGTTGACATAAGCATACACCTTTCTTAAAAATGTTTCAATACCTCTGTTTAATAAAATAAAAAGCTCTAGCACATGAGTTAATCCATGCTTCCCTCTGCGGAGAGCCTTTGCTTTACTTCTATGTTGAGTCTTCACCTTCTCACTTTATGCACCTTCTTGAAAGCATGGTTGTCATTCTTAGTGTAATGTGCTTGTCCCAAAACACGGTTAATTGTGGTATAACTTTGATGCTTGTATCTTTGATATCATTATTTCTAGTCTTCATTTGAACTTTAGAGGTGCCCTAGAATTTATGTTTTTCTCCATTATTAAGGGCAAGCGAGTACACTTTATCATACCCTATTATGAGCATTGCAATCCTGCAGATTGATTTACTTCATGTTCTTTATTATTAGTTTGTTGGCATCTCTTCATGGTTTGCATAACTGCTAGGTGACTTTTATCTTGCATACATCTTATTATGAATTGCCTCAGCACTTGGTCATATAGTGAGTATATTTACATCATACGAATTAAATGTGTTCGTAAAAGTCTTTTATCGCACTCAATTGTCACTGAATTTCTTGAGGACAAGCAATAAGATAAGCTTGGGGGGAGTTGATACGTCCAAAATGTATCTCTTTTTCCGAACACTTTTCTTATGGTTTGCATCTAAACTTGTGAGTTTTGGATACCACTAACACGGACAAACGCTGTTTTCAGCAGAATTACCTTAGTGTCTCATTTTTGTGCAGAAAAATCAACTTTTGGGAAATTGCCCGAAAAAGACCCCATTGAGCCTATATCACCAGAAGACCCCGGGAGCCAGAAGGACACCTGGAGGGGGGCCATGAGGGGCCCAGACCACTCCTGGGCGCCCCCTAGGCCACACCGCCTAGTGGTGTGGGGGCCACCTACACCCCCTCAGGCTCCCCTTTCGACTACATATGCCCCGTAAACCTAAAACGTGAGGGTTTGTCATATTCCTGAGAAACACAACAGAGCTCCACTACCACCTCGAAACTCAATTCGGGGATTAGAAGTTCCTATTCTGGCGCCCTTCCGGGACGGGGATTCGAAGGAGATCATCACCATCGACACCGCCACCTCTTCTCCATCAACCATCCATGATTCCCCTGCCATGTGTGAGTAAAAACCGTTGTAGGTGAGAGGGATGGAAGGGATTGGATGAGATTGATCATGTAATAATGCCAGATTGTTAGGGCATAGTGCCTAGTATCTACTGTTAGTGTTTTCTATTGTTTTTGCAACTTGGTATGCTTAATGCTTTTCACTAGGGCCCGAGTGACATGATCTCATATTTGAACATGTTATTGTTTCATGAGTATAATTATGTTTCTTGATCATATTTGCAAGTTGTTTACACATGTCATTGTCCGGAACCCGAGGCCCCAAATTAACAGAAATTGGGAAAACCGGAGGGGATGGTTGTGATGTGAGGATCACGTGTGTTCACGGAGTGTTAATGCTTTTCTCCGGTGCTTTATTAAAAGGAGCACCTTAATTATCAGTAGTTTCCCTTGAGGCCCTGCAGCAACGGGCTGGTAGGACAAAAGATGTTGTGCAAGTTTCACATTGCGAGCACGCATGACTATATTGGAACACATGCCTATCGTTAGCCTAGAACTTGGATGCTTTATTATTATTATCTGCAATACCCGTGTTTAGATTATTACATGACCTATGTTATCCATGCAACGCTGATACGTGCATTTTGCATCACTATTTTATATCATAATTTTCATTTATTCATCGATATATTTCATGTTATGATGCAACTCTTATGCTATTTTATCTTATTTTCCATGCTTTATAATTTTTGGAGAATAAACACCGGGACCAGAAATCTGATGGAAAAAACACCGTCGAGATACCATATCTCAAAAGACAGGAGAAGAAGGGGGACATCCGGGGGTTCCTAAAAGTTCAGAGGAGGAACTCAGCCAGAAGGAGAGCCGGAGGGGGGCCACCAGGGGCCCACACCTAGGAGTGTGGCCACCCTAGCCCACCTCTCGGTGTCATCTTTGGCATGCTTGGCCCCGAGGGAACCCTAAGCCTCATTCCATCCTCTAATAATTATTCCGCCGCCGCCTCGGGGCGGAAAACACCCGAGAGAGAAAAGCTCTCTGGCAGGGAGAAATCTGTCGGGGAAATTCCTCTCCGGAGAGGGGAAATCACCGCCATCGTCACCGTAATCACTCCGGGCATCATCAAGATCGTCATCATCATCATCACCACTAGCACCATAACCCTCATAATCCACCTTCATCTCGTTGTAACAATTAGGGGCCTGTATCGTTGTTTTGCATTAGACTTCTCTCCCGGTGTGGATTACTTGTTAGTGGTTGATGCTTGTGAGATTTATCGATGTTTGCACTTTATGACCAGATTGTTATCATACATTAGATCACCTCTGATCAGGATCTATAAGATGTGTTGTGAGTAGTTCGTTTTCTTCTTGAGGACATGGGACAAGTCAAGTTGTTAATAGTGAAGTAATGTTGAATAATATTTAATGTTTGATATTTAAGTTGTGGTGTTATTCTTCTAGTGGTGTCATGTGAACGTTGACTACATGATACTTCACCATTTATGGCCCTAGGGGAATGCATCGTGTATTTGGCTACTAATTGTGGGGTTGTCGGAGTGACAGAAAGCTAAACCCCCTTTAGGAAACCATTACACGAGGGAGCGTAGGATCCCGGAGTTTAAAGTTGTGGTTAGATTTATTTCTTAATTACTTTCTTGTAGTTGCGGATGCTTGCAAGGGGTATAATCACAAGTATGTATTAGTCTTGGATGGGACGGTACATTAGCATAGGTTCACCCACACAACACTTATCAAAACACCAAAAATTATTCAGTTGCATGGAACAAAAGCACTTGACAGACCTCCCGTGTGTCCTCGAGAACGTTTGTTAATCATAAGTAAACTCATTGGCTTGTCCTTTGCTGAAGAAAGGATTCGGCCACTTGCTGCAATTATTATTACTGCATTTTATTTACTCGCACTTTGTTTATCTGCAATATCAAAAAAAACCTACAAATCTATCTTCCAATATTTACAGTTATTCCTTCATCAAAACTGCTTGTCAACACCTTCTGCTCCTCGTTGGGTTCCACACTCTTATTTATCGAAAGTACTACGATACACCCCCTATACTTGTGGGTCATCAATACTATTTTCTGGCGCCGTTGCCGGGGAGTGAAGCACTATTGGGAAGTGGAATTGATAAAGGAAGCTTCTGCTGTAAGTGTTGTTTTTATTTCTGTCTACTGCTTTATTACACTATTTTGGAACTCCTTTTGAGTCCTTATTTGCGGGCACTGCTGCCACTGCTAGGGTAGTAAGTGACCCACCTCCTGATGATTTGGATCCTTATAAAATACCTATAAAGATTGTTAAACATATTATGGATAACTGCTATTCAGGTGATGGAAATGTCCATCCTGGTGATCATTTGCTCTTTTTACATGAATTATGCGAGTTGTTCAAGTGTGCAGGTATTACAATGACCCAAGTGAAGAGGAAATTATTCTCTATATCATTGACAGGCCGAGCCGCTGAATGGTTCAAGCTGCTGAAAAATAGCCAGACTATTGAATGGGAGGACATTGTACCTCTCTTTTATTCTAAATTCTATCCTCCAAGTGAAAATCCATAGAGATAGGAATTATATATATAATTTTTTGCCTCATGATGGAGAGAGTATTGCCCAAGCATGGGGGAGATTGAAGTTTCTAATGCTCAAATGCCCCCATTCATGAGCTCCCTAGTAATATCGTTATTAATAATTTCTATGCAAGGCTTCCTCTTCATGATAAGGATTTATTGGATGCTTCTTGTTCTGGATCATTTACACGTATGAAGGATGAAGCTAAATGGGATCTTCTTGACTGTATTCAAGAAAACACTGAAGCATGGGAGAATGACAAAGGTAGAAATTCAGGTATAAATTATGACTACGAATGCATTAAAACCTTTATGTTATCTGAGGATTCTCATAATGTTAGTGTTGTTTATGGTCTTGATTCTCAAGTTGCTATAAACTTATATAAGGCTTTTGCTTCTTACATTGATATTCCTAAAAAGGAATGGGATAAGTACCATATATGCGCCTTATAAAGATACTATTAATTGTGTTCCTGCTAGAGATATAGAAGTTCATATTGTTGATTCTATTGTGCCTGAACCTTATATTGAGAAAATGCCTTTTCCTGCTAAGGTGAAAGAAAACTCTATGTTAGCTAGTGTGATTAATAAAAGTGCAAAGAAACTTGTAGAACCCGAGGAACAAATAATTGTAGAACCTACCGTAGCAATAGTAAAGGACCTTGTTTCTGAAAATGTAGAAGAGGGACACATTATATTTTGTGAAGATGCTTCTAATATTGTCTCTCATCCTCGTAAATCTAGGAAAACTAGTGTTCATGTGCTATCTGTTAGGATAGGTGATCATTGTTATTATGGTTTATGTGATATTGGTGCTAGTTCTAGTGATATTCCTTATGAGCTTTATAAAGAAATTATACGTGAAATTGGTTCTTGTGAACTTGAAGACATTGATGTGATTATTCAACTTGCTAATAGGGAAACTATTTCTCCAATTGGTATTGTTAGAGATGTGGAGGTCTTATGTGGTAAAACTAAATATCCTGCTGATTTACTAGTACTAGGCACTTCTGCTAGTGATACTTGTCATATTATATTTGGTAGACCTTTCTTAAACACTTGTGGTGCTGTTATTGATTGTAAAAAGGAGAAAATGCTTACGAAGTTTGATGGAGAGTCTTATGAATTTAATTTCTCCAATTTGCTAAAGCACCTTATGAAGCTGAATTGCCTAATGAGAATTATAAAGTTGAACAGTTGGCTGCTATTGCTCTTGCTCCTAACAATCCTTTGCAGCAATACATAGAAGACCACGAAAGTGATGTCTTTATGGAAGAAAGGAATGAAATTGATGAGATTTTCCTACATCAGCCAGCAATGCTAAAACATAATTTACCTGTGGAAGATTTGGGTACAACATTACCACCCAAGGAAGATCCTGTTTTTGATTTAAACCCTTTTCCTGATAATCTTAAATATGCTCATATTGATGATAAGAAATTATATCCTGTTATTATTAGTTCTCAACTTTCTGATAAAGAACAGGAGAGATTATTGGGGAATTTGTGGAGGTCTTATTGCCTCACGCTTGCTAGCTTTGCATGGTGTGGAGCCACACCCTTTAGACCTGTAGTTTCCTTTAGAGAGAGTGGACCTTGTTTCCATGATTCAACATAAGTTTCTCTCTACCCATGCTCACCTGAACAATTTATCTTAAAAAATAACTTTCTCCAAACAATTGGGGTGGAGAGTGACTAAAATTGATAGAGTAGTACTTTTGCTTGCACCTCTTTTGTTTAATCTTAATGACAGACAAGGATGGATGATTTCTGAGAGTGATCTGGACACATACATTAAGCACCATCCCCAACATGGGGAGGATGCCGGAGAAGGGGAGGATAGTGATTTCGTTTAGCCCTCCGACACTGTGGGAATCCCATACCAGCACTAGTTATAACTATGCGCCTGCTGTTTCATGTTCATCTTGGGCGCCCGAGTACGACCATGCGAGGGACGACGCACCACAGTGGGGATACTTCCCACGACATGATTGATCTCCACTTAGGCCAAAATCTTAAGCTTGGGGGAGGCACACTGATATCACACACTCATCTATATATCATTTTCCGTCAGTTCCTTGTATATCCATATTTTTGCTCCTTTCATTTGTTTTCATTTCTTTTGCTTCTTTCGCCTCTTTTTGTTTTCTTGTTTTGATTCTTGCTTTCCAAAACACAAAAAGGCAAAAATATTTCTGTTATTTTTCATTATTCGCTTCTTTAGTTTCTTTTGTTGGTTTGCTTTACTTTCTTGTTTCGGTTTAATATTCAAAAATCCAAAAATAGTTTGCTTTGTTTGCTTGTTTCTTCCTGTTCTTGTTTTAATTCGAAAACCCAAAAATGTTAGTTGTTATTTTTTGGTTTTGTAAATGCTACATGTTGTGTTTGCTGGGATCCGATGATTATTGAATGCTATGTCTTTTTATTATCAATCTATCATGTTATCTTCATGTGTATGTTATTTATGACCTTGCATGCTCTCCGTTGTTAGTAGATGCTCTCGCTAAGTAGATGCTAGTGACTCCAAGAGGGAGTATTTATGCTCGATAGTGGGTTCATGCCTCCTTTGCATCTGTGCTCGAGTGACAAAAATGTGATGGATGGAGGATGTGTTGTTTCCATTAGAGAGAAAACAACGATGTTTACTTCGTTTACATTGTTTACATTACACACTTTGCTTACTGCGATTATCCGTTGCTTGCAACTTAATACCTAACGTTTGTTCGGATGATATTCGAAGGGTGGATTATTTGTCATAGATGCAGTTGGATGACGATCTATGTATTTTGTTGTAATGCCCGCATGAGTCTCATAGTAATCTTTATGTCATGCATGTTTCTTTAACTGTCAATTGCCCAGCTGTAATTTGTTCACCATGGATGTTAGCTATCTTTTATGGAGAGACACCTCTAGTGAACTGTGGACCCCGGTCTATTTTCTCATACTGATAATACACACATTGCTTCCACGGTTTTCACACTTTTTCCACTTCTTTCGCACTGCTTCTACTATTTTCATATTGTTCTCATACTATTTTCCACACCATACATTTAACCTCTTTGTTATCAGCAAAACCGATGAGATTGAGAACCTCACTGCTTTGTTGGGGCAAAGTGAATTGTTTGTGTTGTGTAGGTTCCACGTTGCTACTGAACCGGTAGTGCGCCGTGTCATCTCATCTGTATCAACCTTCTGAAGTTACTCCTTTCTCCTACTGGTCGATTCAACCTTGGTTTCTTTCTGAGGGAAACTTGCTACTGTGCTCTTCATACCTTTCTCTTGGGGTCTCCCAACGAACGTGTGTTACACGCGCATCAAGCTAATTTTCGGCGCCGTTGCAGGGGAGGAAGAGAACTTCTACAAGGGGAGTCTCTCACTTCCAATCTCTTTACTTTTTTTTTGTTTTGCTAAGTTTATTTTGTTTTGTCTTGTGTGCTTCTCTTTATCAAAAACACACAAAAAATTAGCTCTTATTCTAGTTCTAGTTTTATCCTGTTTTTAGTCTTGCTAAAATGAGTGTTCCTGAAGTTGAGGTTCATTCTTTTAAACAACAAGGTGGAGAAAGTTTAAAGGATGATTGGTATAGAATAAGTGATGCTCAACATAGGTGCACTAAGAAATATTCCACTTTAATCCTTCTTAGAAATTTTTATGTTGCCATTACTAGCTGGTATAGGTATGTTCTAGACACTCTTACGAGCGATAATTTTCTGGGAACACCTGCTTTTGAAGCCTGTAATTTAATTATAAGTTTAGTTGGAACACCACCTACTAAGGTTGTTAAAACTTAGATCAGTTTAGTTGATGTTATTAAAAAGCTAAACTCTATGGAGAAAAATTTGCCAAATTTCCTTGGTAATGCTTGCAAAGTTAATGAATCAATAGTAAGTATCAACAAGAGAACTACTGTTTTAGAAGCTAGCAATATCCATGATAGTAAAAATATGAGGATTGTAAATTAGAGGAGGCTATGGAAAATTTAATCTCAACTTTTTCTTCTCTTAAGTTTAAGAGGGATAAACCTTCTATGGGAAAAGATAAAAAATTATATATGTCCCCAAGGTGCCTAAACCAAAATCCCCTAATGTGATTAAAATTAATAAAACTTTTAGTGAAACTAAAAGTGATTTGAATATTGAATCATCTTCAGGGGTGTATAAGGTACCCATTGCTACAATTGGTTTTTTTGAGGAAATTATTGATTTGGATGCTTCTTCACTTGAAAACACGTGAATCCACTTTTAGGGGCCTAGCTAAAAGGCGTTAAAGAAAAGCACTTCTTGGGAGATAACCCGTGGTTTAATTTTTTCTTTGTTTTTTTTCTGTTTTCTTTTAGTCAAGGGGTTTTATACTTCTGTAGAAACTCCTTTGTATATTTATTTTCATGTTTTAGTTGTGCCAAGTGAAGTTTCTTGCGAGAGTTGGAGTTGGTTTTGGATTTCTGCGCAGGAAACAGATTTCTGCTGTGCACCGTAAAACATCGCATAAAATATACAAATATCCGAATGACCTGAAATTTTTTGTGCTTATTTCTCAGATATTTCCGAAACTTTTGGTTCTTAAAGTTTTTCTATCTGAGCAACGTAAGTGCCCATAAAAAATCCGTCTTTACAGATTGTTCTGGTTTTGGCAGATTCTGCCATTTTTCTTGCATTTGCTCTTTTACGATGTCAAGTGGATTTCTTTGCTTCACAAAACATTAGTGGCTGTAGATAATGTTTAAAAGTATCAATAGCACAGTTGCCCATGCAGAACCCATGAATTTTTTTATTGTTGCACTAACCCTCTAATGTGAATTACTCTTTGAGTGTGGTGTGAAGGAAGTTTTCAAGGGTCAAGAGAAGAGGGCGATATAATGTGATCGAGAAGAGTGCAAGGTCAAAGCTTGGGGATGACCCCACGGTTCATCCCAGAAAATTCTATGGATACTCAAGCATATAAGCTTGGGGATGCCCAAGGCATTCTCTTCTTCATCAACAATTTATCAGGTCACTTCTAATGAAACTATATTTTTATTTGGTCACATCATATGAAGTTTACTTGCAGCATCTATTTGTTTTTCTTTTGTTTTCCTTGATGCTATAACATAGTTGGACCCTAGATTTCTTTGTGTGGGAGAGAGACACGCTCCGCTTTTTCATTTGAATACTTTTTATGCTCGTATTCTTAGTTTTCTTCTAGCTGCTGCAAAATTCCTGTTTAGCTCATGTTTTTCTTGCACCTCTTATTCAGAGTTGTTAGTTTTAGTAGAGTTGTGTTAGTACTCTCTTGTTTCATTTCTATATCTCTTAGAGAGTTTTTCTTGTTTTGTGTTTTGTAGAAAATGCTACGTGTGGTAGATGGTATAACAAAAAAGCTTGCATATTCTTGTAGATCATTAAACTGTTTCACTTGATTATTTGTTGTTGTTTTGAGATATTAATTTGCTTAATGGTAAACTTGCTGGTCTAGTAGAGTAAAAACAATAAATGTTTGTTCTAAAAGCTTGAAACTTTGCCACACTCAAATAACCAGTTGATAGGATAATGGTATATGACTTCCTTTGCTGATAGCAATCGTAATGGCTTTTTTACGCGCTACCGTCGGGGTAGCTAACAGTGACTTGTTACTGCCACGAACCCTCTTGGAGTGATTTTTATTATGCCTTGTGAGATCATGATTTTATTTGGAATCTTTTAACTTGTGAGTTCTATGTTGCGATTTTCTGGCACTACCACCATCCGTATTTGCTAGCCTCTTCGGTACTGTGCATTGCTCATTCTCACATTGAGAGTTGGTGCAAACTTCGCCAGTGCATCCAAACCCCGTGGGGGAAATTTGTTCTTCTACAAATAAGAAAAAAATTATCTTCCTCAAAACAGTCACCATACCTACCTACCATGGCATTTCCATAGCCATTCCGAGATATATTTCCATACAACATCCATCATCATTATGTTACTTGTCATGCTTCATTGTTATTTTGCATACTGGTACACTGGCAGGAGCATTTAGTTTTATTTACATCACAGATATTTCAGTTTGAGTTATGAGTACTAAAAGTGTGTTGACTCATTGTAAAATAAAGTGTTGCACCTACCATTGAAGTTATATATCAAAAAAATAAAAGAGAAAAATCCCAAAGATATAAAAAAATTAAAAATAAGAGAGGCAAAAGAGAGAAAATAAAGAGAGAGGGGCAGCACTACTATCATTTATTCCACACGTGTGCTTTGTTTAGCATCATTTACTTCAGTTTGGAGAGGTTTTCATATTATTACTTGCATAACTATGTGGGAAAATTACATTATAGAACTTGGCTTGTATATTCCAATGATGAGCCTCCTCAAAAGAGGTCTAGGTCTTCGTGAGCAAGAAGGTTGGATGCACCCCCCCACTAGTTCCATTGGAGAGCTTTCATACACTTATAGCTCTATGTGCATTCGTTGTGTGGCAATCACTACTCCTTGCATAACTTCGATTATAAGACTTCGTCTTGTCTAATGATCACTTTCAGTTGTGTCAGACTTTCTTCCATTGACCATCCAAACCCCCCATAATGCTCTTTTAGCCATAACATCGTGGTGTCAGGAACCAATCCAGAACGCTTGCTTGTTTTGAGTGCACAATTATTTGAATGACTTTCCTATGTGCATATTGTTGTCACTTGACTTGATCCTAATAGAAGTTGTTGTGATAGTTTGATGCCTTGGATGATTATATTTTTGTTCTTGAAGCTTAAATCATCTCTAATATACTTTGCATAGTGGATTGCCTTTTAGTATTGATTCATTGAAAGGTTTTACTTTGTTATTCCTAATGGTTTATACATTACTCTTTGATATCAACTATAAACCACAACCTTTATTCATTTGATCCTAGTTTACATGCTTTACATTACTATGATGATCAAGTTTATATTGGTAGCATGTCACCTCAGAAATTATGTGTTCTTTATCGTTTACCTACTCGAGGACGGGTAGGAACTAAGCTTGGGGATGTTGATATGTCATAAGCGTATCCTTAATTGCTGATGTTCCATGTTGTTTTCATGCCATATGCTACATGTTTTCCTTACACTTTATGCCTTTTTTATCGACTAGCAAAATATGCCCGTGCGTTGCAACGGATAGATTTCTATTGAAGAAGTTGCACCCCACCAGCACCAGAGAATGCTCCGAAGGTGGAGAATGGAAAGCCAAAGCTATGTCGGCGCCTTCACCTCATAGACACCATCCAATCGCATAAACTTGCCTATCTAAAATACAGTCTAAGAATTCTCGGACCTTCTCGTCTCGGTCGTGGACATGTTAAATTTTGTTAGGTCCATGCCACAACCACGACTATAGATTTTTCATCACCTAGTCATAATATTTGTGCAGAAAATGAACACTATATTTGCTTCACTGATGTGCTATTTGACGTCTGAGACTATCCAAAAGGGGGAAAACAATGAACTTACACTAACTCTCTAGACATTCCATATGTTACCTCGTGTACTATGGATGACACTTGCAAAGGAGTTCACCGAATTCTTCATTTTCCCATCTTTTTTTATGGTCTGAACAAATCGTCTGTAATTTTATAGTCTTGTAAAGCACCAATAAAAAACAGGAGATGTCATACCATCTTTTTCCTTAACCATTCTGAAACTAATCTGGAGATCCTTGAGATCGACATACAGTCTGTACATACAAATGAATGAACAGAACAGATTATAACATCCAGCCTTGCATTCCATTAGCTACAAAAACTATTAGTCCCAACTATGTAAGGAATGAAGAGCAATATAATAACAACTAAAATTACTGAGCGGAAAATAATCGATAGTTATTCATGCATGTTATTTCTAAAGCCGGGATTTGTGATAAGTACACAATGGAAAGCAATATGAAAGAGAGAGTGCAGTTGTTACCTTGTTACCTGATTAGCAGATTCACATGTAGAACGACTGTTCACCTAATTCATAGAACACGATCAGAATACTGAAATTACCAACTGTTTTTTCAACAACATACCACAATATAGGCTTCTATTTTAAATATTATGAAATATAAAGAAAAGAGTACAGGCGAAATTAGACTGCTGGAACATCTTGAATTATTTCAAGACATCAACAATTAATGGCCCGAGTAAGAAGTAGAGCCTAAGCCTGACGGAGCTACTCAATCTTCCTTAACTAAATGAGATCCTAGGCCACTTTTCTGAACACAAACTCAGCCCAAAATCTAATTCCGCTTTGATCTTGCAATCAGTCACAACACAATTAGGGATTAGTCTAGTTGATAGCGATTCATAGATAGAACGGCAGTGTAACATCCCAGTGTTTGGGAAGTTATAAGGATCTAAATTTAATATGTGCATTTGCAAAGCATGCATCTAAAAGTACGGGAAATTTTGGCGCGAAAGTTTAAACGAATCAAAGTGACCCAAGTTTCACTTGACATGATGAAATAGGTCTAGTTCATCTAGTCAAGAGTGCATTTGGAATGATCTTTATAACATAGTATCTTTACAAACCAAATCATTTGATTACACAAACCATAATTGGTTGTGACCTACACAATCTCTCAACAACCTAAACCACATGTCTATAAGTGACTTGGGATAATTCACTAGGTATCTAGAACTCAAAGAGGGGTGAGAATCCAAATCTCATAAATGCTGATCACACTTTCACTAATGAGTAACACATAATTGAACCATCTCATCAACAAATACCCTAGGTTCTGTAAAACAATAACTCTTTAAGTTATCAACCATTCACACAGCATCTTTCCAAGTTATTTAGTACTTACTAAGTGAACCTTCACAAGTAAATAACAAAGGTTCAACAGAACACAAGTGATACAAACAAGTGTTAACCCAAGTCCCACAAGTGGGAAGTAACTTAATTATAATTAATAATATATTTATCGAATATGTACATATCTCCTCAACCATAAAAGAAGTATCTAAAAGAAGTAATAAATCTTCTTAAACTACTTCTAAACCTTGATCATCACACATGATATTCCCAAAGCTCTATATCTGCATTATGAATGACAAAGTTAATAAAGTGATGAATATAAAGTAGATCATGACACCTGGGAGAACAAATAACAACTATGACATAAGTCATTAAAGCTCAATAACTTTCACATGCTCATTGCTTTAAACATCTTATATAAGTGAGCATATGAAACATTAACACATCAATGAACCAGTAGATAAATTTACTATCAAGTCATCATTTCACAAACACTCCACATTTCTATCCAACTCATCATTCAACAACTAAAGTATCTCTGGATACAATTAAGGAGTAACAACAAATCATAACCTCTAGTGGAGAAAGTAAATTGAAAACTAAGTAAACCAATCATATATGATATAAGAACATATCTTGTGGGAAATACAATGAGAAGTTTATGGAAGGATAATAAAAGCATGAAGTAACTCTCAATCTAGATCTTGTTATGTTGTCTAGACCATTCTATCTTGTTTTCCAATCTTCTCTAAATCATTCTGCAAGATAAGAAACCACAAGACAGGAGGAACTATCACATGAAGATCTTCAAGGAGATTATTCAGAGTGTTCTAGGAGTGCTACTCCAATCTACTATAAGAGTATTTGGAAACTCTTATATCTTGATTTGATCTTATTAACTCCTCCTGAAAGAGTGTGGTACTCCAATGTTAGTGTTATATAGAAGTAGTTTGGTAACAAGACTAGCCACCTTGCTAACAAATCACTTTTGTATACTCAAACAACTGAGTGTCATACACAAACAAACATAAAATCATATAACCCAGTACATCTCAACCAAATGTATATGATTAGAAATTTGGAGGCAAGTTTGGCCACTTGTTAACAAATTCTTATTGTATGCATATGGCAACCTGATGTCATAAAATAACTCACATTCTTTTATAATCCTCTAAGTAAAATCCTTGCTTGGAGTAATTGGATGTTTTCACCACAATGGTGAAACAGTTGAGCTTGGAAACCATGAAAGGAACCTACCTGCAATGGACAAAGGTGATAACAGAAGATTAGTGACAACCAGTGACAAGAACATCAAGCAACAGGAGTCAACAAGGAGAAACACTAGTTTAGCAAGGAAGCCTAGCATAAGAAATTATCCAGTGGATCATTAGAATATAATAGAGAGCAAATAACCTCTGTCAAACCATCAGAGATGAAGAGCTCATACTAATGTCTTAGATGAAAACAATTATCAAGTATGAAATAATAACAAGTCATTACATCCACATGTCTTGATATGTGGAGGAAGATGAACACAAGCTTAAAACCTTGTTTTCCAAATCCTTTTCACATGTAAGACTAACAGATGATACCAAAAATTCATCTACATATAATCATGTAGATGACTACATGTTCCAAAACAAACATGGGATAATATCCATATTGGAACCTATGTGGAAAACCAGTAAATAAGATTTCAAAGCCACACATGTTTTCCAATTGATCATGTCCCTAAAATAACAAATCTGATTGATACACACTTAAGTAAAATGTCAACCAAAATTGCTAAAGAGTTTTAGCTATGAAAATAACATAGTATTATAAAAGGAAAACAAGTTCCTTTACCCCTTTAAAATCATTTGGTGTGACATGGAATATAATTCCAAACTAAATGATTTTCATAACAGTACATAGGACCAGCACCAAGTATTTTACTTAATTACTTTCTCTAAGGAATTTGTATCTAGAGGTTCCAATGAGAACACACCACTTGGTGGACCCCATGTGTTTTGTGTGAATATAATTTTCATGCCTAAAATAGATTTTAAGACATCTAATAAATTAAATAGAGGGAAAACAACAAAAATCACTTAATCTAGCACCCTAAATAAAAAATACAAATATTGCTCCAATTCACCAAAACAAAATATGGTGAGATTGCAAATTTGATAAGCTTTCCAAATATATTTTTTAATAATTTTTAGGTTCACAAAAAAGCCCAGAAAACAAGTTTTTCTTCTCAGTTTTAAGTGAAAGAAGGACTAATACGCAAATTACAGAAATTCCAGGGGGTTATCAAAAATCGCCATTTCTTTTTCCTCTTCTTCTTCCTCTGCCAGAAGGCAGAGGAGAAGGATGCCGTGGCGTGGCCACTGCCACCTTCCCGTGGCCGCCCTTCCGTGCGGATAAGAAGGAGGAGGAGCCCTCCAACTCGCCCTCTTCCCCTCTTCTCTCTCTCGCTCACTCTCCGTCTTCCTCTCTGTAGTAGAACTGAGAAACCCGAAACCCTAATCAATGGCCGCCGGCCATTGCCGCCGTTTCCGGCCATCCCGTGAGGAGATGAGAGCACCAGCAGAACCGCCATGATTCCCTACTTCTCCTCGAGCTCGAACAAGCACGGGGATGGTCTGGACGATGGGAATTTCACCACCACTTGCAGGTTCGGTCGCCGCCGATTCCTTCTCGCCGCCGGCGACCACGACCTCCACGAACTTCCTCGACCGGACCACAGTATTCCTGGTGAGCTCAGGCACCTTGTGGTGCTTTTAATTTTGATATTGGGCGAGGATTGGGAATTGCCACCGTGCGCCGCCGTTGGCCGCCGCGCGAATGGACGCCGGCCCAACTCCGGTGACCTCTTGGACCAATAGCCACCACCCCCCAGTTCGCTTTGACTCCCTCTAGCTCGCAGACCAGTCAATTCCACGAAAAAACCAATGAATCCATCGATTTCTTGAGAAACAGAGAGATTTCTCTCTGTGTGATGTCATGGTGACATCACTGTGATGTCACAATTTGGCTTTATCATTTTTCAGAAAATGATTACTAAATTCCAGGAAATAGTTGAATATTGGAAAATTCATATCTCTTATTTAGCCAATCAGAAAAATATAAATAACATACCATATTAATCAGAAAAATCAAATATAATTGTTTATGACATTTTAAAATGTGTTTGATATATTTTAAATTTAAACATTATTTGAATTTAAATTAAATCATTTAAAATTGAGAAAAATAATGAATAATTCATAAAATCAGAAAGATACAAGTTATATACCAAAATAATTAAAATGACAAATACAACTCATCTATGATGTTTCCAAAGTCATTTGAACAAGTTTCATGTGTGCAATAGTTTGCTTAGTCATTTAATTCATTCAAAATTGAGGAGTTAATAATTTATTCAAATATTTTCAGAAAAATAAAATGTTATATCAAATTAAAGAGAAAAGAATTTCCAATTCAAATATGTCAAACATAAAACATTCTGTTTAATTTATAAATTTGTTTCTGTTGGTATAATGGAATTCTATAATATTCTATTATAACAGAAATAACTGCCACACTATTATTTTCTTTATTAATAAAACTCTCGGGTTTCCACACCTACTAAAACCTATCATCACAAGTCATTAGCAAGTATTTTGATGATAGAGTTAGCTGTACTAGTTCATCATTTTCAACTAAACTCATTGTCATTAGCTCTACACTTTTGAAATATAAAATCAAACATGTTTGTGGCCTTTTCAATAATTGTTTACCATGTGCTATTGTCTTGTTGCCTAACCATGTTATAACACTTCTACTTAAACATGATAACAAGTGTTTGTTCAATAAAAGTGAAACACACTTAAGCCTAAAAGAAATAACAACATCACCACAAGTAATGAAACAACTCTAAGTCACCTAACAATTGTGTGAATATGTTATCGTTTCAAACGTGGCTTACACTTGTAAGCTGGGGTATTTTCCAGGGGATTTCACGATGCATCTCATTACTATGCATATATCATCTTGCCAGTGTTTTCTGTAGTCCTTACCGGGACTACTTTGCAATCTTTCAGATGTTTGGATTTCTCTACGCGACCCTCGAACCCCGAAGACATGGATTATTATTGTCATTATTTCAATCTCAGGCAAGTTCATCACTTGCTCATATCCTTTGCAGTACTTCATAACAAACTATTTGCAAAAACCCTATTGTATTATCACCTACTCTCAAATGAATGCATGATCCTATTTTTATAATAATATGACTACCTGAATGACTACCCGAGTGGTAGTGTTCTATGTGGTGGGCGGATGGAACCATGGTAAGATGAATAGGTCAAAGGAAGGTTCCATCTGCATGGGAACGTATTACCTAGGAATTAACAACAACTGCCGTCAGGATTCTTGCGCCGTAAATTCGCGTTGACCATGGATCTTTTGTGGGGGGAGTAAGTCAGTCGTGATACTTTTCTCGTTCGCATGTCAACGGACTGCCAGAGACGTACGCTGTAGGTCTTGCGAGACTACATGCACATGGGTTGGAGACCTTACGTCCCACGGGCTCTGGGGTCTATGAGTGTCTGCCAGGGGCGCGTAGATCTCCATCGTGAGGGGTGGAATCAGGCGTTCAACCTGCTGGCAGAAATGGGTGGGCATGCGTTGTGCGGAGAAGCACGGTTTGGCTTGGACCAACTACCGGGCCCCACACCTGAGTGGGAGTGGACAGGATCTCGAGCCTGGTTGTGCAACATGGTCTTGGTCGTCCATGGGTAAAGTAACGCACCTCTGCAGAGTGTAAAAGGATGTGACATGTTACCCCTTGTTCCGGGAAGGAGCTGCGAACGCCGCAGGAAAGGCAACTCCATGAAAGTTCTAATCCTGTGAAGATCTGGCGGGCATAGTTTTCAGAATTAAAAGCAACCTCTTGAAGAAAGTTTTACAAAACCTTGCATTAGCTTATGACTCTTTCAAGTCTAAAGCTGTAGTTAGTGCATCAACCACCCACTATATATCATGAACTTGCTGAGTAACGCTCGTTACTCATTCTATCCCGTTTGACCCCTGCTTAGAGTTGAAGCCCTATTGAAGTCGTCATCGAGAAGCCATCACTACCTCATGAAGCTAGGTGGAGTGATCTACTACCTAGTCGGTAAAGCATCGTCATCAACAACGCTGGTGGGGGGGGGGCAAGCTATCAAGATGTAGTTAGAGACCATTCTTAGACTTAGTTATTTCAAGTCATAGATTAGGGCTGGCATCAGCCGTAGTGGATTATTTCTGAGCTAGAGATCTTCTCCAGCTTGGAGCTGCGTATTGCTTCTTCTGATGTTTCATTTGCAGGATATCTTCTTGATTCATCAAGGAGACTCTCAAGATTTTGTAATGAAGTTTGTATCCTATAGCTTTGCTTGGACCCGCTGTGTTTCTGTTGTACCACTCTGGGGAATGTAATATTCACGGATAAGTCCTTCTGTGAGTATTATGTCACCGACTTGCGCACTACACATGCAGTGGTGTGCTGGGTCACCACAGGCAGCCTGTCCTGGACACGCCGGCGGAGGCCGAGCTTCTCATGTGCGCCTCCGCGGCGGGGACACCGGCGACCAAGTATTGGTGAAGCCGTTCGTCATTGAGTCGAGGACGCACCATAACGTCGGAGCATGCTCTATCCTCACCACGTCTTACTACTGTCGCTTGACTGCTCTCCCAGTCCTAAAAGTTTCCTGAACCGATCTATGGAGGAGACGGACACAGCCAGCTGAGGGGAAGTGCATTGTGGAGGAGAGGGAGGGACGGTCAGGGTCCATGGAGCACTTCACCTCGCCAGCCGCACAACATCGTCGTGCTCACTGTCACTTGGCCGACGAGCATGCTGAGGTCGTGTTGACGATCGTCGCTGCACCGAGGATAGCAAGTTCGCAACGTCCGGACAACACATACGGATCGCAATCGTAGGAGTGGGACACGCGTGATTTCGAGGGTGTCATGTTGAGTATCTATTTGCGAACACGTACGGTTGCCTGCCTAGGATCGTAGGTATCTCGTAGGAAAAAGACCGTGAACAATTCCAGCTCCATGCTGAGATGCTAATCTAGCAGGATTCTAACGTTGTATACCAAGATGACATAGCAAACAGGAGATTGGTACGCAGACGAATAAAAATAGAGAAATAATTACCGATGGCAATTGTGGGTAATTTGTGTCAACTTTGAGGATAATTTAGATGACGGACCAACCAACCAACCAAGGAAGCCTTGACGCTTTTATTATTAGGTATAGATTTCCCGGGACTAACCTATTGACAAGATGCCATAGAGCCAGATCTGCTATTTTTAGTTTCAGAAAAGTTGTTCTAGAAATATTCTCGGAATTGGAAAATTCGAAGCCCGGAAGTCTTAGAATTCCCGAAGGTTCCACGGAGTCCCAAAGAGGCCCGGAGAGGGGCCACACCATAGGGCCGTGCGTCTGGGGTGGTGTGGGCCCCTCGGGCGTCCACCGCCATCGCCATTTCGCCTATTTATTTCCCCTGATACGTCAACCCTAATAAGATACCACTTTTTCCGAGAAACACCCGAGGCCGCCGTCATCGTTAACCAGAGATTGGGAGGGTTCTGGAGCTCTCCCCGGCACCCTGCCGGGAGGGGAATTCATCACCGGATGGGTCTACACCACCATGCCCGCCTCCGGAGTGATGCGTGAGTAGTTCATCCCTGGACTACGGGTCCATAGCAGTAGCTGGATGGTTGTACTCTCCACCGTATGCCTCATATTATGCATCTATAATACCATTTAAGATTATAGCAGTCAATCGAGATCATCTAGATTGTTATTGACTGCTATGTCTTTTGATTATCAATCTATCATGTTATCTTCAAGTGTATGTTATTTATGATCTATCATGCTCTCCCTTGTTAGTAGATGCTCTGACCAAGTAGATGCTAGTGACTCTAAGAGGGGGTATTTATGCTTGATAGTGGGTTCATGCCTCCCTTGCATCTGTGCTCGAGTGACAAAAACGTGACGGGTGGAGGATGTGTTGTTGCCATTAGGGAGAAAACAACGATGTTTACTTTGTTTACATTATACACTTTCCTTACTGCGATTATCTGTTGCTTACAACTTAATACCCAACGTTTGTTCGGATGATATTCGAAGGGTGGATTATTAGTCATAGATGCAGTTGGATGACGATCTATGTATTTTGATGTAATGCCTGCATAAATCTCATAGTAATCTTTATGTCATGCATGTTTCTTTATCTGTCAATTGCCCAGCTGTAATTTGTTCACCACGCATGTTAGCTATGTTTTATGGAGAGACACCTCTAGTGAACTGTGGACCCCGGTATATTTTCTCATACTGATAATACACACACTGCTTCCACTGTTTTCACACTGCTTTCGCACTGCTTCTACTGTTTTCATTTTTTTTCACACCATACATTTAACCTCCTTGTTATCAACAAAACAGATGAGATTGACAACCTCGCTGCTTCATTGGGACAAAGTGAATTGTTTGTGTTGTGTAGGTTCCATGTTGCTGCTGAACCGGTAGTGCTCCTTGCCATCTCAGCTGCATCAACCTTCTGAAGTTACTCCTTCCTCCTACCGGTCGATTCAACCTTGGTTTCTTTCTGAGGGAAACTTGCTATTGTGCTCTTCATACCTTCCTCTTGGGGTCTCCCAACGAACGTGTGTTACACGCGCATCAGGCGCCCACCGCCATCGTCCTTTCGCCTATTTATTCCCCCCCCCCCCCCGAGGCGTAAACCCTGAAAATATACCACTTTTCCATGACAAACACTCGAGGCCGCCGTCATCGTCAACCCGAGTTCAGGAGGGTTCTGGAGTTCTCCCTGGCACCCTGTCGGGAGGGGAAATCATCACCGGAGGGCTTTACACCACCATGCCCGCCTCCGGAGTGATGCATGAGTAGTTCATCTTTGGACTACGGGTCCATAGCAGTAGCTAGATGGTTGTTCTCTCCTCTTTATGCCTCATGTTTAGATCTCGTGAGCTTCCCTACATGATCGAGATCATCTTATTGTAATGCTACATGTTGTGTTTGCTGGGATCCGATGATTATTGAATGTTATGTCTCTTGATTATCAATATATCATGTTATCTTCATGTGTATGTTATTTATGATCTTGCATGCTCTTTGTTGTTAGTAAATGCTCTAGCCAAGTAGATACTAGTAACTTCAAGAGGGAGTATTTTGAAGGGGAACGTAGCATAGAAAACAAAAATTTTCCTACGCGAGAGATACCCGAAAGGCCAAGATCTAATCTAGGAGACGAAGTGCAACGGGCAACAAGAGGGTTAAGGAGAACACATACCCTCGAAGACTCAAAGTGGTACGAGATCAAATCTCGTTGTTGGCGTAGTCGTACTCACACCGACCCCGATAGCGAGAAGATGGCACCGCAATCCGGCGGTGCATCTGTGATCGGTCACACGTACGGTTGATGACGACCTCCGTTCCCTCGTTCCAGCGGGGCGCGGAAGTAGAGGATCCCTCGGAAATCCAGCAGCACGACGACGTGGTGGTGGTGAAGAATCCCACGGTCAGGGCTTCACCAAGCCGGAGACCATGAAATGGAGCAGCGGGTGGAGGGAAATAGAAGTGGCCAAGTGTGTGGAGGAGGGAGAGCTCTCACCCTCCTTTTATAGGAGAGGGGGGAGGCAGCCCAAGGGGGGTGCGGCCAGCCCCATGGTGTGCCCCCACCTCTTCCCTCATGATGTGAGTGGACACTCCACTCACACCCACTCATTTTCTTTTAAACCCCACTTAGAAAATCCAAGAGTTTTTCTTTAATAAATCAATAAAACATTTTTATTTCTTTATTTCAGCATTTGTTAATTCTATTAACAAACATTTGCATAAATCACCTCGAATCATTTGTTAATTCTATTAACAACCATTCGACGAAAAACCCCTTGAACTATTTCAATTTTCCCCGAAACAATTTCGGTGCTGTCCAAAATATTCTTCGATATTCCGTATCCTCTCAAACGCGTCATCGAACCTTAAGTGTGTCACCCTACGGTTCACGAATAAGATAGACATGATCGAGACTCCTCTCCGATCAATAATCAACAGCGGGATCTGGAGATCCGTGATGACTCCTATATATTCAACGATGACTCTCGTGATCGTGTGAACCAACAACGCCGTGAACTATTCCCTTTGTCTCGCGATATTTTACTTGTCCGAGATTCGATCATTGGTATCAACCATACCTTGTTCAATCTCGTTACCGACAAGTACTCTTTTCTCGTTCCCGTGATATAACATCCTTGTGATCATATCACGTGCTTGCAAGCGGTTTCGATGTGATATCACCGAGAGGGCCCAGAGTATATCTCTCCGTCATTTGGATGGACAAATCCCACTCTTGATCCATGATCCTCAACTAATACTTTCCGAATACTTAACGACACCTTTATAGTCACCCTGTTACGGTGTGACGTTTGATGCCATCAAAGCACTCTTCCGGTATCAGTGATTGACATGATCTCAAGGTCTAAGGAATAAGTTACTTCGTATGTTTGATATAACAATGTAAACTAAATGACTTGATCGCATTGCTATATTCTCTTTGGGTATATGTTCATCACATCATTCTTCTAATGACATGACCCCGTTATTAATAACATCCAATGTTCATGATCAGGAAACCTTGATCATCTATTAATCAACGAGCTAGTTAAAAGAGAGGCTTTACTAGGAACCATTGTTTGTTTATTAAGCACACATGTATCAACGTTTCCGGTTAATACAATTCTAGCATGAGAAATAAACATTCATCATAAACAAGGAATAAGATAATAACCATTTTATTATTGCCTCTCGGGCATATTCCCTTCAGTCTCCCACTTGCACTAGAGTCAATAATCTAGTCTGTAAGCACTTAACACATATGGCGTACCAGTGTTATTACCATGCTTCGCATGTGGTAAACATTATCAAAAAGATCTGAACTGTTCAGGTCCTATTGTATTTGCATGTTCTTTGCGTCTACACGCATCACTCATTCTCTAATGAGATGGCTTTGTATATATATGGTCAATTGGTGAAAACTTAATTCCTCAGCTTAAACTGATGTCACTAACATTGTGAAAATGTAGCTTCATAGTGTTAGCATTCTTGGAAACTCACCAAGTTCCGGTGATACCTTAATTTCTCAGCTTAAACTGATGTTACTAACATTGTGAAAATGTAGCTTCATAGTTTCAGCATTCTTGGAAATTCACCAAGTTCAATAAAGAACTCCTTGACACAAAATACGCTTATAATCAGTTGTCAACACAACGATATACTTTAGCCTTTGTTGTAGTATCTGTCACAATATTTTAATTTTGAAACTCTTTCAAATCCAGCATGGAACTTTCTTCCATCCTATTGTGCTACCGTTCATCACATATTTTAATTGAGATAAAATTACTTGAATAAATGACAAGACTATTAGTGCAACATATTACAACAAATATTTTGTCATTACTATATGGGAAAACATATCCTTAGCATTTCTAAAATGACACAAGGATCTCTCCCACTGTCGTCTAATCATCATATGAATTATCCTACTATAGCATTTTATAGCATAGGACTCATCTGGTTGTGTACATAGCATGGAAACATGACTTAGAAATCTCAATTTCAATGATGCTCATCATGTGTCAAAACACATGAATCTTGCTCAATTATTTTCCATGTGACAAGAACTCCTTCTTATCAATTTTATATTGACTTACTTCAATATTTCATCTATGTAATTTGGCTTCAATCATATCAGGCGCTTGAATCCATCTTTTATAGACATCGATGCCCAATATCTTCCAAGCCTTTCATCAATATGAAAATCTTAACCGTGTTAATTTAAAATACATATTTTCCAATCAACCATATGTCATCTACATAAAGTATTGGAAATATGTCATAGCGCTCCCACTTAATTTCTTGTAACTTTACAAGCATCTTTATCATTCATGATGGAATCAAACTCTTTTGATAACTTCATTAAGGTAAAGATTTCAACTTCGGTATGCTCACTTCAACCATTGAAGTGTGCATACCTTTCTAGCAACCTTTTTGAATTTTACAAAACTCTCAGACTGTGTCAAGTACACATCCTTGATAAAACTTCCTTGAGAGGAGAGTTGGTTTTGTTATTCAACTGCCATATCATAATATGTAACCTTTTGCTAGAACTATCTGCAAAGACTAAAGCATCACTACGGAAGATCAAAATCTTGTAGTAGTTAACTCTTTGAACTTCGTCGAAAACAACTTTTCGATAAGTACAATTTTAATAAGATGTAAAATCCATGTCTTTGTCGCTATATAGACCCTTTTGCTATCGCTAGGCATCATGCCTATCGAAAGGACTACCAAGTCACATACTTGATATTCATACAAGGATACTATGGCGGATATAATGACTCATAGTCAATTTTACGAAGCCAGGGCCCATCATTTGCTTCCTTTATAAGGTTCAGGTCCTTTTGTTGTCAAAACAACACTTTACACTTAAACCACAAGTTGTTCTAAGTACAAAGTTTTTGGACTTTACTGGTACAGTTCGCAAACTCATTTGAAGTATCTACAACATTTGTAGTGTCTTCTACTTAGTCAAAATAGTAAACCCCGGAACAACTTCCAGTGCTGCGCTACTCTTGACATGATAACGAAGATTCTCTAACCTCGTTGAGTTTGTACTGTGCTCCCACTCACTTGTTTCGCAAGAACTACTTTCTCGAGAAATCAACCCTTTCTGACAAACAACATTTGTCTTTTGGTTCGGTGATAGGAGAAATACCCAATGTTTTATTTGGGATAACCTTATAAACATACATTTATCCTATTTTGGTTGTAAACATTTTACACATGCTATGCATACCAAAACTTAAGAAAAATGACAATTCGGGTCATTACCCAAACCATATCTTATATGTTCTCAGTTTCAACGGATCATGATGGTGCTCTTTTCAGTGTAAAAGCGGTTGTCCTTAATGTATAAACTACAAAATTATAATGGCAATTTTATTAATCTTACCATGTCAAACAGGGTTTGATTTTGTCTTTTGAATACTCCAATCTAATGTGGGGTATTCGAGAAGTATAAGTTGTAGAACAATTCTGCAACTTCTCAGATGTTTTGCTAAACTTGTAACTCAAACTTTATCCTTTATGATCCAATCATAAATACTTGATTATCTTGTTACATTGATTTTATCTTCATACTAACAACCTTTTGAACCAATTCAAAATGTCAAACTCTGTTCCCTTTAAATAGATATACTCACATATCTACTTAAATCATCAACATAATTTTATGAAGGAAAAATTAATCCACCATACATGACTACACATAATGGACTATATACATCAATATGTATAATCTCCACTAAATTAGTCGTCCATTCTACTTTGGCATATGAACGGAATTCTAGTCATCGTTTGGAAGAGGTCTCACAAGCGTCAATTTACTCAAAACAAAATGACTCCGGAAGTCCATCAATATGGAGTTCCTTCATGTTTTCCTTTCCGATATGAACTAAAATGGTGGTGTCACAATTTAAGTGAAACTCTTCAACGTCTTGCAACGTTTAGCATTTAGTCTTATAGATGTTTACTTTACCAACATGATTTATATTAACATATCCATCAATTATGGAATATGATCATAGTTTGAACAATCTCATTTGTTCTCACAAAAGACTAGAACAAAATAACAAATTATTAAGTTCTTCAAATAAATCTTGACTGGTTGGTTCGATACGACAATGAACACAATAACACTTTATTTATGTTCTTGTCATAATCGATTCCACATCTATTACTAGTTCCTTTTAGGCCCTTGTATTTCTTTCATTGCGTTGCTTTGTATGACAACTCATACCAACCAATGTGGTATCAAAATACCCAAAAATACTTTGTTAACTAGTAATACATCTATAACTTGTATATCAAGCATATACTCTTGAGCTGGACTTTCCAGTTATCTTCTTTTTCTGCCATATATCTATTTGTAATTCTATTTTCAATATTCCCTTTCCTTTATAGAAGAATCATTCAACATCAAACAATGCTAGTCTTACTAGCTCATTTTCTTTGGCGTGTTAGTCATATACTATCACCCATTGAGTCATACTTTGAGTTTGATTGTTCTACTAATATCACCATATTAATAGCATTCTTCTAGATTCCACTCTTAACAATTTCTAAGTAAGGTAAAATACTTTACCCATACTTCTAATCCATCCCATCATAACAATTTTATGATTAAGTTACTATAGCTCGAAGGAAGGGATTTAGAGGATAATTTTGAGCGCCCAACTTCTTGGAATATTCAAGCGCCTAGCGTCTTCAATCATTGCATATATTCAGATAATATAAGCAAACATTATCACGCTAAATTTGCATATATTCAGATAATATAAGCAAACATTGTCACGCTAAATTATACTCAGTCATGTTGCCACAAATAAGTTTCTAGATATCAATATATCTTTCACTTGATTGTTTCTGAAAACAACTCTTTTCAGTTCCTAAATCACCTTGATCAACAAAACATTCTTTTGAAGATAAAGTAATACGGAAGCAACCATGACTCTGGATTCTAAGTAGGAATTATTTGCTCTCTAGATTAATCAATCATTAACCACATGGAGCTAGGTAGGAAATACCAAAAATCTACAATAGGACTCAATTTTAAATTTCACTAATACGGTACCAATCTTAAATGGTATTTACCAGATCATAACAGTTATATCTCAATTAACAATCTAAGTGTAAGGTAATTATAGATGCCAATGAATACTACAATTTGTGCAAATTCACTTTGATTGGTTGTTCATGATAAATAAGTTCAAGTTAATTCAAAAATTAAACCATGAACTCCCACTCAAAAACAACATCCCTCTTAGTCATCTTTAGTGATTACACGAACCAAATTCACTACACCAAAACCGATCATCACGTGAGATGATGTAGTTTCAAAGGCGAACATCGACATGTTCATCATATCATCCATATGACTCATGCTTTACCTTTCGGTTACGTGTTCCGAGGCCATGTCTGTACATGCTAGGCTCGCCAAGTAGAACCGTAGTATTGCGTGTGTTTCAAGGCCATGTCTGTACATGCTAGGATTGAAAACACCCGTTGTATGCGAACGTTGAGTCTGTCACACCCGATCATCACGTGGTGTCTCGAAACGACGAACTTTCTTAACGGTGCATACTTAAGGAAGAACACATTATTATCTTGATATTAAGTGAGAGGGATCATCTTATAATGCTACCATCGTTATCTAAGCAACACAAGATGCATAAAAAGGATTAACATCACAGACATCACATGAAAGGATAATGTGATATGATATGGTCCTTCTTGCACTTGATCTCCATCATGTGCATTATGGTATGATCTCAATCATTCCACCGGCGTGGTACCAAGTACCACGGTACCCCAAAATTGTTTGTCCATCAATAAGAAGACAACCATATGGATACCTTACGGTATATCAATAATTTACAAAATAGATCATCTCATAATCAAATTTGTAATATTGACCATATCACATCACATGCCCAGCAAAAACTAGTTAGACGCTTCTAATTTATTTTTGCATATTTTACGTGGCTTAGGGCTTTCGAGGATAGAACCGTTCATACCTACGAACATCAACCACAACGTTGATAAACATATTTTTAGCAACCCTTCATAGATTAGATCTTAACTATAGTAGGAGAAACAGACACCCGCAAGCCACTTATGCAATACAAGTTGCATGTCAGTTGTGGAACAAGTCTCATGTACGTGGACATGTAAGGTTAGTCCGGGCCGCTTCATCCCACTATGCCACTAAGATCATAAAATAGTCAAGGAGGTAATAACATGATCATCAACGCCCACATACACCTATGTGTTCTACCCGTACAAAACATCTACGCATAGATCCGGCTCTGATACCACTGAAGGGGAACGTAGCATAGAAAACAAAAATTTTCCTACGCGAGAGATACCCGAAAGGCCAAGATCTAATCTAGGAGACGAAGTGCAACGGGCAACAAGAGGGTTAAGGAGAACACATACCCTCGAAGACTCAAAGTGGTACGAGATCAAATCTCGTTGTTGGCGTAGTCGTACTCACACCGACCCCGATAGCGAGAAGATGGCACCGCAATCCGGCGGTGCATCCGTGATCGGTCACACGTACGGTTGATGACGACCTCCGTTCCCTCGTTCCAGCGGGGCGCGGAAGTAGAGGATCCCTCGGAAATCCAGCAGCACGACGACGTGGTGGTGGTGAAGAATCCCACAGTCAGGGCTTCACCAAGCCGGAGACCATGAAATGGAGCAGCGGGTGGAGGGAAATGGAAGTGGCCAAGTGTGTGGAGGAGGGAGAGCTCTCACCCTCCTTTTATAGGAGAGGGGGGAGGCAGCCCAAGGGGGGTGCGGCCAGCCCCATGGTGTGCCCCCACCTCTTCCCTCATGATGTGAGTGGACACTCCACTCACACCCACTCATTTTCCTTTAAACCCCACTTAGAAAATCCAAGAGTTTTTCTTTAATAAATCAATAAAACATTTTTATTTCTTTATTTCAGCATTTGTTAATTCTATTAACAAACATTTGCATAAAGCACCTCGAATCATTTGTTAATTCTATTAACAACCATTCGACGAAAAACCCCTTGAACTATTTCAATTTTCCCCGAAACAATTTCGGTGCTGTCCAAAATATTCTTCGATATTCCGTATCCTCTCAAACGCGTCATCGAACCTTAAGTGTGTCACCCTACGGTTCACGAATAAGATAGACATGATCGAGACTCCTCTCCGATCAATAATCAACAGCGGGATCTGGAGATCCGTGATGACTCCTATATATTCAACGATGACTCTCGTGATCGTGTGAACCAACAACGTCGTGAACTATTCCCTTTGTCTCGCGATATTTTACTTGTCCGAGATTCGATCATTGGTATCAACCATACCTTGTTCAATCTCGTTACCGACAAGTACTCTTTTCTCGTTCCCGTGATATAACATCCTTGTGATCATATCACGTGCTTGCAAGCGGTTTCGATGTGATATCACCGAGAGGGCCCAGAGTATATCTCTCCGTCATTTGGATGGACAAATCCCACTCTTGATCCATGATCCTCAACTAATACTTTCCGAATACTTAACGACACCTTTATAGTCACCCTGTTACGGTGTGACGTTTGATGCCATCAAAGCACTCTTCCGGTATCAGTGATTGACATGATCTCAAGGTCTAAGGAATAAGTTACTTCGTATGTTTGATATAACAATGTAAACTAAATGACTTGATCGCATTGCTATATTCTCTTTGGGTATATGTTCATCACATCATTCTTCTAATGACATGACCCCGTTATTAATAACATCCAATGTTCATGATCAGGAAACCTTGATCATCTATTAATCAACGAGCTAGTTAAAAGAGAGGCTTTACTAGGAACCATTGTTTGTTTATTAAGCACACATGTATCAACGTTTACGGTTAATACAATTCTAGCATGAGAAATAAACATTCATCATAAACAAGGAATAAGATAATAACCATTTTATTATTGCCTCTCGGGCATATTCCCTTCATATTTATGCTCGATAGTGGGTTCATGCCTCCTTTGCATCTGTGCTCGAGTGATAGAAACGTGATGGATGGAGGATGTGTTGTTGCCATTAGGGAGAAAACAAAGATGTTTAGATTACACACTTTGCTTACTGCGATTATCTGTTGCTTTCAACTTAATACCCAAGGTTTGTTCGGATGATATTCTGAGGGTAGATTATTATTCATAGATGGGGTTGGATAACATTCTATGATTCTTTTTGTAATGCCCGCATGAATCACATAGTAATCATCATGTCATGCATGTTTCATTATCTATCAATTGCCCAGCTGTAATTTTTTCACCACACATGTTATCTATCTTTTATGGAGAGACACCACTAGTGAACTATGGACCCTGATGCTTCACCTTGGTGGTGTGTTGGGAACCCCAAGAGGAGGGTATGATGAGCATGGCGGTAGGAAATTCCCCTTAGTTAAGAACCAAGGTTATTAATCCAGTAGGAGAAAGAGGATCTTCAGAAGGTTGATGCCACTGACAGTGGTGATGGCGCCTCACCGGTGTCAGCAACAACGTGGAACCTGCACACAACACAACCAAAATACTTTGTCCCAACGGTACAGTGAGGTTGTCAATATCACCGGTCTTGCTGAACACAAAGATTACACGTATAGTGTGGAAAATGGTGTATGCTTGCAGTAAGTAAAGAAAGCAGGAAATTGTAGTGGTTTGTTTAACAGTGTAGGAAAATGGACCAGGGTTCATAGATTCACTAGTGGTGTCTCTCCATAAAAGATAGCATGTTGGGTGAACAAATTACAGCTGGGCAATTGACAAATAAAGGTTTCACCTTAGTGCACATTCATAACATGATGACTACTATGATATTTAGTGCGGGCATTACAACAATATACATAGACCATAATCCAACTGCATCTATGACTAATAATCCACCCTCAGGTGATCATCCGAACCCCCTTAGGTATTAAGTTGCAAGCAACAGATAATTGCATTAAACAATGTGTGTAAAGTAAGCAATGATTGTACATGCGGGCACTCACACCGCTGTTTTCACCCTAGTGGCAACAGCACATCCTCCCCCGTCACGTTTCTGTCACTCGAGCATAGGCGAAAAGGAGGCATGAACCCACTATCGAGCATAAATACTCCCTCTTGCAGTCACTAGCAACTACTTGGCCAGAGCAACCACTAGCAACGGAAAGCATGCAAGATCAAAAATAGCATATGCAATAAAGACTATAATCAACTTGGCATAAGTTCGGTATTCACCGGATCCCAGCAAACACAACACATAGAATTACATAAGAACAATCTCAATCATGTTAGGCAGCTCACGAGATCTAAACATGGAGGCATATGAGGAGGATACAACCATCTAGCTGCTGTTATGGACCCGTAGTCCAAGGATGAACTAATCACGCATCACTCCTGAGGCAGGCATGGTGCTGGAGAAGCCTTCGGTGATGATTTCCTCTCCGGTAGGGTGCCGAGAGACAGCTTCAGAACCCCCTGATCTAGGGTTGATGACGACGGCTGTTGCAGAACTTTTTGGGGATATTTGATGAGGGTCTAGGGTTTTCCATCCGGGGGGAATAAATAGGCGAAAGGGCAAAGGCGGTGGAGCCCTAGGGGTCCCACACCACCAGCTGGCGCGGCCAGGGGGTGCGCCACCCCATGGTGTGGCCCCCCTGGTGCCCGTCTTCGACTCCTCTTCGGTCTTCTGGATGCTTCTGGGGAAAATAGGCACTTTAGGCTTTGTGGGGTCCAATTCCAAGAATATTTCTAGAACAACTTTTCTAAAATAAAAAACAGCAGAAAACAGGGAACTGGCACTTGGCATCTTGTTAATAGGTTAGTCCCGGAAAACATGTAAAAATGCTATAAAGAAGGGAGAAAACATGTAGCAATTGGCATAATATTATCATGAAGCATCAGAAATTATAGATATGTTGGAGACGTATCAGACCTCGGTCCATTTTCTCATATTGATAATACAACCCATGCTATTACTGTTTTCACACTGCTTCCACTGTTTTCACACTCCTACTATTGTTTTCACATTGTTCTCATACTGTTTTCCACACCATACATTTAACCTGTTTGTTATCAGCAAAACCGGTGAGATTGACAACCTCACTGCTTCATTGGGGCAAACTGAATTGATTTTGTTGTGTATGTTCCACGTTGCTGCTGAACCAGTAGTGTGCCCTACCTCATCAACTGCATCAACCTTCAGAAGTTGCTTGTCATCCTACTGGTTGATTCAACCTTGGTTTCTTTTCTGAGGGAAAACTTGCTGATGTGCTCTTCACACCTTGCTCTTGTGGTCTCCCAACGAGTGCAAGACATGCACCATCAAGACAAGCTGCGTTTTTATTGCCTAGAAACACTCTAGTTTTCACTCTTATTGTTCTGTGAGTGTTTAGTGTTATCTAGTACTTCGTTCAGCTCTTGTTTTTCACTCGGATTTTGTTCAGAGATTGTTGTTTTGCTTCAACTATATTTGATTATCTATCTGGTCTTTGATGTTTATTTTCTTTGGGAGTCGTTTCGAATAAGTTGATTGGTGTTGGAGAAGAGTAAATTGTTTCATGCTTATAGTGGTGAAATTGGAAGCTTGTTTCGACTGTGGCTTAGGCTTTGGCATGTAATGTTAGATGTTATTTTAATTGTGTGCTTAGTTATTGATGATGTCAAGACTAGTATCAAATAGCTAAGAGTGCTTAATGTGCCATGGAAATTAATTATGTGTTGTTTTCTCATAATGAAACATGGTATTGTGGTATTTCTCCTTTGAATGCTTTATCTGAATTGACTTGGATCATGATCACACCATGTTATGACTACGAACAAAGTCACTTATAGCCTTGATGATAATTTAGTTTTTTACTTGTAATATCACTTCATGCTTTGATTCATGATGTTTTGTCGCTATGCATGATTATGGCCATTATTGCTCTCTTAGTTGGTTGCTCCCAGTCTTTTGCTAGCATTCACATGTACTGCGTATGAGCTCTACTCGTGCATACAACTCTCAAAAATCAAAGTTGTCCAAATGTGTCTACCATATCTATCTATATGTGGTATTTAACCGCCATTCCAAGTAAATTTCTCATGTGCTACCTTTAAAGCTTCAAAATTATTAACCTGTTATATGTTCCTGTTTTAGCTCATGAGGAAATAGATTAAAGTTTATTATGGTTTGTGTCAAGCAAATGTATTCTTCCTTATTTCACCCGATGAGTATCAAATTTGCGCTGATCTAAATTTGCAGAGAGTTGGTGCCAATTAATATAATTAAAAAGGCACTTCCCCATGGTTTGATGAAAGCTGCTGGGTACCTGATACGTCTCCAACGTATCTATAATTTCTGATGCTCCATGATTATATTATTTCAATTGCTACATGTTTTCTCCCTTCTTTATAGCATTTTTACACGTTTTCCGTGACTAACCTATTAACAAGATGCCAAGTGTCACTTCCATGTTTTCTGCTATTTTTTATTTCAGAAAAGTTGTTCTGGAAATATTCTTGGAATTTGACCCTACAAAGCCCGAAGTGCCTATTTTCCCCGGAAGCATCCAGAAGACCGAAGAGGAGTCGAAGATGGGCACTATGGGGCCCACACCATGGGGTGGCGCCCCCCCTTTGGCCGCGCCAGCTAGTGATGTGGGGCCCCCAGGGCTCCACCGCCTTTTCCCTTTCGCCAATTTATTCCCCCCGGATGGAAAACCCTAGGAACCTGATCAAATATCCCCGAAAAGTTCCGCAGCCGCCGTCGTCGTCAACCCTAGATCAGGGGGGTTCTGAAGCTGTCTCTCGGCACCCTGCCGGAGAGGAGATCATCACCGGAGGCTTCTCCATCACCATGGCTGCCTCCGAAGTGATGCGTGAGTAGTTCATCCTTGGACTACGGGTCCATAGCAGTAGATAGATGGTTGTCTTCTCCTCATATGCCTCCATGTTTAGATCTCGTGAGCTGCCTAACATGATCGAGATTGTTCTTATGTAATTCTATGTGTTGTGTTTGCTGGGATCCGATGAATATTGAACTTATGCCAAGTTGATTATAGTCTTTATTGGATATGCTATTTGTGATCTTCCATGCTTTCCGTTGCTAGTGGTTGCTCTGGCCAAGTAGTTGCTAGTGACTCCTAGAGGGAGTATTTATGCTCGATGGTGGGTTCATGCCTCCTTTTCGCCTGTCCTCGAGTGACAAAAACGTGACGGGAGAGGATGTGTTGTTGCCACTAGGGAGAAAACAGCAGTGTGATTGCCCGCGTGTACAATCATTGCTTACTTTACACACATTGTTTAATGCAATTATCTGTTGCTTGCAACTTAATACCTAAGGGGGTTTGTATGATAACCTGAGGGTGGATTATTAGTCATAGATGCAGTTGGATTACGGTCTATGTATATTGTTGTAATGCCCGCACTAAATATCATAGTAGTCATCATGTCATGAATGTGCACTACGGTGCAACCTTTATTTGTCAATTGCCCAGCTGTAATTTGTTCACCCGGCATGCTATCTTTAATGGAGAGACACCACTAATGAACCTATGAACCCCGGTCCATTTTCCTACACTGTTAAACAAACAACTACAATTTCATGCTTTCTTTACTTACTGCAAACATACACCATTTTCAACACTATACGGCTAATCTTTGCTTTTCAGCAAGACCGGTGAGATTGACAACCTCCCTGTACCGCTGGGACAAAGGATTTTTGTTGTGTTGTGTGCAGGTTCCATGTTGTTGCTGACACCAGTGAGGCGCCATCACCACCGTCAGTGGCATCAAGCTTCTGAAGATCCTCTTCCTCCTACTGGATTGATAACCTTGGTTCTTAACTAAGGGGAATTTCCTACCGTTGTGCTCATCACACCCTCCTCTTGGGGTTCCCAACACACCACCAAGGGGAAGCATCAAGGAAATTTCTGGCGCCATTGCCAGGGAGGAAGAAGTCTTCTGGCAAGGGGAGTCTCTCACTCTCAATCTCTTTATTTTGTTTATTGTCTTGTTTTGCTTCTCTATATCAAAAACACAAAAAAAATAGTTTACTTTATAGCTATTATTTATTTGCTTGCTTTTATTTTGCTATAATGAGTTCCTCTGAGAATACTAAGTTGTGTGACTTCACTAGCGCAAACAACAATGATTTTATTTGCACACCTATTGATCCACCTGCTCCTACTGCTGCTTTCTATGAAATTAAACCTGCTTTATTAAATCTTGTTATGAAAGAGCAATTTTCTGGTATTAGTACTCATGATGCTGCTGCTCACCTGAATAATTTTGTTGAACTATGTGAGATGCAAAAATATAAAGATGTGGATGGAGATATTACTGAACTGAAATTAATTCCTTTCTCTTTGAGAGGAAGAGCTAAAGAATGGTTGCTATCTTTGCCTAGAAATAGTATTGATTCATGGACTAAGTGTAAAGATGCTTTCATTGGAAAATATTATCCTCCTGCTAAGATTATATCCCTGAGAAGTGACATAATGAATTTTAAACAATATTATAATGAACATGTTTCTAAATCTTGGGAAAGAATGAAAACTATGGTGAAGAATTGTCCCACTCATGGACTGACTACTTGGATGATTATACAAACTTTTTATGCAGGACTGAATTTCTCCTCAAGGAACCTATTGGATTCAGCTGCTGGAGGTACCTTTATGTCCATCACTTTGGGCAATGCAACAAAGCTTCTTGATGATATGATGGTAAATTATTCAGAGTGGCACACTGAGAGAGCTCCACAAGGTAAGAAGGTAAATTCTGTTGAGGAAACCTCCTCTTTAAGTGAAAGGCTTTATGTTATTATGTCTATGCTTGTTAATGGTAAAGCTCAAGTTGATCCAAATAATGTTCCTTTAGCCTCTTTGGTTGCTCAAGAAGACCATGTTGATGTGAACTTTATTAGAAATAATAATTTTAACAACAATGCTTATAGAAATAATTTTGGTGGAAACAATTATAAGCCCTATCCTCCTAATAATTGTTATGTTAATTCTTATGGAAATCCCTACAATAACAATAAAAGCTCTACCTCTGATCTTGAAAACATGCTTAAAGAATTTATTAGCACACAAACTTCTTTTAATAAATCTGTCGAGGAAAAGCTTGGTAAAATAGATGTTCTTACCTCTAAAGTGGACAACCTAACTATTGATGTTGATTTTCTAAAACTGAAGGTTTTGCCACATGATGTTAAAGAAATTAAAACTTTGAATGCCGTCCAAGGTTGAATTGATAATAATGTTAGGTTGATGGCTGAATTACGTGCTAGGTGGGGAAGAGAAGATGAATTGGCTAGAAAGAATAATATTGCTAGAGTTTGCACTATCACAACTACTAGTAAAACTGAAGCTCCAAGTGCTAGTAAACCTCCTACTATCAATGGTAAAGTACTTGGTGTTAACAAAGTCCCCACCCCTTCGGTGAAACGTGCTAAATTGCCTCAAATTGCTTAAACTGCTTCTAATAAAAGTGCTGAAATTTTTAGAGATGTGGGAGATAATGGTCCCATTACTTTTGATGATAATAATTTTGATTTTGATGATTGCAATATCTCTGAAGTTATTATGTTTCTACAAAATCTTGCTAGAAGTCCCAATGCTAGTGCCATGAATATGGCCTTTACTAAGCATATTACCAATGCTCTCATGAAAGTTAGGGAAGAAAAGCTGAAACTTGAGACATCTATCCCTAGGAAATTATATGATGGTTGGGAGCCTATCATTAAGATAAAAGTAAATGATTTTGATTGCAATGCTTTGTGTGATCTTGGTGCTAGTATCTCTGTTATGCCTCAAAAGCTTTATGGTATGCTTGATCTACCACCGTTGGAACACTGTTATTTGGATGTTCATCTTGATGATAATGCTAAGAAAAAACCTCTTGGTAGAATTGATGATGTTCTTATTACGGTTAACAATAACCTTGTCCATGTTGATTTTGTTGTTATGAACATTGAATGCAATGCTTCTTGTCCTATTGTTTGGGGAAGACCTTTTCTTAGAAATGTTGGTGTTGTTATTGATATGAAAGAGGGGGAGTATTAAATATCAATTCCCACTCAAGAAAGAAGACGGGCACTAGGGGGCCCACACCATGGGGTTGCGTCCCCCTGGCCGCGCCAGCTGGTGGTGTGGGCCCCCAGGTCTCCATCGCCTTTACCCTTTCGCCTATTTATTCCCCCCGGATGGAAAACCCTAGGCACCTGATCAAATATCCCCGAAAAGTTCCGCAGCCGTCGTCGTCGTCATCCCTAGATAAGGGGTTTTTGAAGCTGTCTCCCGGCACCCTGCCGGAGAGGATATCATCACCGTAGCCTTCTCCATCACCATGCCTGCCTCCGGTGTGCTGACCCAGCAGACCACTGCATGTGTAGTGCGCAAGTCGATGACATAATACTCCCAGAAGGACTTACCTATGAATATTACATCCCTCAGAGTAGTACAACAGAAACACAGCGGGTCCAGGCAAAACTATAGGATACAAACTTCATTACAAAATCTCGAGAATCTCTTTGAAGAACCAAAGAAGATCTCATACAAATGAAACATCAGAAGAAGCAATTCGAAGCTGCAAGCCGGAGGATAACACTAGCTCAGAACTAAATCTACTACGGCTCATGGCAGCCCTAATCTATGGCTTGGTACAGCTAAGCCCAAGAATGGACTCCACCTACACCTTGATAGCTTCTCCTCCATCAGCGTTGTTGATGACGATGCTTCACCGACTAAGTAGTATATGACTCCACCTAGCTTCATGGGGTAGCGATGGCTTCACGATGACGACTTCCATAAGGCTTCAACTATAAGCAGGGGGTCAAACGGGAACGAATGAGTAACGAGCGTTACTCAACAAGTTCATGATATACAGAGGGTAGTTTGATGCACTAACTACAGCTTTAGACTCGAAAGAGTCACAAGCTAATGCAAGGTTTTGTAAAACTTTCTTCAAGAGGTTGCTTTTAATTCTGAAAACTATGCCCGCCAGATCTTCACAGGACTAGAACTTCATGGAGTTGCCTTTCCTGCGGCGTTCGCAGCTCCTTCCCGGAACAAGGGGTAACATGCCACATCCTTTTACACTCTGCAGAGGTGCGTTACTTTACCCATGGACGACCAAGACCATGTTGCACAACTAGGTGTACATTCATGTCCACTCCCACTCAGGTGTGTGATGCATGTAAAATGCATACATGAACTTTGCATGTTATTAATTGTTTTTCCTATATATTAGCAACTTATATTCATGTTTTATAATGATTTTGGGGATTTTCTAAACAATCCCCCTTCTTTTGGTTCTAACCCTGTTTTTCCAGAAAACGTACTTTTTAGTGTTTCAGACTTTCCCGGAGCTTCGGGACTCCAAAAAGGGCAAGGCCAAAGAGCACGGTTCAGAATTTTCGAGACGAAGACCATGGGCCAAAGTAGAGGGCCAAAAGGCCAACCAGGTGGCAAAGAGGACCCTCCACGCGGCCAGATTCCTTGGCCGCGTGAGAGGCCCCCTTTTTGCCCCCGTGGCTCCGATGCCGTCGATCTTTCTTCTCCCGAGTGTCTCGTGACCTAAAAACGACTATATAAAGGGTCCATTGGCCTTTTCAAGGAGGAGGCGGCGCCGAGAGACGAAACCACGAAACAGAGAGACAGAAGGCTGCCGCCGAACAAGATCGGAGCGGGGAAACGCCGCCGGGATCACCTCCGGAGGGCTCCACCCCCCTCCGGTGTGTTCATCATCAACATCTACAGCAAGATCAGCTCCATCTCTCCAATGTAATCTCTTGGCAAACACGATGTATGATGCAATACTATATTCCCTTGATGTATTGTGTCTCCCCGTCTATGTTTGAGTAGTGAGTTGTTCTTGGCAATGGTGAAATAGTTCGTTGATTGGTTGCATACAAGTTTGTTATCTTCTATGATTGTCTTTATGTACAATATATGAGTGCACGCATATGTTGGGGAATGCATGTAAGGTGATCACCGGTAGCATAATGGAGTGGTGGGGACTTGGGAGTGACAGTAACCTGAGACCGAGCTACAAAGTTAAGTTATTGGGGGATATATAAAGGGGACCTTAGAATGTAAGGCTATGGTGGGACTTTATGTCTTAATCAATCTTGTGCAGTCATTTACTTGGACACATGATCCATCATAAGGGGTTGTAGATCATTTACTTGACTATACCTATTCATGGCTCCTTCCTAGAGGAAACAACTAAGACTAAAACATGTGCTTCACTAATTGTGACAACCACACGAACGAAACACATATTGCTATAACACTTGCTCCCTTGAGATACTTGAGATATTTGCTGCTTGCTACTTGTGAAACTTGCTTAGAAACTTGCATTTTAAACTTGCTTCACTAGTTACTAGACAAACCACACTCCACGTCACTTGCTTTTAATTAGTTAGTTCCTTTTAGTCAAACTTATTGCTTTGCATAAACAGCCATATAAGAGGGTTATAGGGCTTTTAGAATAGATAGCTTACCTTCAGCTCCTCGTGGGTTCGACACTCAAATACTTATCGAAAGGTACTACAATTGATCTCCTGCACTTGGGAGTCATCAGTGTGGGGCCCGGTTGTTGGTCCAAGCCAAACCGTGCTTCTCCGCACAACGCATGCCCACCCATTTCCACCAGCAGGTTTAACGCCTGATTCCACCCCTCACGATGGAGATCTACGCGCCCCTAGCGGACACTCATAGACCCCAGAGTCCGTGGGACGTAAGGGCTCCCACACATGTGCATGTAGTCCCGCAGAACCTACAGCGTACATCTCTGGCAGCCTGTTGACATGCGAACGAGAAAAGATCACAGCTGGCTTACTCCCCCTATAGAAGACCCCTGGTTAACGTGAATTTACGGCGCAAGAATCCTGACGGCAGTTGTGATTAATCCTAGGCAATACTTTCCCATGCAGATGGAACCTTCCTTTGACCTATTCATCTTACCATGATTCCATCCGCCCACCAAACAGAACACTACCACTCGGGTAGTCATTCAATTAGTCATATTATTATAAAAAATAGGATCATGCATTGTTTTGAGACTAGGTGGTAATACAATAGACTTTTTTCAATTAGTTTGTTATGAAGTACTCCAAAGGATATGAGCAAGTGATGAACTTGCCTGAGATTGAAATAACAATAATAAACCATGTCTTTGGGTTCGACGGTCTCGTAGAAAATTCCGTCATCTGAAAGACAGCAAAGTAGTCCCGGTAAAGACTACAGAAAACATTGGCAGGATGATACATGCATAGTAATGAGATGCATCATGAAATACCCTGGAAAATACCCCAGCTTACAAATGTAAGCTACGTTTGATACGATAACTTAATCACACGGGTTTTAGGTGAAGTATTTCATTACTTGGATGATGTGGTTATTACTTCTTTGGGACTTACATGTGTTTCACTTTTACTTAACAAACAATTGTTTTCGTGTTTCGGTTATAACTGGTTATCACATGTTTAAACGAGAAAGCAATGTCATATGGAAAACAACTATTTAAAAAGATAATAAACATGTTTGATTTTATGTTCAAAAGTGTAGAGCTAATGACAAAGAGTTTAATTGAAAATGATGGTTTAATATAACTAACTCTATCATCACACAACTTGCTATTGACATGTGATGATAGGTTTATTAGGTGTGAAAACATGAGGGTTTTATTAATAAGGAGAATAATTTGTGGCAGCTATTTTTTTCATAATGAAATATAATAGAGTTCCGTTAGATATTTAGAAACAAGTTTATATTTTAATCAAAATGTTTTATGTTTGACATATTTGAATTGGAAATGCTTTTCTCTTTAATTTGATATATCATTCAATGATTTTTGAAAATATTTGAATAAATGATTAATTTATTAATTTTAAATGAATTAAATGACTAGGCAAATATTGCACTCATGAAAACTTGGTCAAATGACAATGTAAACATCATAGGTGGATTTCATTTGTCATTTGGAGCATTTTGGTATATAACTTGTATTTTTTTATTTTATGAATTATTTATTATTTTTCTCAATTTTAAATGATTTAATTAATTAAAGAAAATATTAAATTTTAAACTTTGTCAAACATTTTGAAAAGTTAATAAACATTTAGATTATATTCTAAACATTTCCATATTTTATTTGTATTTTTCTGATTAGTAGATTATAAGTTATTGAATTATTGAATTTATGAGTTATTCTGCCCTTTTTAAATTGACAGGTGGGTCCCACCTGTCATATTCAGTTGTTAATCAAAAAATAAAATAAAAGGAATAATGATGTCACTGTGATGTCACAATGACATCACATGAACACGATTCTTCACAGATGGATTTAATTCGAGGGATAGGTTCCAAATTGATCAAATTGAATCTTATATTGAGCTAGATAGGAGCAAGGGGAGTTGGAAGAGCGACGCTCGGGACCAAATGGTCACCGGAGCTGCCGGCGGTGAGCTCAGGCGCGGCGGCGCAGCTCGGCTAACAGTGACACGACGAATCTGTCCACGAAATCCACAACAGAGAGTACCCAGGGGTTCCCTAGCTCACCGTGAGTCTCGTGGTAGGGTTGAGGAAGCACGGCGAGGTAGCAATCGACAGCGAGGTCCACGGCGACCGGAGACAGTGAGCAAAGGGAATGGAGAAATTCTCCGGCTACCGGCCTTCCCAACAAACGAGACTTGGTGGAGAGGTAGAGGGAAGCACGGCGCACCCGATGGTGGCCTGGGTTCCACTCGAGGTGACCGGAGATGACGGCGGCGAGCGGCGGCCCGACGAACTAGGGTTCGGTTTTGTTGAGCTTAGAGCAAACGAGAGAGAGAGCGAATGGCTCCACGGGATAGAGTAGAGGAAGGGCTTCGCCGTGATGTCCTTCTCTTGTCGAGCGCGGCGAGCAAGAGGTGACCATGCATCGGCGGCGGCTCGGCCACGACTCTGCCGGCCTGGAGGACGACAAAACGGATTTTTCCCATAACCCACTGAGAGGATTTAAGTTTTACCAGGAGGTCCTTTTGGCTTTAAAACTGAGAATAAAATCGTGTTTTCAGGGTCTTCTTGTAAACAGAAAATTTAATAAAAAATATATTTGAATTCCTTATCAAATTTCAGATCTCACCATATTTTATTTTGGTGAATTTGAAGAATATTTGTAATTTTTTATTTAGTGTGCTAGATTAAGTGGTTTTGTTGTTTTCTCTTCTTTTAATTTATTTAATGGCCTTAAAATTATGCCAAAGCATATTTAATAAAAGTACACACTCCAAACTTGTGGATACCAAGGTGATGTATCATAATTGGACAATTTTAGGTATAATCCATTATGAAAGTAGTTTAGTAAAACTACTTGGGTACTGATTCTATGCACTGTTGTGAAAATCATTTAATATGGAATTTTATTCCATGGCACACCAAATGATTTTAATGGTTGAAGGAACTTGTTTTCTTTTTATAATACAATGTAATTTTCGTAATTGATACTCTTCATAATCTTGATTGACATTTTACTTAGGTAAGTGCAAGTCATGTTAGTTGTTTTTAGTACTTGACCACGTGGAAAACATGTGTGGTTTTGGAATCTTATTTACTTGTTTTCCACATAGGTTCTAATTGTGGATAATATCTAATGTTGTTTTAAAACATGTAATCATTTACATGGTTATAAATAGATGAGTTTTTGTTATCATCTGTAAATCTTACATGTGAAAAGGATTTGGAAAACAAGGTTTTAAGCTTGTTTTCATCTACCTCCACATATCAAGACATGTGGATGTAATGGTTTGTTATTATCCCATACTTGATAGTTGTTTCCATTAAAGTTATTATTATGAGTTCCTCATCTCTGATGAGCTTGACAAGGTATAGAAGTTATAGATCTTCTAAGACTACCTAATGCTTCACTGAATAATTTCTTATACTCCCTTACTGAGGTAGTGTTGCTTCTTGTGGTCTTTTGTTGCTTGATGTTCTTCTCTCTAGTTGCCACTTTTCTTCAGACATTGCCTTGGTCCTTTGCAAGTAATATCATCCCTTGATGGTCTCTTGACTTCAGAAATTCCCCACTAGAGCTGATAGGGTATAGGGACCTCAGTAGCAATCTGTGACTCCCGATGAAACGAATTCATTTATTTCCATAACCATTTCATTTTTGTTGTGTATTCAATTATGATGGAGATTAGCTTATTGAAACTCAGTTTTTTTAATGCTTACATGAATATTCTGTTCACAAGGTTGATCTGACCTTGCAATCAAATTATTCTTATATAACATCAAACACTTGGATTTCAACATGTTGCTTGTTTTCTTCCTTATCTTGGTTTCTTCCTTACTTATAACTTGTATGTGTGGTTCAAGTTATAATGTGGTTTATTATTTTTTCCTTGTTATTTTATTCCTTTTATAGATCATGGTTTTATATATAACAGAATGTAGGTGTATTTTATAACATCAATTTTTCCCTATGCATATAAGAAGAATTTGTTGACAAGTTTGCAAGGCTTGCCCTCAGATTACTTTTCATATACAAATGGCTGAGAGATACAAGGTTATCAAACCTTATGTTTATTTGTATATGACACTCAATTGTTAGAGCCTACCAAAGTGATTTGTTAACAAGGTTGCAAACTTGTTACGAAACTACTTCTATATAACACCAACATTGGAATACCACATTGTTTCTAGATAGTTTAATAAGAATTGATCTTGGTGTATGATTTTCCAAATTCTTCAGGATAGATTGAGTTATCACTTCTAAGACAACCTAAAGAATCCTTCCGTAGATCTTCTTGTGGTAGTTCCTCCTTTCTTGTGGGTTGCTTCTCTTGCATAATGTCTTTAGAAAAGATTTGAAACGGGTAGAATGATTTACTTTCTATTCATAACTTTATTACCTTTGTCATTTGTAATGTAGATATAGAGATTTGGGAATATCATAGGTAATGATCAAGGTTTAACAGTAGACTAAGAAGATTTATTTTTTATTTGAGATACTTCTTTTATGGTTGATGAGATATGTACATATTCGATAAACATGTTAATACAATTATCATATCATTTCCCACTTGTGGATCTTGAGTTAACACTTGTATGTATCAATTGTGTTCCATTGAAACTTGGTTATTTGATTGTGAAAAGTGCACTTAACAATTATGAGACATTTTATACAGATGTGGTGTGGATGGTTGATAACTTAGGGAGTTGTTGTTTTATAGGAGATAACATCTCTGTTGATGAGATGGTTAAGTTGTGCATTATTATCTTGTGGAAGTGTGATCACTAGTTAAGAGATTTGGATACTCACCCCTCTTTGAGTTTTAGATACCTAGTGAATTATCCCAAGTGACTTATAGACTTGAGGTTAGGATAATTGAGAGTTTGTGTTGGTCATACCCAACTATGGTTTATCTTATCAGGTGATTTGTTTTCTTGAGATACTTGTTATAAAGATCATTCCAAATGTACTCTTGACTAGATGAACTAGACCTATTTCATCATGTCAAGTGAAACTTTGGTCACTCTGACTTGTTTTAACTTTCGCGCCAAAATTTCCCGTACTTTTAGATGCATGCTTTGCGAATGCACATATTAAATTTAGATCCTTATAACTTCCCAAACACTGGGATGTTACATCCGGAGTGATGCGTGAGTAGTTCATCCTTGGACTACGGGTCCATAGCAGTAGCTAGATGGTTGTCTTCTCCTCATATGCCTCCATGTTTAGATCTCGTGAGCTGCCTAACATGATCGAGACTGTTCTTATGTAATTCTATGTGCTGTGTTTGCTGGGATCCGTTGAATATTGAACTTATGCCAAGTTGATTATAGTCTTTATTGCATATGCCATTTGTGATCTTGCATGACTTCCGTTGCTAGTGGTTGCTTTGGCCAAGTAGTTGCTAGTGACTCCAAGAGTATTTATGCTCGATAGTGGGTTCATGCCTCCTTTTCGCCGGTGCTCGAGTGACAGAAACGTGACGGGGGAGGATGTGTTGTTGCCACTAGGGAGAAAACAGCGGTGTGAGTGCCCGCATGTACAATCATTGCTTACTTTACACACATTGTTTAATGCAATTATCTGTTGCTTGCAACTTAATACCTAAGGGGGTTCGGATGATAACCTGTGGGTGGATTATTAGTCATAGATGCAGTTGGATTACGGTCTATGTATATTGTTGTAATACCCGCACTAAATATCATAGTAGTCATCATGTCATGAATGTGCACTACGGTGCAACCTTTATTTGTCAATTTCCCAGCTGTAATTTGTTCACCCAGCATGCTATCTTTTATGGAGAGACACCACTAGTGAACCTATGAACCCCGGTCCATTTTCCTACACTATTAAACAAACAACTACAATTTCTTGCTTTCTTTACTTACTGCAAGCATACACCATTTTCCCACTATACGTCTAATCTTTGTTTTTAGCAAGACTGGTGAGATTGACAACCTCACTGTACCATTGGGACAAAGTATTTTTGTTGTGTTGTGTGAAGGTTCCACGTTGTTGCTGAAACCGGTGAGGCGCCATCACCACCGTCAGTGGCATCAACCTTCTGAAGATCCTCTTCCTTCTACTGGATTGATAACCTTGGTTCTTAACTAAGGGGAATTTCCTACCGTTGTGCTCATCACACCCTCCTCTTGGGGTTCCCAACACACCACCAAGGTGAAGCATCAGTACCCGTGAACACGACTAACCCTGGTTTGTGAAAGAAAGGTGGGGGAAGTGCCAACTAATAAAAGAAACAACGAAAATCAGTCTCGAAGTCTAAACACTTTGCTTGACATGGATTATGATAAGTTTTTCATTACCATTCGTTGACACGGACATACACCTCTCTCAAAATGGTTTGAAATATCTCTGTTTTATCAAATAAAAATCTCTAGCACATGAATAATCCCTGCTTCCCTCTGCGAAGGGTCTTTCTTTTACTTTAATGATGAGTCTTCATAACTTTATGCACCAGCTAAGAGAGCATAGTTGTCATTTTGAGTATAATGTGCATAGTCCCAAAAATTATTATTGATTGATTCATGATTGCGGTATTGCTCGCTCTCAAATTATTTGTATCTAGTCACCATTTAAACTTTGAAGGTGTCCTGGCATTTATGTTTTTCTACCACACGAAGGACTAGCTGGATACCACTTTATTATGTTTTTCTTTATGATTGAAATAAACGTATCACTTTCAATGCTTCATTATTCATATTCTTTTGTTTTTGTTACTTTTCATGTGCAACATGGTTGCTAAGTTTACAATAGTTGAAATAAAATTTATCATGCCTTTTCTTAAAGTACTTTGATCTCAGTTTGTAATTCTTTTACATAACGATGATCTAGATCTGTGTTGACTTCATGTCACCTCAAAAATTATTTTGTTATCACTTACCTACTCGAGGACGAGTAGGATTTAAGCTTGGGGATGATGATACGTTGCGAACATATCTAAATTTTTTTATGCTCCATGCTTGTTTTCTATCCAATACCTTTTGTTTTCCACATGTTTTCTTCCGTTTTATGGATGTTTTCATAGACTAACCAATTAACAAGATGCCCCGGGATGGTTGTTTTTTGATGTTTTCCTATTTCAGAAAAGTTATTAAGGAAATATTCTCGGAAAGGGCTGAAATTCCATGGAAATCATTTTTTACCTCAAACGAAGACGAAGTCCAAATAAGAGACAAAGGGGTTCCAGGCGTGCCCCCCCCCCTCGTTTTCCACGCCTGGCGGGCCCCTAGGGGACCTGGCCACCGCCTCAAGTTGCATCTTCGCCCATAAATTTCCCTTGACCCTAATAATTACAGGGACTGAGTTATTTTCCACAACATAGAGACATGCGCCATCACCTTGAAAGTCCAATCTAAGTATTCTGGTGTCCTTCTCTGGCACCCTGCCGGAGAGGGGACTGTGACCAGAGGCCTCTATATAGCCATGATCGCCTCCGGACAGATGCGCGAGTAGTTAATCTTGGGACTACTGGTCCATAGCAGTACCTAGATGGTTGTTCTCTCCCCTATGCCTCCATGTTTAGAGTCTCGTGAGCTGCCTCACATGATCGAGACCACCTTACGTAATTGTGCATGTTGTGTTTTCTAGGATCCGATGAACCACGAGACTATGATTATTTTGTTCATTTTAATTTGAGATGCTTCACTTATATTTGTAGAGAGTTTTAATCTTGTCTTGAAATTCTCACCGGTGTTTCTGATCACCTTGGCCATGTAGTTGTTTTCACCTCTAAGAGAGTGTTTATATACTAGATAGTGGGTTCATCACTAGGGGGAAACGACGGTCCTCTTGTCTACGAACGAGGACCACTACTTAGATTACGTATTTTTCTTAATGCATTTGTCGGTTGCACACATAGCAATCACTTTGTTGATACAACTTAATACCAAGGGATTTGCTGGATAGCTTTCTTGAGGTGGACTTTTAGAAAAGGATGCACGATGTATAGCGGTCCATATGCCTTAATGTAATTTCTACAATGTTAGAACCTGTAAACTATATCTCTTCATAATAGTATTGGTATATGTTCATGATTTGTCAATTGCCCAGTTGTAATTTGTTCACCCAACATGCTTGTTTTGTTTGGAGAGATACCATTAGTTAACCAATGGCCCCTGGTCTTATTTTCCTCATATTGCAAATCTTATTTTGAGCAATTTTAATAATTGTTTCCTCATTGTTCCATTTTCACATTTGTTAGTTTCCAAGACTCTATACGTTTAATTCTCCTGGTTTCAGCAAGACCGAAAGATTGACAACCTTCCGGAAAGTTGGGGCAAGAGAGAGTTTGTTCTTCTGTCTAGGTTCCACGCTTGGTATTGCATCGTTGATACAGGTAACATTCTTCAGGACTACGAAGTCCTAGTGGTTTGATAAACTCTGGTTCCATATTAGGGGAAATTTACACTAGACTACATCATACCTTCCGCTTGGGGTCTCCCAACGAGCGTGTGATCACGCCAGCATCAACGCGCCAGACAACAAGCAACCTTCTTCAATACTACGAAGTCCTACTGGTTTGATAAATCGTGGTTCCTTAATTCGGGAAATTTCTGCTAGACTACATCATACCTTCCGCTTGGGTTCTCCCAACAAGCGTGTGATCACGTTAGCATCAAGTACTTTTTTTGGGCGATGTTGCCAGGGAATTCGAAGTCTTCATCAGCAAGCAGTCTCCCTTCAACTACACACCAATACTTTTTCTAGCACCGTTGTCAGGGTCTTCTAGCTTGCTACAAGGGGAGTCTCACACTTCCACTCTCTTTCTTAGGTTTTTTTCTTGCTTAGTTTTCTTTTTTTTAGTCTTGTTTTCTCTTTATCAAAACCCAAAAAAATTAGTTCTCTAGTTTCTAGTCTTTTATTTGTGTTGTTAGTTTAATTTGTGTTATCTTGCAACCATGGCTACCAATGATACTACCAAGCTTTGTTACTTTACTAGTACCAATAATAATGATTTCATATGCACACCAATTTCTCTACCTGCTGCTACAGCAGATTCCTATGAAATTAAACATGCTTTGTTGAATCTTGTCATGAAAGATCAATTTTCTGGTATTGGAGAAGATGTTGCCTCTCATTTAAATAACTTTGTTGAGTTATGTGATATGCAAAAATATAAATAGGTAGATGGTGATATTGTGAAATAAAGATTGTTCCCTTTCTCATTAAGAGGAAGAGCTAACAAATGGTTAGTGTCTTTGCCGAAAAATAGCATTGATTCTTGGACTAAATGCAAAGATCCTTTTATTGGGAAGTATTATCCACCTGGAAAAATTATACAGCCGAATAGTAACATTACGAACTTTATAAAAAATGATAATGAACATGTTTATCAAGCTTGGAAAATAATGAAAACTGTGGTTAAGAATTGTCCCACACACGGACTAACTACGTGGATGGTTGTCCAAACTTTTTATGCAAGATAAAAAATTTCTTCAAGGATATTATTGGATTCAGCTGCCGAGGAACCTTCATGAACCTCACTTTAGGTGAAGCAAACAAGTTATTGGATCATCTAATGAGAAACTATTCCCAATGGCACACATAAAGGGTTCCAACAGGTAAAAAGGTAAAATTCTGTTGAGGAGGTCTCTTCTTTGAGTGATAAGATTGATATGCTTGCTTATTTCCTAGATAAAAAAGTTCCTATAGATCCTAATAATGTTCCCTTGAATTCTCTGGTTGCTAATGAGAATGGTAAAATTGATATTAATTTAATTTCTAGAAACAATTTCAACAACAGTGCTTACAAGAATATTTTTGGTGGTAACAACTATAGGCCATATTCTAATAATAATGGGAATTCATATGGGAATTATTATGTAAATGCTTATAACAATCCTAAAAGTTCCACCTATGATCTTGAGAACATGCTTAAATAATTTATCACTGTACAAAAAAATTCAATAGAACTGTTGATGAAAGGCTTGCAAAACTAGATAATCTTGTGTTGAAAGTTGATAGTCTTGCTCATGATGTAGAAACTGTAAAAATTAGGACTACACCTATTGAGGCCGAGAAAACTGAAACTATAAATTCTATACAAGTTCAAATAAATGAGAACATGAGAATGTTAGCTCAAATACGTGCTAGAAGAGAAAGAGAAGCTGAAATTGCTGAAAAAAAACTTCTAAAAGTGAGCATGTTAAAATTTAGACCATCCAACCCTTTGAAGAAGTGAAAACTTTCAGTACCAGTGAGTATCCTAATTATTCTAAACATGTTGATGATAAAATAAATGGTATTGGAGAGTTCATGTCTTTAGCTAGAAGGAGACCCAAAAGTTTGGAGATTAAAAAAATTCTAGTGAGAAAATTGTTGCAAGTGGGATTGAGAATAATATGACTTTAGGATAAAATTTCGCCACCATGTTTGAGGATGATAAACTTGATTTTTATAATTTCACCATCTCTGATGTTATTAATTTCTTACAAAAATTAGCTAAAGATCTTAATGCTAGTAAGATAAATATTGCTTCACTAAACATATCACTAATGCTCTCATTGAAGCAAAGAAGAAAGGATCAAAGTTGAAGCCTCTATTCCTAGATAATTACAAGATGGTTGAGATCCCACTATTAAAATAATAGTGAATTATTTTGATTGCAATGTTTTGTGTGATCTTGGTGCAAGTTCTTCTATTATGCCTAAAAGTTTATATCATATGCTTGATTTGAAACCTTTCGATGAAAGTATTTTGGCAGTGCATCTTCTAGACTCCGCTGTTAAAAGACCTTTGGCAAGGATTGATGATGTTCTTATTATTGCTAATGATAATTATGTACTCGTCTATTTTCTTGTATTGGATATTGAATGCAATGCTTCTTGTCCTATCATTTTGGGGAGACCTTTTCTTCGCATTGTTGGTGCCATTATGATATGAAAGAGGTTATTATATGTTTTCATTTTACCCTTAAAAGGGCATGAACATTTCCTTAGAAAGATAATTAAGTTAACTTTTGAGTCCCTTGTGAAGACTACCGACGATTCTATTGATAATACTTGATTCGTTCTTCATGCCTAGCTAAAAGGCGTTAAAGAAAAACACTTCTGGGAGGCAAGCCACTTTGTTTTCCTTTGTTTTATTTTTGTTTTCTTCTGTTTTATTTTGTTATTTTTGTGTCTTGGAAGTTTGTACCTCTTAAAAACCACTCCTTATCCTCTTTATTTTATTTTGTTCCAAGAGTAATCTCTAATAGATAGGTAATGCGATTTGGGGAAGTTGTTCTTTTGAAACCGATTTCTAGGATGCTACCAAAAAAGTTATTTCTCTCAGCCAGAACGCCAGATTGCTTTGAAAACAAATATACACATGACCATGGTTGTTATCTAACTTTCATTAGTTTCTAACATTTTTATTTTAGAAACAGAACATTTTCTAAAAAAAAATCATCTTCACAGCATGTTCTGTTTTGACAGATTTCTGCCAATATTTGCATTTGCCTCTTAATCTTTTTATTTTGTGTTCTTTCAGGGGGAAGAGCCTTAAAATAAGTTGTGACAGTAGATAATGTTTAAACTGAGTGTTATACTTGTGTTGAAACTGGACCAGGTGGATTTATTATTTTGATTACACTAACGTTGCTAATGAAGATTGTGAGAAGTTTTAGGTGGAGGAAGTTTTCAAGTGTAGGGAGAGAAGAATGATATGATAAGATGAAGGATGGACAAAATCTCAAGATTTGGGATGCCCATGTAACCCCAAGACATATACAAGAAGTACAAGCGTCAAAGCTTGGGGATGCCCAAGGCATCCTCTTCTTCATCAACAAAAATAGCAGGTTTATTTCAAAACACTATATTTTTATTGCTTCACATGATATGTGTTATTCTTGAAGAATCATTTTATTTTGCTTTTAGTTTTGTTTTCTTTTCTTTTCTGTATTTTATGGTTGGATCCTAGCACTTCTATTTTGGAGAGATACACGCTCCGTTTTCATTGCCTAGAACACTCTAGTTTTCACTCTTATTGTTATGTGGGTGGTCAGTTTTTGCTAGTATTGCGTTCAAATCTTATTTTTCACTCGAATTTTGTTCAGATCTTGTTGGCTTGCTTCAGTTATATATGATTAGCTCTCTGGTATTTTATGATTATTTTCTTTGGGAGTTGTTCCAAATAATTTGATTGATGTTGGAGAAGAGTAAAATATTTAATGCTTATAGTGGTGCAATAAAAATCTTGTTTCTACTGTGGCTTAGGCTTTGGCATGTAATGTTAGATGTTATTTTAATTGTGTGATTAGTAGTATATGATGTATCATGACTAACCTCAAAATATCTGAGAGTGCTTAATGTGCCATTGAAATTAAATCATGTGTTGTTTCCTCATATTGAAGCATAGTATTGTAGTATTCTCCTTTGAATGATCTATGTGGATTGACTTGGCGCATGATCACACCATGTTATGTCTATAAACAAAAGTCACATCTATACTTGATGATCATTTAGTTTTTGACTTGTAATATCACTTCATGCTTTGATTAATTATGGTTTGTCGCTATGCATGATTATGGACGTTATTGCTCTCTTAGTTGGTCGTCTTTTGCTAGCCTTCACATGTACTGAGTATGAGCTATACTCATGCATCCAAGTACGAAAAACCAAAGTTTTCCTATGTGTCCATGATGACCCACAAGTATAGGAGGTGTATCGTAGGTACTTTTGATAAATAAGAGTGTCGAACCGAACGAGGAGCAGAAGGTGTTGACAAGCAGGTTGGATAGAGGATTCACTGTAAACACTAGCATACGGGTTTTTGGTGGTTTTTGATATAGCAGATAAATAAAGTGTGAGTAAGTAAATAACAGTAAATATAATTGCAGCGAGTGGCCCAATCCTTTTGAGAGCAAAGGACAAGCCGGTTGTTCTGCTTATGATTACCAAACGTTCTCGAGGACACATGGGAATCTCGTCAAGTGCTTTCGCTTCATATAGTTGATTAATATTTATTGGTTCGTTAAGTGTTGTGTGGGTAAGCCTACGCTAATGCACCGCCCAACTAGGACTAATACATACTTGTGATTATACCCCTCATAAGCATCCGCAAATACAAGAAAGTAATTAAGATAAATCTAACCACAGCCTTAAAACTCTGGGATCCTACACTCCCTCGTGCATTGGTTTCCTAACGGGGGTTTAGGTTTCTGTCACTCCGGCAACCCCACAATTAGTAGCCAAACACACAATGCATCCTCCTAGGCCCATAAAGGTGAATGTCATGTAGTCGACGTTCGCATGACACCACTAGAAGAATAGCACCACAACCTAAATACCGAACCACGAGATATTACTCAACATAACTTCACTACTAACATCATGACTTCTCCCATGTCCTCAAGAACTAAACGAACTACTCACGAGACATCATATGGATCATAATCAGAGGTGATAGAATGAATAATAACATTCTGGTCATAAAGTGCAAACACCGATAAATCTCACGAGCATCAATTACTAACAATTAATCCACACCGGGAAAGAGATCCAGTGGAAAAAAAAATAAAGACCCTTAATTGTTACATCGGGATGAAGGTGGACGGTGGCGGTGATGGTGCTGGTGATGAGGATGATGACGGTGATAATCTCGATGAAGCCCGGAGTGATGACGGTGACGATGGCGATGATTTCTCCGGCAGATTTCTCCCTCCCGGAGAGCTTTTCTCTCTCTGGTGTTTTCCGCCCCGAGGCGGCGACGGAATAATTGTTCGACGATGTGTTGGGGCTTAGGGTTCCCTGGGGGTCAAGTACGCGAAAGGGGCACCCGGGAGTGGGCATGGGGGGGCTGATCACCCCCAGGCGCGGCCAGAGGGGGGCACCACCCGGTGGTGTTGGCCCCGGGTGCCCTTCTGGCTCACTTCCTCCTTGGAACTTCTAAGACTCCTCCGGTATCCCCCCTTCTTCTGATCTTATGAAATAGAGTATCTTGACGGTGATTTTTCCATCAGATTTCTGATTCCGGTGTTTATTCTCCAAAAATTATGAAACGTTTAAAATAAGATAAAAATAACATAAGTAATGCATCATAACATGAAATATATCGATGAATAACAGAAAATAACAATATTAAACACTGATGCAAAAAGGACGTATCAACTCCCCCAAGCTTAGACCTCGCTTGTCCCCAAGCGAAACTGAACTCAGTAAACATGACCACAGGTTTATGGAGTGAGGTGTCGATAAATAAAATACGGACAAGAGGCATCACATCTAACAAAGAACAAGTCATTTTAGACAACAACTTCCTCTCATATAATCAAACTTGAAACAAGTAGAGGAAATCACAATAAAGGTGCAAAAGTAAATAAAAATTGGTAAAGGAAAACTTCCTTCTTGGTCAGAGAACATTTAACAGTGTACTTATCTTTCGATCAGAGTCTTTATACTAGAGCTTATATTGCAGAGTTTATCATGCTCAATTATAACAGTCTCTTTGTAGACATTGGTAACTTTCAAAGTGGTATTCAAACAGATAAAAGCATTTGTACAAACAAGAAAGAATAAAGAACATGATTGAGTGAATCAACATATAGAAGGATGGATCACAACAACTCAAATGCTTGCTTAAGCCAGAAACAAGTAGGTTTACTGACTCAACATAAAGGTAAAAGATAGGCCCTTCACATAGGGAAGCATGGATCGCCCATGTGCTAGAGCTTTTATTTTGTAAAACAGAGGTATAAAATGGTTGACACTTCTCCCAACCTTTCTTACACAAACCATGGCTAACCGAATCCTCGGGTGCCTGCCAACAATCACAAACCATGGAGGAGTGTCTAATTTTGAGAGAGGTGTATGTTTAAGTCAACGAATGGCAAACAGAAAATACAGTACGTCACAAGCCAACTAGACTTCACAAGAGCGGCTCCCATTGAAGGACGCAACTGGTATAGAAGGTCATCCCTCTTTCTCTTTTGTTTACACAATTATGCTTTGACTGATAAATATTAGGGGCAAAATAGTGAAGAGAATTTGTATTGTTATTTGGGGCTGGGAACCCTGATGCCAGCTCTTCTAGCATTTGGAGAAGAGGATGAAGCCACTAGTCTAGGGTGTGAAATCAAATCAACAAGTCACATAAAGATTATCTATTTGCGTCCTCATGAGCTAAAAAAGGGGCACAAAACAGGTGTAATTTTGAAGGTTTAAAGGTAGCACACACACAATTTACTTGGAGTGGCGGTGAAATACCACATATAGGTAGGTATGGTGGACACAAATGGCAAGGTTTTAGGGCTCAAGGTTTGGATGCACGAGAAGCATTCCCTCTCAGTACAGGTTTTTTGCTAGCAAGGTTGGGTAGCAAGCATAAGAATTGAAGTAAAACAAACAAATACATATATGATAAAGCCAATCATGTAATCTTCCTTGAAGGTACAAACAATCTTACTTGAGAATACTAAGCTTATGAGCTAACAAGAAAGAAAGAACATGGAATAATATATCTACATGCAAGTCCCTCTTTTCTACTTAAGTATCAACGAATTGTTGCTACTGATCAATGCTAAGTTTGCCAAAACCAACTAGATTAACTTGAAGCTCCAACATTGATACCAATACTAATAACAAGATCAACCACATCACATAAATTGAAAGCTAAAATAAAGTGTAGAAGATGATGATACTTCTCGTTAATATTCCATAACGGCAATTCAAACCAAGGGATATAACGATAACCAACTAAAGAGTGATACTTCCATATTGCAAACCATACTATATGATATTTCCTCTACTCATGATATGACTCTACTAAAAGTTAAAAAGGGTGAAAGATAAAGTTCTGATACCGCGGCACTCCCCCAAGCTTGGGACAAGCCAAGGGGATGCCAATACCCATAACGAATTAATTATTCACTTGTGGTGGTGGTGAATCCTTATCGTCATTAGACTTCCATGGTAGAGGCTCTCCATCAAAAAATGATGTCTTGGTCTCCAATATCCTGAAACTAGCAGCAGAGTTTATACGTTTAAACCTGTTCTCATACTCACAGTTCTGATTCTGCACATCGTAGAGTTGTGCTTGCAATTTGTTGGTGATTTCAGTGAGTGAGAAGATCTCCTCCCAAAGCTTTAAAGTCTCCTTCTTGTGCTCAGTGATCAGTTTTGTCTTTATCGTGTGGATGATGTCAACTTCACGCTCCGCCATCTTCTTGTACCTAAAGACTTTTTGCTACAGCTCTTCCATCCTAGCTTCCACACTTCCTTGTCCTTTAGGGCCCCGAACATCTTATATCTGCACCACCCCATCCTTGAGCAGCAACTCCTTGTGATGCATCTTCAACTCTTTCATGTACGGGTTGACGATGTTCGCAAAGAAACTGTCTTTGGGAGGTCCGGAACAGGACATCGTAGCTCTAGATCCTGGCAGAAACAGCTCGAAATAGAAACACGACGAGAAAACGATATACGGACCTCGGGGGGTCCGGGGGGTTAAATATCAGAAACATGCATAGCGAAAGGAAAGTCCAGGTCGAAAATGAGTCGGAGAGGGGCTCTTGGGCGCGCACACTATAGCTAGGCACGGCCAAGGGTGGGCCCGCGCCCAGGCATGGTATGGTGCCCTCGGGAACCGTCTCCAACTCCTCTTCGGCTCGGTATTTTTCATATTTTCCAAAAATCAATAATTTATAACTCAAAAGGTGTTCCACAAACTTTTCCTTCACAGAATTGTTACCTATTCGAAAACGGACTCTGCAGATTCTGGAATCTTCTTTCTAATGAATTTCTCCGGAGTCATTACTTGAATAACATCAACATCTTCATCATAGGAATCCCCAGAAATATAATGTTTGAGTCTTTGCCCATTTACCACTTGTGTAGTGTTATCTTTCAGGGAAGCAATTTTGATTGCACCTGAACGATACACTTCTTCAATAATATAAGGTCCTTCCCATCTTGAGAGTAATTTTCTTGCAAAAAAATCTGAGACGAGACTGACACAATAGAACTTTCTCACCAACATGAAACTCTCTTTTAAGGATTATTTTATCATGCCATTGCTTAACTTTCTCTTTAAAGATTTTAGCATTTTCATAAGCTTCACATCTCCATTCATCTAAATGATTCAAATCAAGCATTCTTTTCTTACCAGTAAGTTTAATTTTTTTATTAAGTTCTTTCACTGCCCAATAAGCTAAAGGCAACTGACAAGCTTTTCCATAAACCATTTTATAAGGAGACATACCCATAAGATTTTTATAAGTAGTTCTATAAGACCACAAAGCATCATTCAACTTATCAGACCAATTCTTCCTATATTTATTAACAATCTTTTGCAAGATAGATTTAATTTCTCTATTTGATAATTCTACTTGCCCACTGGTTTGAGGATGATAAGCTGAGGCAATTCTATGATTAACAACATATTTAGCAAGGGTTTTTCTAAAACCACCATGAATAAAGTGAGAACCTCCATCAGTCATAAGATATCTAGGCACACCAAACCTAGGGAAAATAACATATTTAAGCATTTTTAACGAGGTTTCACCATCAGCACTTTTAGTAGGTATAGCTTCTACCCATCTAGTAACATAATCAACAGCAACAAGAATATGTGTATAACCATTTGAAGGAGGAAAATGACCCATAAAGTCAAATCCCCAACAATAAAAAGGTTCAATAGCAAGAGAATAACTCATATGCATTTCATTACGTCTAGAAATATTGCCAACTCTTTTACATTCATCACAAGATAAAACAAATTTACGTGCATCTTTAAAGAGAGTAGGCCAATAGAAACCTGATTGTAGAACCTTCTGTGCGGTTCTATCTCCAGCGTGATGTCCTCCATAAGCAATACCATGGCATTTTTTTAATATTTCTCGTTGTTCATGATCTGGAACACATCTTCTCTTTATACCATCTACTCCTTCTTTATATAAGTGTGGGTCATCCCAAAAATAATGCCTCAAATCATAGAAGAATTTTCTTCTTTGTTGAGCTGTAAATGTTAGAGGAAAATACTTGGAAACAATAAAGTTAGCATAATCAGCATACCATGGACTATCCTGGGATTTTACTTTTCTTGTGGCTAGTTGTTCATTTGGAAAACTATCTATAACATGAATAGGATCAAAAGCAATGTTTTCCAATCTAGACAACTTATCAGCAACAGGATTTTGATCACCCTTCCTATCCACAATATGCAAATCAAACTCTTGTAAAAGCAACACCCATCTAATAAGCCTAGGCTTAGCATCTTTCTTTTCCATGAGGTATCTAATAGCAGCATGATTAGTATGAATAGTAACCTTTGAGTCAACAATATAAGGTCTAAACTTATCACATGCAAAAACTACAGCTAAGAACTCTTTTTTAGTGGTAGCATAATTCTTTTGAGAAGCATCAAGAGTCTTACTAGTGTCGAATCTGCATCTCAAAAAGTCCCTCAGGTGAACCTATAGGGTTTTGATTAAAAGAACTTGTGGGCGCTGGTGACGATCGTCGGCTAAACAGGGGGCACGATTTACCCAGGTTCGGGGCTCTCGTAGAGGTAAAACCCTTACTCCTGCTTCTTTCGATCTGTATTCACGAGTAGATCGGTTACAATGGGGGGTTGCTCAAGTCGAGAGTATGATCTCAATCTCAAGGCTTGGTGGTGTGGTATTGCTTGGTCCTTCCCCTGGTGGTTCTCCTGGCTTTATATAGATAGCCAGGTCTCAAACCGTGCCCGGGGGGATACAAACCCTAAACCTAAGTCGGTTACAGGTTTCCTTTCTTAACCCGCAAGGCTTTGCGGGTGGGCTTCGATTGGGCCTTATAGAACAGTTCATGGCGCCTCCTTTGGAGCTTGGGCCTCGGGCGTGAGACCGGGTAGGCACACCCGACAGGCCTAGGATCCATCCCTTCATCAGTAGCCCCCGAGCGTTTACTCGGCTCAGAATCTGTCGGGTGGACACTCAAAGTTTATCTTGATTTGTTTTCGACTGGTGGCTTCAATCGTTTCAAGAGGATGTGTATCCTATATGCGATGCATTTCTTGTACACGAGTATCGAGAAAATAAAAGTGCCTATGTGCTGGCTGTTTTTCGCAGAAGGATGTGGCTCAGTTGCTTGGCTCTCCCGAAAGCTCAGGGCCAATTAATTGCATCTAGGGCAAAAACAGTTCTGGCCTACACAGATTCAAGACCTCCGACTCGAATCTGGTGAGGTGATCATTGCGACTGGGCCGTGGAGGTCTTACCGAGTCGAACTTAACCTTATAGGGTACCCGGCGCGTCCACTAGGATTTTTCTTCGTGTTGTTGACACGGAAATTTACCGGAGGACACAACTTGAGTGCGATTCCAGGCCCTCAAGAAAGAGCTTTTGGTTCTTACCTTCGTATCGAGAGGATACGGCATCCGGATGTGCCTAGTCGGCAGAACGATCCAGGGTAAAGATGCGTATACATCGTATGCTAGAGTGGCTGGGACCGCTCACCCGTGGACATTTCCTCGCGAATTTGCGAGTGAATAATATTTCCTTGTTTGGAATTTATGCGAAAGAATTTTTCGCGTCTTGAGGTATCCAAACAAAAGAAATTTCGTGTTAAGGAGTTCATGCGAAAGAGTTTTCGCGCCTTGAGATGTCCAAACGAAAGAAATTTCGTGTTATGGAGTTCATGCGAAAGAGTTTTCGCGTCTTGAGATGTCCAAACAAAAGAAATTTTGTGTTATGGAGTTTATGCGAAAGAGTTTTCGCGTCTTGATGTGTCCATACGAAAGAAATTTCGTGTTTAGGATCCTACCAGAGAAACTTATCGGGTTTGATGACACACGCAATGACGTCATTGCGCACTTTGCTCCGACTCCTCCCGATGGGACGTGACGGAGTGAGAACAGATGTGCTGGCCCACCTTGTCAGCCTTTTGACCAAAAACGAGACGTTGTTTCCGGTTTTTCCGCGAGCCGCGCGCAGAATTGCGCACGATCTACTGTTAAGATTGTGGCACGAAACAGCTTTCACCGCCTCATCGTTTCCGCTTCACGCGTGGCAGCTGCGATGAGTGCCACGTTGCTTGATGAATGGCCAAGATCGAGTGGCTCCGTGTATATATACTGTCCTTAGGTGGAAAGTAAAAAACCTTCCGGTCATTTGCTTCTTTTCCTTCTTCTTCCTCGCGCTCATCTCCTCTTCTTCAAGCACGCACCAGTTTGCATGGCGGGAGGAAGGAAACGCAGCGCTGCTGCTTCATCGTCGAAGGCGCCTGAAGATGCTCCTGCGCCACCCGCCCCGCGCTTAGGCAACTGGCGCTCGGCCAACACGACGAACAAGAGCATCAAGGAGATGCAGAGGGAGGGACTGCTGCCTCCCGAGGCCGAGAAGCGAGTTCGTCTCGGCAAGAAAGAAGAGGCACCAAACCCCCACGCGAACGAGCGCGTGATCTTTGCGGATCACGTCTCACGCGGGCTCTCGCTCCCCCTCCATCCTTTCCTCGTTGGCTTGTTGTATGTCTACGGCATACAGCTCCACGATTTGACTCCAAATGCGGTGCAGCACATCTCGTGCTTCATTGTACTTTGCGAGTGCTTCCTAGGCATCCGCCCGCACTGGGGTCTTTGGAAGGCCCTATTCAAAGTGCGGGCTTTCCGCGAGAAATTGCGGGTGCAGACTGAGCTTGGAGAGACGTTGCGCACTGGCGGCTTCAGAATCCAGGCAAAGTTGGATAGCTCATACTTCGATATGCACCTCATCGACTCCGCGCAAGGGTGAAGGAAGAAGTGGTTCTACGTCGTCGATGACAGCGCGGGTGGAGCTCATGAATTCCACCCGTTCGCTATCTTGAAGCGGCGGAAGTCGTGGGCGCACAGGCTCTCAGCCAAAGAGAGCCGAATCGTCGCCCCGCTACTCGCCAAGGTGGCAGCCCTTCGTGACCAAACCGCAGGGGTTGCGCTGAACGGCTTGCATCTGGCGAGTGTGTTCCTCGAGCGCAGGATTCAACCACTACAGGAGAGGCCCTCCACCATGTGGGAGTACCAGGGCGTCAAAGACCCCAACCGTGTGAGCCGAGAAGAACTTTCGAATGTTGAATTCGAGAAGAAAATCGCGGCCATCACCAAGCTGAAAGTGGGCGAGACCTTCCCTGACTGCCCTATCGCAGCATTTGAAGCTTCGAGACCTCCTCCATCCGAAGTAAGTTCAATTATTTTTCTGTCTTAACTTTTTTCTTTGTTCGAGAGTTTGTCGACTGAGTTTCTTCTTCTTGTTTTCTTGTTTCCCTTCTGCAGAGTTTAGAGGTAGCAACCTGCTACCCGCCAGTTTCTGGTGAAGAAGCCTCGGACTTGTTGGCAAGCAACCTGGAGGTTCCCATTGACACCAGCGTTGCCGACGCTGATTCGAGTTCTGAGCACGGCTCTTCCGATGACGTGGAAGAATCGAGTAGCGATCTCCACCACCACAAGCGCTGCAGGGCAGGAGACGATGAAGCCACTTCCAAGGATAATTCCTTGGGTGGAGGATCTGAGAAAGAGCCCCTCATCGTGACCCCACTGAGTGTGCGTGCTCCTCTCGCTCCCAAGTCGAAGATCCACACCGCCTGGAATGCGGATATGCTGGATGACGACGATGATGAGTAAGTTTTTCTTTCCTTCTTCACTCTAGTCGAAAGTTTTCTTCTCGCTCTTCCTTATGCTGTTGTTTCTTTCATGACAGGCTTCAGTCCATCAGCCCCGGCCGGTTTGCTTCTTCTATTCCTCCCGCGAAGAGAAAAGATGCTGCTGCGGATGAAACCCCAATTGCTAAGTCCGTTCAGAACTCACCGAGCCCAGCCCCAACAGTTGCGGCTATGGATTATAAGCTGCCTAGCTTTGCGGGTGGAGCCTCGGCTTCGAAAGAAGTGTCGGGTAGCTCGGCTGATCCTCTGTGCATTGCACAGGGCCAGGTAAACTTTACCATTTGGTTAACAGTTTATCCCACTGCATGGAAGGGGGCAGGACAGGCCCATACACCTGTCGGTTAGCCCCTGCCTCTGTTCTCGACGAACACTCCCCGATTACCCCAATGGCTACCTTCGAGCTCAATCCGGCGAGGTGGGTACCGCAAGGTTTCCAGATCGTTGATGGCGGACCTTCACGGCTTCCCCGCTCCTTCTACACACCCACTGCTCCCCCGTCAAGAGACCACGAAGCATTCTGCGTCGCTATTGTGGAACCAGAGCAGTTACCTGAGGAGGAACAGTTCTGGCGGCTACAGGTTCGTGATTACATTGAGCAAACTCTCCAGCGAATTGTTGAGGATGCGCAGCCATGTCTTTTTGGTACTGGTTTATTCAAAATGCATAGCCCTGCTGCGCGTACTGCTTTGGTTCAGAATGGGCCTTATGAGCTGCAGGAGAACATCTTTGTGCGGTTTGTTAACCATGATAATCGTACCCAATTGCACAAATCAGCTTTTGGCTCTCGAACTGGATGGATAATGTTGTTGGGAGTCCCATATGACTTCCGTAATGAGAGGGATTTGGCAAATGCAGTAGCCCCCTTTGGGAGATTTCATCATTGGCATCACCTCGATGGGATCCTGGACAGAACTCTGGTCTACGTTACCTTCATCTCTCCCCAGCTTGTTCCAAGAGACATAGTTTTTGGGAATTTCAGTTCCCTGGGTGCAGTCAGGGAGTCATGGACTGCTCCTTGCTATTTGTTATCTGCAGAATTTGATGAAGTGATGCCGCCTGATGAAGATCAGATGCCATTGGATGGGAATCCCCGCCCTCTGCCTGGGCACCTGCAACAAGATCTTGGTAATTTCGTGCTGCCTCAATACCCTGAACTTGGGTGGAATATGCCACCACCTGCTGCAGATTTTCCCATTCAACAACCACAAGATGATGTAATGGAGGAGCAAGATCCTGCTGCTTGACAAGTTGGGGGGTGGGACCACCACCTCCCTCAGCATGAATCCAACTCAACAGTCAGCTCTGATTCTGACAACTCAGTTAACCAGAATGTGTTGATGGTTAATATGCTGCAGGTTCACAATGTCAATGCTACACCACCTGCCCCTGGTCTCTTTGCTTGGCCCTGGGTTCAGACAAATTCCCACATGTATGGGCCTGTCCTGCCCCCTTCCATGCAGTGGGATAAACTGTTAACCAAATTGGTACCTTTTTATGCCTGTCTTCTGCAAGGCCCAGTGGACTTTCTCCAAGCCCATTCTCTATGATTTCAGCTGCTTCAGTTCCTTTTAAAGGAACCACTTTTCAGTTTACTGCCAAGAGAAGATTTTTTAAGGCACAGAGAGCAGCTAGAAGTCTGTGCTTTGAGGGCTCCACTAGCTCCTCTGGCACTCTGCCCACTGCTACTATTGAGGAAATTGACTCCTTCCCTTCACCTGCCTCTAATATCCTCACAAGGAAAAGAAGGAAGTGCAAAATGGGTACACCTTCTGTGGAATCTTCAGTCAGGAGAAGTACCAGACAGGCTGCTTTGAATAATGGGTTCAAACTGGTGGCCATGCAGGATAACCCACAGCCTAGGAAAAAGCCAAGGTCTACTAGACCTGAAGATGACAATGACTCTGTCACTCCACACACACCAATTGTGATCCTCCAGCAGGTGGGGAGAGCTCTTGAGATTGCAGAGGAAGAACTCACTGAGGGCATGCTTGATGCTATCCCTGATTCTCCAAAAGACAAGGAAAAGTAAAAATGTTAGAAAGACTTTTCTGTAATGTCTTTTGTTCTTGGTTTGTTATGTACTCTCTGGTTATCTCATGGGCCCTTTATTATGTAATGGATATAATTCCTATGTGCTTCTCTGTGGATTTAGCAGTTATCTATTATTATATTTTGTCAATGGTGCCTGGTGTCCCTATGGTAGCTGGCTGGTCTGGCTATTTTGCTCTCTCATTCATTATTCTCAATGGATAGTACACCACATTTATTTTTGGATTGGAGAGTGCTGGATTGGAATGTCAGGGGGCTAAATGATAAAAATAAAAGAATTCTGGTTTATAACAAAATTGAGGAGAGCCAATGTGCCATTATCTGTCTGCAAGAAACAAAATGTGAAAGTTTTTATCACAGTTTCATTAGATCTTTTTGTCCAAAGAGATTTGATAAATTTGTTTTCTCTCCTTCTGTGGGAGCTTCTGGAGGTATTATTGTTTTATGGAATAGTGCTATTTTTGATGGAGAATTGATTGATTGTTTCAAGTCTGCCATTAAAATTAACTTTACATCAAAGCACAATCTCTCTTCTTGGACCCTGGTTACTGTCTATGGTCCCTGCAGTGGGCTAGACAAAGACATTTTTGTTCAATGGCTTTTTGATCTAATAATTCCTACATATGAAAATTGGTTACTGGTGGGTGATTTCAATTTTATCAGATCAGTGGACAACAGGAATAAACCTGGAGCAGATATGAATGATATTTTCATATTTAATGAAATCATTAGTCATCTTGGGCTAATTGAATTACCTTTAAAAGGTAGATCCTTTACTTGGTCTAATATGCAAGATCAACCTCTGCTTGAGCAACTTGATTGGTTTTTTACTAGCACTTGGTGGACTTTGAATTATCCAAACACTTTGGTAAGACCTCTTGCTAAGTCAACCTCTGACCATGTCCCATGTGTCATCTCTATCTCCACAAACATTCCTAAAGCACAGATCTTCAGATTTGAAAATCATTGGATCCATCAGCCTGGATTTATGGACCTTATTGATAGAGTTTTGAAATGGCCTGTTAGGAAGAATAACATGGCTGCCACTATTACTGCTAAACTTAAAAACATCAGACATGAGCTCGAGAGGTGGGGTAGAACCCTTTCCAATCTGAAGATTTTAATTGCCAAATGCAATGAGGTTATTTTAATCTTGGATACCCTGGAGGAGGAAAGGAACCTGAGTAGACCTGAATTTAATTTCAGGAATATTGTTCAAACTCATTTGCATAAGTTGCTGCTCTCTCAGTCTGCCTATTGGAAGAATAGATGCACTATCAGATGGGTACAGCTTGGTGGTGAAAATACTAAATTTTTCCATGCTAAAGCTACTGAAAGGTATAGATTTAATACTATTGCTGAAATTAAAAATGAGGAAGGGGTCTCTTTGGTAGACCATCATCACAAGGCAGCTGCTTTTTGGAATTGTTTCAAAAATAGAATGGGGGTTTCCTCTATCACTTCCCAGCTATTAGATCTATCCACTGTTCTTCAATCAACTGCTAATTTGCAATGTCTGGTTGAGCCCTTCACAACAGAGGAGATTACATCAGTTATGAAATCTCTTAAGACTGATAGAGCCCCTGGACCTGATGGTTTCAATGGGCTTTTTGTGAAGAAATGTTGGGAGGTGTTAAAAGATGACTTCACTCAGCTATGCCATGACTTTCATTCAGTACATTTATCATTACAGAGTATAAATGATTCCTATATCACTCTCATCCCAAAATCCAACTCCCCTGAAACAGTCAATGATTTCAGACCCATTTCTTTGACTAATACCTGTCTCAAATTTGTCACCAAGCTTATTGCTAATAGGCTGCAAAGTGTTATATGTGATACAATTCATGATAACCAATATGGCTTTATCAAGGGTAGAACAATCCAAGACTTCCTTGCTTGGTCTTTTGAGTTTCTGTTCCAATGCCAGCAGTCAAAAAACAAAATAGTGGTTCTTAAGATAGACTTTGAAAAAGCCTTTGATACTCTGGATCATGAAGCCATTATACAAGTCTTGAGATTTAAAGGTTTTCCAGAATTGTTTATCAATTGGGTCAGAGAAATCTTAGCTTCTGGATTTTCTTCTGTTCTCCTAAATGGGATACCTGGGAAAAAATTCCACTGCAAAAGAGGAGTTAGGCAGGGAGATCCTTTGTCTCCACTTTTATTTGTTGAAGGAGCAGATTTATTGCAAAGCTTAGTCAATAAGGCATACTCTGATGGTTTGCTTTCCTCTCCTATCCCAGTCAGAAAAGAATTCCCTATAATCCAATATGCTGATGATACAATAGTGGTGCTTCCAGCCTGTAAAAAAGACTTGGAGGTCTTCAAGGACATATTAAATACATATGCTGCATTTACAGGATTGAAAATCAACTTTCACAAATCATCTATGATTCCTATCAATTTAGGTTCTGATGAAGCTAGTGCTCTGGCTGATTTCTTTCAGTGTAAAATTGGGTCTATGCCTTTCACCTATCTTGGTTTGCCTATGGGTACAACTAGACCCACTATAAAGGATTTCACTCCTCTAATTGATAGAGTTGAAAGGAGGCTTTCTGCCACTTCCTCTTTTCTGTCCTATGGTGATAGGCTGGTGTTGGTGAATTCTGTTCTATCTTCATTGCCAACTTACTATATTCTATCTTTAGTTATTCCTGTTGGTGTTATTGAAGTAATTGACAGAGCAAGAAGGCACTGCTTGTGGAGTAAGAGAGGAAAAGAAAAAGCTAATTCCCTTGCAGCTTGGAATATGGTGTGTAAACCCAAAAGGAAGGGAGGATTGGGGATTATAAACTTGAAAATACAGAACTCTGCTCTTCTTCTTAAACATCTGGACAAATTCTATAATCAGGAGGACTTGCCTTGGGTGCAGCTTATTACTGATGCTTACTATCATAAGGCTGTTCCCCATGCTGTGGTAGAATCTGGTTCTTTTTGGTGGAGAAATATCCTGGCATTATCTGAGGATTTCAGAAATTACACTACCTGCTGTGTAGGAAATGGTTTCACTGTATTGTTTTGGGAGAACAATTGGCAGCCACAGCTACTTAAGATAACCTTTCCAAACACCTTTGGACGCAGGCCCCACGGTGGGCGCCAACTGTCGTGGGATAATCACGGCAGACGTTACCGGGGGTAACTGATCTTGGGGCAAGACGACACAGGCGTTTGGGAGAGGGTTTAGCTCAGAGGAAAGCATGATGGAATTCAATCTGGCAGCCGGCAATCAAGTCGCCGAGTCTCCGATCTCAAGATATTAACTCAACTCTCGTGTTACACTAGATGCTCGATACCAAGCGATATTGCTAGGGTTCTTAGATCTCTCTCAACTAAACCTAGGGGTTGGTTTATAAAGCACCCGTACCCCCTGGCTTACCCTCCAAGGCGTACCCTGAATCCTACCCGGACACCACACATAAATCCTAACTTTCCTTTACCGTAACCCACAATCCGGGTTATGAGGCCTACAAATTTGGGCCTTCCAGAAGTTTCTTTATCCTTAGCCGGATCTTGCGCAGCGTCCTTTGGGCCGGGTTACACCTTGGAGTAGGCCTACCGGGTTATTATCCCTCCATCAGTAGTCCCCAGAATAGCTAGGGCTTCACGGATCCTTCCTTGAAGCGCTTGCTATTCCCTGCAAAAATATCAAACGCACAAGTGTATGGAGGCCGGGTTAAGGTGCTTTTGACAAATAGCTAGGCCTAGCTCCATGGCGGCCATATAGTAACCCGGCCTTTCTCCAAGCGCATTGCTCAGCTTTCCGGGTCAAAACCCTAATAAAAATGTCAAGATTCTATACTCGATAATTGACCCTGATATCACGGGGTGGATCTCCTTCTCTTTTCTGTCCAGATACCTTGCTCAATACTTGGAGCATATCTCGTAGAATCCGCGTAGATAGCCATTACCCCACAATTTCCGGCTTCCGGCCGTTGAGATAAACTCATCCTCACCTTATAAATAGTGTCCAGAGGGTGACCTAGAACCCAACGCTTCACTTCAACTTCTCAATTCCTTCCTCACTCCCTACGCCCTCGTAACACCACCGCAGGAATTCCGTACTTGCCACCGGAGCAAAGCCACCGCCGGCCGCGTCCGTTCTCGAGCCATCTCGCGCCGCCGCCAAGCTTCACCACTGCGCCCTCGTCCCGCTCGCCAAGAGTCGCAAAGGGGCATTCGAGCCACACCGTCCATCGTCATCGCACTAAGCTCCAATATCTCCCAGTAAGTTCCTTGTACTCGTTTAATTTAGCCTCGCAATTTTTCGATTCATCCAAGATTGGATCTAGGTCAACCTGTGGGTCGTTCTTCCTGTTGCACCGGATTAGATCGATTTGACGCTCGCTAGCTCCTTTAACCACCTGTTTGATGACTACACCTCATCCTCCTATCATTATTAATCACCAATTTCTTCGTAGAATCGTTCGCAAGTTTTCCAATCTAGATCCATTTCACCTCAATTTTCCACGCATAACATTGACACCCGGAAAATCCTCCCTTTTCGGCTATTTTGCTTGCAGTAAATACATGGGCAACCATCCGTCTTCCCCAAATACTTTTCCATACGTAAGTGACCAATAATCTCCATAGTTATACTTAACACCCGGATACCTCGCAATCTCCATTTCATGGTGTGATACCCGGATAGTTCTTAATTTTCATACTTTCTTGATACCCCAGACTCGGATAATCCAATACTTCCGAGTCTTATTTCCTGTACCTCTTTTCCTTGTGTTTTTGCAGGTTGATCCCATGGCTCCCAAAAGGCAAGGGAAACAGCCGGCCCAAGCGAAGACAACCCAATCCATATCCGCCAATTGGGGGCGATCCACTGTCACAAAGGCCAAGCTGGAAGAATTGGCCGAGTTGGGGGTTCTTCCCCCTCAGAAGGACATTCACTGGAGGGCGCCGGGTGACGAGACCCGGCCCACACCCGCCGACGGCGAGGTAATATGTTTCGTAGAGCACGTGACCCGGGGATTCCGCCCTCCGGGTCACCCTTTCTTTCGTGAGGTCCTGAGCCACTACGGCCTCCGGGTATTTGACATAGGGCCTAACTCTATGTTGAATATTACCCACTTCATTGTCCTATCCGAGTCATACTTGTGCACTCCGCCAAGTTTGACTCTCTTTATTGAACTTTTCCAGTGCAAGCCGTGCCGCGAAAGCGGTGACGGAGCACTTCTCACTTGCGGCGGGGTATCTGTCGTGGGATAATCACGGCAGACGTTACCGAGGGTAACTGATCTTGGGGCAAGACGACACAGGCGTTTGGGAGAGGGTTTAGCTCAGAGGAAAACATGGTGCAATTCGATCTGGTAGCCGGCAATCAAAGTCGCCGAGTCTCCGATCTTGATATAACAACTCAACTCTGGGATTACACTAGATGCTCGATATCAAGCGATATTGCTAGGGTTCTTAGATCTCTATCTAAACTAGGCCTGGGGGTCGGTTTATAAAGCACCCGTACCCCCTGGCTTACCCTCCAAGGCGCACCCTGGATCCTACCCGGACACGGCGCACAAATCCTAACTTTCCTTTACAGTAACCCACAATCCGGGTTACCGGGCCTACAAGCTTGGGCCCTCCACTAGTTTCCTTATCCTTAGCCGGATCCTGCGCAGCGTCCTTTGGGCCGGGTTACTCCTTGGAGTTTGGCCTACCGGGTTATCATCCCCCCATCAGTAGTCCCCAGAATAGCCTGGGCTTCATGGATCCTCCTTGAAGCGCTCGCTATTCCCTGCAAAGATATCAAACACATAGGCATGTGGAGGCCGGGTTAAGATGCTTTGATAAGTGGCTAGGCCTAGCTCCATGGTGGCCATAGAGTAACCCGGGCTTTCCCCAAACTCTTTGGTTTAATTTTCCAGGTCCAAACCCTAATAAAAATGCCAAAATCCCATACTCGATAACCGATCCTGATATCACGGAGTGGATCTCCTTCTTTCTCTTGTCCAGATGCTTTGCCCAATACTTGGCGCATATCTTGCAGAATCCACGTGGATAACCATCACCCCACGATTTCCGGCTTCTGGCCGTTGAGATAGAACCACCCTCGCCTTATAAATAGTACTCAGAGGGTAACCCCAAACCCATCACTACGCCTCAGCTTCCCCTTTCCTTCATTGCTCCGTGCACCCTCGCAGCGCCACCGCAAGGAGCTTGCGCTCGCCATCGCAGCTAAGTCGCCGCCAGCCGCGCTCGCCCTCGAGCCATCTCGCGCCGCCGTCGCGCTAGACTGTCGCACCTTCGTTCCCCGCGCCAAGAGCCGCAAAGGGGCATTCGAGCCACGCCGCTCGCCGCCGTCGCGCTAGACTCCAATCTCTCCAGTAAGCCTCTTGCAGCTGTTTAATTTAGCCCCGCAATTTTTCAATTCATCCAGGATCGGATCTAGGTCAACCCGTGAGTCTTTTTTCCGATTGCATCAAGCTAGATCGATTCGATGCTCGCCAACTCCTTTAACCACCTGCTAGATAGTTACAACTCATCCTCCTACCATTACTAACCACCAAATCTTCTGTAAAATCGCTCACAAACTTTCCTATCTAGATCCATTCCTCCTTGATTTTCCGCTCATTGCGTTAACACCCGGAAAATCCTCCTTTTCCAGCTATTTTGCTTGCGGTATACACATGGGCAACCATCCATCTTCCTCAAATGCTTTTCCATACGTAAGTGACCAATAATTTCCACAATTGTACTTAACACCCGGATACCTTGTAATCTCCACTTCATAGCACGATACCCGGATAATTCTTAGCTTCATACTTTCTTGATACCTTATACTCGGATAATCCAACACTTCCGAGTCTTATTTCCTACGCCTCTTTTTCTTGTGTTTTGCAGGTTGATCCCATGGCTCCCAAACGACAAGGAAAACAGCCGACTCAAGCGAGGACTACCCAAACCATATCCGCCAACTGGGGGCGTTCCACAGCTACAAAGGCCAAGTTGGACGAGTTAGCCGAATTAGGAATTCTCCCTTCTCAGAAGGACATTCACCGGAGGGCGCCGGGCAACGAGACCCGGCCCACACCCGCTGATAACGAGGTAATCTGCTTCGTAGAGCACGTGACCCGGGGATTCCGTCCTCCGGGTCACCCTTTCTTCCGGGAGGTCTTAAGCCATTATGGCCTCCGGGTATTCGACATAGGGCCTAACTCTATGTTGAATATTACCCACTTCATCGTTCTATCCGAGTCGTACTTGTGCATGCCGCCAAGTTTGACTCTCTTCATCGAACTATTCCAGTGTAAGCCGTGCCGCGAAAGTGGTGACGGAGCACTTCTTACTTGTGGCGGGGTATCCATCCAACGCCGCAAGAATTCACCGATGCCAACCCTCAATTTAAACTCCCACGTCAAACATTGGCAGCTGTCTTTCTTTTATTGCCACGATACCTCCCCAGACGGCGAAAAGAAACTGCCGGGTTACTCGGAAAGCCTCCTTGAACCTTCCGAGTCTTTCAACGCCTTTGCACCAGACTCGGACAGGGAGGCGATCCTTCCCTCATTAGCCAAGATAGCCATCCTCTCAGCCCAAGGCCTCCTCGGGCTAAATTTAGTAAAAACATGGGTTGATTTTCGGATCCAACCCAACTCCATTCGCACCAAATTGATGTGCGAGTATTCGGGGCACACCACAGATGCACTCCGATACTCCACCAAGAGCTTTGCGACCGGCGACACCAACAAGACCATCAAGGGCTTCTTGACAGAGAGGCTAGAGGTGATAAAGGGCATCACCGGGTTACCCCCGTTTACTCGGGAGAACCCGGCTCCAGCGGTAATATCCGATATTCACAACTTATTTCCACATTTTGACTTGATACAGCTCCTAACCCTTAGTCTCATTCTTTTGTCTTAGTCTGATGACCCTTTCTGGAGAGTTGAACCTCCCCCCCCTTCCAGAGACCCGGAAGAAGAGGACGAGCCGGCTGATGATAGTGAAGGTACTTGCACAGAACTCGTATAATCTTTACTCGTATCATTTTCCTCCCGTTTACCTTTTTTCCAACGAACACACACACCCGGTTCGCAGGGCTGGAGGACGAAGGTGAGACCAACGAGGATGACCCGGAGGCAACCGAGTCTGATCAAGAAGCAATAGTTGGAGCCAAGAGGAAGGCCAGAGGGGCAGTGTCCAAGGTTCCTTTTTCTTTGTTATCCTCTGATCCTTACTCCTTTGACGCCATGCGACGACTTAACCATCAATTATCAAATTCGTCGTGCTTGAAGGATTCTCTCCCGGCCAAGCGCTGAGTAACTCGGAGCTCCCCGGGTGAAGATCCCCTTAACCCGGGCATCTCTACCCCCTCGGTCCCTCGTGCCAGTGCTCCTCTGTCCCGTCCTTCCGACTCTCCTCAACGCCACCCTTCTCCTAACCATCCACGTGCCGGGCAATTTCGGGTTCCGTTAGTGGTCCCTGTGACGACCTCATCTGCTTCCAGCGGCGAGCTCCCGCCGGACTATACCGTGAATGCCGGGTAAGTCTTTGCTACATGATTTCCTTTTACGTCTGACGAATTTCCACTCAAGCCACCGTCATCACTAATAACAGCCTTTTCTCATCTTTCTTTCAGCACTCAAGTCACCGTCAGTGACCCGGAAAACGTGGAAACAGATAACCATCGGGTGGAGAAGCCGACTGATAACGCAGACACCGCGACTGGCGGTGATACGGCGAATAACCAGGAACAAGGCCCTCTGAACAATCCGCTTCCCCGAGCCGCCGGATCTCCTTCCTCGTCGGAACCAGTAGACGAGGAGATCGAGGTTCTAGATACAAGGATGGGTTCTCCCAACCCGGGTACTCAAACTGTCCGGGTCTCGACTCCAAGGGCGGGGAGAGCCCCCCCACCAGGCGACCAAGCTGCCGGCTCTTCCGGTACTCGATCCGAGGAACTGACATTTGCCCAGATGCTGGAAACCCTGCGCACGTTAAGGGCTAATGAAGAAAACATCTTGGGGGCTTTAATAGCGAAACACGAGGTAAATCCGACTAATGTTGCTTGTGCCCTTGTCCAGTCCCCAAGTTCCGAGTGAATTGATTCATAATTTGCTTGGGACTTTATTATACAAGCGACTGATAACTTGCTCCTCTACCCGACTGATCCTTGTTTGCATGCATGCAGTCTTTCGTGACTCAATCTGAGGAGAAACTGGCAGACGCCACCAAGCTCATCGAAAAGGAGGTAGCTTTGCGTGAAGCAGCCGAAGCTGAGGCCAGGAGGAATAGGCTGATAATGAGGAAATATAGGAAAAGGGCTCACAAAGCAGAAGATGATCTAACAAGCCTTTCCGTCCAAATATCAGACACATATCGTGCTTTACTTGGTACGTTTCCTCCTCCGGGTTTATCCTTTTGATAGATAGCAACAGTTTTCCCGACTTACGTTTCCATTTCTTCAGGCCCGGACGAAACCATGCCGGAAGAGGATGACATCGCCAAGCTGAAAACCATGAAGAGCGTTATCCGGCAGCTATGTGCCGGAACCAAATGGATCCTTCAGGAATTACGGTGGCCGGGTAAAGGACATGTTGATCTGAAGAGGATGCTGGATGCCTTCTCCACTATTCCTGAGTGGATTTGGCACTGGAAACGCTCGTCTTGCCGGGTTGGAGTGACCCGGGGGCTTGCACTCGCCAAGGCTTATTTCCCCAAGCTCGAGCTAGTGAAGCTTATGGGCGGCTTCCCAGAGTTCAAGCTTGATGGATCCAAGTTTTCGGTGAAGGATTTTCAGGCCGTCCAGAAGGAGGTCCGTTACCCGGCCAGCGTGATCGCTGACGACCTGGATGTTAATATCCTTGTTCCAGCATATGATGCTGCCGGTGAAGCAATTAAGTCAGATCTTCCCGAGCCGTATGATATGCTGGCTCGGTGGAAGGAGGAAGCTGCTGCGTTGAGGGCGGAGGCTGCCAAGAAGCAAGCTGAAGCCGGCTCTGCCCCCGCTACCTCAACACCAGTCGTTCCACCTCCTGCACGGGCTGGTACCGCTGATCCGGGTGCTGCTGCTACCACCAATGATGGCAAGGGCAAGGCCAAGATGAACGTCGAGTGATATCTGATCTCTAATGCCTCTTCTTATGCACCGGTCGGTCAACATGCTGTTTAAACAGTTATATTTTGGGTGGTGCGCCTATGCACCTTTGATATCTTTTCACCGGATTTTGTAATGCACGCTAAGGTCTTGATATACTCTATGCCTCTTCCGGCCTTTTTAAGTTTATCCATTATTGAGCTCATATGTTCTCGATATCCGGCTTTCTTTATTGTTCCTTTTGTAAAAACTCGATTTCCGGGTCTCGTGGGTATTGACAAGCGGATTTGCTTCTAAGTCCCCAAGTCCCCAAGACTCGGATATTTGGGTTTTTGGAATTCTACAAGTAAGCAATTTTTTCTCTTTTCAAGATTTCAAGTCACTCGGACCCGGATCTCCAAGTCTAGGACACTTGATCTTGAAAGGGGAACGAACTGCCTACAGCTAAATTCCCAAAGATCCCTGAGTTGTTTCACATAGGATTTGAAGTTATGCTTAATAATCGTTGAGTTTCCAGCTGTTTAGCCTTGTACTCTGCATAACTTGTGGTTTAGATGACCCTTTTGACTATCTTGTACTGTAAGCCGGCTTTCGCGTGGATACCATGTTGTTACATCTATACGAAAACGTAGCCAGTCAAGCCCCGTCGGGTTTCGTGACTGACTGTAATCGTAAGCGAACAAATCATGCCACTTCAATGCGAGTCACATCGAGCTTAAGTAAGAATAGCCAAGGAATTTGGACTTCTTTGTCCGGTTATAAGATTGTAGCCGTACTCGTTTGCAAGTAATCGGCCCTTATAACTCATAGGCATCATGGTCGGGTCTTTGAGTTTGTAACTGTGCTATTCAAGCGACCAGCCCCCAAGACCTAGATATACGCATCATACTGAGAGTACATAACCTGATAATAACCATCTCTTTTCTTGATAATCACCTCTTTACTTGATATGAAAAATCTAGGTCAGCAAGCCGCCTCATTAAAAACCCGTCCAGTCCCCAAAGGTACCCTGGATAGGAAAAGAGTACGTCTGAAAACCTGCTGCCTATTACATCGTTCAATTCCGTATGCCAATACAATTTTTGCTAAGTATAATATGGACGTAGCTGAGCCACGTTCCATGGTCTGTCTCTTTCTTGCATAGATGAAGTGGTGTGAGCAGTGTCATTAACTGTGGTCGACTCTTCCCTTGCATCTATCAAGTAATATGACCCATTATGCAAATTCCGGCTTATGATAAACGGTCCTTCCCAGGGTGGTGATAACTTGTGCTTTCCTTCGTTCGACTGTACCAGGCGCAAAACCAGGTCTCCTTCCTGGAAGACCCGGGTTTTCACGTGCCGGCTATGATACCTTCGTAAATCCTGCTGGTATATGGCTGATCTTTCCAGGGCTTGTTCCCTTTGCTCTTCTAACATATCCACGGCATCTTGCCGGGTCTTTTCATTCTCCACTTCGACGTATGCTGATACTCGTGGTGAATCATGAATAATATCACTCGGTAGTACTGCCTCTGCGCCATAAACCATGAAGAAGGGTGTCATCTGAGTAGATCCATTAGGCGTAGTATTGATGCCCCAAACCACAGAAGGGAGTTCTTCGACCCATGCGTCAGCTGCCCTGATACAGGGGACTCGTAATCGTGGTTTTAACCCGCGTAGCAATTCTTGATTTGCCCTCTCCACTTGTCCGTTGGCCTGCGGATGAGCCACTGACGCGACGTCAAGTCGGATTCCATTGTTGCCACAGAACTTCTCCATCTCACCAAGGGACATGTTGGTTCCATTGTCGGTAATTATGCTGTGGGGATACCCGAACCGGTAGATAATCCTCTTCAGGAACTTGACTGCTGTGGCTGATTCGCAATTAGTAACTGGCATAACCTCAACCCACTTGGTAAACTTATCAATAGCCACCAAAAGATGTGTCTTCTTGCATGGTGACATATGAAAGGGGCCAACCATGTCCATACCCCAGACAGCGAACGGCCAAGTTAACGGGATGGTCCGTAACTCCATGGCCGGCACATGGGTTTGGCGAGCGTACCTTTGACACCCGTCACACCTTGCTACCAATCGTTCCGCATCTGCTAGAGCCGTGAGCCAGAAAAATCCGTGTCGATAAGCTTTAGCCACGAGAGATCTTGTGGATGCATGATGTCCACAGTCGCCTTCATGGATTTCCTTGAGAATCTGTCGGCCTTCTTCTGGCGCTACGCAGCGCAAAAAGACCCCTGCTGCGCTTCTCTTATATAATTCCCCGTTGATGATAGAATATCCCTTTGCTCGCCTCAAAATTTGCCTTGCTAATACCTCCTGCTGTGGTAACTCGCCTCGCGATAGGTAGGCCAAAAACGGTTCTGTCCATTCGGGAACAGTACGTACAGTAGCCACAAGTCCTGAATCCGGGTCTTGATTTGCCAATTCCTCCTCTGACTCGGTTTTAACTGATGGTCGCCATAATTCATCCAGGAAAACGTTAGGTGGAACCGGCTCTCTGCGCGAGCCGAGTCTAGCGAGCGCGTCGGCTGCCTCATTCTTTCTTCTGTCTATATGCTCCACCTCATACCCGGAAAAACATCCTGCGACCCTATCAATTTCCCTGCGGTATGCTGCCATAGTTGCGTCCTTTCTATCCCAAGTTCCTGACACCTGTTGTGCCACAAGGTCCGAATCTCCGAAACACCGTATCCTCTTGACATTCATCTCCTTGGCTGCCCTTAGGCCGTGCAATAGGGCCTCATATTCGGCCATGTTGTTGGAACAGTCGAAGTGAATTTGTAGTACGTAACTTAATTTATCTCCTTTGGGTGACGTTAGCACCACCCCAGCTCCTGATCCCTCGTATTGCTTAGATCCATCGAAGTGCATGATCCATGATTCGGAATTTGGAACCGTTGTAGTCATGCCTGTATGTGTCCAATCGTTAATGAAATCAATTAAAGCTTGAGATTTGATTGCTGACCTGGGTTCGTAGTTGATGTGATAATCCCCCATCTCTATCGCCCATTTGGCTATTCTTCCCGTCGCGTCCGAGTTTCTGATGATATCCGACATTGGTATTGAACTAACCACTGTTATGGGGTGTTCTTGGAAGTACGGCTTCAATTTCCGGCTAGCCATAAAGACCCCGAACACCAACTTTTGCCAATGTGGATAGCGCTGCTTTGCTTCTGATAATACCTCGCTGACGTAATAAACCGGTCTCTGAACCGGGTAACCCTTCCCATCCTCTTTGCGCTCCACAACAACTACTGCGCTGACGGCTCGGGGGCCAGCTGCTACGTATAGCAACATAGGCTCTTTAGGACCCGGGGCCGCTAGTACTGGTGCTTCAGATAACTGCTTCTTTAGTGCCTCAAACGCCTCATCCGCCTCTTGATCCCACACGAATTTATCTGATTTCCTCAAGAGCCGGTACAAGGGTATTGCCTTTTCTCCGAGTCTGGATATGAATCGGCTCAAGGCTGCTACGCAGCCCGTGAGCTTTTGAACATGCTTCAAATTTTCCGGTTTTTTCAGACTCTGGATGGCCTTGATTTTATCCGGGTTTGCCTCAATTCCTCTCTCAGAAACGATAAAGCCGAGTAATTTCCCGGCCGGAACTCCGAACACGCATTTTGTCGGGTTAAGCTTCATCTGGTACCTCCTCAAATTTTTGAACGTCTCCTTTAGATCATCGATAAATGTCTCCGCCTTCCTGGTCTTGATGACCACATCATCCACATAGGCATGAACGTTGCGTCCAATTTGGTCCTCGAAGCACTTTTGAATACACCGTTGGTAAGTTGCACCGGCGTTCTTCAATCCAAACGTCATAGTTTTATAACAGAAGGCCCCAAAAGGGGTTATGAATGATGTTTTCTCCCAATCCTCCCTCTTGAGCTTAATCTGATGATACCCGGAATATGCGTCCAGGAAGCATAATAGATCGCTTCCGGCTACTGCGTCTATAATCTGATCTATCCTTGGTAGCGCGAACGGATCCTTTGGGCAATGCTTGTTGAGACTCGTAAAATCAATGCACATCCTCCACTCATTGGTCTTTTTCATCACTAGAACCGGGTTTGCCAACCAATCCGGGTGAAATACTTCCATGATAAAGCCGGCTGCCAATAGCCGAGCGATCTGTTCGCCTATGGACTTCCTTCTTTCCTCATTCATTTTCCTCAAACCCTGCTTCACGGGCCTGGACTTGGGATCCACATGCAAACTGTGCTCGGCCAGCTCTGTAGGGATACCCGGCATATCGCTAGGTGTCCAGGCGAACACGTCTGCATTTGAACGAATAAACTCCACAAGTGCCTTCTCCTGTTCTTTTCCCAGGTTAGACCCTATGGTAAACTGCTTAGTGGAATCACCTTCGACAAAATCTATCTTCTTGGTGTCTTGTGCTGCCTTGAATTTTGCTCTCTCATCCTCAGTATTCGGCTTTTTCAAGGCTGTTCTATCATCCGGATTTACTTGAGACCGGTAATATTCGAGTTCTTCCTTTCTGCATGCTTGCTCGGCCATAACCGAATCTCCTTCGTCGCACTCGGCCGCTATATCCCGGTTCCCATGTATGGTGACGGTCCGTTTAGGACCCGGGATCTTTAGCTGTAAATACACGTAGCACGGCCTAGCCATGAATTTGGCATAAGCCGGTCTTCCAAACAGTGCGTGATAAGGACTGCGCAATTTGACCACCTCGAACGTGAGCCACTCAACTCGATAATTATCCGCCGATTCTCCAAAAGCAACCTCCAAGGTGATCTTTCCCTCGGGGCTCGCCGAGTGACCTGGCACGATCCCATGAAAGATTGTCGAACTTTTCTGTAACTGGGACTCTTTAAGACTCATCCGTAAGAAGGTTTCCCAATAAAGGATGTTGATGCTACTTCCACCGTCCATCAGGACCCTCTTCAGTTCGTAACCATTAACCTGTGGAGCAACCACCAATGCCAAGACTCCTGGACGCTCTACTTTTTCCGGATGATCTCTTCTACTCCACGTTACCTCTTGTTCCGCCCATCTAAGGTATTCCGGCGCGACCGACGAAACCAAGTTTGCCGCTTGCTTTAACGTCTCTTTGTCCCTGCTAGAAGTTCCTGTAGTATGCACATGATATTGTCCTTTTAAATCAGGCGTACGTACCATACCGACGAAGATGTTGATCCGGCCGATCGTCACCATAGATCCGGACTCGAGGTGATCCGACTCTGGCCCCCAGCCGGAATCGTCCACCATCTTTTCTCCTTCGCGGTCGATGTAGATCTCGCCCACGACAAGGTTTTCCATGTTCTTCCGAGCTTCTCCCGTAATGTAAACACCTTTGGACGCAGGCCCCACGGTGGGCGCCAACTGTCGTGGGATAATCACGGCAGACGTTACCGAGGGTAACTGATCTTGGGGCAAGACGACACAGGCGTTTGGGAGAGGGTTTAGCTCAGAGGAAAACATGGTGCAATTCGATCTGGTAGCCGGCAATCAAAGTCGCCGAGTCTCCGATCTTGATATAACAACTCAACTCTGGGATTACACTACATGCTCGATATCAAGCGATATTGCTAGGGTTCTTAGATCTCTATCTAAACTAGGCCTGGGGGTCGGTTTATAAAGCACCTGTACCCCCTGGCTTACCCTCCAAGGCGCACCCTGGATCCTACCCGGACACGGCGCACAAATCCTAACTTTCCTTTACAATAACCCACAATCCGGGTTACCGGGCCTACAAGCTTGGGCCCTCCACTAGTTTCCTTATCCTTAGCCGGATCCTGCGCAGCGTCCTTTGGGCCGGGTTACTCCTTGGAGTTTGGCCTACCGGGTTATCATCCCCCCATCAGTATCCATCCAACGCCGCAAAAACTCCCCAATGCCAACCCTTAATCTGAACTCCCATGTTAAACACTGGCAACTATCCTTCTTCTACTGCCACGACACCTCTCCACCCGGCGAAAAGAGACTGTCGGGTTACTCGGAGGGCCTCCTCAATACTTCCGAGAATTTCAATGCTTTCACCCCTGACTCGGACAGGGAGGCAATCATACCTTTGATAGCTAAGATAGCCGTTCTCTCAGCCCAAGGCCTTCTTGGGCTCAACTTAGTGAAAACTTGGGTTGACTTCCGTATCCAACCTAATTCTATCCGCACCAAATTGATGTGCGAATACTCGGGGCACACCACAGATGCACTCCGATATTCCACCAAGAGCTTTGCAGCCGGGGATACCAACAAAACCATCAAGGGTTTCCTGACGGAGAAGCTGGAAGTGATAAAAAACATCACCGGGTTACCTCTGTTTACTCGGGAGAACCCGGCCCCAGCGGTAAGACCCGATACTCATAAGTTTATTTCTTCATCTTGACTCGATACTGCTCCTAACTCTTATTTTCATCTTTCCGTCTCAGGCCGGTGACCCTTTCTGGACAGTTGAGACCTCCCCCCCTTCCAGAGACCCGGAAGACGAAGATGAGCCGGTTGACGGTGATGAAGGTATTCACCCGGATCTTGTGTTATCTTTACTTGCATCATTTTCCTCCCATTTAACTATTCCATGGATACATACTCGGTTCGCAGGACCGGAGGACGAAGACGAGAAGGACGAAGACGACCCGGAAGCTACCGAATCTGATCAAGAAACACCAGTTGGGGCCAAGAGGAAGGCCAGAGGGGTAGTGTCCAAGGTTACTTTCTCTTCTATATCCTCTGAGCCTTACTCCTTTGATACCATGCGACAACTTAATCATCAATTATCGAACTCGTCGTACTTGAAGGATTCTCTTCCAGCCAAGCGCAGAGTGACTCGGAGTTCCCCGGGTGAGGATCCTCTTAACCCGGGCATCTCCACCTCCCCCGTCCATCGTGCCAGTGCTCCTCCGCCTTGTCCTTCCAGTTCTCCTCGACGCCACCCTTCTCCTAACCACCCACGTGCCGGGCAATTCCGGGTTCCACTAGTGGTCCCTTTGGCATCTTCTTCTGCTTCCAGCAGCGAGCTCCCGCCGGATTATGCCGTGAATACCGGGTAAGTTTTTGCTATGTGACATCTTTTGATGCCTGACAATTTTCAATCACCATTGCTAACTGCCTCCTCTCATCTTTCTTTTAGCGCTCAAGTCACCGTTAGTGACCCGGAGAATGTGGCAATGGATGACCGTCAGACAGAGGAGCCGACTGAGAACGTGGATGCCGCGACTGGCGGTGATATTGAGAACAACCAGGAACAAGGCCCCTTGGGCGATCCACTTCACCAAGCCGCCGGGTCTCCTGCTTCATCCGAGCCAGTGGACGAGGAGATCGAGGTTCCGGAAACGAGGATGGGTTCTCCCAACCCGGATACTCAGACTGTCCGGGTCTCGACCCCCAGGGCGGGGAGAGCTCCCCCACCAGGCGATCAGGCTGCCGGCTCTTCCGGCGTCCGACCCGAGGACCTGACGTTTGCCCAAATGCTCGAAACCCTGCGCGCTTTGAGGGCTAATGAAGAAAATATCTTGGAGGCTTTAATAGCCAAACACGAGGTAAACCCGACTAATATTGCTTGTGTCCTTATCCAGTCCCCAAGTTCCGAGTGAATTGATTCATAATTTGCTTGGAACTTTATGATATAAGCGACTGATAACTGGCCCCTTTACCCGGCTAATCCTTCCTTGCATCCATGCAGTCCTTCGTGACTCAATCTAGGGAGAAACTGGCAGAGGCCACCAAGCTCATTGAAAAGGAGGTGGCTCTGCGTGAGGCGGCCGAGGCTGAGGCCAGGAAGAGTAGGACGATAATGAAGAAGTATAGGAGGAGGGCTCACACAGCAGAAGATGATCTAACAAGCCTTTCTGTTCAAATTGCTGATACGTATCGTGCTTTGCTTGGTACGTTTCTTCATCCGGGTTATCCTTTTGATAAATAGCCGGAGTTTCCTGACTCATGTTTCCATTTCTGCAGGTCCGGATGAAGTGATGCCGGACGAGGATGATATTGCCAGGCTGAAAACTATCAAGAGTGTTATCCGGCAGCTATGCGCCGGAACCAAATGGATCCTTCAAGAAATACGGTGGCCGGGTAAAGGGCATGGCGACCTGAAGAGAATGCTAGACGCTTGCTCCACTGTCCCCGAGTGGATTTGGCACTAGAAACGCTCGTCCTGCCGGGTTGGAGTAACCCGGGGTCTTGCGCTTGCCAAGGCTTACTTCCCTAAGCTCGAGCTAGCCAAGCTTATGGGCGGTTTCCCGGAATACAAGCTTGACGGGTCCAAGTTCTCCGTGAAGGATTTCCAAGCCGTCCAGAAGGAGGTCCGTTACCCGGCCAGCGTGATTGCTGATGGCTTAGATGTCGATTCCCTCGTTCCTACATATGATGCTGCTGGTGAAGCGGTTAAGTCGGATCTTCCCGAACCGTATGACATGCTGGCCCGATGGAAGGAAGAAGCTGCTAAGTTGAGGGAGGAGGCTGCCAAAAAGAAAGCTGAAGCCGATTCTGCACCCGCTACCTCCACACCAGTCGTTCCTCCTCCTGCGCGAGCCGGTACTACTGATCCGGGTGCTGCTGCTACCCCAAGTGATAGCAAGGGCAAGACGAAGATGGACGTCGAGTGATACCTGATGCCACTTCATACACGTCAGCTGTTCGACGTGTCGTTAAAACAACTATTTTTGGATGGTGCGCCTGTGCACTTTTGATACTATTTACCGGAGTTTGTAATGCACTCTAAGTTCTTGATACACTTTGTGCTTCTTCTGATCGTTTAAACTTATCCACTTTTGAGTCGACTTGTTCTTGATATCCGACTTTCTTTACGATTCCTTTTGTGAGACTCGGTTTCCGAGTTTCATGGGTGTTTGATGAGCGGACTTGCTTCTAAGCCCCCAAGTCCCTAAGACTCGGATGTTTGGGTTTTTTGAGCCTTAGCAACTAAGCTACTTTTTCCTTTCCAAAATCCCGAATCGCCAAGACCCGAATTTCCGAGTCTAGGATATGTGGTCTTTTCGAAGAGAACGAGTTTTGTTGTTTGCTAAGCCCACACCCGGAGCCGTTTCACATAGGTAATGAAGTTATGCTTGATAAATATTGAGTTTCCAGCTATTAGCCTTATACTCTGCATAACTTGTGGTTTAGATGACCCTTTTGACAATCTTGTACTATAAGCCGGCTTTCGCGTGGATATCATGTTGTTACATCTATACGAAAACAGGGTCAGGCAAGTCCCATTGGGCTTCATGGCTGATTGTAATCGTAAGCGAGCAAATCATGCCACTTTTATTGCGAGTCACATCGAGCTTAAGTAAGAAAAGTCAAGAAAGTTTGGCTCCTTTGTCCGGTTATAAGATTGCAGCCGTACTCGTTTGCGAGTAATCGGCCCTTATAACTCATAGGCATCAAGGTCGAGTCATTGAGTTTGTAACTGTGCTATTCAAGCAATCAGCCCCCAAGACCTATATATATGCAACGTACTGAGATTGAGGAACATGAGAATAACCACTTCTTTTCTTGATATGAGAATGTTGGGTCAGCAAGCCGCCTCATTAAAAACCCATCCAGTCCCCAAGGGTACCCTGGATAGGAAAAGAGTACGTCTAAAACCTGCTGCCTGTTACATCGTGCAATTCCACTTGCCAATATAGTATTTGCTAAGTATAATATGGACGTAGCTGAGCCACGTTCCATGGTCTATCTCTTTCTTGCATAGATGAAGTGGTATGAGCGGTGTCATTAACTGTAGCCGACTCTTCCCTTGCATCTACCAAGTAATATGATCCATTATGCAGATTCCGGCTTATGATAAACGGTCCTTCCCATGGTGGTGATAATTTGTGTTTTCCTTCGTTTGACTGTACCAGGCGCAGAACCAGGTCTCCTTCCTGGAATACCCGGGTTTTCACGCGCCGGCTATGATACCTCCGTAGATCTTGCTGATATATGGCTGATCTTTCCAGGGCTTGTTCCCTTTGCTCTTCTAACATATCTACGGCGTCCTGCCGGGTCTTCTCGTTCTCTACCTCGACGTAAGCTGATACTCGAGGTGAATCATGAATAATATCACTCGGCAGCACTGCTTCTGCACCGTAAACCATGAAGAATGGTGTCATCTGAGTAGATCTGTTAGGTGTAGTGTTGATACCCAAACCACGGAAGGTAGTTCTTCGACCCATGCACCCGCAGCCCTAATGCAAGGGACTCGCAGTCGTGGTTTTAGTCCACGAAGTAATTCTTGGTTTGCCCTCTCCACTTGTCCATTGGCCTGCGGATGAGCCACTGATGCTACGTCAAGCCGGATTCCATTGCTACCACAAAACTTTTCCATTGCGCCAAGGGACATGTTGGTTCCATTGTCGGTAATTATACTGTGGGGATACCCGAACCGATAGATAATTCTTTTCAGGAACTTGACTGCTGTAACTGCTTCACAGTTGGTGACTGGCATAACCTCAACCCACTTGGTAAACTTATCAATAGCCACCAAAAGGTGTGTCTTCTTGCAAGGTGACATGTGAAAGGGACCAACCATGTCCATACCCCAAACCGCGAACGGCCAAGTTAACGGAATAGTCCGTAATTCCATAGCCGGCACGTGGGTTTGGCGTGCGTACCTTTGACATCCGTCACACCTTGCCACTAAGCGCTCCGCATCTGCTAGAGCCGTGAGCCAGAAAAATCCGTGTCGATAAGCTTTGGCCACAAGGGATCTTGTGGATGCATGATGCCCACAATCACCTTCATGGATTTCCTTAAGAATCTGTCGGCCTTCTTCTGGTGCCACACAGCGCAGAAAGACTCCTGCCGCACTTTGCTTGTATAACTCCCCATTGATGATCGAATATCCCTTCGCTCGCCGCAGAATCTGCCTTGCTAACACCTCTTGCTGTGGTAACTCGCCCCGTGATAGGTAGGCCAAGAACGGTTCTGTCCACTCGGGAATAGTACGTACAGTGGCCACAAGTCCTAAATCCGGGTCTTGATTTGCTAATTCCTCCTCTGACTCGGTTTTAACTGATGGTCGCCATAATTCGTCCAGGAAAACGTTAGGTGGAACCGGCTCTCTGCGCGAGCCGAGTCTAGCGAGGGCGTCGGCTGCCTCATTCTTTCTTCTGTCTATATGCTCCACCTCGTACCCGGAAAAACATCCTGCAACCCTATCAACTTCCCTGCGGTATGCTGCCATAGTTGCGTTATTTCTATCCCAAGTTCCTGACACCTGCTGTACCACAAGGTCCGAATCTCCAAAGCATCGTATCCTCTTAATGTTCATCTCCTTGGCTACCTTTAAGCCATTCAATAGGGCATCATACTCGGCCACGTTGTTGGAACAGTCAAAGTGAATTTGTAGTACGTAACTCAATTTGTATCCTTTGGGTGATGTTAGCACCACTCCAGCTCCTGATCCCTCGTACTGCTTTGATCCATCGAAGTGCATAATCCATGACTCGGGGTTTGAAACCATGGTAGTCATGCATGTGTGTGTCCAATCATTAACGAAATCAACCAAAGCCTGAGATTTGATTGCTGACATGGGCTCGTAGCTGATGTGATAATCCCCCATTTCTATCGCCCATTTGGCTATTCTTCCGGTCGCAGCCGAGTTTCTGATTATATCCGACATTGGTATTGAGCTAACCACTGTTATGGGGTGTTCCTGGAAATACGGCTTCAGTTTCCGGCTGGCCATAAAGACCCCGAAAACCAGCTTTTGCCAATGCGGATAGCGCTGCTTTGCCTCTGATAATACCTCACTGACATAATAAACCGGCCTCTGGACTGGATAACCTTTCCCATCCTCTTTACGCTCCACAACCACTACAGCACTGACGGCTCGGGGGCCAGCTGCCACGTATAGCAACATAGGCTCTTTAGGATCCGGGGCCGCTAGTACTGGTGCTTCAGATAACTGCTTCTTTAGTGCTTCGAACGCCTCATCCGCCTCTTGGTCCCATACAAATTTGTCGGATTTCCTCAAGAGCCGGTACAAGGGTATTGCCTTTTCTCCGAGTCTTGATATAGATCGGCTCAAGGCTGCTACGCAGCCCGTGAGCTTTTGAACGTGCTTCAAATTTTCCGGCTTTTTCAGACTTTGGATAGCTTTGATTTTGTCCGGGTTTGCTTCAATTCCTCTCTCGGAAACGATAAAGCCAAGTAATTTCCCGGCTGGAACTCCAAATACGCACTTTGTCGGGTTAAGCTTCATCTGATACCTCCTTAAGTTCTTGAACGTTTCCCCTAGATCATCGATAAATGTTTCTGCCTTCCTGGTCTTGATAACCACATCATCCACATAAGCATGGACCTTGCGTCCAATTTGGTCCTCGAAACACTTCTGAATACACCGTTGATAAGTTGCGCCAGCGTTCTTCAACCCAAATGTCATGGTTTTGTAACAAAAGGCCCCAAAAGGGGTTATAAACGATGTTTTCTCCCAATCCTCCCTCTTGAGTTTAATCTGATGATATCCGGAATAAGCGTCCAGAAAGCACAATAGGTCACTCCCAGCTACTGCATCTATGATCTGATCTATCCTTGGTAGTGCGAACGGGTCCTTTGGGCAATGCTTGTTGAGACTCGTAAAATCAATGCACATTCTCCACTCATTGGTCTTTTTCATCACTAGCACCGGGTTTGCTAACCAATCCGGGTGAAATACTTCCATGATGAAGCCGGCTGTCAATAGCCGAGCGATTTCTTCACCTATAGCTTTCCTTCTTTCCTCATTCATCTTCCTCAAGCCCTGCTTTACAGGCCTGGACTTTGGATCTACATGCAAACTGTGCTCTGCCAACTCTGTAGGGATACCCGGCATGTCGCTAGGTGTCCAAGCGAATACGTCCGCATTCGAACGAATAAACTCCACAAGTGCCTTCTCCTGCTCGCTGTCCAAGTTAGACCCTATAGTAAATTGCTTAGTGGGATCGCCTTCGACAAAATCTATCATCTTGGTGTCCTGTGCTGCCTTGAATTTTGCTCTTTCGTCCTCAGTATTCGGCCTTTTCAATGCGGTTCCATCATCCGGATCTACTTGAGACCGATAATATTTGAGTTCTTCTTTTCTGCAAGCTTGCTCGGCCATTACCGAATCTCCTTTGTCGCACTCGGCCGCTATATCCCGGCTTCCATGTATGGTGATGGTCTGCTTAGGACCCGGAATCTTCAGCTGCAAATACACGTAACACGGCCTGGCCATGAATTTGGCGTAAGCCGGTCTTCCAAATAGTGCGTGATAAGGACTGCGCAATTTGACCACCTCGAACGTGAGCCACTCAACTCGATAATTATCCGTCGATTCTCCAAAAGCTACCTCCAATGCGATTTTCCCCTCGGGACATGCCGAGTGACCCGGCACTATTCCATGAAAAATTGTTGAGCTTTTCTGTAGCTGGGACTCTTTGAGGCCCATGCGCGAAAAAGTTTCCCAGTACAAGATATTGATGCTACTTCCACCGTCCATCAGGACCCTTTTTAACTCGTAACCATTAACCTGTGGTGCGACTACCAAAGCTAAGACTCCTGGGTGCTCTATCCTTTCCGGGTGATCTCTTCTGCTCCACGTTATCTCTTGTTCCGCCCATCTCAGGTATCCCAGAACATCCGAGGAAACCGAGTTCACAGCTTGCTTGAGTATCTTTTTGTCCCTATTAGAAGTTCCTGTAGTATGCACATGATATTGTCCTTTTAAATCGGATGTACGTACCAAACCGATGAAGACGCTGATCTGGCCGATCGTCACAATAGATCCAGATTCGAGGTGATCCGACTCCGGCCCCCAGCCGGAATCGTCCACCATCTTCTCCCCTTCGTGGTCGATGTAGATCTCGCCGACGACAAGATTCTCCATGTTCTTCCGAGCTTCTCCCGTGATGTAAACACCTTTGGACGCAGGCCCCACGGTGGGCGCCAACTGTCGTGGGATAATCACGGCAGACGTTACCGGGGGTAACTGATCTTGGGGCAAGACGACATAGGCGTTTGGGAGAGGGTTTAGCTCAGAGGAAAGCATGATGGAATTCAATCTGGCAGCCGGCAATCAAGTCGCCGAGTCTCCGATCTCAAGATATTAACTCAACTCTCGTGTTACACTAGATGCTCGATACCAAGCGATATTGCTAGGGTTCTTAGATCTCTCTCAACTAAACCTAGGGGTTGGTTTATAAAGCACCCGTACCCCCTGGCTTACCCTCCAAGGCGTACCCTGAATCCTACCCGGACACCACACATAAATCCTAACTTTCCTTTACCGTAACCCACAATCCGGGTTACGAGGCCTACAAATTTGGGCCTTCCAGAAGTTTCTTTATCCTTAGCCGGATCTTGCGCAGCGTCCTTTGGGTCGGGTTACACCTTGGAGTAGGCCTACCGGGTTATTATCCCTCCATCGTTACTCGTTTGCCAAAGATAAGCTTCAGTCAGTTAATGATTTCTTGCTTTCTACAGATTGCATTCAGAATTTTGCTCTGCCTTTGTCAATCCAAGCAAATGAAGAACTAAGGTTGTTGAAAGGAATGATTGGTAATTTTATATTACAACTCAATATTAAAGACCAATGGAAGAGTCCGCACTCAACTGGCAGATTACATCCTAGCTCTTTTTATAAAAACCAGTTCAATGGAGTCCCTGATGATTCACTTTCTTATGGATTATGGAAGAGCAAGAGCCAATCTAAGCCCAGATTCTTTGCTTGGCTTTTGTTGCATGATAGAATTAACACAAAAGATATGTTGCTTAGAAGACACTGGATCATTAATGATTCTTCTGATTGCATTTTATGCCCTGGCCATGTTTATGAAGACTGGAGGCATTTATTCTTCAATTGTACATTCAGTACAAGGATTTGGAACTATCTACAAATCCCTTGGTACCCTGGCTCCTCCTCATATACTATCATGTCTGCCAGGAAACATTTTGCTGGTCCCTGTTTTGTGGAGATTGTGATCCTGGCCTGCTGGTGCATCTGGAAGCAAAGAAATGGATGGATTTTCAAGAACATCAAGCCAACTTTTAGAGGATGGAAGGCCTTGTTTATACAGGAAATCACTCTGCTTAAGTACAGGGTGAAGAGTGAAAACTCTGTTTTTTGACATCATGGATTAATTCACTCCCCTAATCCCATTGTATATAATGTATTCTTTGTAAATAACCTTTTTATTATATTAATAAATGGGGGGGCTGTGGGGGATTCCCCCACAGTAATGGTGTCAAAAAAAAACTTTACCATTTTCCTTGTATTCTGTACTTCGTTCATTTATGGTTTTTATCGGGTGCACGGCAATGCTCCCGATGGGAGTAGCCCCAGAGGCTGTAGTCAATCGCTTGCGATTGGCTACGGGCTCAAGAACTTAAGCTTCATTCCTTTCTTGATTTTATCGGGTGCACGGAAATGCTCCCGATGGGAGTAGCCCCCGAGGCTATACTCGACTGTTTACAGTCGTGAATGGGCTCAATGTCCTTCCACTTTCTCTGACTTCTTCATCTTCTTGTTTTGCAGTCTCTACTTGACTCTCTCGCAGCCATTGGTTGCCGCGTAATTTTGGCTGAGGCAGATTGCGTAACCCTTCGGGCGAATCGTGATCGACTCGTCGCGGATGACCAAGTTCTCCAAGGTAAATTGACCCGTTCCTTCTACTTATTCTTTCTTATCGTGCAAATTCCTTTAGGCTGAAATTTGTTGCTGTGTAGCCCAAGTCGATCTTCTGAAGGCCGAGAAGACTGATGCTATCACTCGGGTGATCACCCTTGAGGCTGAGTTGGAGGCTGCTCGAAAGGAACTTGAATCCTCTCGCAAGCAGTCGACTGACTTCGAGGGAAAGCTCGCTGAGGCCCAGGATGCTCTGAAGCGACTGGAGGAGGCTGGCACCAAACAGGACAATGATCTTGTTGGCTTCATTCGTCCTCTGGCTCAGAAATTCGCTGGTAAGTCTCACTACAATTCCCGTTGCGTTGCGATTAGATCGGTCGCCTTTTTGAGTTTAATGACGTCTCTTTGTAGATGTCCTTGGCGTTGCGCTGGAGCTACCCAGGGTTCAATGGGTGGACGCCCTGACGGATTCTTGCGCTCAGCTTCAGAGGCACGCGAGTGGGATCTGCTCCCTCGTTGGCAATGCCATTCGAGTGTTGACGCAATTCCACGAGCGTCTTCTGGTTGATGTCGCGGTTCCGCCCATGCTGGATGGTCTCCTGAAGGTTTTCCTGGAGGATGATCCTCTTCGGGCCTACTCGGTCGCCCAGTCTGAGTGTGGGGCAAAGATTGCCATCCAGTTCGCGTTGGCGCATCGAGTCGTAGGCTTGGACGAGGCGTACTCAAACCTTCCCATCGATGCTACCACAGGAAGAAAGGTAGCGCTTTGTCCTTTCGGTGATCCGGCTGGAGTCCTTGCTCAGAAGCTATCCGACTTGATTGCTCGTGCTAGTCGCAAGGGGCAACATGTCGCGAGTGGCAGCACTTCTGCAGTTCCATAGGATAGACTTTATTTAGTTTGCTCTTCTGATGTAATGAACCTTGGGATGTATTCCCGTATTCTGCCTTTAATCGAAATGTTCTTTTGATATCTGAGATGTGATTTCTTGCGATTGATTGTTATGAGTTCCTCCCGATGGGAGTAGCCCTCGAGCACCTGTCGAATAGGCGGTTTATTCCTTGAGTGGGGTGTCTTGAATTCTTCCTTAACTTTCCTTATCTCCTTCCACGTAATAGGTGTTGTCGCGGAGTCTTCGAGTGGATCTGCTGTACGATCGAATCCCCTTGTTGCCGCTGCTAGTACCTTTGCTTCTCTTTGTGATCGTGTCACGTATGGCGAACGCAAGTTGAAAGCTTTGCGTGGAGTGGCTGATGTAGCCAAGTCTAAACAGAAACTTGCGGCTGAACGTGAGAAGTTTGTGATGGAAGAGTTCGCAGCTGTTGCCAAGGATATGCTTTGTAAGCACGTGAGCCCCCTAGCATTTTGTTTGACTGGATCTTTTTCCTTTTTTGACTCTCTGTAGCTTTCTTTGTGGTTGTTGAGCCTGACGGTCAATGTGAAAAACATTGGGTGGATAACCACATTTCTCATGAAGCCGGTAGCTCAAAACCACATGCAAACAACTTCTGGTCCGACCGCAGTCGAGGCTTCGTTCTGGCTACTTTGAAGTATCGTGTGGGCCAGGCGAAGATACTCGTTGATTGTTGTCACGAGGCCCTGATAGCTTTGAATCGCGCTTTCTATCCGCTGGAGAGAGGTCCAGAAGACTTGAGCCAGCTGCTCAGAACTTTTGGTCGAGTAGGTGAAATTCGCGAGTGCGTCCGCCAACAGCTGATCTGCGGATCCTTAGTAGCACTCGCTTTTGTCCGATTGTGGCATCCTGAGGTCAATTTTAACTCTGTAGCTAGGCTCCCAAATGCTCCAGTCGATATGACCCCCCATTATACAGTCGTTCGTCCTGCAGCTGAGGAGATTATTCGACTGACTTCTGAAGAGGTTAATCGAGTGTTAGCCGAGGAAACTGCTCGTCGCCATATGTAATTGTAGGATGTATGTATCCTGTTGTTTTTATATAGTTGTCTTAAAACTTTATAAGGTCTCAACCTTGTTTGTACCTTTGTATTTGTAAATTTTCTTATGATGCTAAGTTAGGCGTAGCCCCCGTGTGTTTGGGGTGTAGGCCTGTTATTTAGCGTGTAAAGATCAAGAACATGAGTAGCTATGGTTGAGAAACCATGTATTTATTAATATGACTGAGAAGCCATGTATTTTCTTCGAGCTACAAGATGGCTAGTATAGCCTTATTTTTGCGAGCAAGATAATCCTAAGGATAGAATTTGCGGAGGTGCGCGACGTTCCACGGATTGGAGTAGACGCCACCAGTCTTCGGGTTCTTCAGCCGATAAGCGTCACCCGGGATAACTTCGTGTATTATGAAGTGTCCTTCCCACGGTGGATCGAGCTTGTGTCCTTCCTTCTGCTTGAGCCGCAGCACCAAATCTCCTACCACGAAAGCTCTGTGGCGTATACGGCGGCTGTGGTAGTTGAGCAGTGACTGTTGGTATACCGCGGATCTTGCGAGTGCAATGTCGCGTATTTCGTCGAGTGCATCCACATCTTCCGCGAGTGCCTTGTTAGAGGTTTCTTCGCTGTAAGCAACGACTCGTGGGGCGCTGAACTTGACATCTTCGGGAAGGACTTCTTCAGCTCCGTATACCATGAAAAATGGCGTGTAGTTTGTCGATCGATTCGGGGTTGTGCGGAGGCTCCATAGTACGGAGGGTAACTCCTCTACCCAATGCCCTGCCACTGGGTGCAGACAATCGAGTAGCCGTTTCTTTATTCCAGCTGAGACCAATCCGTTGGTTTGCGGGTGAGCCACTGAGGCGAAACTGAGGGTGATTCCCTTCTGTTCGCGGAATTCCTGTGTTTCCTTTGATGTGAAGTTGATGCCGTTGTCGGTGATGATGTTGTGTGGTATGCCAAACCTGCACCCAATGGAGTTGAGGAACTTCACGGCACATTGGGCGCTGGCGGAGGTGACTGGCATAGCCTCGATCCACTTTGTAAATTTGTCGATTGCAACAAGCAAGTGCTTGTATCCTCCCGGTACGGACTTTCGCAGTGGCCCCACCATGTCTAGCCCCCATTGTGCAAAGGGCCAGGCGATTGGTATCATGTGTAGTTTCGTAGCTGGGGCGTGCGGCTTAGGTGCAAATCGTTGACAAGCGTTGCACTTGTCGACTATGTCCTTTGCGTCTCTGGCCGCTGTGAGCCAGTAGAATCCTGCTCGAAAAGCTTTACCCACAATTGCCTTCCAGCTCGCATGATGTCCGCAATCTCCTTGATGTATATCTCGCAGTAGTTCCATGTCGTCCTCGGGTGCTATGCATCTCTGCAATATTCCCGATATGCTTTATTTGTATAGCTCCCCATCGAGTACTCGAAAAGCTTTACTGCGTCGTGCTATCTGTCGGGCCTCGCGAATATCTGCTGGGAGCTGCTTGTTTGACAAGTAGTCGAGGTATTTCTGCGTCCAGACTGATTCGACCAGAAAAACTTGCCTTGAAATGTTGTGGCTGAGCTCAATCATAGCAGTTTGCGTGCTGACCTGTGTCTCTAACGTTGCGGGTGCTTCTGCTAGCTTTTTGACCTTGACTGAGCGCTTCATCATCCTCTCGAAGTATATTCCAGGCGGTATGGGTGTGTTGGTAGAACCCATATTTGCCAATTTATCTGCTTCTTCGTTGCTGGATCGCGCAATGTGCTTTAGTTCACACCCTTTGAAACTTCCTTCGAGTAGGTTGTACATATCTCGATAAGCAACCATGTTTTCTGCAATGGCGTCGCACTCTTTCATTGTCTGCTGTACGATGAGGTTTGAATCTCCATAGATCATTAGTCGGGTGGCTCCACAGGCGATCGCCATCTTCATGCCGTGGAGGAGGGCCTCGTATTCTGCGTCATTGTTTGATGTCGGGTCGTCGGGTGGAAAATCCAATCGCAGGACGTACTGCAACTTGTCACCTCTGGGGGACATCAGTACAACCCCGGCTCCAGCTCCTTCGTTTCTCTTTGACCCGTCGAAGTATATTATCCAGTTGCTCGTGTATTCTGGAGGGCCTAGCATTTGTAGTTCTGTCCACTCGCTCAGGAATTCCACGAGTACTTGTGATTTCACAGATTTGCGCCCTGCATATATGATGTCCTAGGCGCCAAGCTCGATACTCCACTTTGCAATTCTTCCGGATGCCATGGGGTTATTCATGATAGTACCGAGTGATGTGTCGTTTAGCACCGTGACGGTGTGCTCTCGGAAGTAGTGCTTGAGTTTTTGAGCTGTGAGGACCACGCCATACGTGAGCTTCTGATAATGAGGGTATCGTTGTTTGCAGGGCGAAAGCACCTCACTGATATAATATATTGGCCTTTGGACGCCATACGCCTTGCCATCTTCCGGCCGCTCGACCACGATTGCTGTGCTGATGACTTGATTTGTTGCGGCTAGGTACAGATACAGTGGCTCCCGTTCTTGTGGTGTTGCGAGGACACGCCTACTCTGCAATGCTCGCTTGAGGTCTGCGAATGCTTTCTGTGCTTCGGGTGTCCACTCGAACTTATCCGTTTTCTTCAGTAGCTTGTAGAAAGGCAATGCTTGCTCGCCCAGCCTCGCAATGAATCTGCTTAGAGCGGCTAGTCGTCCTGCGAGCTGCTGCACACCACGGAGATTAGTTGGCTCCTTCATTGTCAGGATTGCTTGGATTTTCTCCGGGTTGGCTTCAATTCCTCGAGCAGAAACCAGGTACCCGAGAAGTTGTACTGCAGGGATGCCAAAGACGCACTTGGTCGGGTTGAGCTTGATTCGATACGCGTTCAGCGCGTCGAATGTTTCTCTGATGTCATCGAGGAGCGTACCCTCTACTCGAGTCTTGATGACGATGTCATCAACGTACACTTGTACATTCTTGCCAATGAGCTTGGCGAGGCATTTTTGCATGCAACGCTGATATGTTGCGACTGTGTTCTTTAGCCCGAAGGGCATTGTCGTGTAGCAGTAAACACCGTGGGATGTGCTAAACGTTGTCTTCTCCTCGTCCTCCTTTTTCATCCTGATCTGGTTATAGCCCGAGTAGGCGTCCAAGAAAGAGAGGCGCTGGCAGCCTGCTGTGGAGTCTACGATCTGGTCGATCCGTGGTAGGGGAAAGTTATTCTTGGGGCAGTGCTTATTCAACGACATGTAGTTAATGCACACGCGAAGGATGTCAGTATTTTTCTTCGGGACCAGCACCGGGTTTGCTAACCAGGTGGAGATCTTTATCTTGCGGATGAATTTTGCTGCGAGTAACCTGTTCACTTCTTCTCCAAGTGCTTTTTGCTTTTGGCTCTGAAAACCGTCGGGTTGTCTGCTTGATAGGTTTGGCATTCTTATAAACTCCAAGTGAGTGCTCGGGGAACTCCCTGGGTATTCCTGGCATATCTGAAGGCTGCCAGGAGAAAATTTCCCAGTACTCACGGAGGAGTTCGATGAGCGCGCTTTCCTATGCTGGCGAGAGGGTGGTGGACACCATCGCCGTTTTCGTAGATTCGGTCGGGTGCACCTGATGTTTTCGAGTGCTGCTGTTTGCGCTGAACTCGAGCTCTGGGGCGTTCTTCTTGGTGAGAGGCATCATGGAGTGATCTGTGGTTTTTGCTATCTCCTCCAGTTCATCCTGCATCCCGAAGGATTTGGCGATCTTGTTGAACTCGATGTCGCATTTATTGGATTTTTGGAAATCGCCGTCGATGGTGATGGTACCATGTTCCCCAGGCATCTTGAGCTTCAGGTATGCATAGTGTGGTACTGCCATGATTCTGGCGAACGTTGTTCGGCCAAGAATGGCGTGGTACTATGAGGGCCAGTCGACTACTTCAAAGTCGAGAAATTCTCGTCTGTAATTGCTTCGGTTGCCGAGCACCACCTCCAAGTTTATTGTTCCGAGTGGGCGGACTGCCTTCCCTGGTACTATCCCGTGAAAGGATGTCTCTGATTGCGCGAGTCCGTCCAGGTTCCTATTCATTCTGCGGAGTGTGTCCGCGTAAATGATGTTAATCCCACTACCTCCGTCCATGAATACTCGGGCGAGTTCATAGTTGCCTATTTGCGCCTGGATGACTAGTGCGGCATGCCCTGGTCGATAGACTCTGGGGGGATGGTCTTCCTTGGAGAAAATTATCGGCTGATCGGCCATCTTTAAATACTCGGGTTGGGATGGTGGTGTCTGGACAGCCATGAATACCTGTCGAGTGTTTGTTTTCTGAGCCCTGCGGGACGGGCAAACTTTCTGTATCATCCATAGGAGTCCTACTGGATTTGGGGTATCCATTGGCTCCCTGGTTTAGGGCGGGTGGCGCTGGTAGCGCAGCTAGCACCGTGTTTTGATTTCCTGCTGGGGGCAGGGCTTGCGGCGGGTGAAATCCTTGGGCTCCTCCTCCAGGGAGCTGCGGGTAGCCCTGATTGACTGCTGCTCTATTTTTCTTCGAGAAGGCCTCGTGGATATTAAGGAACTTTCGGCAATCCTTGAGAAAGTGTGTTGCCTTAGTTTTACCGATGCGCTTATCCGTAAATAGATGTACCGTGCAGTAACCATCGAGGTCCTCCTCGAGGGTTTTGTCCTCTGGCTTTGGCTTCCACTCGTGATTTCCTCGATATCCGCTGTCGCGATTTCTTGTGAACTCCGTTGCCACCAGTTCTTATCGATCATCGCGGTCGTAATGCTTTCTCCTTTTCTTTCGACCATGGCGATCGTCTTCTCGTGCTGGTGATGAGGCTTTCTCATTACGCACCGCGTCCTCACTGTTGGCCCATCTATCGGCTATGGCCATCAGTTCTCTCATGGTTTTGGGTGCGGCCCGTCCCAGTTCTTCCCTGAAGGAGGTTCGCCGTGCTCCTTTGGCGAATGCTTCAACTGCAACCTCCTCTGATATGTTTCCCGTTGTGTTCCTCAGTGTGGTCCATCACTGAATATATTCGCGGGTAGACTCGCCACTTTTCTGCTTGCAAGCTCGTAACTCCTTGATGGTCGCCGGTCTTTTGTATGTTGCTTGGAAATTCTTGCAGAAATCGAGGTTTAGATCGTCTCATGAACTGTAGCATGCCCTCGGTCTCCCTTCGAGCCAGCTGCGCGCAGCGCCTACGAGATGTAGGTTAAGGTACTGCATAGTCGTGTTTTTGTTCCCACGTTGGCATTTTACTGCCATGAGGTAATCTGAAAACCAGGCTTGTGGTTCTTGCGAACCATCGTATTTCTGCACCTCCGTGGAGAGCTTAAACCTTTTGGGTAGCGGTGCCTCGCGGATGCTGCGAGCGAAACATAAGGCTCCACAGACTTCGTCGTCGGAGGATGTAGATGGGGAACGCGCGCGGTTCCTGGCCGCTCGACCTGTATCAACCTTGCGCTGAGCGATGTCTGATCGCGCATTGTACCCGGGTTCGTCTTGGTTGACGTCTCCCCTTGGCTCCTTGCTGCGGTGTCGCGAGCGGCTGCTGTGTCGCTGCAGGCTGCGGTCTTGATCTCTCCGCGGGCTGCGATCTTGATCTCTTCGTGGGTTGCGATCTCGACCTCTTCGCGGGCTGCGGCTACGGTCTCGATCCCTTGGGCTGCTGTCGGTGCCACTCGGGCTATCTCCGTGTCGTCGGACTTCTTTTCCTCGTGCGCGACGAGGTAATTTTTCCTTGCTAGGCGATGTGCCCCTGTGTCCGCGGGGTGCTTCCTTGTCCTTCTGTGCGGATGCTTTCCTGCGATCGTGGGAGGCGAGTTTTGCGGCTGCCATGCCTAATCCTTTCTGAACTTGCTTGTATTGTTCTGCACGTGGATTGTTTTCCCCTGGTTGATTTATCTGCATGTAGGTGGCTGCGGCTAGTACCGCAGCTGCAGGAGTTTGCGGATGGATGTTTCCGTCCTCGTCGACACGCATGAGTGTTTTGCTGATCCCGCTCAAGGAATCCCCATCCATGGTTGCGGTTTTTGAGGCGTATCCTTTTCTCGCAGGACGGTTCCCGACAGAAGGTGTCAAGGATAGCGCGGCTCGGAGCTGCCTTGACTCATCCGCTAATCTCTTTCGCTCGGCTAGATCTATCCGAGCTTCTTTTATTGCAGTAGCCGCTCTCACTAGATAGTAGTGGTAGGCGGTCATGTCCTCGTGAGGAGCTCCGAGTTCCAGTGGTGTGCTTGTGCGGATGGCCTCCATTGCCCGATCCCAAGCAGCTCGTGAGACGCCGATGGCAGCGCGTTCTCTTGTGTTGTTCTCAGTTTCTTCGGGTGGCCCCCCTGATCCTGCCATGCAGACCTGAGCTAGATATGGCTCGCGGGTCCTATGCGTAGTTAGGAAGGATTTCCCGACCCGAGAAGGTTCCTCTGTGGAGAGGGTATGGAAGTTGGTGGTGTTGAGGCGGACAGATTCGCCGCTCTTTGCCAAGTCGCGATCCGCGTAGCGGGGTCGTGAATCGACAGCTTCTGGGCTAGAGATTGACCCAGATCCCGATCCTTCAAGATTGGTTTGCTCGAGGAAGTGGAGAATTCCGTCCTTGTTGGTATAGAACTGGAAGCTCCCGAACGTCAACGTGATATTCTTCTCCAAGTCGCTGAATACCGGGCGCAATTCCGGCGAGTGAGGGGCGATGATGACCGATCCGATTCGGATTGGATTGGTTGGAGTCGAAGTCCCGGGGTTCCAGCGTGAGTTGGTTGTCGATGAGGCCGAAGATGCCGGAGATCCAGCGCCCGCCGTCCGCACAGACGGCGCCAATTGTCGAATCTGAATCTTAAGGAATATCAAGATAGGAGGCAAAAGCTTTAAGACAGTTTGCAAAGATTTGAGAATCAAGACCACAAACAGCACTAACATTATAGAAATCATCGGTTCCCATAAAAGATTTAATGCATTCATAATCATAATTTATACCTGACTTTCTACCTTTGTCGTTCTCCCATCCTTGAGTGTTCTATTGAATACAGTCAAGAAGATCCCATTTAACTTCTTCCTTCATACGTGTGAATGATCCAGAACAAGAAGCATCCAATAAGTCCTTATCATGAAGAGAAAGCCTTGCATAAAAATTATTGATAACAATATTACTCGGGAGTTCATGAACGGGACATTTGAGCATTAATAACTTCATTATCCCCCAATCTTGGGCAGTACTCTCTCCACCATGAGGCCATAAATTATATTTTTTATTCCGGTCTTTATGAATCTCACTAGGAGGATAGAATTTATAATAAAAGAGAGGAACAATTTCCTCCCATCCAATAGATTCGCCATTCTTCAGTAATTTGAACCATTCAGCGGCTCTACCTTTCAGCGATAAAGAAAATAATTTACTTTTAACTTGATCCATAGTAATACATGCACACCTGAATAACTCGCATAATTCATGTATAAAGAGCAAATGATCACCGAGATGGATAGTTCCATCTCCATAATAGCAGTTATTTATAACACGCCCAACAATTTTTATAGGTATTTTATAAGGATCTAATTCAGCAGATGTCGGGTCACTTATTACCCTAGCAGTGATAGTAGTAATACCCCTAAAAGGAGAACCAAAGGTATTCTCCATAATGAAATAAAACAGCAGACAAAAATAAAAACAACACTCAGAGTAAAAGTTTCTCTTACCAATAGCACTTCACTCCCTGGAAATGGCGCTAGAAAATAGTCTTGATGACCCACAAGTATAGCGGGTGTATCGTAGTACTTTCTATAAATAAGAGTGTCAAACCCAACGAGGAGCAGAAGGTGTTGACAAGCAGGTTAGATAGAAGATTCACTGTAAACACTATCAAACGGGTTTTTGGTGGTTTTTGATATAGCAGATAAATAAAGTGCGAGTAAATAAATAACAGTAAATATAATTGCAGCGAGTGGCCCAATCCTTTTGAGAGCAAAGGACAAGCCGGTTGTTCTGCTTATGATTGCCAAACGTTCTCGAGGACACATGGGAATCTCGTCAAGTGCTTTCGCTTCATATAGTTGATTAATATTTATTGGTTCGTTAAGTGTTGTGTGGGTGAACCTACGCTAATGCACCGCCCAACTAGGACTAATACATACTTGTGATTAAACCCCTCATAAGCATCCGCAAATACAAGAAAGTAATTAAGATTAAACTAACCATAGCCTTAAAACTCCGGGATCCTACACTCCCTCGTGCATTGGTTTCCTAACGGGGGTTTAGGTTTCTGTCACTCCGGCAACCCCACAATTAGTATCCAAACACACAATGCATCCTCCTAGGCCCATAAAGGTGAAGTATCTTGTAGTCGACGTTCACATGACACCACTAGAAGAATAGCACCACAACTTAAATACCGAACCACGAGATATTACTTCAACATAACTTCACTACTAACATCATGACTTCTCCCATGTAGTTAAGAACTAAACGAACTACTCACGAGACATCATATGGATCATAATAAGAGGTGATAGAATGAATAATAACAATATGATCATAAAGTGCAAACACCGATAAATCTCACGAGAATCAACTACTAACAAGTAATCCACACCGGGAGAGAGATCTGGTGGAAAACAATGATAAAGACCCCTAATTGTTACAGCGGGATGAGGCTGGTCGGTGGCGGTGCTGGTGCTGGTGATGAGGATGATGACGATGATGATCTCGATGAAGCCCGGAGTGATGACGGTGACGATGGCGACGATTTCCACTCTCCGGGGAGAAATTTCCCCGACAGATTTCTCTCTGCCGGAGAGCTTTTCTCTCTCTGGTGTTTTTTGCCCCGAGGCAACGGCAGAATAATTCTTCGATTATGTGTTGGGGCTTAGGGTTCCCTAGGGGTCAAGTACGCAAAAGGGGGCACCCGGGAGTGGGTCCGGGTGCCAGACCACCCCAGGCGCGGCTAGAGGGGGGCGCCACCTAGTGGTGTGGGCTGCAGGTGGCCCCCCTCCGGGTGCCCTTCTGGCTCACTTCCTCCTCGAAACTTCTAAGACTCCTCCGATATCCCTCCTCTTCTTCTGATCTTCTGAAATAGGGTATCTTGATAGTGCCTTTTCCATCAGATTTCTGGTTCCGGTGTTTATTCTCTAAAAATTATGAAACATGCAAAATAAGATAAAATAACATAAGTGATGCATCATAACATTAAATATATCGATGAATAACAGAAAATAACAATATAAAACAGTGATGCAAAATGGACGTATCAGTCCACCATACCTACCTATATGTGGTATTTCACCGCCACTCCAAGTAAATTTCTCGTGTGCTACCTTTAAACCTTCAAACTTATTAACCCGTTGTGTGTTCCTATTTTAGCTCATGAAAAAGTAGTTTAAAGTTTATCATGGTTTATGTAAAGAAAACTTCTTCTCCCTTATTTCACCCGGTGAGTATGAAATCCGTGCTCATCTAAATTTGCAGTGAGCTGGTGCCAAAATAATATGAACTCAAATAATTAAAAAGACACTTCCCCATGGTTTGATGAATGCTGGTGGGCACCCGTGGATACAGCTAGCTCTGGTTTGTGAAAGGAAAGGTGGGGGGAAGTGCCAACCAAAAGAAAGAAAAAAAGCTAATGGAAACCGCTCTCAAAAGTCTAAACACTTTGCTTGACATGGATTGTGGTAAGTTTTTCATTACCATTCGTCGACATAGACATACACCTCTCTCAAAATTGTTTTCATTATCTCTATTTTATTAAACAAAAAGCTCTAGAAAACGAGTAATCTCTGCTTCCCTCTACGAAGGGCCTTTCTTTTACTTTTATGCTGAGTCTTCATCTTCTTACTTTATGCACCACTTAGGAGAGCATAGTTGTCACTCTGAGTATAATGTGCATGGTCCCAAAATTTATTATTGATTGTTTAATGATTATGGTATTGGTTGATCTCAAATTATTTGTATCTAGTCACCATTTAAGCTTTGAAGGTGTCCTGGCATTTATGTTTTGCTACCACGTGAAGGACAAGTTGGATACCACTTTATTATGTTTTTCTTTATGGTTAAAACAAATTTATCACTTTCATTGCTTCATTATTCATTAGCTTTTATTTGTGTTACTTTTCATGTGCAACATAGTTCCGAAGTTTACATTTGTTCAAATAATGTGTAGCATGCCTTTGTTAAAATACTTTGATCTCGGCTTGCAATGCTTTTACATAACATTGATCAAGATTTGTGTTGGCTTCATGTCACCTCAAAAATTATTTTATTATCACTTACGTACTCGAGGATGAGCAGGAGTTAAGCTTGGGGATGCTGATACGTTGCAAATGTATCTATATTTTTTGATGCTCCATGCTTGTTTTCTGTCCAACACCCTTTGTTTTCCACATGTTTTCTATCGTTTTCCTTCGTTTTCAGGATGTTTTCATTGACTAACATATTAACAAGATGACCCATGTCGGTTGTTGTTTTCTGCTATTTTTCTATTTCAGAAAAGTTCTTAAAGAAATATTCTAGGAAATGGCTGAAAATCCACTGAAATCATTTTTTACCCAGAACGGAGATGGAGTCCAAAGAAGAGGCGGAGGGGGCCTAGGGGGGCTCACGGCGGTGCCAGACGCGGCCCCACCCTAGACCGCGCCTGGTGGGCCCCTGGCCACCGCCTCTTCAATGTTCGTTTGGAATTTTCTTGCAGACACTAGATGTGGTAAATATGGAAGCCCCATTGCCATACCTGAGATACACACACACACACATGGAGGATGATTTATAACTCATTGGATTTCCTTGTATGATCTGCTCAGGACTATGAGCTCAAAGGAGAAATTTTTTATTTTATGTTTTCGATTTGTATGGCATCATCTAGGCTTTCTTCCTGTAACTGAGAATACAATCAGTAGAATACAATTTGATCATACAAAGTACATGCAACAGTTTTTAGCGTACCTTCGTCAAGAGAAGAAATGGACCAAAAACTTCTTCATGTTACAATTTTGGCAAGAATGCAAGATTAAGTCGAATATAACATGCAAACAAGAAATTTAACTCTATTCTGGAGGTTCCCTTGGCTAACAAAACAGATGCAAATCCTCCATAAATACTCATGGTGCACATAAGTATTTGAGTATTTTATTACATCATCTGGTAAAGAGTAGTACATATTGTTATTTCATATAAGTATTTTTTTAAAATTTCTAGCAAACACCGAGGGTTTACCAAAATAATTCCATAGTATTCATAGAGCATCCAACATGCCAACAGCTATGAGTCAGTCCAATTATTTTCAAGAGACATGCAAATCATACACCACTACTATGTTATGAAGATATCAAAGCTAGTGTGGTATAATTAACAGGAATGATACTTTGAAGTGGACATTGTCCAAAAACATGAATTCAAAGGGAACTTGATAAGTAAAAATGATTAGCCATAGACCCACAAACCCGTTTGGGTGGCATCGAACACCTTCGATGTTTTTTGAAAGAAAAAATTTAGGGAGGCTCTGACAAAGATAATGGGCACTTCATGATGGAACTTAAAAGACCATACATCAGTATGAAAACATATTACGATAATGCAATCCATATTTTAGTTTTTACATGATACAGATATCCTCCTGTGAATAATCCAAACCCTGATCCTAAGCACTCTTTGGTAAATAATATGGTAGAACACATTCTCACAAATACCTTGTAAAGTTCAAGTCACTTTTAATATCAGCCAAGACGGTTGGACCAACAAAGTTGCCATTATAAAATTGAGGATCCTACACAGTATAGATCTATTAGGCTCAATGATACCAAAACCCAGTTGAATTGTACGAAGATAGTTAAGCGACTGAATTCTGCTAAATTACCACGATCTGTCTCCCATCAAGCACAATACGAGCACCAGAGTCCACACCACTTTGGAGTAACTTGCAGATTCGTTCCTTTGCCCGGTGATAGCAAACGGTAACAACACGAGATTCACCAAGAAAAAAAAAGCTCTAAGCCACCAAAAATAAAAATATGTGCAATTGCCAAAATAGTAATTGTGATATTTTATATCTCAACGATGCAGCCTTAGTGGCTTAGATCAGAAGAAAATAATCAGTTAATTGAAAACTGTAGTAATACAATGGTGATAGACAGGGAGAAAGACTGAAAGAGAGACTGCATCAAAAAATCCAACATAATCGGACAAATAAACATCAGGAGCTAATACGTTTCCATATCGGCTATACCATATCTCCACAGTTCATCACTGCTAATGGCATGTTGATGCTGACAATGGCGGCAGAAATTCCTTGCAGAAATTCCTATGTGTTGGGAACCCCAAGAGGAGGGTGTGATGAGTGCAGCGGTAAGAATTTCCCTCAGTTAAGAACCAAGGTTATCAATCCAGTAGGAGAAAGAGAATCTTTGGAAGGTTGATGCCACTAAAGGTGGTGATGGCTCACCGGTGTCACAAACAACGCGGAAACTACACACAACACAACCAAAATATTTTGTCCCAACGATACAGTGCGGTTGTCAATCTCACCGGTCTTGCTAAAAACAAAGATTCGACGAATAGTGTGGAAAATAGTGTATGCTTGCAGTAAGTAAAGAAAGAAGGAAATTGTAGTGGTTTGTTTAACAGTGTAGGAAAATGGACCGGGGTTTATAGGTTCACTAGTGGTGTCTCTCCATAAAAGATAGCATGTTGGGTGAACAAATTACAGCTAGGCAATTGACAAATAAAGGTTGCACCGTAGTGCACATTCATGACATGATGACTACTATGATATTTAGTGCGGGCATTACAACAATATACATAGACCATAATCCAACTGCATCTATGACTAATAATCCACCCTCAGTTTATCATCCGAACCCCCTTAGGTATTAAGTTGGAAGCAACAGATAATCGCATTAAGCAATGTCTGTAATGTAAGAAATGATTGTACACGCGGGCACTCTCATCGTTGTTTTCTCCCTAGTGGCAACAACACATCCTCCCCCGTCACGTTTCTGTCACTCGAGCACAGGCGAAAAGGAGGCATGGACCCACTATTAAGCATAAATACTCGCTCTTAGTGTCACTAGCAACTACTTGGCCAGAGCAACCACTAGCAACGGAAAGCATGCAAGATCACAAATAACATATGGAATAAATACCATAATCAACTTGGATAAGTTCAATATTCATCGGATCCGAGCAAACACAGCACATAGAATTACATAAGATCAATCTCGATCATGTTAGGCAGCTCACGAGATCTAAACATGGAGGCGTAGGAGGAGAAGACAACCATCTAGCTACTGCTATGGACCCGTACTCCAAGGATGAACTACTCACGCATCACTCCGAAGGCAGGCATGGTGATGAAGAGGCCTCCGGTGATGATCTCCTCTCCGGCAGGGTGCTGGGAGACAGCTTTAGAACCCCCCTGATCTAGGGTTGACGACGACGGCGGTTGCAGAACTTTTCGGGGATATTTGATCAGGTTTTTAGGGTTTTCCATGCGGGGGGAATAAATAGGCAAAAGGGCAGAGGCGGTGGATCCCTGGGGGCCCCACACCACCCCCTGGGGCGGCCAAGGGGGGCGCCACCCCATGGTGCCCGTCTTCGACTCCTCTTCGGTCTTCTGGATGCTTCCGGGGAAAATAAGAACTTCAGGATTTGTGGGGTCCAATTCCGAGAATATTTCCAGAATAACTTTTCTGAAATAAAAACAGCAGAAAACAGGGAACTGGCACTTGGCATCTTGTTAATAGGTTAGTCCCGAAAAACGTGTAAAAATGCTATAAAGAAGGGAGAAAACATGTAGCAATTTGTTGGGAATATGCCCTAGAGGCAATCATGTATGATGTAATTCCCACTGTATTCATAAAGTTATTAAGTTGTCCTTGTTTTGAACATCTGATATATATCATTGAATATGTGATTCGATTGTGGAACTATATATTCATGTTGTTCATACTAGATTGTCCTTGGTCATTTAGGTTGTGCTGGACACACACCCTAGACTAATGTGAGTGTTGGCTGATGACACGGTTCCACTTGTCATGGGCATGGTGATGCCATTCCAACGTTCACTGACTTGGCTAAAGAGTTTAGCAAGTCGGACTGACCCACATTGAGATGCAACGATCAAGTCGTCATTTGCATGTCTCAATCAATGTAATCCTTAGACCTGAGGTTGTCGCACAATCCGAGTTGTGGATCACCGGCTTAGGTTCTGTCAAACGTTGTTCTGTGACAAGGTAACTATAAAGGCAGAGTTCGGGTCGAATGAGAAGCAAGCTGCGTGATGTGGATAATCAAGATGGGATTTTGCCCCTCCGATTGGAGAGATATTCTCTGGGCCCTCTCGAGTGATATGATTCAGGAAGCATGGCCATGCGCGACTCAGTTAAGTGTTAACTGTGTCGATTGACTAAGAGTTAGTCAGATGAATCACATATCACGGATCGAGAAGAGAGTTGAGCTATTTAAGGGATGACGATAAATCGCCTATAGCTCGACAAGGTATATCGTGAGGCAAAAAGGACTAAGATGTATATCACATTGAAAGGTATGTCTTCATGACTCAATGGTACTTGGGAGTCGGCATGTTCTGCTAGGAGCCGCTACCGATTGATCGATTGGGAGTTGGACTCCAATCGTGTCCAAGTCGCCATGAGCCTGCAGGGTCGCACACTTAAGAGCGGGAGCAAGTATTGGTTGGGTTGGACCCGAACCGGAAATGGACTGAGTTATTGAGTCGGACTCACAGAGGGAATGGGCCACAAGTGTTGTGCAGCCCATTACCATACGCTATATAAAGAGGGGCGCAGGTTGCCCAACGGGCACGTTAGTCCACTCTCCCATGCGTTGGGAACCCTAGCCCCACTCAGTCCAGCCGTCGCACCAGACCTAGCAGTCTGCCGTCGGAGCTCCTCCTCGTACGTGTGGATACCGGCAGAGGTGCTGTACGTTCAGCACTTCGGTTCGCGGGATTGGATCGGCCGGATCGGATCGTGGGACTGCACTGCCCCGACGCGCTTCATCGATAATCCGCAACCGCACGTCTAGTGGTAATCATCGTGGCCTTCTACCTCGGCTAGATCTTGGAAGCATCGCGTAGGAAAAGTTTTTGTTTATCTCTACGCGTTCCAACACAATTGGCATAATATAATCATGGAGCATGAAAAATTATAGATACATTGGAGACGTATCAAGCATCCCCAAGCTTAGTTCCTACTCGTCCTTGAGTAGGTAAACGATAAAACACAATAATTTCTGAGGTGACATGCTACTAACATAAACTTGATCATAAAAATGTAAAAGCATATGTAAGCTGAGATCGTAGAACTTTAAACACAAACGTGATAAATAGAACTTTAATAATAAAGCATAGCAATCACTTTGCATCATGAGGAGTATCTCAAATAAAAGATCATGAATAAGAATGCAAAGAAAGATATATGTTTGTTTCAGGTATAGAGAAAGCATGACAAAGTGATATTTCGATAGTCCTTAAGAGTAGGGCAAAACATAAATGCCAGGACACCTTCAAAGTTTATGAGGAAGACTAGAGCAAATAATTTGAGAACAAACAACAACACATCATGAATCAATTAATAATGTTTATGGGACAAATGCACATAAAACTCAAAATGGCAAAAATGCTCTCTCAACTGTGTATAAAGTTAGAAGATGGAGACTCAACATAAAAGTAAAAGAAAGGCCCTACGCGGAAGGAAGCAGAGATCACTCATGTGCTAGAGATTTTTATTTTATTAAACAGAGGTATTAAAAGTTTGACACTCCTCCCATCCATCTTTCACAAACCATGGCTAACCGAATCCTCGGGGTCCTGCCAACAATCACATACCATGGAGGAGTGTCTATATTTTGGGAGATGTATGCTAATGTCAACGAATGGTAAACAGAAAATACAGTACGTCACAAGCCAACTGAATTCACAAGAGCAGCTCCCATGTGAAGGATGCATCTGGGTAGAAGGTCATCACTCTTTCTCTTTTGTTTACACAATTATGCTTTGACTGATAAACCAGGGGCAAAAATAGTGAAGAGAATTTGTTTGCATTAATTTGGGGATGGGCACCCCGCTGCCAGCTCTTCTATCATTTGGATAAGCGGATGAAGCCACTAGTCTAGGGTGTGAAATCCAATCAACAAGTGAGATAAAGATTCTCTATTGACGTCCTCATGAGCAAAAACAGGAACATAAAGCAGGAGTAGTTTTGAAGGTTTTAAAGGTAACACATGAGCAATTTACTTGGAGTGGCAGTTAAATACAACATGTAGGTAGGTATGGTGGAAACAATGGGAAAACTTTGGTTTTAGGGAGTTGGATGCACGAGTAGATCTCATACTCAGTACAGGTGGACTGGGAGCGACAAATCAAGAGAGCATAAGAGCCATAATCATGCATAGCGACATAAACATCATTACTTAAAGCATAAGCGGTATCACAAGTTCAAAAACTAAATGATCATATAGACTATTCGTGACTGGTTCATAGTCATAAACATGGTGTAAGCATGCGCCAAGTCAACCAAATAAAACATTCAAATGAGAATACCATAAATTTATGCTTTACTATGACAAGAACAACTCATGAATCTTTCAATGGCACATTAAACACTCTCAGCTATTTGAGGTTATTCATGCTACTCAAAACCACAAGTCTTTAAAACTAAAATAATATCTAGCATGGCATGAAAAAGTTCTAGCAACAGTCTATACAAGCTTCTACTTGCACCATTACAAATTCTACTTCAAGCAGCAGTTTGTTTTCCCAACAAGCACCATACAAACTATGTTTTAACAAAAACTCTCCAAATTCTACAGCAAGCAAACATGAGAGTACTCACATAACACTACTAAAACTAACAGGTCTAATAAGAGGTGCATGCAAAACAGGAGCTAAATAAATGCAGCACCAGACAAAGATTAAGAATACAAAGTATTCCCATGAAAAAGCGGAGCGTGTCACTCTCCAATAAAAGAATGCTGGGGTCCAACCAAGCTTATTGAAAAAATAAAAATAAACTTAAAGAAAAAATAAAAGACGCTCCAAGTAAAGCACATAAGATGTGACCGAATAAAAATATAGTTTCACTAGAAGTGACCTGATAATTTATCGATGAAGAAGGGGATGCCTTGGGCATCCCCAAGTTTAGACGCTTGAGTCTTCTTGGAATTTTCTGGGATGTACCACCGGGGTATACCCAAGCTTAGGCTTTTCATTCTTCTTGATCACGTCATATCATCCTCTTCTCTTGACCCTTGAAAACTTCCTTCACACCAAACTTCTCACAATCTTCATTAGCAACGTTAGTGCAATCGAAATAATAAATTCACATGGTTCAGTTTCAACACAAGCCTAACACAAGGCCACAGACCACGCGCTCCGCTGAAGAAGATCCCGTCCGAACAGAAACTCCAGCCAGCGCCGCTGGTTGCCCCACGGTGGGCGCCAACTGTCGTGGTGGTGTCACGGCAGATGCCATGGGATGGCTAAAGATGTGGGGACGAAGGACGCTGGAGGTGTCCGGGGAGGGATCACGCGACGAGTAGCCGCGTGAGGTAAGAACAACACACTGCTAACAACACGATCTACCCAGGTTCAGGGCCCTCGTGAGGAGGTAAAACCCCTACTCCTGCCTCTCTGTATGTATTATGATGTTTCTCCGAGTAGCCACAGTACAAAGGATATCGCTACCGAGTGGCCACTTGTCTCTCTCCGAGTAGGGCTAGGTCAAGAACTTAGGGTTTCTAGGGTTTATGCGCGATCCAGTGTCCCGTCCTCACGCAGGAGGCGGCGGGGCACCTTATATACATGGTGCCCAGCCGGATACGTCCAAACATGGACAAGTGTCGACATTGTGTGCACATCGTCCTTCTTCCGGGTTCCCGCTGACAGCTTTGGTTCCTAACCTTGGCTTCATCTGGAAAGTCGTTGGGCAAAACTAGGGGACAGACTGGTATCACTGTACCTAAGCACAGAGTAGGCCCCCCTTATCCTGCCACGGCCTGCTTCCATGCTGTCACTGTCAGGCAGGCCGGTCCCAGATGAACAGTAGTTCGAATGCTGCCAAGTACGGACCCAGGATACGCGGGATCCTGTGTCAGAACGGCTCCTTTGACTTTCTGGCCCGAGTAGGTTCCCGCCAATTGTTCCCGCCAATTTTACTCGGGCCAACTCCTCTACTCGAAAGGACAGAACTTGACTGATATCTCCTTCTGGTCATCTTGAGGTGAGACCGAGTAGCAGTCGACCGGGTAGCGAGTACCAGGTAGTCGGCTACTCGACCAAACCTCTCTTCTGTAAGGCGCCTTTACCATTTGCCTTTACCCTACTCGGGGGTAACCCCCCGACAGCAGTCCCCGAAGCTGGTTGAGTCTTGCGAACTCGTTCACTAGGCTCTGCCAGCTTAAAATCAATCTTTGCCTCATAGCCCTTGAACCTCAAGATGCCGAGTAAACGGCCTCCGAGTAGCACTCTGACAAGTATCTTCTGTCTCTTGTCTTCCGAGTAGCACTTGCTTTCTACTCTGTAACCGAGTAAAAAGACTTAGAGAATTTTCTTGAATTGAGCCGTTGCGGCGCAGAGCACCATCCAGCCGTCCGTGCCGCAGCCGGACGCGTGTCAAGCATCCACGACCCTGTCGTTTCGCTGCCCACGACACATCGTGCCACGCGCCCAATTTTCACGGGGCGGGCCCACCGGCTCGTTATGTCCCATCAATCGTAATAATAGGCCACGATTTGGCCGTGGGATCCACTGTGGCCGTTACGCGCGCGTTCCGCGCTTGCGTGCGTTTCTATCCGGCCACAGGCCCCACCACACAGCCATCATGGCCACGATTGATCCCACTACGCCGATGGTAACGGTAAACCCGCGGAGAGGGTATAAATACCCCCGCCGGTAACTTCTTTTTCCCCTTCCCTTGCACTATTCCTCTTTCGTCCTCTGCTTTCCTCTGCCACCGAGCTCTCCGCCGCCACGCAAGCTTTCGCGCCGCCGCGGACTCAATTCGCCCAACCAATTCCGTCCAATTTCTTCCACTCCTCCTTCTTGCAACGATGGCTAAAGCCGGCTGGGCGGGCTCAATCGTCACCAGCGAAGATTTCGCCTGGCTCGTGAATACCAGGAGAGTTCCTCCCGGCGTGGAGTGTCGGACGCCTGACGATGAAGTCGTGCCAACCCCGCGGGAGGGTGAGCGCGTCGTGTTCATGTCGCACTTCGAGCGCGGCTTCGGACTGCCGGCCTCCGAGTTCCTCCGTAAGTTTCTTGACCACTTCGGCCTTCAGATGCATCATCTGCCGCCGAACGCCGTCGTCTTCCTCGCCTACCACGTCGTGGTGTGCGAGGTCTTCCTCGGCATCCACCCGACGACGGATACCTGGCTGAGGTACTTCCACCTCCGCCAGCAGACCACTGGGAAGAAGGACACCGCGGGCGTCGGCCGCGCCACCGACACCGGCTGCGCCATGATGGTGCAGCGGTCCATGACGAACCATCCCCGTGTCAAGGGGCTGGACTCCGTTCGACTGTGGCAGAAGACGTTCTTCTATGTCAAGAACATCCCCGCCGCCGAAGGAGCCCAGGTAAATGACAGGATCAACCTTCCCGCTTGGAGCCTCCGTGCTCCCACCGGGAAGAACTGGAAGGAGAAGCCCGCCAATGACGACAACGCCATCGAGATAGAGAAGAGGCTTGGCTGGCTGATAGAGCAAGGCCTCAAGAATGATGATCCGGTGGCTTGCTGGATCCAGCGCCGAGTGCTGCCTCTGCAGGAGCGCTGCCATCTCATGTGCTACATGGGAGGCCCCCGCGACTGCACCAGGACGACAACCATCGAGATCGACAACATTGATGTTCCCGGGCACGCAAGGGCCATCTTGATGACGAACCTCGGCGACAATTGGCAGTACGGGTTCGTCCCGTATAGCCGCACGAAGCCGATTGAGCGGGTACGTCCTCCTTACTCTGTTTTCTGCATATGCTTTCCGAGTAGATGATTCTTCTTCTTGCCGCAAGTAGCCATTGTCTTCTGCACCGAGTAGGATACTTAGCCGAATCGCCTAAGCGTAATGTGCTTTAGTGCTTGCACGCCTTGTCGGGTAGCCTACTCGGGGACAATTCTTAGGCTTAGTGTGCTTTGTGCCTGCACGCCTTTCCGGGTAGAAACAATTAGTGAGCTGCCTAGGCTCAGTGTGCTTTGTGTCTGCACGCCTATCCGAGTAGAATTCCTTCCTGATACTCGGCTAATCTGTGACCCTTCTCTGTTTTTCAGATCCTTACTCGCCAGAAAATTGAAAGCTGCGAGCGCTTCGATGGCAACTTCTCTGCCGATCGCGAGGAGGACGATGTGCCCTCCTTCGATGCCGCGGATCAGATCAATCTCCCTTGCTCCCCAACGACGGAGAAACGCGAGGCCGAACCGTCTCTTCGCGATTGGTCTGAAGACGAATTCGAAGGTAACAACGTACTCACTTCGCTTGTTTGCGAGAAGCGTCAATCCCTTGTTTGCTGTTCCTGATTTTCTTCTTATCTTTTGAATCCAAAGATGAGGTCGCTGAGGAGAATGATGGTGAGGATGAAGATGGGAACGAGGACGATGCGGTCCTTGTCGTCAAACCTCTATCCGTCGCAGCCCCCAACACCCGCAAGCGGACTGGCAGTGACGTCCAAGAGCCTCCAGCCAAGAAGAAGAAGCCAGCCGAGAAGAAGAAGCCGACCAAGGCGGTCGCGAAGAAGCCGAGGCGAAAGCTCCCTTCCACCACTGCGTGAGTTTTCTTCTCGGTCGTCTCTCCTCTCACGCTGTGCTGTTTTCCCCAATCTCTTTCTAATTTCTGATTCTTTCTTTCTCGGCAGACCTCCCATGGACGCGAATGCCGTTCTTGCGCCCGACCAGGCCAAGAAACCACCAGTACCTCTGATCAATCTTGACGATGAGGAGGATAACGCCACCAACACCCAAGGAGCAGAAGCAGAACAGCAGAACCGTGCATCGTCAGCAGCACGGGACACTGATGCTCATCAGGAAAGAGCGCCTTCTCCTCCGGCCAGCAATGCCGAGGAGAGTCAGGACCAGGAGATGCAGGACACCGCCGCCCTTGAGCGGCCAGAATCTGAGCATGAGCGGCCCACCACAGATGCTGCAGACCAAGTGAATCTCGCTGCCGAGCAGCGGGTAGAAGATGACACCGCCACGGAGGCCACCATCACAGATGCCTATCCACTGAGCGACGCGCACACAGGCGCCGCACCGACTAGCGCCCAGCCCGATGTCGCGCAAGGTGATGGTTCCGGGGTGCCTCCAATCGTTCAAGGCACCACACCGCCAGTTTCCTCCTCAGTGCCACAGAACCAGAACCCAGCCAGGCAACAGGCCCTAGATGCCCTGAAGGAGGCAGTCGAGAAGAGGATTGCCGAGAAGGAAACCGTCGAGAAGGCAGAAGCCGAGAAAGAGGCTGCCGAGAAGACCGAGGCTGAGAAAGAGGCAGCCGAGAAGGAAGCCGCCGAGAAGGCGAAAGCGAGAGCTGAGGGAAAAAAGCTCGAAGATCCCGAGAAGCAGAGAGCCGAAAAAGAGAAGGCGAAGAAACGGGCCAGAGATCAGATGCCGCCACCAACCTTGGGCGGAGCGCTGGTGATTCGAGAGTCCGGCCCGGTTGCCACTGCGACCGCTGCCGCCGCCATCGCCGCTGGCCAACCTTGCTTCCCGGATTACATGGTTCAGGTTAGCCAGCAAAACACAATTGGCTTCTCTCCCCAGGACAAGCAGCTTGCCCTTCTGAGGGGACGAAAGGCCGTAGCCATGAACTCCCCTCCCCCAGATCCAAACCAGAACCAGTCCGTCACTATTGCTTCTCGGGGAGTCCAAAATCCAACGATAACCACAAAAAGCCTTGAGCAGGTGCTGGATACCATTGGCTATATCGACGCCAAATGGGACAGCAAGGTTCTCGGCACGGACAACTGGCACGGCCTTGGTCTCGGCGCAATTGACCATATGCGCGTCGAGTGGAACAAAGTGGATCTGGGATACAAGCCCATGACCGTCTCCACCGACACCGCCACTCTCGCTGCCAAGATGTTCCTGCACCGCAAGAACGCCGAGGACATCGAGCAAGCCTATGCAGTAAGCTTCAACTTGTCCTTCTCCGAGTTGAATTTTTCTTCTCTCCTATTCGCCTTTACTTTCCTTTACCATCACCCAGTCCCCGAGATTCTGGCCGAGTAGGCGGATGCTCTTCCGAGTAGCCGCCTTCTCGGGTTGAATCTTTCACTTCTGCGTTTAACTTGTTTTCTTCTCGCTTCTCAGGATAGCGTTCTGAAGAGGACCAACCTATACCGCATGCTGCTCTGGAATCACGCTATCGCCAGGAGGCGAATTGCTGCTTTGGAGTGGGAGAAAGCAGCTGCGGAGGCAGCCAAGAAAGATGCGAAAGACAGCACTCAGAGGCTGTCTGAAGTGGAAGGTACGCTTTTAGCCATGCGGTTCTTGCGTTTTCTGTTTACGCCCGCTTCTGCTTTCTTTTGCGCTAACCATTCCTACTCTGCAGAGAACCTGAAGACCTTAACTGAGGAGCACGAGAAGTGCCGTGCTTTTGTGGAGAACGCCGAGGCCACCATTAAGAAGTTAGAAGGTGAGTTGCAGTCTTCCCGACTTGATTATGTTTCTGTTTCTTCTCTGCTTCTCTGCTAACCTTGCTTGTCTCTCCGCAGAAGATCATAAGTTGTTTGTTGAAGAACATCAAGACTGCGTCAAACCGGAAGAGGTGCAGAAGCAGCTGTCCGACCAGGCTGTCGAGTTGGTGAAGGACCACACCACAGAGGTGGCGGAACTGCAACTCCAGCTGCAGAAGGCACTCCAGGATGCTGTCGCTCTTGGCGCCGAGAGGGACAGAGCAATCGCCGAGAAGGCCCAAGCCGAGACAACCTTCAATGCCAGAATCAATACCCTCAAGCAGGAGTGCGAGGTACTGACAAAGGCCAATGCTGGGCTCTTTACACAGATGGATACTCTGCGCCAGATCCAGGATAAGCACATATCCAATGAAGAATCCTGGAAGACCCAGCTGCAGGCGCTGCGCATCGAGCTTAAGAGTAAGTTTTCTCTTCTCTGCATCTTTCTCTTCTCGGTCGAATTTCTTCTCGGTTCTTCCTCTACCCGGTTCTTTTCTTCTCTAATTCTGAATTTCTTACTTGTTTTCCCAGAGATCTTTCCTGCCATTATCTCTTCCTGTGTGCCCGCTCTGGCCAAGGCCCAAGCAGCACGTGCTGCGAATGGCGAGCCAGAAGACACCAGGGCCGAAATTGAAGACAGCATGCTGGTGATGCGAGGCCAGTTCGAACGCTTGGCCGGCGTTGGTACTGACCTCGTGCGCGTGGGCTTTGAGCTTCACAAGCTCTTCTGGCCTGAGGAACCTGAGCCAACAACCATTCGGGGCCTCGCACTCAAGCTGCAGAATGTGAAGGCCGAGTTGAAGAGGTGGCGTGCTTCTGGAGCTCGAGCAGGCGCGGACTTGATGCTTCTCTGCGTCGCCTCCTGGTACGAAAATCTTAACATGCAACTCATCCGCGGGAAGCGCGACAACTCCAAGTGGGAGTCAGACCCCGACTGCGTAGCCGCGCGCAAATTGATCGCGTATGAAGTGGCGGAGTGCGCTGAGACGGAGATCTACATCGACGGCCTCCCCGAGCCCGACACCGAGGTGGAGGAGGACGAGGAAGATGATGAGGAGACAGACTCTGATCTGGAGTCGGGTTTCTTCGACTCCCCCAGGAGCAAGGCCGGGAAGGGGAAGGGCACGGCTGTCTCGAGTAGCGATGAGGAGGCCGAGCACATCGACACCGCCCCACTCAACTTCGGCACCTCTTCAGGAGCCGCTCTTGACAACACGATACTCGCCCCCAGCCGAGCTTCCGGTTCCTCTACAGCTCCAGGGCCCATCTCGGTGGCCACGGCCACTTCTGACCTGGCAGCCACCGAGCAGGACGTCGAGATGGACGAGTCCGCCACCGTCCAGTCGGATGCGGATGCCACCCATGCCAGCGCCGAGGAGGATGCGGCAGCCAGGGCCACCACAGAAGATGCAGCAGCCAATGCCGGCACTGACAACACTGCCTCCTCCACATGATTTTACCTGCATACTTTTCACTCGCACATTTATCAGATCCCCGGGATGCCGGGAGCATATGTATCAGACTTATTTATGCTTGCTACGCAGTTTTTATCCCCTCTTTGTTTATTTCGAAATTAATCAATTTGAGCAACGCTGGCTCAATGCCGAGTTGCGTTTCCATGCGAGTCCCCGAGTTGCATTTCTTATTCACCCTATCTTTTCATCTCTGCTCTACCCGCAACTTGTTGCTTTTTTGGTATTCGAGTCACAAGAATCAAGGAGTAGGGCTGCAAATACTTAGCCGCTAGAAACAATCATGGTAACGCAGCCCACCACTTAGCCGAGAAGACGAAACAGGGAACAAAAGTAACAAACAATCTACTCGGTTCCTGCACTCTTTCTTCCTTAGCGATTTTCGTGTGCTCATTGACCTTTTGCTTGTTCTCTTGCTTGCCATGAAGCCGGGTTTCGGACAGCAGCAGAGTCGAAGAGTTGGCATATAGGTTTAAACACAGTACTCAATGCGCTTATGAGTTCTGAAGTGGAGCAACCGAATAGACAAAGGGTCAAGTCGAGTAAAAACACTTAGAACAATTTTTGGACGAGGGCAGTCCCCGAGAACGATTTCAGATTGCAGAGTAGAATTTCAACTCGGATAAGAGGGTACATACACATCTTTCGCTTACAAATGAAAACGACGGAGTAGAGCTACGTTCCAAGGGCGCTTGGTTTCCTCTCCAGCTTTATCTGCCCTGTTCGCCTGCGATGGGCGCACATCTACAAGGTAGTACGCATCATTGTGCAGCGCTTTGCTCACAATGAAAGGCCCCTCCCATGGAGGAGACAATTTGTGCATCCCGGCTGTGCGTTGCACAAGCCTAAGGACCATGTCTCCTTCTCGGAAAACCCTTGGGTTCACCTTTCGGCTATGATAACGCCGCAGGTTTTGCTGGTAGATAGCCGAACGTGGCAGAGTCAGCTCTCTTGCTTCTTCAAGCAGGTCAACGTCGTCTTCTCGAGCTTCTCTCGCCTCCACCTCAGTGTAGAGGGCTACTCGGGGGGAGTCATGCTCTAAGTCTATTGGTAACACGGCCTCAACCCCGTATACCAAGAAGAATGGCGTGTAGCCGGTTGACCGGTTAGGGGTAGTCCTTAGACTCCACAACACCGCTGGCAACTCTTCTAGCCAACACCCAGGTGTTTTCAGCAATGGCTCAATCAGCCTTGGCTTTATGCCTGCCAGTACCATTCCATTTGCCCTCTCAACTTGCCCATTGGAGGCAGGGTGCGCGACTGACGCAACGTCTAGTCGGATACGCTTATCTCTGCAGAATCGCACCATTGCCCCCTCTGCAAAGTTGGTGCCGTTGTCGGTGATGATACTGTGCGGGTAGCCATATCTCATGATCACATCCTTCACGAACTTCACAGCTGTGACCCCATCGCACTTCCGAATAGGCTTCACCTCAGTCCACTTGGTGAACTTGTCCACCATGACCAAGATATGTGTCATGTTGCCTTTAGCCGGCTTGAAGGGGCCAACCATATCCAAGCACCAAACAGCGAACGGCCATGTGATAGGAATTGTTTTCAACTCGGAAGCAGGCATGTGAATCTTACTTGCGAACATCTGGCAGCCATTGCACTTCCTCACAATATCTTCAGCTTGCTGCAGTGCAGTGAGCCAGTAGAAGCCATGCCGAAAAGCTTTCTTGACCAAAGCCCGAGATGAGGCGTGATGCCCACACTCCCCTTGATGTATCTCCACCAGAATTTCTTCTCCCTCTTCCGGGCTCACACAACGTTGCAGCACGCCAGTGGCACTTCTCTTGTGCAGCACACCTCTGACTATGGTGTAGCCCTTGGACCTTCTCTGAATCTGCCTCGCAGTCACCTCATCTTCAGGTAAAGTACCGTCCCTTAGAAAGGATAATATGGGCATAGCCCAACTCGGTGTCTCCCGTGTGGGATACACTGGTTCGTCCAGTTCCATTGGGATGGGCTCTTGCGGTTGCACAGGAGGGGTAGGAGCGCTTCTTTGCATCCCAGACCGATTGGCGAGAACTTCTTCAATGAATGCGACAGCCTCTGGGTTGAGGGCGGCAGTCCCCGAGTACGGAGTGGCAGTCCCCGGGTAGGGAATGGCAGTCCCCGAGTAAGGAGTGGCAGTCCCCGAGTAGGGAGTGGCAGTCCCCGAGTAAGGAGTGGCAGTCCCCGAGTAGGGAGTGACAGTCCCCGAGTAGGGAGTGGCAGTCCCCGAGTAGAGGACGGCAGTCCCCGGGTTCCCTGCAGCACTCTCCCAGTCAATCTCCATTGGGTCAGATTCTTCACTTGGCAGAGAAGGGACAAAGATGGATTCCGAGTTGGGGGAAGGCTTGATGGATGGCTTCCTCAAATGCTCCAAGGCAATCCCTGCCGGGATGGACTGCCGAGAAGATCCCAACTTGGATAGCTCGTCTGCTGCTTCGTTCTCTGCTCGGTGAATGTGTTGGAACTCACAACCCTCGAAGAAACCAGTCATAGACTGCACCAGGAAACGATACGATGCCATGTTGGCATCCAAAGCGTCCCAGGTACCCGAGACTTGCTGTACCACCAGATCTGAATCACCATAGCATATAATGCGCTGCACACCAACCTCCTTTGCTACTCGCAAACCATGCACCACTGCCTCGTACTCGGCTACATTGTTGGATGCCTTGAAGTGAATCTGCAACACATACTTGAGCTGATCTCGCTTGGGTGACGTAAGCACAACACCAGCGCCAAGGCCTTCTTTCACCTTTGAGCCATCAAAGTGCATTTTCCAGTAATTTGAAACTGGAGCAGGAGGTTCATACTGCACCTCGGCCCAGTCCACAAGAAATTCCGCCAGGATCTGCGACTTGATGGCATCTCTTCTCGCATACGCGGGAGCGTACGCTGCTAGCTCAATCGCCCACTTGGCTACTCTGCCACTCGCCTCCTTGTTACCCATGATATCCGAGATGGGAGCAGAGCTCACAACCGTGATGGGGTGCTCCTGGAAATAATGTTTCAGCTTCCTGGCGCCTAGGTACACACCATATGTCATCTTCTGATAATGCGGATAGTTTTGCTTGGAGCTGGACAGCACTTCACTGAGATAATAGACTGGGCGCTGCACACTCTTGCCTTCTTCTTCTCGCTCCACCACTATCACCACGCTGACTACTCGGTTAGTCGCGGCAATGTACAGCAGCATAGGCTCCTTGGGTAGCGGACTAGCCAAGACGGGAGCGCTAGCCAGCATTGCTTTCAGCTCATTGAATGCCACGTCCGCTTGCGGAGTCCAGACAAACTTGTCACTTTTCTTCATCAGTTGGTACAGAGGCAGGGCCTTCTCGCCCATTCGGCCCAGAAAGCGGCTCAGAGATGCCAAACAACCCGTGAACTTCTGCACATCTTTCAGTGATCTCGGTAAAGACATGCTCTCAATAGCTTTTATCTTAGAAGGATTGGCTTCAATGCCCCGACTAGAAACCAGAAAACCGAGTAGCTTTCCAGCAGGTACACCAAAGGTGCACTTACTCGGATTCAGTTTCATTTTGTACTTGCGTAGGTTAGCAAAGGTTTCCTCCAGGTCGGCAAGCAGAGTATGTGTTTTATTCGTTTTGATGACAATGTCATCTACGTACACCTGCACATTCTTGCCGAGCTGGTCGTGCAAGCATTTCTGCATGCATCTCTGATAGGTTGCACCCGCATTCCTCAAGCCAAAACACATGAAACGATAGCAATAAGCCCCGTACGGGGTAATGAAAGCAGTCTTTATTTGATCAGCAGGGTTGAGTGCAATCTGGTGGAAACCAGAGTAGGCATCTATGAAAGACAGCAGTTCACAACCAGCAGTGGAATCGATCACCTGATCGATGCGAGGTAGCGGGAAAGGATCCTTGGGGCATGCCTTGTTCAAGTCGGTGTAGTCGACGCACATTCGCCATGCGGTAGCAGCCTTGGGATCTTCCTTTTTCTTCTCGACCATGACCGGGTTGGCTAACCAATCCGGATGCAGCACTTCCATGATGAAGTTACTTATCAGCAGCTTGGTGATCTGATCACCGATGGCCTTCCTTCTCTCATCCCCGAAACGGCGCATAGCCTGCTTCACTGGCTTGGCGTCAGGACGCACATTCAAAGAGTGCTCAACCAACTCCCTCGGGACTCCTGGTAGATCTTCATTAGTCCAGGCGAACACGTCCCGATTCTCACGGAGGAAGTGGATGAGCTCGCTTTCCTATTTCTCCGCCAACCCGGAACCAATGATGGCTACGCGGTCGGGGAACTCGGGGTCGACCTGGACTGTCTTGGTCTCCTTGGCAGCTTGGAAGGCAGTACCATGCTGGGTACTCGGCACACCTTGTGCACCAGCTTGTGCGGACTGAGCCATGGCCACCACCTCGTACATCTTCTTCTTCTCGGCCTCGATCACCATCGACTCTGCCAGCTTGGAGCTAGCTGAGGCACACTCCATGGACTTCTTGTAGTCGCCAGCGATAGTGATGATGCCATTGGGACCAGGGATCTTCATCTTCAAGTATGCAACATGGGTAGAGGCCATGAACTTGCTCAGAGCAGGCCTGCCGAGTAGAGCATGATAGGGGCTCTGATGATCAACCACCTCAAACTGCAGTCGCTCTGTGCGGCAGTTCTCCCGGGTACCGAATAGCACATCAATCCACACTCGGCCAATCGGGTTGCATGAGATCCCGGGCACAATGCCATGGAAAGTGGTCTTGCTAGGCAGCATCATGTTCTCGGCTAGGCCAAGCTTCTCGAGGGTGTCCTTGTACACAATGTTGATGCTGCTGCCGTTGTCGATTAGCACCTTGCTGAACCTCACATTCTTCTCGGGACCCAGGAAAGTAGGATCCAGCACCAAGGCATAGGTACCCGGGTTGGGCATCACCTTGGGGTGATCTGCTCGGGTCCACCTGATCTCCTGGTCACACCAATACATGTAGTGAGGAACAGCAGGAATCACTGCATTGACCTCCATGGCCCGCCTGTGCTGTGATTGCTTGTCGACTGTCTCAGAAGTGAAGATCATATAGCTCTCATGGTGCTCTTGGTACTGGTTGGAGCCATTGCCCCCATTGTTGCCATTGTTGTTGTTCCCCTGGTAGTTGTTGTTGTTGCCTCTGTTGTTGTTGTTGCGGTTGTAGTTGTTGTTGTTGTTGCGGTATCTCTCGTTGTTGAAGTTCTGGTTGGCTCCTAAAGCCACTTGGTTCACATTCTCTCTTCTCGGGTACACTGGCGGCCGAGCTGCGGGTGCGCGAGTAGGCTGAACAGTAGCATTGGCGGCTGGCAGGGGAGGAGGAGGAGGCAAGCCGTCACTCTTGATCACATCCCACCATTCGCACTGCCGAGTAGTGTGGTTAGCAGGCCTCGAGGGATGGTGAGTGTGGAAGCTGCATGGGCCATCCTTCATGTCATCAAAGACAAACTTCTTCGGCTGCTCGGAGTTCCCGCTACCCGACTGAGCAGTGCGGAACGGTTTCTTGTTGCCCTGGCCCTGGTTCTGGTTCTGCCCGTAGGCTCCAGCAGGTTTCTGCCTTTGGCCACCACCGCCTCCGACATTCACTGCATTCACCTCTTCAGGATCATACCGAGTATCTACTCGGCGCTTGTTGCGGAACTCGTTGCGCTTGCTGCTGTTGAAGTTTCTTCTCGGCTCAGAGGAGTCCATCAGTGGCTGAGTGGGATCACCGAGTGCGTACTGATCCGCAATCTTGATGGTCTCTGCCAGAGTGTTCGGCATCTCCCTCTGCAATCTCTGCCAAAGCATACTGCCATGTCGGCAACCCTGCGCGAACCAGGTAATGGCATGTGCCTCATTCACACCCTCACAGGTGTTCCTCAAGGTGCTCCACCGAGTAAGGTACTCGCGGTCTGTCTCGTCTTCTCGCTGCCTGCAAGCTGATAGCTGCTGTGGCCTATTCGGCCTCTTGTACGTGCTCGTGAAGTTGCTGATGAAGGCATCCGAGAAGTCCAGCCAGCAGTTAATGCTGTTCTTGGGCAAGTTGTTGAGCCAAGTGCGAGCTGGACCCTCTAGCATCTGCGGCACATAGCGCACCGCCCATCTCCTGTTGCCATTCGCGATATGGACCGCGGTGACGTAGTCATTGAGCCAATCTTCAGGCTTGGTGCTGCCATTGTAGCTCTTGGTGCCTCTTGCAAGCTGGAAGCCCTTCACGGAAGGCTCGTTCATGATGCGCGGGCCAAAGCACTCGGGGCCAGGAGGACCCGTGCTCTCAAGCCGCGCCGACAAGCTGATACGGTCCAGCTGGTGCCTTGCATCTCCAGGCGCCAACACGCGCTCGCCAACACGGTCATGAATGTCATAGCCAGCCATCTCCATAGCCGAGTAGCCATCATCATACCTATCCACCTGCACAGCTGCAGGCTGTTCCACCGGGTTGGCGACTGGTGCCACTGGACGCGGCTGCTGCCTCTGCCGGGTAGGCTGGGCTGCGGGTTGCCGAGAAGAACCCGGACGTGCGGCTTCTCGGGCACGGCTTTGAGCTTGATGGGCTTGAGAGCCTGCTCTTGCAGCGTTGTGTTCCCGCCCGGGCTGCTGCGGCACAGCAACCTGTTTCGCGGCAGCAGCCGGGTCATACACCTGCATTTGCCTGTCTCTGCCCGAACGCCCGCTGCGGCTCTTCTCGCGACTAGGATGCGGAGACGAGGCCTGATCGTTGGATCTAGCCGCGTGCGAGTGAACCACCTGCGAAGCTCCAGCACCCGGGTTGGCCTTCCGGAACTCCTCGTTCTGCCTAGCGGCCTCCAACACCAACTCGTTGAGCCTCTCCTCCTGCCTGAGACGCGCCTCTCCATCCAGGCGCGGCAACTCGGCAGCCACGGCCTCTGCAGCCCTGAGCGTCTTGGCGGGTGTGCTGTACCTTGGCCTTGTGAAGGTGTTCGCGGTGGCGGACTGAGCGGGCACCTCCGCAACTGTTGCCATCTCGACACCCAAGTTGCGCCGCGTAGCGCCTACTCTGCTAGGCCTCCTGGCGACTGGCGTGAAGCCGTGAGCCTTGTTGTACTCGAGCTGGTCTAAACTCAGCTCAAGCCTGATCTTCTCCAACTCCGCCTGCTCGGCAAGCAGCTCCTGGCGTTGCCGCTCGAGCTGCTCCCTCGCGGCTAGGAGCTCGATGTCGGTGGGAGTGGGCATACCGGCTCGCGCAGCAGACGCGGGAATGACCGTAGAGGTGGAAGGCGACAAGTTGTTCTCCCTCTCGTAGGGCCGGTGAGTCCTGCCACCAGCAGGCGGTTCGTCAACCTCCTCGACGACGGCCGCAGCGCTAGTAGCAGCTGCGCCAGTGTTTGCCGCCAAACCCGTCACCATCACCTCAGCGCGGCTCGCAGAGCTGCATGCGGGCCTTCCGCGAGCAGCAATCACCGCGGGAGGATCCTCCGCGTCCTGCACCAGCTCGGGGTACGCGCGGTTGGCGACGGTGGCGACGTAGACGAGGTGAGAGCCGAAGGAGATCACCGTGCCGCCTTGTCGGTGACGAAGTCGAAGGAGCCGAATCTGTGGACAAGGCCACAGACCACGCGCTCCGCTGAAGAAGATCCCGTCCGAACAGAAACTCCAGCCAGCGCCGCTGGTTGCCCCACGGTGGGCGCCAACTGTCGTGGTGGTGTCACGGCAGATGCCATGGGATGGCTAAAGATGTGGGGACGAAGGACGCTGGAGGTGTCCGGGGAGGGATCACGCGACGAGTAGCCGCGTGAGGTAAGAACAACACACTGCTAACAACACGATCTACCCAGGTTCAGGGCCCTCGTGAGGAGGTAAAACCCCTACTCCTGCCTCTCTGTATGTATTATGATGTTTCTCCGAGTAGCCACAGTACAAAGGATATCGCTACCGAGTGGCCACTTGTCTCTCTCCGAGTAGGGCTAGGTCAAGAACTTAGGGTTTCTAGGGTTTATGCGCGATCCAGTGTCCCGTCCTCACGCAGGAGGCGGCGGGGCACCTTATATACATGGTGCCCAGCCGGATACGTCCAAACATGGACAAGTGTCGACATTGTGTGCACATCGTCCTTCTTCCGGGTTCCCGCTGACAGCTTTGGTTCCTAACCTTGGCTTCATCTGGAAAGTCGTTGGGCAAAACTAGGGGACAGACTGGTATCACTGTACCTAAGCACAGAGTAGGCCCCCCTTATCCTGCCACGGCCTGCTTCCATGCTGTCACTGTCAGGCAGGCCGGTCCCAGATGAACAGTAGTTCGAATGCTGCCAAGTACGGACCCAGGATACGCGGGATCCTGTGTCAGAACGGCTCCTTTGACTTTCTGGCCCGAGTAGGTTCCCGCCAATTGTTCCCGCCAATTTTACTCGGGTCAACTCCTCTACTCGAAAGGACAGAACTTGACTGATATCTCCTTCTGGTCATCTTGAGGTGAGACCGAGTAGCAGTCGACCGGGTAGCGAGTACCAGGTAGTTGGCTACTCGACCAAACCTCTCTTCTGTAAGGCGCCTTTACCCTTTGCCTTTACCCTACTCGGGGGTAACCCCCCGACATCAGGATTACGCACAAAAAAACTCAGGTCATTTTGAATTTTCTGTGATTTTATACGTATTTAACAGTGGACATCAGTCTGTTTCCTGCGCAAAAATCCGAAATATAGTCTCAACTTTCCACTAGAGGCTTTAGTTGGCTCAACAAAAACATAAAAGAAAAGAAATAGCGGGGTTGCTAAGGAAATAGACAACACCCAGGTGCAAAGAAAACAAAATAAAACGAACGAAAACAGGTTAAAACTGAGAAATAAAACGGGTTGTCTCCCGGTAGCACTTTTCTTTAACGCCTTTCAGCTAGGCATAGAAAGCAACTCAAGTATTTTCAAGTGAAGAAGCATCAACATCATAACTTGCTCTAATAATAGAGTAAAAAGGTAGCTTCATTTTATTTCTAGGAAAGTGTTCCATAACTTTCTTGAGTGGGAATTGATATTTAATACTCCCCTCTTTCATATCAATAACAACACCAATAGTTCTAAGAAAAGGTCTTCCCAAAACAATAGGACAAGAAACATTGCATTCAATATTCATAACAACAAAATAAACAGGGACAAGGTTATTGTTAACCATAATAAAAACATCATCAATTCTACCAAGAGGTTTCTTCTTAGCATTATCAGCAAGATGAACATCCAAATAACAGTGTTCCAACAGTGGTAGATCAAGCATATCATAAAGCTTTTGAGGCATAACAGAGATACTAGCACCAAGATCACACAAAGCATTGCAATCAAAATCATTTACTTTTATCTTAATGATGGGATCCCAACCATCATCTAATTTCCTAGGAATAGATGTTTCAAGTTTCAGCTTTTCCTTTTTAACTTTCATGAGAGCATCGGTAATATGTTTAGTAAAGGCCATATTCATGGCACTAGCATTGGGACTTCTAGCAAGACTTTTGTAGGAACATAATAACTTCAGAGATATTGTAATCATCAAAATCAATGTTATTATCATCAAAAGTAATGGGACCATTATCTCCCACATCTCTAAAAATTTCAGCACTTTTATCAGAAGCAATTTCAGCAATTGGAGGCAATTTAGCACGTTTCATCGAAGGGGTGGAGACTTTGTTATCACCAACTACTTTATCATTGATAGTAGGATGTTTACTAACACTTGGAGCTTCAGTTTTACTAGTGGTGGTGATAGTGCAAACTCTAGCAATATTATTCTTTTTAGCCAATTCATCTTCTCTTTTCCACCTAGCACGTAATTCAGCCATCAAGCTAACATTATCATCAATTCGAACTTGGATGGCATTGGTTGCAGCAAAATGATTATCTTCAATGGTTTCAGTTTTAGCAGCCAATTTATCGATCAAAGAAAATTTTGCCTCTGACAGGGCCGAGATACTAGCCTCAGCACTTGAAATTTTACCTTGCAAACCAGAGATTTCTCTATTTAAATTCCCAATTTGTTGGCTAATCGTTCTCAACATAGAAGATTGTTCTTCCATAGTTTTAGTAAACAACTTATTTTGTTCATATTGCATTTGCATAAAGTTCTTAGTTGCTTTTTCAACTTCTACAATCCTTTCCTCACTAGGCATTTCAGATCTACCATAAGAATAACCACTACCACTATTAGGAGGATATGGCTTATAATTGTTTCCACCAAAATTATTTCTGTAAGCATTGTTGTTAAAATTATTATTTCTAATAAAGTTCACATCAACATGCTCTTCTTAAGCAACCAAAGAGGATAAAGGAACATTATTTGGATCAACTTGAACTTTACCATTAACAAGCATAGACATAATAGCATCAAGCCTTTCACTCAAAGAGGAGGTTTCCTCAACAGAATTTACCTTCTTACCTTGTGAAGCTCTCTCAGTGTGCCACTCTGAATAATTTATTATCATATCATCAAGAAGCTTTGTTGCATTTCCCAAAGTGATGGACATAAAGGTACCTCCAGCAGCTGAATCCAATATGTTCCTTGAGGAGAAATTTAGTCCTGCATAAAAGGTTTGTATAATCATCCAAGTAGTCAGTCCATGAGTGGGACAATTCTTCACCATAGTTTTCATTCTTTCCCAAGCTTTAGCAACATTTTCATTATCAAATTGTTTAAAATTCATTATGTCACTTCTCAGGGATATAATCTTAGCAGGAGGATAATATTTTCCAATGAAAGCATCATTACACTTAGTCCATGAATCAATACTATTTCTAGGCAAAGATAGCAACCATTCTTTAGCTCTTCCCCTCAAAGAGAAAGGGGATAATTTCAGTTTAATAATATCTCCATCCACATCTTTATATTTTTGCATCTCACATAGTTCAACAAAATTATTAAGGTGAGCAGCAGCATCATCAGTACTAACACCAGAAAATTGCTCTTTCATAACAAGATTTAATAAAGCAGGTTTAATTTCATAGAAAGCAGCAGTAGGAGCAGGTGGAGAAATACGTGTGCAAATAAAATCATTGTTGTTTGTGCTAGTGAAGTCGCACAACTTAGTATTCTCAGAGGAACTCATTTTAGAAAAATAAAAGCAAGCAAGTAAATAACAGCTATAAAGTAAACTAAATTTTTTGTGTTTTTGATATAGAGAAGCAAAACAAGACAAAAATAAAAACAAGACAATAAACAAAATAAAGAGGTTGAGAGTGAGAGACTCCCCTTGCCAGAAGACTTCTTTCTCCCCGGCAACGGCGCCAGAAATTCCTTGATGCTGACAATGGCGACAGAAATTCCTTGCAGAAATTCCTGTGTGTTGGGAACCCCAAGAGGAGGGTGTGATGAGTGCAGCGGTAAGAATTCCCCTCAGTTAAGAACCAGGGTTATCAATCCAGTAGAAGAAAGAGAATCTTCGGAAGGTTGATGCCACTGACGGTGGTGATGGCTCACCGGTGTCAGCAACAATGCGGAACCTGCACACAACACAACCAAAATACTTTGTCCCAACGATACAGTGAGGTTGTCAATCTCACCGGTCTTGCTGAAAATAAAAATTAGACGTATAGTGTGGAAAATAGTGTATGCTTGCAGTAAGTAAACAAAGAAGGAAATTGTAGTGGTTTGTTTAACAATGTAGGAAAATTGACCGGGGTTCATAGGCTCACTAGTGGTGTCTCTCCATAACATGTTGGGTGAACAAATTACAGCTAGGCAACTGACAAATAAAGGTTGCACCGTAGTGCACATCCATGACATGATGACTACTATGATATTTAGTGCGGGCATTACAACAATATACATAGACTGTAATCCAACTGCATCTATGGCTAATAATCCACCCTCAGGTTATCATCCGAACCCCATTAGGTATTAAGTTGCAAGCAACAGATAATCGCATTAAGCAATGTGTGTAATGTAAGCAATGATTGTACATGCGGGCACTCTCACCGCTGTTTTCTCCTTGGTGGCAACAACACATCCTCTCCCGTCACGTTTCTGTCACTTGAGCACAGGCGAAAAGGAGGCATGAACCCACTATCAAGCATAAATACTCCCTCTTGGAGTCACTAGCAACTACTTGGCCAGAGCAGCCACTAGCAACGGAAAGCATGCAAGATCACAAATAACATATGCAATAAAGACCATAATCAACTTGGCATAAGTTCAATATTCATCGGATCCCATCAAACACATCACATAAAATTACATAAGATCAGTGTCGATCATGTTAGGCAGCTCACGAGATCTAAACATGGAGGCGTAGGAGGAGAATACAACCATCTAGCTACTACTATGGACCCGTACTCCAAGGATGAACTACTCACGCATCACTCCGGAGGCAGGCATGGTGATGAAGAGGCCTCGGGTGATGATCTCCTCTCCGGCAGGGTGCCGGGAGACCGCTTCAGAACCCCCTGATCTAGGGTTGACGACGACGGCGACTACGGAACTTTTTTGGGATATTTGATCAGGTGTTTAGGGTTTTCCATCCGGGGTAGGCGAAAGGGCAGAGGCGGTGGAGCCCCACACCACCCCCTGGCGCGGCCAAGGGGGGCGCCACACCATGGTGTGGGCCCCCTGGTGCCCGTCTTCGACTCCTCTTCGGTCTTCTGGATGCTTCCGGGGAAAATAGGAACTTCGGGATTTGTGGGGTCCAATTCCGAGAATATGTCCAGAACAAATTTTCTGAAATAAAAAACAGCAGAAAACAGAGAACTGTCACTTGGCATCTTGTTAATAGGTTAGTCTCGGAAAACGTGTAAAAATGCTATAAAGAAGGGAGAAAACATGTAGCAATCGGCATAATATCATAATGGTGCATAAGAAATTATAGATACGTTGGAGACGTATCACATGTGTATCATCAATAGGATCCTATTCCACACTTTGATCATATGAATATTAGACACTAATCTTTTGATGGTCAATTCGCTCGAATAAACTTTACGGTACCCTTAGATTAATATAGAGCGTACGCTACCTCTAACCCGATGGTTGAGATTTACATGTACTCCACCAATGGTATTAGAGTATTAGCACCAAGTCTTAGGGATTTCCATGACTTCCGCTTGAAAAAAACTACAATACAAATGGACGGATAATGTGTTTTACATCTAATATATGACATCAACTAGTTATCTTTAGTCTACGCCCTTGCCATTATTTGCTGGTTTCTTAATTCACTCCCTTTGTATATCCTCTTATACTATTAGTATGTGTTTTTTCTTCAAAATTAGTAGTCAACCTAATGCCTCGCCGACAGGTCCAACATAGCCTAACCAAGGGCAACACCATAGAGTTCCATGTGTGGCCTCCGGCGGGTAGCGGCACCTGGTCACATGCAAAGAACACTAATGCAGGTCCAAGGGCGGCCAAAGTAACATGGGTGGTGACAACGACTGTGGGGGTGCACAAGTGGCCAGAAACAAACTGCAACCATGGTAGCAGAGGCGACACCAAGAGGGATTCAACTGCCATGTTGCACCCAGTCAGATCTCACTCCCACTCTCTGCATTTTACCCCTCTCCATCTACTCCACCCTTCCGCGTCAACAGCGAGATTCCTTTTGTTGATCACGAGAAGACGAATATTCATAAACCCTTAACCATAAGTAATTCCAAAATACCCTTCTTTTAGAATCAAGGTTGGATCTAAATCACACTCCAAGCTACCTAAAGAGAGTACAGTGTACCATAAAATTTCTCTGAACTTTTTAATGGTTAATAAGTAGCAACAACATAGTTGTTCAGTTAAAATGGTAAATCAACCAATCTATTTGGAGATCTAAACTTGCTGCCAAATATCTTCTGCACCAAATAAAATGAATATCCTACCGAAAAACAAACATTTGAAGCACGAAAAGTTCACATTTCTTTCTTTACACTAATACATTTTTTGAACATCAGAAGTGGGGAAAACAGTTATTTCAGAATCTGATTTACAGATAATAAGTCATTTCATGGAAATATTCCAAAACTTCCAGTGTTATTTCCAGTAGGTAGACCTAAAATGGTAAATATGATAACACGAGCATACAAACATGAGTCTCAAAGAAAAACCTTTCTAGTGACCACCGGGCCAAGATCTGCATCGTTATCAGTTCCTAAATTAATTACAAGGCTGCTTGCACGTTTGATTAGTTCATCCTCCCTGAAAAAACAAGGCTGGCTATGTGAACCCAAAATCTGACAAAAAAGTCTTTAGTTTACAGAAATCTGTGTGGATAGAACTCTACCATGGTTTTGAACCACCAACAAAAACAATAGTGTTAAATTCCATGCACCTTTGCCCGGCTGCACCAACACCAACTATAATAAGAGCATTCAGTGTGGCATCTCGATCAGCATGAGAAGGACGATAGCATGATTGGCCGCACATTTAGACTAAAAAGAAAAAGCAACAGTTTTTTTTAGCATTAGACTCCTTACAACGCAAAATGCAGTAACAATACTACTGTTTGCTACTTCATTCTCCTTTTTCGGTTGTGTGCATCTTAGTTGTGTGGAGGCTGTGTGTAATACTTAACTTTTTAAGTAATAAAATCCCCCTTTGTCGAAAAAGATGCAAACTCACCTAAACACACTTCCCTTTTGCAACATGGGGTCTTCAATATCCTTACACATGTTATTATTTTCCTAGACTTAGATCATCCCGATCTTGTCCACCTTCTCATACAACAATGAAATAGCACCATATCACAATAGTAAAGAACACACATAAGCAGAGAAGGACTAAAAAAACATAGAACATAGAGACATACACATAACGGGTCTTAACCGGAGACATGCAAACACGTATTTCAAGTTCAGGCCACGGACTAGCAGGTCGGATGGGAAGAATGTCCAGCTCAGGTGCAAGGATGACTTTGCAAAATGGGTTGGAGAAACCTCCTCATGGAAGTGTCGACAATGGCCTACCTCCTCTTGGAGGCACTCCCTTCAGCACATCTTGGTCGTCTCCTTGCCCTTGTCACACTACAAAACATGAAACAACAAAATGAAAAACAGAAAAGAATCCAGAAATACATATATGAATGGCCTTAGTAAAAAAACAACAGCCAATGCGCCACCAGACAAGCCAACAAAAGGTAGTACTAGCCTACAATTTTTTAAACAGGTTCAAACTTTTGATGGATGTCTGATGGATATCAAGATGTCAAACATATCATCATATACCACATGAGATCACAAGACTGCCTCATAGTAAACCACACAAACAATACAGGGAGATGACTCTTACAGGATCAAGAGATATGCCTAACATTGCACAAGGTACTGTAAAATTCATCCTCTTGCATTTCAGTAGCAGGATAGTTGAATCATTGGCAGACAGAGAGTACGAAATTATCGACTATAAGAACAAATATAAAAGCCTCGTACTTTGTTACCAAACGAAGGAAAAAAGAGCACCAGCAAAACCATATAGTCATACAAACACGCATGTATAAACTGCAAGGTATTGTTGAACTCTCCTTTTCTTTACCATGACAGAGTTTATAATCACCAGCTACACAAAAATGCACACGCATAGTACAAGTCGAAAACAATGCAGCAAGTCGGAGAACAATTGTTCTTGTACCTTGATACCTTCAATCCAGATTATCGAATGTAGTGTGTAAACTTTTTCCTTATGACCCAATGTTTTATCGAACCGGGAAGTAGGTGCTTGATGAGACCAGTCGTTGAATCCACATAAATCTTGCTAATTCATGTTTTAACCAGACCAATTTGTATTGCAAAAGAGGTTGTTATCAATGATTAAAAATAGGCACGTGCTTAAGGTTTCACATGCAGCGGTGCATTAGTAGTATGATATAAATAAGATAAAGTTAAAACAGTTTAGTATAGTTAATACATATACTATTTAGATGTGTGTAGGCAATGCATTTGTAGTCTACTATGCCTCTGAGCACGGGTTAATATAGAGTAATTCGTTCAACCATGGCCCTGTATTTGTTTCGACTCGTGGAGTTGCCTTAGTTTTTAGTTAAAAAAAGAAAGACGAGAGCATTAAGCACGGTGATGTCATTGTTAGTTCTTGAGATATCCGCTTCCAGCTGTCAGAGACGTTCCCGATCAACATTTCACTTCACTCTCACTATACCTTTACCTTGATCACTCTTCAGGGTCTTGGGTACTTGACAAGTCCTAAGAGCAAGACAAGGATAGTAGAACACACAAATAACATAGATGAACTCATTAGACTAATTATCCCATTTGAATCAAGCATATGGCTGCAAGGTTAGCCTCAGCCCATAGCCTGAGAGGGACTACTCACACATTTCGATCACATCAATAATAAAAACATTGAAGCAAAATAGTATTTGGATTGAATAGATTGATAGTGCTTACAATGTTGCTAATCGCGATAGGATCTAGATTACAAACTAGAAGCATGCCTATGACTATGGTGGTGGTGGATATGCGGCAGCACTTTGTGGTCTTGCGTGGAGAGGACAACGGTAAAGGCGGTGGAGAGGGTATGGTGTGCAACTCTTCTCTGGGGATGTTTCTTCTCCATATATGGGGTTCCAGCGAATGGATTAGGGTTTCAGTCGACTTCCTTCGCGAATTGGCTCTGGGTCTTTTGACTACTTTTGGTCGGTTTGACCTAACGGATCTTTCTGACATCGGTACTGAAAGATCATCTTCCGGTTTGATAATTGATGACAACATAATTAAAGGACCAAACTTTATTTTTGTGTATATGCATGGTTTATTTTATACTTCACAATATGCCCGATACTCTCCATAATATCCTTAAGGGAATCGCAATAATTCTCCAAAGGAAAAGAGCTCGAAAAGACAAACCTGGGAAACAGTTTCTACAGGCAGCGGTAGTACCGGTGAAACAACCGGTAGTACCGCCCCCTGCTGTTTCCCAGCACAACCCCAGGCGGGGGAATCCGGTGGTGGTACCGGTGGTACCTCCGCCAAAACTCCCTTCAGGTGGCTCTTGGCGGACCCTGCAGCGGATGTCACCGGTGGTACCGGTGGACGGAACCTCCGGTGTTCCCACAGGTACCTCTGCCCCTTCAACGAGCCTACAACAAGCGGTTTGCCACCGGTGGAGCTACCAGTGGTGGTTCCGCTAAAAACACGGTCGAGTGCCACATCGCGGAGGCTAGGGCGGAACCCACCGGTAGTACCTGTGGGCGGTACCTCCGGTGTTCCCACCTGTAGCTCCGTGTCTGGAGAACCAACTGAGGGTAAGAGGAGCCACGCGGGCTCCAGACGAAAAGGACCACCGGTAGTACCAGTGGAAACACCGGTACCTCCGGTGCTGCATGGGCTGCCCAACAGCCAGATTGAGGAAGGGGTATTTAAAGCCCTTCCCCTACCTCTTAAATGCTAAACTTCTCACACTCTCTCGTACCATTAATGCGAGCTTCAACCTCCTAGATCTTCCTCTCCAACCACTCAATCACTCTATAACTTTGTGGAGAGCTAGAAGAGACCTAGATCCATGATTCCACCAAAGGAATTGCAAATCCATCCACCACATCCTAATAGATCTAGAACCCTACTTGAGGCCTAGAAACCTTAGTATATATCGTGCTTGGAGCTTCCACATTGTTGCAAAGAAGCTTCAGATTGTTTGAGAGCCTCCATCCATCTTGTGGGGTGTCCTCAACCTTGTGTAAAGGTTTGGTCAACGCCTTCAAGTCGACCTCATAGTGGAAACGCGAATCTCCCTCACTGGAGAAGCTCAAGGAGAATAAGGTGTGCACATCCATGCTATTGAGGAGTGCCTAGGTGGCTCCCCACCTCTCCAACATAGACGTACTTCTCTTTGAGAAGGAACTACGGGAAACATATCCTTGTCTCCTTGTTTACACTTGTGGTTTGTCTTGTTACCTTTCGTTTTACTTCCGTTGCTTATCATATCTTGTATCAGATAGGTTGCTCACCTAGATGCACATCTAGAGAACCTTGTATTACTTGTTTAGCCCAAACTAAAAGGGAAAATAAGAAAAATTGGTAGTCAACCTATGCACCCCCTCTAGTTGACTATAGTGCACTTTTAGGTACAATGGGCGGTACGGTCGGTGGTGACCGTACCGGGATTGTTAAGTTCGCTGCGAGGGCAACATTCAATGATTTTCTGATCTTTATCTTTCCCTTCCTTTTAGCCCCGATTTCCCTTGATTTCCTGTCCAATATCTGCAATAAAAATAATGACATAAAGATTTGCAAATAAATTGCACATTAGTGATTAGTGGCAGGTCTAGAGTGATATCTCTATCATTTTCATGACAAAGATACAGTTTAAACATAAATAAAGACGTGTCATTTTTTGACGCATTATACCTCATATGCAAGTCCACAACAATGGTGTCTAAGATATGACTCCCCAGTACCAGGAGCAATGCACAAGCTATGAACTTGTACACTGACCAAGGTGCATCAGAGTAAGTTCTTGCACCGACATCAGTGGATGCATTCTAATCCACGGCCTAAACTGTGATAAGGATTTCATCATCGACACACAAGTAAAAACAGGTACAACGAATGCAACCGGGACTCAGATTTTCGCAGCACAACAAGTTAGCATTGAGGCTACATGACCGAAGAAAAAAAGCACAGAAACATTGTGCATCCAACTTCGGTGCCATAACCACGACCCTGCCACATAGTTGGCATAGGGTTCATCACAGGCCCGAGAAAAAACCCCAAATCTTCGACCTATAGCAGTGGAACACCCAAATCACAGATCTATGCACATACACTGCATATCTAACCCTAATCGCCGATCAAAGATGCCCTAAATCTATACAAAATGAGGAACCCTAAAAAATATACAAAGACTAAGCAGTACTGAAGAACATGCACAAAATATGTAACCCTAGTGGCAGATGGAATCCGAAAAACATATAGATCTACAATACATTTGCACCTACGATCATACATCTAGTTTGATCTACGATCTACAATAGGCACCAGTATATTAGAGGTTCGAGATGAACTTACCCTATTGCTGATGAAGTTAAGAAGACGAGGATATTGATGTGTGCCTGCTGCCGGACTAGATCTTACGCCAGTGACGTTCCGGAGACAATGACAGCCGTACTTCTTCTCCCACCGAGGCAGCTTGTGTCGACGTCTAATATGGAGGAGGCTGGGATTGGAGGAAAGAGTAGAAGAAGTGTTGCTTGTTGATCGGGCTAGGAGTGTTATTTTGGAGGAACTCATAGTTGGTCAAAATGAGGGAGATAGGAAAGAAATGATCCTTACTGCAGCATGGTACATTTGGTGGATGCGGAGACAATTGGTTCATGGTGAGAAGGTTCCATCTAATACTACTGCTGCAATGTCTATTCGTATAATTACTGAGAACAATATTTGTGCTTTGAAGAAGAAAACAGATACAAGGAAGAGTAAATGGATTGAACCAAGAGAAGGTTTTGTGTTGATAAAGGTAGATGCAAGTTTCAGCTTGGAAAATAGGTCTGGAGGAATTGGTGCCGTTATTAGAGACGACACTGGAAGGTTTATTGCAGCATGCAACAATTCTATATCGCATTCTATTAATGCTTATACCCTAAAAACCAAGACTGTCAGTAGGGGAATAGAATTGGCTAATGAGATTGGATGCTCAAAAATAATTATCCAGTTTGATTGTTTGCAGGTTATTGAAACTCTTCAGTCAGGGTATTTCCCTTCTACAGCGGCGGCTGCGTTGTTTGATGACATATATGTTCAGTCGTCAAGTTTTTCTACTTGTGAGTTTAGTTTCTGTAACAGGAAAACAAATGGTGTTGCAGATTTATTATCGAGAGAGACGTGATCTCCCGCATGTTTGGGTTGATGATCCGCCAAACCATATAGTGTCATTACTGATTGACGACGTATCTATTATTCGATCAATAAAGTTGAGTAATTCAAGAAAAAAAACACGCCTTCACAGCATCCAAGCGAAGCGAGCAACCGAGCAATTCAGACCATCAACGGACTCGGTGCACCTGCTCGGGCCCGGCCCGAATAAGTACCAGTCGGACCCGCCCGGTTCCTCCTATCCCGTCACACCTACCCGTGTAGAGAGCCAGAAATCGATCCCCATCCCGACGTAGGGTTCCGTCCGTGCGATTCCTCGGCCCCCAACCGCCGCTCGATGTCGTCGGAGCCGCCGCCCGCAGAGGCCGCCGAGCCGTCGGCGTCAGCGTCGGCCTCCCCACCGAAGGAATCGTCCGGTGGCGGAGGCGGCGCCGCCCCGCCGGGGGCGGCCCACGAGACCAACACGCTCTGGGTGGGCAACCTGCCTACGCACGCCGGGGAGGACGACGTGATGGCGGCGTTCGCTCCGCACGGCGCGCTCGACTGCGCCCTATCGCGCGCCGGCTCCCGCAGCTACGCGTTCGTGCTCTTCCGCACCCTCCCAGAGTCCCGGGCCGCCCTCGAGGCCCTCCGGGGGTCCAAGGTCAAGGGATCTTCCATCCGGATCGAGTTCGCCCGGCCGGTAGTCCCTCCTCTCCCTCGCCCCACCTGGATCTGCTCCACCTTAGATCTACCCATGATATGGTTGCAGTTGGTCATGTAACTTTTGCGGTAATTAGGGTTTAGGCATGCGTCATTTGGACTAGAGCGATTTATCATCCCATGGTGCTTGCTCCTATGTGCTATTTACGTTTTGCGGGCCGAGGGCTCCAGCTGTTCTGATAACATGGAATCTCATCTGCTACTATCCTGCTGTCTTGTAATCATTTGTGTTCTAATGATGGCAATTTGATGTTATTCAGACTGTGATTTGCCTTAGCTATACAGTGCATGTTCTCTTTGATATGTTTCAGTTGAAGTTAGGATGTCTTCACAGCTATTTTACTGTTTCTTTTAGTATTGTGCTCTATTTATGTCTATTTCAATACAGAAATACAGTACCATGCCTTCTGATGTTCCATGTTTGCTTACAGGCCAGAGCAGTTAGGAACCTATGGATTGGTGGAATCAGTCCATCAATTTCAAAGCAGGAGCTGGAGGAGGAGTTTAAAAAGTTTGGAAAGATTGAAGGTATAGCATTCTCCCGAGATCAGACTTCTGCGTACATCGACTTTGAGAAGCTGGAGGATGCTATTTCTGCTCATAGAGCCCTGAATGGGACAGATTTAGGTGGCAAGGAATTGTGTGTTGATTTCCAGAGGTCCAGGGGCAGAACGGTATGTATCTGTTATCTTTGGCTGAACTAGTGAATAGTAGTTCTAGGCTACATTTTTAAGGGCACTGTCTTATTGCTAGTTATTTCTATTAATTTGGATAGGAACGGCCAGAAGTTAGTAAAAACTTCAATGGTAGAGGATCGGCACCTCCTGCTGAACTGGGAGTTGGGCATGCAAAGGTACATGTTGTTTTACATGTCTTGGTTCTTGCCTGTTGTTCTCTTTGATCTGCGGATGTTTCTTACAGTCATATCATGTTCTGTCTGTCAGGCTTCTGCTGGAGTACGAGCACGAGAAGCAGATCCTACCAATGTTCTGTGGGTGGGGTTTCCCAATACACATAAAGTTAACGAGGATGCACTTCGACGAGCCATGGCAGCGCATGGCGTGGTTACAAACATGAAAGTTTTTCCAGAAAGGCAATATGCTTTTGTGGAGTTTGCAACCATCGAAGGAGCTTTTAATGCCAAGAATCTCCTAGATGGTCGTCTTTTCAACGATAGTAGGATTCATGTTGTTTTCTCCAACAGTGAGCTAGCACCCAATAAACTTGATAACCAAGGATCACCTGCTGGGTTTCCTAGATCAGATATGTACAATGACAGTCCGTATGCTGCTCCTGATTATCTTGGTCCCGGTCGTGGAAGATCAAGATACTCGGACTATGGTGCTGTACCAGTAACTGGTGGTATCCTTCCGGCACCTGAACTTCGCTCATCTTTCTTGACTGGGCGTCCTGCTCAGAATGCATTTGATCCGAGAGAAGCCAAAAGGACTAGGCTGGATGCTGGTGCAGACCCTTATTATGCAAGGGCAGGCAGCGAGGGTGTTCATTCGGGCCGGTTCTCGCACCAGGATGTTGCTGCACCTGCTGAGGAGAGCTTAAGCCCTGTTATTCGAATCCAGGGCGCAGTGCACCAAATTTCGTCCTTTGGGCACTTTTGGCGTGGCAGTATCGCCAAAGGTGGATCTCCAGTCTGTCGTGCTCGCTGCTTGCCTATAAAGAAGGGCATCGCGATACCTTTGTATGTATAACTATCACTGAAATCTTGTTTTCTAAAGTTCATTCTATAGTTGATTGATCCTGGACATGTTCCGCTTCCTTTTGCAGACCGGATGTTGTTAATTGCTCTGCTAGAACGGGATTAGATATGCTTGCAAAGCATTATGGAGATGCTTCGGGCTTTGATATTGTCTTCTTCTTACCAGATAGCGAAGATGACTTCGTTTCTTATACTGAATTTCTGCGCTACTTAGGCTCAAAGAGTCGTGCAGGCGTTGTGAAGGTTGATTCAGGGACAACTTTATTTCTAGTCCCGCCATCAGATTTCCTGACAAATGTGTTGCAAGTTGATGGTCCGGAGCGCCTTTATGGCGTGGTACTGCACATTCCGCAAATGTCCACTGCTGCTGTCCAGAGACCATTGCTAACTGGACCAGAGTCACAGCCTTATTATGGTGAAAGGGAAAATATGTTTACGACACAAAGAAATTATGGTATGGTTTCTTCTAATGACAATAACTACCAGGATGCTGAGTATCGGGGATCTCGGCGTGAGGAAGCAGTTCAGTCTCTATCAAGTTATCCTACAAATCAAATAGCAGGACATCAAGCACCCGTCTTCACTAAAGCCTGACATTATGGCTACTTTAGCTCAACTTATGCCAAACGCGCAGTCATCAGTTCCGGCAACTGGTCAGGTATTCTCGAATCCTAACAGATTTGTGCCATCACTAATGCACCATACTCCTACAATAGATACATGAAAAATCAAACAATGATTTATGTTTCATCCTTAATTCAGATGGGTAATCTTCAGCAGTCAGGACAACAATTTGGCAAGCAAACTTCAGCAGCTCACTTGACAAGCTATGGGAGCATGGTGGGTGGTCAGGAGCAATTAACACAACATACTGCTTACAATCCTGAAATTACTTTAAACTTGCCACCACCACCTCCGCGCCCTACACAAGCACACAGTTCTGCACCCACACAGAATAACCAGCAACAGTATCAACCAGAGCAGTATTATGCGTCTCAAAACAACTACAGTCCACTAGGAACAGCTAGCCATTCTAACCTCCAGGCAAGCAGTGCTAACTTCCCTCTCCCTCCCCCGTCCCAAGTGAATTATGGAGCTGTGCCTGCAAATAACCAGATGGGAGCAAACCAAGGTTTCTCCTCTCAGGTACAACAGCAACAAAATGTTGCTTCTGGTTCTGCCCAAGCTCCTGATGAGGCAGATAAGAACAAGAAGTACCAGGCGACCCTCCAGCTTGCTCACAATCTGTTGCTTCAGCTACAACGCGGATCTGGAAATCAACCTTGATACTATGTTACTTATTCAGGTAAGCACACCTCTGCACATAACATTTTATTTGTTTGCTATGTCTTTTCTGCTAAAAGTATAGAGGTAGTGAAATAGATTTGGCTAACTTAAGCAGCAGCGTGGTTCCTAGATTTGAAATCTTAATTCCTGCGAACAAGGGTATCCATTTCCTTATCTATGATTTAGCTAGAGCATAATGTTTAGAAATGTTAACCAATGCAGAAAATAGTGAGGAAGGTTAACACCTGGCTATCCTGTGCAATATTGCATATAGTATGCCACAATCGGGCAATATCTGCATCATACATAAGTTTTTTTTGGGATTTTCCCCTGTTTTGTCAGAAGAAATTGTTGACAAAAGTTATAATTTTTTTTTGGCTATTACCTTAAGTGAAAACCCTGCTAGCTCCTAACCATCTCAGAAGTGCTAAGAGAACCATAAATCTTAGAATGGAGTAAGATATAATCATATAAATCACACCGGCATATCCAAATTGACCTAATATGGAACGGGCAGCAAAAGGTTGCAGCTATCCTGTAATATTCTACATATATCAGAACTTTCAGTAGATGGCATAGATCAGGGCAGGTGCTGCAGATCTGTGGTTGCTTCATCTGTGGGTGGGAACCAAGGGTGGATATACTAAAGTTTTCTCGCAAATTCAACATCTTTTTGACTAAATATACCTGTTTCAAGTGCATTTTATGTTAGCATTCTTTGCTTGCATACTAAACTGATATCTGCATATTGTTTCTTGATTGAATTCTGGACAATTCTGAGCTACATAGGGTTTGCTGTAGTCCAGTTCTACGAGTCTTTCAGCATTGCAGTAGCTTGCTATAGAGGCATTATTAGTTCTTTAGTTTGATATATATTTGTATGAACATGTTCCATGTAATGGCCTTATGGTTTCTAAACTCTGCTGATATGAAACGAAACAAAAATCATTCTTCACCAGCATATGTAATTTGCAGTCCGCGGTTACAATGGGAATATACGCTTCTCATGCTGCGATGAGACTCGATTTCAGCTTCGTGCTTCGCTTTCAACTGCGAACACCGTTGATGCCTGCAAAATTCCGTGTAGCACGTGCGATGCCCCCGTCTAGGGCCAGCCATCAGAACCGCGCTAACCTGAAAAACGTTTACAGTTCTTAACTACGTAGCGACGGGCGACGACAGGGCTGCACGAAGCCCTTGCTGCCAGCATACGCATATGCATACTATGCTTCGAAAGCGCCACTCTTATCTATTGCGCCAGAGTTACAGCTTCGAAAGCTTATCTATTGCGCCAGAGTTACAGCTTCGAAAGCGCTGAATTTTGTTCAGGTTTTCTTTTCGGGCGACCAATTCATTAGGTTTTCTTTTCGGGCGACCAATTCATTCTCGCACTACTATAGCCGCAGATCCATTTATGCAAGTGTAAACACAATGCTGCAACTTGCGTTTGACCCGTCTAATTAGGTTAGGTTAGCGGCAGCAACCCTTTACTTCTCATGCTCAGCGGGTTGCAGAACTGAGTGTTAAGCCTGCCTAGTGCATATTTGCAGATTAGTGTTGCAACGGCAGCAATCGACTCGTTGTGACTTTTCATGTGGCTGGCTGACAGTGAATTCATGCCCGGTCATGATCTTTGCGAGTGCACGAGCTCAGTATATTTTTATTAGGAGAGCGACAGGATTTAACTTTTTACCTCGTGGATAATCAAACTGAAGCAGCGGTTGAAAAAAAAAAAACAGCTTCGCTACTGACTGTTCTATCGTTTTTCTGTAAACGAGGGATGCGCCTGTGCCTGGATAGTAAGGTACGCTCTCGTGCTCTGTAACTGTTTGTCCCTGGGTAATTCTGTTCCGGCTGAACAAAACATTGCACGGAATAAGCACACGGGCTCAGCCATGCCTAAAGAACATCGCGATCAGGCACTTGGCCTGGAATATTCCAGCACACGATGCCGTCCGAACCTGATCGTTTCATCATCATTATTATACAAGTAAACCACGTCCTCTCTCTCTGTGCCATATGTGGCGTTGTGCCTGTCTCTTTCCCTCTCAACGTGCCGTCTCTCTCACATTATTATTGTATTCTGCATGTGGTGGTTGCAACGGCACTGCCTCCACTAATTATCCTCTCACAATTCTATCCGGATGAACGAATCTGGCACTATGCTGTAACACATGCCTGGGAAGTAAAAGTTATCACTGTTGCAGTACGTGAACGCAGATTATTCCATGCACCGGCACTTCTCATCTTTCTTACAAAACGTCTGACACTGGGAGGAAAAGTTTTTTTCTACCAATGACCGTTTGCGGGCTTTATGCTGATGGCCAGCTCACTGTTCCTCCGATTTGTTGCAATAGGACTATTCTGATGAAATCGTTCGATGTTTGTCCTTATTTTTTTATCTCGATAAGGTAGAAAAATGACCCCGGCCTCTGCAACACAGAACCATTGTTTGAGCTGATATCGTTTTCTCCGTTTTATATTCATCCGTAAATCTTTTTGACAAAAAAAAGTAAGATGTAACTACGCAGTTCAATCCACTCACCTGGTGCCTGACAGATCGTATATACATGTGTAGGTACTCTCGATCGAATGCCATAAGCTTTACCCCTTCGAATGCAACGCACAATGGAACCGGCCCATGACGGTGGTGGTGGTTGGCTGCGCCCCGTGATGCAATCAGTTGCTACCTACCCGGACAGGAACAAGCCAGCGTCAAGTGTACCTTCCCTTTATCCAGTTCCGTCTCAGACTTGTCATGTGTCATAAAAGAAAAATACCTGTTTTCGTTTTGCAATAGTGTACTTCATTGTACCTGTATGACAGCTTGGTACCGTAACCGTTTCTGTGAGCGGCCTCCTTGGCATGACATGCACCCATTTATTTATTTTGAAAGAATGGATAATTTGTTCACAGTTTAGTTGTGCCTTAGTTACTCCCTCCGTTCCACAATATAAGATGTTTTAGACTTTTTCCACGTTCACATCTATACACAATATAATATGTTTACTCATTTTAGTCCGAATCTAGACAATATGTGAAACACCTAAAATGTCTTATATTATGGAACGGAGTGAGTACATCGTTGCGTAATATATTCCTTACTGCAAGCGGATAAATATTTCTTTACTAATCTTTTTTATCTAGAAGGAAATAAGAAAATGTATTTTCCTCTATGGAGCATAAGAGGGGCCAACCTTGATGTTTTTCCCTTAGAGTTGGATTTAGCTTTGCCAGTTGATCATTTTTGAAAAAAAAACATATCCAGAGTTATTTGGTTGTTTTGATTTTTTACATGTTTTTCTCCCCGGTTTATAAATATCCAATTGTTGTAAAATTTACTTAGAAAGAAATAAGAAAATATAGTTTCTCGTGGAGTACAAAAGACCCAAACCCCCAAACCCTGATGGATTTCCCATAGAGTTGATACTGATCATTTTTGGCAAAATTAGTATCCAAAATTATTTGGCCGTTTTGATTTTTGGCCCCTTTTCCCTAGGGTGCATAAAGCTCCATCAATTGAAAATGTCAATAAGAAAGAAATAAAATGTAGGTCATGTATGGAGCATAAGAAAACCCTAGTCCTGATGGATTCCCATAGAGTTGGATTCCTCTTTGCCAGCTGATCATTTTTGGCAAAAATTAGTTCCAGAGTTGTTTGGTTGCATTGATTTTTGCCTGTTTTCCTAGGGTGGAGCATAAGAAGGTCCCAGCCCTGGTGGTTTCTAATAGAGTTGGATCCAGGTCTCGAGCTGGTCATTTTTGGCTAAATTATTATTCTGAGTTATTTGATTGTGTTGATGTTTTTTACTTTTTCCCCTGGGGCCTATTCCTAACTAGGGTTGCATAAAGCTCCATCAATTGAAAATTATACTCGGAAAGAAATACAAAATGTAGCTCATCTGTGGCGCATAAGAAGGCCCCAACCTAGATGGTTTTCTATTGGAGTTGGATTCACCTGATTAGCCAGCTGATCGTTTTTTAGAAAAAAATGTATCAGAGTTATTTGGCTTGTGTTGAATTTTTGCTTTATTTTTCCTAGGATCCATAAAATCTCTATCGATTGAGATTTTTACTTAGAAAGAAGTACAAAAATATAGTTTATTTGTGTAGCATAAGAATGCCCAACCCTGATGGTTTCCCATAGAGTTAGATTTAACTCTGCCATTTGTTATCTAGAGTTTCCTTTTGATTTTTACAAGTTTTTTTCTATCTCTAGTCTATTCCTAACTAGGGTATATAATCTCAATATTGAAAAGGTTACCTAATAAAATAAATAAAGAAGATATAGTTTCTCTTTGGAGTATGTGAAGGCCCAAACCTTGATAGTTTTACCATAGAGTTGGATATTGATCATTTTTTTTGGCAAAATTGGTATCCAGAATTATTTGGCTGTGTTTATTTTTTTGCCTAATTTCACCTAGGGTGCATAAAGCTCCATTGATTGAATTTTTTATTTAGAAATAAGTAAAAACTTAGTTCATCTGTGGATCATAAGAAGGCCCTAGCCCTGATGGTTTCCCATATAGTTGGATTTAGCTTTGCCAGCTCATCATTTTTTTTTTTGGAAAAATTAGTTTCTAGAGTTATTTGGTTGCGTTGATTTTTTTGCCTTTTTTTTCCTAGGGTACATAAAGCTCTCTTGATTGAAGATTTTACTTGAAAAAAAAATGTTGTTCATCTGTGGAGCATAAGAAGTCCCCAATCTTGATGGTACCTATAGAGTTGCATTCAGCTCTCCGGCTGATCATTTTTTGAAAAATTATTATCAAGAGTTATTTGGTTGTGTTGATTTTTTACTTGTTTTTTTTCCGGGGCAATTGTTAACTAGGTCCGCATAAAGCTCCATTGGTTGAAAATTTTACTTGGAAAGAAATAAAAAAATTAACTCATCTGTGCATATAAGAAGGCCCCAACCCAGATGGCTTCCCATACTTGGATTTAGCTGCTTTGCATCTGATATTTTAAAGAAAAAATATTATAAGAGTTTTTTTGGTTGTGTTGACTTTTTTCTTGTTTTCCCTAGGGCTCACAAAATCTTCATTAGTTGAAAATTTTACTTAGAAATAACTAAAAATGTAGTTCATTGTGGAGCATAACAAGGCCCCAAACCTGATGGTTTCCCATAGAGTTGGATTTATCTTTGCCTGTTTTTTTTTGATGATTTTGATTTTTTTTACCAGTTTTTTCTCTTGAGTCTATTCCTAACTGGGGTATATAAATTCCAATTACTGAAAAATTTACCTAGAAAGAAATAAGAAAATATAGTTTCTTTGTGGAGTATAAAAAGTCCCAAACTCTAATGGTTTTCCCATAGAGTTGGATACTACCCATTTTTGAAAAAAAAATAGAATTCAGAATTTTTTAGTTGTGTTGATTTTTTTCTTGCTTTCACCTAGGGTGCATAAAGCTCCATTGGTTGAAACTTTTACTTAGAAAAAAAAAATGTAGTTCATTTGTGGAGCATAAGAAGGCCCGAGCCCTCATGGTTTCCCATAGAGTTGGATTCATCTATGCCAGCTGATCATTTTTTTTTGGCAAATTAGTTTCTAGAGTTATTTGGTTCAGTTGATTTTTTGCCTGTTTTTTCCTAGGGTGCATAAAGCTCCGTTGATTGAAAATTTTACTTAGACATAAAAAAAATGTAGCTCATTTGTGGAACATAAGAAGGCCCCAACCCGAATGGCTTCCTATATAGTTTGATTGAGGTCTATAGCCGATCATTTTTGGAAAAATTATTATCCAGAGCTATTTGGTTGTGTCGATATTTTTAATTTTTTGTTTTTCCTTGGGCCTATTCCTAACTAGGGATGCATAAATCTCCATTGATTGAAATTTTTATTTATACATAAATACAAAATGTAGCTCATATGTGGAGCATAAGAAGGCCCCAACCTAGATGGTTTTCCATAGAGTTGGATTCATCTATACATACAGCTGATCTTTTTTTTGGAAAAATTAGTATTATAGTTATTTGGTTGTGATGAAATTTTGCTTATTTTTTCCTGGGGTGCATAAAGTCTCCATTAATCGAAATTTTAACTTAGAAAGAAGTAAAAAGTGTGGTTCGTCTGATGAGCATAAGAAAGCCCCAGCCGTGATGGTTTCCCATAGAGTTGGATTCAACTCTGCCAGTTGATCGAGAGGTATTTGGTTGTGTTTAGTTTTTACATGTTGTTTCCCCTTAGGCCTATTCCTAACTAGGGCTGCATAAATCTCCATTGATTATTTTTTTTTACTTAGAAATAAGTAAAAAATGTAGTTGGATCATAAGAAGTTCACATCCATGACGTTTTCCATAGAGTTGGATTCAGCTCTACCATCCGATCATGTTTGGATAAATTAGTATCTAGAGTTATTTGGTTGTGTTGATATTTTTCTTGTTTTTTCCTAGTGTGCATAAAGATCCGTTGATTGAAAATTTTACTTAGAAGGAAGTAAAAGAGGTAGTTCATATGTAGAGAATGAGAACCCGCGAGCCCCGATGATCTGCCATAGAGTTAGATTCAGCGTTTCCAGATAACTTTTTTTTGGCAAAATTATTATCTAGAGTTATTTTGTTGTGTTGATTTTCACATGTTTTCCCCTCGGGCCTATTCCTAATTGGAGGCGCATAAAGCTCCATTGATTGAAAATTTTAATTAGAAGAGATAAGAAAATTTAGTTCATATCTGGAGCATAAGAAGGCCCCAACTGTCATGGTTTTTCCATAGAGTTGGATTAAGCTCCACCAACATGTAATTTTTGGAAAAAAATAGTATCCTGAGTTATTTGCGTGTTTTATTTTTCCTTGTTTTTTCGTAGGGTGCATAAATCTCCATTAATTAAAAAATATATTAGAAAGAAATAAACAAATTTAGTTGATCTATGGAGCATAAGAATGCCCCAACACTGATGATTTTTCCATAGAGTTGGATTCAACTCTTCATGTTGATCCTTTTTAGCAAATTATTATCCAGTGTTATTTGGTTGTGTTGATTTTTTGCATAGTTTTCCCTTGGGCCTATTTAACCGGTGCATAAAGCTCAGTTTATTGAAAACTAAGCGAGCCCAGCTCACTTGGTTAGGGAAGTGGATGTACGACCCAACCACCCAGGTTCAAGTCCTCACGGATGCAGACTTGGGTTCCTATTATTTCAAAACTAAAACCCCGCCGTGGGGGCCTCCCCTGCTGCCTTCCTTTCAAAAAAAAGAAAGAAAGAAGAAAATGTAGTTCATTTGTGGATAACAAGGAATACCCAGCCCTGATGGTTTTCCCATAGATTTTGATTCAACTCTTCCAACTAATCATTTTTTAATAAAATCATTATCTAGAGTTATTTGGTTGTGGTTATTTTTTCATATTTTTTCCTTGGGCATATTCTTAATTGGAGAGCTTAAGGCTTCACTCACTAAAAAAATTACTTAGAAAGAATTTAGAAAACTTAGTTCATGCCTGCACCATAAGAAGACCCAACCTTGACGGTTTTCTCTTAGAGTTGGACTAAGCTCCGCGAGCTGATTGTATGGAAAAATTATTATTCAAAGTTACTTTGTTGCGTTGATTATTTTTCTTGCATTTTTTTTCCTTTAGGCCTATTCCTAACTTGGGTGCATAACAATCCATTGATTGAATATTTTACTTATAAATAAAAATAAAATGTAGTTCCTTTGTGGAAAAAAAGAAGGCCCCAACCGTGATGTTTTCCCATAGAGTTGTATTCAACTTCGGTAGTTAGGAATTTCTTTTGGAACAATTACTATGTGGAGTTATTTGGTTGTGCTAACTTTTTCCTCCCCCCTATTGGGACTATTCCAATAGGGCTGGATAAAACTCCATTACTGAAAATTTTACTTAGAAATAAATAATAAATGTAGTTCCTCTATAGAGCATAAGAAGGGCCACACACCCTGATGGTTTTCACATAGAGTTGGATTTAGCTATGCTAGTTGACCATTTTTGGAAAAAAAATATTATCCAAGTTTATTCGTCTGTATTGCTTTTGTTGCATGTTCTTATATAGATTGGGCCTATTCATACTAGGGTGCATAAAAGCTCCATTGGTTAATAAGTAGGGCGATGGGGTATAAGAAGGTCCCAACCGTGTTGCTTTATCATAGAATTGGAATCATATGTGAAAGTGTGTCATTTTTGGTAGAATTATTATCGAGAGTTAATTTATCTTGTTGATTTACCGTGTTTGTTTCTCTCTTGGAGCACAAGAAGGCCTAACCCTAATATTTTTCCCTTAGATTTTGATTCAACTCCACAAGTTGATCATTTTAGGAAGAATAATTATCTAGAGTTATTTAGTCTCATGTTGTTTGTTTTGCATCTCTCTAATTTGTGTTGATTGAAATGTTTTATGTGGGAATAAATAAAAATTGGAGGATCATGCATGGAGAATAAGAAAGCTCCATGTGCCTGATAGTTTTGCCATATATCTAGATTCTGTTTGCTAGTTTATATATTTTTAGCATCATTTAAAAAGATTTATTTGAACGTGTTAATATTTTTCCTGCTCTCCTGGGGCTATTACTAATTGGGGTTGGATAAAGCTCCGTTGACTGAATTTTTTACTTATGAAGACGTAGAAAATGTAATTTCTTAATGGAGCATAAGAAGCCCCATGGATGATGGTTTTTCAGTTGATCCTTTTTGGAAATTATAAAGAGTTATTTGTTCGTGGTGAACTAGGCGGACAAACTCTTTTGAAAACGTTTTTTCAGGAAAAAAAATACAATTTTCTCTATGAATCATAAGAAGGCCCCATGACCTAATGTTTTTCCCATAGAGTTAGATCCGGCTATTATAGTTCATCTTTATTTGCATCATCATTACCAATAGATATTTAGTCGTGTTGATTTTTTGCATCTCTCTCTCTCTCTATTGGGGATATTCGTAACTGGGACATATGACGCTACATTTACTAAAATTTTATAAAAAAGGAATAGACAATTTGATTTTCGCAATGGAGCATAAGAAGCACCAAGCATGATGGTTTTCCAATTATGTTGGGTTCACCTATGCCACTTGATATTACTTGTGAATATAATTATAAAGAGTTATTTGGTTGTGTTGATTTTTGTTTCTCCCTTGGAGGATATTCCAAACTGGGCGGTTAAAACCCATTTGATTGAAAACTGAACTTAGTAAGAAATAAAAATGCAGTTTTCTTCTATGGAGCATAAGAAGGTCCCATGTCGTGATAATTTTATAATAGATTTGCATTTAGCTCTGCTAGCTTATCTCTTTTGGGGACAATTATTACAAGTTTTGGTTGTGTTGATTTTTTTATCGTTTCTCTCTCGAGGCTATTCCTAAATAGGGGTATATAGAGCCTTGCTCACTCAGAATTTTACTCATAAAAAAATAAAAAAATGTGCTTTTCTCTATGGATCACAAGAAGCTCGAGGCCCAAAGGTTTTCCTCTAGCGTTGAATTTAGCTCTTTAAGTTAAAATTTTTGTGTAGCATAATTGCAAAGAGATAGGTCATGTTAATTTTCTACCTATTTCTCTCTTGGATCTATTCCTATGCAAGGTGGATAAACCTCTGTAAATAAAAAATTACTTAGAAAAATAAAAGAATGTGTTTTTGTCTAACCCTCACCATTTCCCCATAGAGTTGGATCAAGCTCTGCCAATTGATATTTTTTGGAAATATTATTATAAAGAGTTACTCCCTCCGTATCAAAATATAAGATGTTTTAGTATTTTGTAGATATAATGTATCTAGACATGTTTTAGTGTGTAGATTCATATGCATCTTACACTAAAACATGTCTAGGTACATATTGTCTAGGAAATGCTAAAACATCTTATATTTCGATATGGAGGGAGTATTTGGCTTTTTTGCGTGTTTTCTCTTGGGTCTATTCCTAGTTAAAACTTAGTTGATTGAAAATTTATATTGGAAAAATAAAAAAATGTAGTTATGTCTATGGACCATAAGAAGACCCTAGCCTGTTATGATTTTTCCATAGATAATTGACATCTAGTGTATAAGTGTGACGATTTTTAAAGCGCTTTTTTAGGATTTTCGGGAAGGGTAAGGTGGAAATTGACTGAACTAGGGGATTGTGGTTTTGCTCGCTCAAGAACATGGCACACATAGAATTCCAACATAGAGACCAATTTTTTATGCAATATTATTTTACGGTTTCCACCATGGTTTTCAACAACAACACTTTATAGTTTCCGATAAATTAGCATCAGATATCTCTTTTATTTTTATTAAAGGAATATTCCTTTGACAGGTGGTAGTGTTGTTACACAACCCTATGCATTATATTCACAAAAAAGGTTAGTATTTTTAAAAGTTAACTAGTGCTTTATTTTCTCGATGTTGAAATGAAATATCTACCTATGGTATTGGTTATGATGTAGTTGATGTGTTGGAATCCCTTATTTGTGCTTACCATCGTTAGCTTGTTATGCTTTTCAAAGTTGTTATTTGAAATAATAGTGTTCTTGCTTGTTTATTTCTCGTTTGTTTAGATTGATGACTTTTTCTAGTAGGGAGTAAATGCAACTAGCATGTGCATCAGGTTATGCACACACCCATATATTAAGTATTATTCAAAAATTGAGGAAAAACCAGAGAACAATGACAAACAAGTCGACCAAAAAATTCGAGTTCGTATGACTCACAACAATAACTCCACCAACATACTACACACCCTATGACATGTGGCCATAACAAATGAAAATTACACAACTCCTCGACAAGGCCTTAGAGAATAGTTCGTCACATGTGCGCTATTGACGATGACACCAACCATAGGTCGCTCTCGGGACTTTCACCCCAAAATGGAGCTTCGATCCACCACCTTCATCAAGGGAACGACATAGACACACATCAACATTGCCTAACCAAATATCTTCTGTTTCTATCGGAATGTGCACATACTTGTAGGTGAAACCATCACGGCTACGGATCCCTCTATCGGGTAATGACATCTCACTAGCTAGATACTGTTGAAGGAGATGCTGAAAATGGGAAGCATCTCTACCTCCGCGCTTCCAGATGCTGAAAGTGCATTTCGTTTTCCCAGTGTTTTGTGTGTTAGTTAACAATACTAAGTACATTATTTATCGAGGTGTTTAGCGTGCAGGTGTTATACTTTACATCGGCATCGATCACCGAAAAGTCGGTGAAGATTGGCCTGAGAGTTTTGGGACAGAACCCAACCGGATTATTCGGACCGGATTATTCATCCTGGACCGGATATTCCGGTTGCTCTTGAAGTTGCGCGAAAACTGCTAAGGACTGGAAGTTTTGCTCTCAGAAGTCAACCGGATTATTTGGTCCGGATTATTCATCCTGGACCGGATATTCCGGGTACTGCGCAAAACTGCTAAGGACTGGAAGTTTTGCTCTCAGAAGTCAACCGGATTATTTGGTCCGGATTATTCATCCTGGACCGGATATTCCGGGTGATGCGCAAAACTGCTAAGGACTGGAAGTTTCGCTCTCAGAAGTGAACCGGATTATTTGGTCCGGATTATTCATCCTGGACCGGATATTCCGGGTGCTGCGCAAAACTGCTAAGGATTGGAAGCTTGGAGCTACAGGAGTGGACCGGATTATTTGAACCGGATTATTCCGGAGGAGCCGGATATTCCGGTTCAGTTCTGCTGGACCGCGTGGAGCAAGCTGACCGGATATTCCGGTCCCCTTTTTCCTGTGCAACGACTAGTTGTGAGGAGGGGCTATAAATACCCCTCCTCCTCCTCCCCAAGATCTTGTTCTTCCCCTTAGCATTTATGAGCATTTAAGAACTCACCAAATCTCTCATTACTCCCAATCCCTCCACCCAATCTTGAAGATCTTTGGAGGATTGGAGGAGAAGGCCCCGATCTACATCTTCACCGAGCCGTTCTTCATTTCCCCTCTCTAGCTCGAGGGATCTAGCCTAGGGTTTCCTCTTGTGGAGAACCTAGGCATCTTGATACTTGTTGGTGATTCAAGAAGAGTTGGGAGCCCCCAATTAAGCTGTGGGTGTGTGCCCCAAGTTGTTTGTAAAGGATTTGATCCCCGCCTCAAAGGGGTTCTATAGTGGAAGGTGAATTAGGCCTTTGTGGCGAAGTTCATCGGAGAATAGGGTGAGGCCTTAGTGGCGTTGAGTAGGCCTTTGTGGCGAGCTCACACCCCTCCAACGAGACGTACTCCCCTAAAAAGGAGGAACTCGGAAATACATCGTGTCTCCGTGTGCTTCCATCGGTTACCTCGTTCCTCCCTCTCTTTACTTACTTGTACTTGTTGCATTAATTGCTTGCCTTGTCATATAGGTAAATTAACCACTAGTTGCACTATCTAGAGAATTTACCTTCTTGTCAATCCTAAACTTTAAGAAAAATTAAAATTGGTCGTAGCACCTATTCACCCCCCCTCTAGGTGCCCATACTTTGCTTTCAATTGGTATCAGAGCCTCGGCTCTTCTATCGGGCTTAACCGCCTAAGAGTTTAAGTATGGGAGATGAGATGGATGACGCTCCGTCCGATGGAAATGTGTCCATGAATGATCTCAATGCTTTGAGAGAATCATTGACCTCATCCATAGACACTAAATTTGAGGAGTTGCGTCAACTCATGACAACACTCCTCAAAGCCAAAGGACCGGAGGTGGTCGACTCATCCCTTCCGGAAACGGAGGGTGCCAAGAAAGGGGTTGATGGTGAACCACTTAAAATTGCTTCCGCCGAACAATCCGCTAAGAAGGGTGCGAGTGAAAAGGAAGGATATCACGCCGTTGAAGGCCAATATTCTCCCGATCCCCCCATCCCATTTCCTCATATAATCCCTAGAGGAGATCCACCTAAAATTGATGCATATTCTTTTCGTGAATGGCAATACTACATGGAGACTCACTTGAACTCTTCTTGTATAGATCTTTGGAGAATCACTCATGATGGATACAAGCCATATGATCCCAAGAATCTCACAAGAAGAGAGGTCGTACATTGTCAACTCAACTACACCGCCTTGTCCATCCTTCATCAAGCCGTGGGCCCCAACCACATGCCGCATCTTCAACACTTCTCCACCGCCAAAGAAACATGGGATGCTCTTGTCATCATGTTTGTTGGGAATGAGAGCATGCAAAGAAATCGATATGATGCCTTGACCAATGAGGCCGAAGGGTTCTTCATGCGTGATGGAGAAGATCATGTTGACATGTATCGAAGACTCAAAACTCTTGCCACCGCCTTCTCTAGTGCGGGTGCAACATATATTGATGATGCATGGATCAAGAGGAAGTACATGATTGCCGTGATGCCGTTTGAGGGCACGGACTTGAAGAGCATTCAAGGGAGACATGATTTCTCCTCCATGACCTCAACTCAAGTGATGCAAGAATTGTGCTCCTACAAGGTGCAAACCAAGAATTCCCTTGACAACCGTGCTAGAGCCATTGGAATGCATCAAGGAGCATCCGTTGCTTTGAAGGCCAAGGTCTTATCTAGATAAGTTGAGAATGAAGAAGATGGAGAAGAGGCATTGCCCCCGTTGAAAGAACAAGACTATGATCCCGTTCTAAAGGATCTCATTGCTCTCACCGTGCAAAAGTTTTGGAACAATCCCCCCAAGGGCAAGAAATTTGTTGAGGAGAAGACCAAGTCTCGTTATGGAAATGATGGGGTTCAAAAAGTGAGGTCTTGCTTCAATTGCCAAGACAAGCATCACTTCATCGCGGAATGCCCTTACGAGAATAGAGAACACCATAGTGGCAAGCTCATTCGCAAGGACAAGTCCAAGGTTGAATACAAGAAACCTCATTTCAAGAAGAAACCTTTCAACAAGAAGTCCCCCACCAAGTTTGTGCTCTTGACTCAAGAGGAGTATGATTCCGGGAGTGATGAAGAAGAAGAATCAACAAGTGAAGTGGCCGCTCTAGCTATTGCTTCCACTCCATCTTCGTCATCCCTCTTTGAATCCCCCAATGAAAATCTTCCTCAACGCAATGCCAAGTGCTTCATGGCTAAGGCCACGGAGGTATCATCCTCTCCTAACTCTAAGACCCCTAGTGAACTAGAACATATTGCTAGTCTTAGAGAAGAAGAGGAAAGAGCCTCTTTGGACCGTTTTATGTCTAACATGCAAGGTGAGACCAAGAAGTACTTTGAGCATCTCATGAGGCAATTGGGAGAAGCCCAAGAGGCCCTTGAAAAGAAAGGTGAGATTGAGAGAAGGGATGCGGATGAAATTGCATCTCTCTCAATGACTCTTGAAGAAGAGCATGATGGTAGAGTTTCTCTAGAGGATGAACTTGAATCTATTGAATTATCCCATAATGAACTTGTCTCTAAAATCATTAAGGAACGTGATCTTGCTATTGCTAAATATAAAGAGGCTAAAAAAGACAAAGTCGAGTTTGGGGTTGGTCATGGTAAACTAGCCTAGGAGTTTGAGAAGCTAACCAATGCTCACAAAGCATTGGAAAGCCAACACTCATCCCTTAAAGAGTTGCATGAACAACTTCAAACTCAACTTACTCAATCTAACCATCCTAGCACCTCTACTTCTTCTTGTGATCATGCAAATATTTTTGAGGAAAATTCTAGGTTAAAGGATGAACTAGCAAGGCTCAAGGGCAAAAGCTCTCAAGTTGAGAAGGTTGTTTTAGCCACCCCACAAGTGGTTGCCCCTAGCCCTAATGTGGTCATTGCTAGACCACAATTGAGTGCTCCAAGGCAACAAGTGGGTAAGCAAGGACTTGGCTATATAGCCAAGAAGAAGAACAAGAAGAAGAAGAACAACAAGAAGAACCTAAAGGGTGCTTCGGGTAGTAATGTCATGAGGGACAACACTACTCGAAGCACACCCGCTCAAGCAAACAATGTTGCCTCGAGTAGTAATGTCATGAGGGACACCACCACTCGTAGCACCTCCGCGGGAACTAACAATCCACACCATTTCTTATATGTTGATTATTATGGTGTTGTGCAAGCTAAATATGTTGGTCCTATTGAGGGTTTCATTGACTATACTATTTGGGTCCCAAAGACCCTTGTTGCTAACATGAAGGGACCCATCTCGGGTCCTAACACTAGTCAATGATCTCGTGCAGGGCTATGCTTCCGGTGGGACTAAATGGATTCTCGATAGTGGGTGCACTAATCATATGACCGGAAGCAAAGAACTAGTGACGGAGTTGCAACCAAATGACATTCAAGCAACCGTCACTTATGGGGACTCGTCCAAGTCTAAGGTATCCGGATTCGGCAAGGTTGTGGTGGCTCCCGATATAACTATCGTGAACGTCATGTTGAAATGCCTCAAGAAGCCATAGGAAGGATGGGTGTGGGATTCTTCCGCCCCATTGAGGGACACCTTATGGCGACTCGAGAAGGACTATGCTCTACTCAAGTGGAGCCCTCCTCTACATTAGAAGATCAAGCCAAGGAGCCAACTACTACACCTAACCAAGAACATATTCAAGACCCTCCTCTCGTTGATCAAGTGACTTCGCAAGTCGTACCCACTCCTCTCACTAATGCGAGTCAAGATCAAGGCCAAGATCAACCATCCTCTTCATCCTCTTTGCAAGTTGGAGCTAATGTTGAAGATATTGTTGACGATGATGTTGATGATCTAGGCCACATTGGTCAAGATGGGGACCCAAATGATCAAGATGATCAAGTGATCCCTCCTCGCAATAATGAGGAGATCGAAGCCCGTCGCATCAAAAGAATAAGAAGAGCTTTGAAGCAAATTGATGCCCAAGATGACAAGGTCTTGGAGGATGTTCAAACTAGAAGATCTACTAAAAGGCAATTGGCTCATTTTTGTGAGCATCAAGCTCATATCTCTATGGTGGAGCCTAAGAAAGTGTATGAAGCTCTTGAGGACTCCGATTGGGTTGAAGCTATGCATGATGAGCTCAATAACTTTGAGCGCAACAAAGTTTGGAGATTGGTTGAGAAGCCCAAGGATTGCCACAATGTTATTGGCACCAAGTGGATTTTCAAGAACAAGCAAGATGAGAATGGCATTGTTATTAGGAACAAGGCAAGATTGGTTGCTCAAGGTTACACCCAAGTTGAAGGCATTGACTTTGATGAAACCTACGCACCCGTGGCTCGCCTTGAGTCCATCCGTATCCTCCTTGCTTATGCTTCCTCACATAATTTCAAATTGCAACAAATGGATGTGAAAAGTGCTTTCTTGAATGGTCCACTAAAAGAGGAGGTATATGTTAAGCAACCTCCGGGGTTTGAGAATCTTAACTTTCCTAACCACGTTTACAAACTTGACAAGGCTCTCTATGGTCTCAAACAAGCACCTCGTGCTTGGTATGAGCACCTTAGGGAGTTGTTAGATGATCGTGGTTTCGAAGTTGGGAAGATTGACCCCACTCTCTTCACCAAGATAGTAAAGGGAGAGCTTTTCATATGCCAACTCTATGTGGACGATATCATCTTTGGCTCAACTAACCAAGCTTTCAATAATGAGTTCTCTAAGCTTATGACTGACAGGTTCGAGATGTCTATGATGGGTGAGCTTAAATTCTTCCTTGGCTTTGAGATCAAGCAATTGGCTCGTGGGACCTTCATTTCTCAAGCCAAGTATACCCAAGATATGATCAAGAGGTTTAACTTCCAAGATGCTAAGATCAAGACATCTCCTATGCAAGTCAAGTGTCATCTCTCTCGTAATCCAAAAGGGAGTAAGGATGTGGACCAAAAGCTTTATCGTTCTATGATTGGTTCTTTGCTCTATCTTTGTGCATCTAGGCCCGATATCGTTTTGAGTGTAGGTGTGTGTGCAAGGTATCAAGCGGCTCCTAAGGATTGCCATTTAATGGCGGTCCATAGGATCTTTCGTTATTTGGTTCATACCCCAAGATTTGGTTTGTGGTACCCAAAGGGGGCAGAATTTTCTCTCAATGGATATACGGATTCCGATTGGGCGGGTGATCAAGATGATAGGAAGTCAACTTCCTGGGCTTGCCAATTTCTTGGTAGGTCCCTTGTAAGTTGGTCCTCGAAGAAGCAAAATTGCATATCTCTCTCCACCGCCGAGGCCGAGTATGTTGCCGCCGCAAGTGCATGCACTCAATTGTTATGGATGAGGCAAACTCTCAAGGAGTATGGAGTTCATTTGGATAAGGTGCCTCTTTTGTGTGACAATGAAAGTGCCATCAAAATTGCATACAATCCGGTGCAACATACAAGGACCAAACACATTGAGATCCGCCACCACTTCATCCGTGATCACGTGGCAAGAGGAGACATTGCACTATCTTATGTGCCCACCAAGGACAATCTTGCGGACATTTTCACGAAGCCACTTGATGATGCAAGATTCTTATTCTTGAGGAATGAACTAAATGTGATTGATTCTAGGAGTTTGACTTGAGGATCCTGCACACACCCCTATAATTGAAACGTGTTTGAGCTTAGGTGTAGGCATGGACATAGGGGGAGTGTTATCCTAACACATTGGGTTCTCCCTCCCCCCATTATGCCCATAGCAAAAATCTCATTGTGATCTCTCTTTTTCTAAATGTTGAATTGTGAGCTTCAATGTTGAGTATTGGCAATGCCCCCAATATATATCTTCGCGGTTGCATACCATAATCTCTTACATGGTGGCCTAGGCCACCAACCTCTTCGTTTCGAAGAGTTGTATCTTAGTTGGGTTTTATTTGACATTTCATTGCATTTCTAGTGTTTTTCCCCTCTAAGTGTTTCGTCTTAGGAAAATCCCACTCAATTGGTCTTCTCGTTGTTTTGTTTCTTACTTTTGAGAGGGATAAGTACTAATTTTCAGTTTGATGATCTATCCTAAGCCATTCTATCAAAAAGCCATTCTTTTCTAGCACTTGTGTCATCCTTTGAAACGAGGAAATTTCGGATCAGGAGGCAGCCGGAATTTCCGGTCCAGTTCTGGACCGGAATATCCGGGTGTACCGGAATATCCGGTTCAAGTATGAACCGGAATACCTGGTTCGGCGAAAATCATAAAAACTGGGACCCGACGGGGAGGAGGCAGTTCTTGCCTTTTTCCCCATCGGTTCCTCTCCACCCCCAAACGCCGCCTCTTCGATTCTCGGCCACCCGGGTCGATTCCTCCGCGGGATCTTGAAGTTTTGGCTCGGATCTCGTTCCCCTCCTCCTTAGGAACGTTTCTACCCAAGCATCTTCCTCCATGGATTCCGGTAATGTTCAATCCTTTTGAATCTTGGTGCTATAACCCTACCAATCCGTGGATTCGCGTTTTTGTTGGCAATGCTTGGTAGAACTAGTTCCCTAGAGGTTCCTTTGCATGCTAGAATTGATAGATTAGATTCACTCGTGTACGATCTAGTTTTGAAGTCTAAGATCTAGATTTGTTTTGTGCTGTTCCGCCACTACTGGAATATCCGGTCCACGAATGAACCAGAATATCCGGGTAACCGGAATATCCGGTTCAATTTTGAACCGGAATATCCGGCTATGTTCTGTACTGTTTCAGACAGCCCAAAATTAATCTTTCTCAGATTTCGACTTAGATTGTTCCCTTGAATCTCCTCTATTGTTTTTATGCATGATTGTTTCCATTGCTTGACACGAGTGTACTTATCTTGTGCTATCCCCCTATTATCTTGCTTCACAGGTGGTGGTTCTGAGAGGCGCCTTCCTAAGCGTCCCAAGCAGGTCTCTGTCAAGAACAAGCGTAAGGCTCGGCTCAACTATAAGACCGACATTCCTGTTCCGGAGTTCAATGTGCTCAGGCAGAAGGATGTCTACCTTGATCCTCGTGTTGCAAATATTGACCCTCGGTTCTGGAATCTGGAGCAGTCCTACATCTATGCTGATATCTATTGTGACTACCGCCACCCCATCCGTGTGATGCAGCCGTTTGACTTTGCTGCCCTCAAGGCCAAGGAGGAGTTTGCTGATGCCGCTAGCATTGTTGAGCGGTTTGGACTGGTGAAGCTTATGGAGACTCAGTGCAACTACAACAAGCAGCTTGTGATGCGGTTTATATCCACTCTGGTATTCAGTACCAATGATATTGTGTGCCGTCTCAAGTGGATGTCTGAGACCACAGCTTGTGAGGCTTCCTTCGAGAGGTTTGGACGCCGTCTTGGAGACTCCTTCAGCTCTCACCCTCCTCTTGGTCGCCGCGTCCATGAGGTTGATAGGCCTAGGAGGGAGGTGGCCATGGCTGAGCTGTATGCTCCTGGTTTCACCATTGGAGGCCTTGAGGGACAGCTTCCCCTCTATGATCAGCTAGTCCGCATCTTCAGATCCTTCCTTGTGCCAAGTGGGGGTAACAACGATGCTCTCACCACTCCTCTTTGCAACCTTCTGATACTGGCTAAGGAGTGCATGGAGGAAGAGGACTCATCTGTCTCCTATACTGTGGATGTGATGGACATCATCTATCACGAGCTCTACGCTGCTATGATTGGTGGCTACACCATTCCCTATGCTCCCTATATCATGATGCTCATCAAGCATGAGATGCGGAAGGAGTACACCGAGTTACCCATGGTTGAGCACAAGGTCAAGAGGCTGTACATCAAGAGGAAGAAGAAGACTGTTGCTGCTGCCTCTCAGGATGCTTCTTCTGAGGGCGGTTCCTCTATGGGAGGTCCCTCTACTGGTTCTCACTCTGCGCCCATTTCTGATGTTAGCACTTTGCGCCATGTCAGGAAGCTCTCCTGGTTCCAGCGTAATGTGCTCTGCATGAAGGTGGACATCCACAAGGAGCAGTACATGGCTTATCGCAGCGACACCGCCATGGCTAGCGCACAGAGTCAGATTCTGCACCATGTGAGTGGTGCCACTGGTGATGTACCTGCTCCTCTCACTGTCCAGTCTTATGCTGCTTGGTCTGCTGAGGATAGCACTCCCTCGGCGAGCATTGAGGCGGCTCTCCGTTCTACTCAGGCTACTACTTCTGGAGCTGGTGATGATGAGGAGGATGAGGATGAGGAGTCTGATGCTGAGCACGAGGCCGAGGGCGAGTCCGAGGAGTCTGCTGGCGAGTCTTCTGAGCACTCCGATTCTTAGACCGTGTCTGGGACGTTAGATTCGCTATTTCCCTCCTTTTTGGTGTCTCGATGCCAAAGGGGGAGAAGTAGCTATTAGACTACGGGATTTGCATGGGTTCGGGCACAAGCATTTGCTTTTATCATTCTTTGAGCTTGTGTTCATTTTAGTATCTTCGTTTGTCGTTTTCGTGAACTTATGTCGGTTATTGTCTCGTTTAAACTATGTGTGCTATTGTGTGTGAGACTATGTTGGTAATCTGGATATTATCATGGATTATCTATTAGTGGTGTTATGGTTATCTATCGTATATGTTGAGGATATTATCTATGGTTGTGCTTGGTTATTCTTGGATATATTATCTTCGCACAAGGTATATACTTCTATTTTACACTCAACATATTGGTGGTATTGACTCATTGGCATGTTTGCTACTTGTTGGAAATTTCTCCCCATACATCATTGCATCTATTTGCATTTGAGGCAAACAAAAGATATGCATAGAGATAGGGGGAGACGCTCCCATCTTGTTTCAAACATGTTCTTGTCAAGGTTTTATTGCAAATCTTAGTATTATCATCTAACACCAAAAAGGGGGAGATTGAAAGTGCATTTCGTTTTCCCAGTGTTTTGTGTGTTAGTTAACAATACTAAGTACATTATTTATCGAGGTGTTTAGCGTGCAGGTGTTATACTTTACATCGGCATCGATCACCGAAAAGTTGGTGAAGATTGGCCTGAGAGTTTTTGGGACAGAATCCAACCGGATTATTCGGACCGGATTATTCATCCTGGACTGGATATTCCGGTTGCTCTTGAAGTTGCGCGAAAACTGCTAAGGACTGGAAGTTTTGCTCTCAGAAGTCAACCGGATTATTTGGTCCGGATTATTCATCCTGGACCGGATATTCCGGGTACTGCGCAAAACTGCTAAGGACTGGAAGTTTTGCTCTCAGAAGTCAACCGGATTATTTGGTCCGGATTATTCATCCTGGACCGGATATTCCGGGTGATGCGCAAAACTGCTAAGGACTGGAAGTTTCGCTCTCAGAAGTGAACCGGATTATTTGGTCCGGATTATTCATCCTGGACCGGATATTCCGGGTGCTGCGCAAAATTGCTAAGGACTGGAAGCTTGGAGCTACAGGAGTGGACCGGATTATTTGAACCGGATTATTCCGGAGGAGCCGGATATTCCGGTTCAGTTCTGCTGGACCGCGTGGAGCAAACTGACCGGATATTCCGGTTCATACTTGAACCGGATATTCCGGTCCCCTTTTTCCTGTGCAACGACTAGTTGTGAGGAGGGGCTATAAATACCCCTCCTCCTCCTCCCCAAGATCTTGTTCTTCCCCTTAGCATTTATGAGCATTTAAGAACTCACCAAATCTCTCATTACTCCCAATCCCTCCACCCAATCTTGAAGATCTTTGGAGGATTGGAGGAGAAGGCCCCGATCTACATCTTCACCGAGCCGTTCTTCATTTCCCCCTCTCTAGCTCGAGGGATCTAGCCTAGGGTTTCCTCTTGTGGAGAACCTAGGCATCTTGATACTTGTTGGTGATTCAAGAAGAGTTGGGAGCCCCCAATTAAGTTGTGGGTGTGTGCCCCAAGTTGTTTGTAAAGGATTTGATCCCCGCCTCAAAGGGGTTCTATAGTGCAAGGTGAACTAGGCCTTTGTGGCGAAGTTCATCGGAGAATAGGGTGAGGCCTTAGTGGCGAGCTCACACCCCTCCAACGAGACGTACTCCCCTAAAAAGGAGGAACTCGGAAATACATCGTGTCTCCGTGTGCTTCCATCGGTTACCTCGTTCCTCCCTCTCTTTACTTACTTGTACTTGTTGCATTAATTGCTTGCCTTGTCATATAGGTAAATTAACCACTAGTTGCACTATCTAGAGAATTTACCTTCTTGTCAAGCCTAAACTTTAAGAAAAATTAAAATTGGTCATAGCACCTATTCACCCCCCCTCTAGGTGCCCATACTTTGCTTTCAGATGCACCACCTTCGATCCAACCCATGTGGCGAAAAAGCAAAGTCTTCCATTAACACCAACAACCTGTATGGCACGACGAATCAGCATGAGAAGCCTCGCGTAGTATCCGTAGAGACAAATTAAATCTGATCTTGAGGTGGAGAGGGCCTCTTATACCATTGTTGGCCTCGAAAGATTTGATGTTGAAGGAGGGGCATCCCATAACTCTACAACCTTGGAAGCTACATGTCACATAAGGCCAGGCTGATGCTCATCCATCCACACGACTGCATCAGTCACCACCGAAGAACCAAAGTCGCCGCCTCGCTTCCAATCTCGTTCACCACCATCGATTATGACGTCTATCGCCACAACATATCTCCCATACAATGAGTACACCGCTCAACCGCTCCACCAAGATGCCACAACGAGTAATACACTCTAATCGACGCCAGTCCACCCATGCACCAGGAATGTCGGGGAAGGAGTCTGACGCCACGATGTTCTTATCAAATCTACGCCGACCCCCACCATCTGACCCTAGAAGGATTGTAGGAGCTTCGCCACTGTTGATGTCGCATGGGCTTCATTCGACTGCACCCTCTAGTGGTAGGAAAGAAGTGGTACAAGGAGAGGTGTCCCGTGAAGTCTATGGTGTCCCCCGCCCACATCCCGCATGAGCGCGCAAGATCCTGTGCATCTCTAGCACCTATCCAGTATGAGAGCTTAGAGGGTATTGGTGCCTGACAAACTCTTGACACTTTTAGTTGTTTGTGCGACTTTTCGCTCGAAGAAGAATGAAAGCGCAAGTTGTTTAAGGTTACTAGGTGTTTCATCTCGCCCTCTAATATTGAGGAACTGGATCCTCTAACTTACTAAGACAATTTAGAGAAGGTACAATAGTGTAACTTGACCTTTTCCATTCCATATAATTAAGGCTAAACTTATTTAAATTAATTTGAATAATATATATGTACGGTATACATTTACGATAATTACATACAATCAAAATTAAGGTGGGATTTATATAATTTACATCAACAATAAATATCCACAAGAAACAATCTACTAAGGGCATGTACAATGCAGAGGTGATTAGAAAAATAAATCGATTTTTATTAACCTCTAATGCTTATTTATACAATACAAATGATTAACTAGGCACCTCTCCTATAGGAATAAACATTGATACTTATAGAAAAGGCTGGTTTATTTTATAAGCACCTTACATTATACATGGCCTAATAGTTCATGAATTTGTTGCACAATAGGCTAGCACTATAGTACTGTGACTTTCCTTCGGCTGGTTAGAGGATCCCTGATTCCGTGATGTTGGGTGTGTGGTGCGTGTAAGATATTATATATATATTTTAATGAAATTGGGCCTGGAGGGCTCCTCTTATATATTTTGTTTGGCAATACGAAGTTGATATTGAACATTACCAGCTCCATGATAAATATAGTGTCGTAATATCCTTTGTTATTTAAGAAGACATTCTACAAAAAGATGGTAAACATGTCACAAAAAAAAAACACGTCAATATCCCATACTTAATTTTTGGCACGTAGATTGTCTTATGATTACACAGTCTTATCTTCCAACATTATTCGCCAAATGTTAACTTCAAATAGTTTTAGGAACTTTTGTCTTCTCATGAATATTTAAGAAAACAACAAATCCTTTGAGGAAAGACTTAAATATGAGCAACTCATATATCCAGTTTTATGGCTTGTACTAAATCCACGTCACTTAATTTGGAATGGAGGGATGGTAATAAATCTATAATTTATTAGTTGTCTGCATACTCAATAATGTTCTTATGGATAAGTACATACATAAATCTAGATCTGATTAGTTGCCTAAAATAGCCATATTCTTATGTAGAAGTAATGAAGTATCGATGAAAAATATTATATTTCTAATAAATTGGATAGTAGTGACTTCCTCCGTGTGCAGGCCAATGGTGCCGGTCAATCATTGTTTTCTTCCTTGACTCCCATATTTTTTCGCCCCTAACTTGACCATGCCAAACTCGTACAAATAGTACCATTGTCCATGAACATTTACGAAAACAATAGACCATCTAAAGGGAAAACCTTAAAGATGAGAAACTCATGCATCCAACATTTATATCTATTAATCTATTTTGAATCATGGACAGAAAAATAACAATAATCTTATTAATTACCCAAAATATCAATATATGATCTGATTTTTCTCTACAACAAGGTGCTAGTCACTTCTCCCATGCCAACACCACTTATGAAGCAACCTCTTCATCTTCTACAATACATGTTAAATCAGATTTAAGATGAATACTTAAGATGAAAAACTCATGCATCCAAAGTTTTCGCCTATAAATAAATTCTAATCACCTCCATACAAATTAAATTGGATTAATAACCTTAGATATCAGTATTTTATTTACAGAAAACATATTATTTATTAAAATGCCCACTTCTCTCATACGAGGCGCACGAATCATTGACTTTGCTTTTTACCACTTGGTTTTTGTCCTCTCGACAAGTTGAACACGCCGCTCTCATCTTGTAGTAGCTTTTGGGGACCATATCACGCTTCATCACCGTAATGGCAACCACGTACTGGCATTGGCATTGCCAGTAGAAACCAAGCCGTTGTTCAACCTTTCATTATCGTTATGTTGCGTAAATTGCTATCTATTTAAGCCCCGGTAAGTCGTGATAAGAATAACTTGAATTTGTAGCCGCGCTAGTTTGAAAGGGCTTACAGACTCTAATTCATATTTGAAAGTGAAGGGATATCAATATTTATGATAATAAAAAACACACAATTCATTAGTAGTAAGTTGTAACGTGATCATCTCTCACGAAGGAGTGACAATATCAACCACCAATCATCGTATTCTTCCCTTCACAAAACTTGGTTTGTTGGCTTCTCGACAACTCGGACACTTTGTGTTAGCTTTTAGGGACCATCTCCCGCTCCGTACCCGTGATAACAACCAATTACTATCGCTCACATTAGCAATAGACAAAACCGTCGTTCTTGCTGTCACTGTCGCTCATGCATAAGCGGACTATCTAGGTAAGATCCAAGTAAAATGGAGTAAGAATACGTGAGTAAAATTTTCTAGCCGCCGGTTTGAAAAGGTTTATGGAGCTAAATCCATTATTTCACCTTGAATGGTGTAAAGTTTGAAAACCTTCGAAGACTTCTTCCTCGTGATGGCAAGCACTCGGTATCACCGATATTTATGGTCCCATGATGCCAATTAATTACCAGCGCTCGCATTAGCAATAGACGAAACTGTTGTTTTTGCTGTCATTGTTGCTTTATGCATAAGCGGACTATCTAGGTAAGAACCAGATAAGACGAAGTGAGAATAAGTGAGTGAAATTTTCTAGCCGCTAGTTTGAAAAGGCTTATGGACGAAATTCCATTGTTTTTCCTTGAATGGTGTAATGTAAAGTTTGAAAACCTTTGACGACGTCTTCCTCGTGATGGCAAGCACTCGGTATCATCGATTTATCTGGTCCCGTGACGACAACCAATTACCAGCGCTCGCATTAGCAATAGACAAAACCATCGTTCTTGCTGTGATTGTCGCTTCATTCATAAGTGGACTATCCAGGTAAGTTCCAGACAAGACGGAGTGAGAATAAGTGAGTAAAATTTGACAGCCGCTAATTAAAAAAAGCTTACGAACAAACAATCCATTATTCCCCCTTTAGAACGGTGTAAAGTTTGTAAACCTTTGACGACGCCTTCCTCGTGATGGCAAGCACTCGGTATCATCGATTTGTCTGGTCCTGTGATGACAATCGACTACTACCGCTGGCATTAGCACCAGGTGAAACCGTCGTTCTTGCTGTCATTGTCGCTTCATGCATAAGCGGACTATCCAGGTAAGTTCCAGATAAGCCGGAGTGAGAATAAGTGAGTAAAATTTGACAGCCGCTAGTTTTAAAAAGCTTATGAACGAACAATCCATTATTTCCCCTTTAGAACGGTGCAAAGTTTGAAAACCTTTGACGACGTCTTCCTCGTGATGGCAAGCACTCGATATCATCGATATTGATGACAGAGGCAAGAGTATCCTTCGTGCTAGCATTGTCGTTAAAGATACTACCTCTGTTCCCCTTTTTAGCTAGCTAAACTAGTTTGCTAAAAAGGTTTACATTTTGGAATGGAGGGAGTATTTCACAATTCTCTCAAAAGGTACTCAACATGCTTTTGTCACGTCTCACTTTACAAGAAACTCAAACTCTACCACCTTGTACACATTGCCCTAGCAGGCCCAACACATGCCTACTCACCGGGAATGAATGAACCAACGCCTTGGCACACCTTTTCTCCCAATAAAAAAGGCTTATAAAAATAAATCTCTTTCACGCGTCGAGTTCTATCATCTCGTCTCCCTCATGCAAATGATGCCAACAAGTGATAGATAGATCAGCGAGAGGTGAACAGCGCCCAAATCTCAGGTGACAGAAACCAAACCAGCCTCCCCTCCTCCCCTCTCCTTGCCAATCCCGTCCCATTTCCTCTCGCCCTCGCTCAAGCTTCGTGTTCTTGCAGCCCAGCTCCTAGATCTTTCTCCCCTCCCGTCGCAAGAATTTCAACCCGATTTCCGCGCTTCCGGTTCGTGTCCTCTCGGCCAGTTCCGCGCTCACCGTCCGAATCTCCCGATTCTTTTGCAGCACAATTTTGGTTTTGAGCCGCGTGTCTTTCCCGGCTGAAGCTTGATTAGCTTGGTGGGCTGCGAAAGGCGGCGCTTTTGAGGAGATTCGCGGTGTTTCTTGGTGTCGAGGAGATGAACAAGGACCGAGCCCGGATCTCGGCGGACGGCGGCGGCGGCGGCGGCGATGGCCTGCCGCCGCGCCGCTCGGCAACTCCCCCGCCGGAGTACGACATCAGCCGCATGCCCGACTTCCCCACCAGGAACCCGGGCCACCGCCGCGCGCACTCCGAGATCCTCAGCCTCCCCGACGACCTCGACCTCTCCGCCCCCGGGGGCGGCGACGGCCCCTCGCTCTCGGACGAGAACGACGACGAGCTCTTCTCCATGTTCCTTGACGTCGACAAGCTCAACTCCTCCTGCGGGCCGTCGTCGGAGGCCGAGTCGTCCTCCGCCGCCGCCGCCGCCGGAGGGATGGGCCACGGGACGAGGCCCAAGCACCAGCACAGCCAGTCCATGGACGAGTCCATGTCCATCAAGGCGGAGGAGCTGGTGGGCGCGCCGGGGATGGAGGGGATGTCCACTGTGGAGGCCAAGAAGGCGGTGTCCGCCGCCAAGCTGGCCGAGCTTGCTCTTGTCGACCCCAAGAGGGCGAAAAGGTACGATTTCTCCTCTAACTGCTCTTTGTAGAGTTCAGGTAGCCTTCTGTGAAATGCCTGCATTTTTCTTGAGTATTTCACATAAAGTGTTTGCTTCATCGATCGGTGAGATTCTTAGCCACTCAGTAGTTAGTACACAACTTTGCACGAATTGGTGTAAAATGTTATACCTGCACAACTGCTGCCTTGTAGAGTAGGTCATGTGAGAACTGGAAGAAATAGGCCCCAGGTAGGTTAGAGCGTGAGGAAAGAGATCAATTTGTCAGGCAAAACTGCAATTGGGATCAGATGCCTCACTTTCACCACCCTTCTGTTACATTATTTAGATAGCATTTTTTTGTTGAAGATAAAAGTTTATGTAGTAGTACACATGATAGCAACCATACACTGATCTGTGTTATGGATCATTTGACAGGATTTGGGCAAACAGACAATCTGCAGCAAGATCCAAGGAAAGGAAAATGCGCTATATTGGTGAACTTGAGCGCAAGGTGCAAACCCTGCAGACAGAAGCAACAACATTGTCAGCCCAGTTGGCATTGCTACAGGTACGCATTATTGCTTTGTAGTTTTTGTTCCAGTTGGCAAACAAATCATTTTGGATGGGACGAAGGGAATTCCACATATGTGTTAAACCAGCGTGTAGCGTTCTGTTCTATCTGATAAAGTTGGAGCTTAGGAACTAGTTTTAATAGTTTCATCTTGTTTGAAGTAAGAACCATCTCTTGCATGCCTTTTGGTCTATGGTGGTTTCCTGGAGATGATGTCTCTGTCATGGAGATCTTCTGTCGTATTTAACAGATCTTCTGTCGTAGCATTGAGTATTTTTGCTTTTGTTCTCAAGAAAAGCTATTCTAAGGGTGGAAGTTGTGGTATTTATATATTAGCACTAGCACAAGTGGCATTGAGTACATCACATTTCTGATGATGCTAGTCGGAAGTATCGTGTTGTATGTTACAAGATGCATTATCTGTATCTTGTCTCCCTGTTGTGTCAAACTAATGATGAAGGTCTGTTGTATTGCTATTCCATGTGCAATTTTGAATGGAATGATACTATTAGGTTGCCACTTCCTTGGTGGCCAGTTGGTAGGTCTCAAGCTTTTATCTATTGTAGGTGCAAGACAAAAATTAAAGACTATGTAGCACACTTCAAAGCAATGTTCTTTTAAATATGATATAAATATATTGAATAAATACCAAATGCATGTGAGATGCCACCGGTTACATGTGGCCCATGGGCAATGATCTGTGTGATATATAAGACTTTGCTTAAAAATACATAGTGCTTGCTCGCAGCGGCGGAGCTACAATCAACTTTTTGGGCGGGCCACGCTGAAGGAGTAGGCTTAGAACTGAACTGCTAGTGGGCTGGCCTTCATGATTCGTAGGGTGTTTATTCTTGGGCTGGACAGGCCATGGCCCGGTTTCGCCCTCAAGTAGCTCCGACCCTGCTTGCTTGTCTTTTCTGGTTTCCCTGTTGAGAAGTTTAAGCAAAATGCAAAAGTTTTTATTTTTTTTGATAATTATAAGTCTTCCTGGTAAATAAATGCATTAGATTCTGTCAGAACATCTTCAGCACGTCCCTAACTTGGATTGACCTGTTTCTTGCCATTACAAAGTTTTGAAACGTAATATAAATCACCGTTGTAGAAAAGAAAAGAAATTGTGAATATGTGAAGGAATGTAGCGACTAGCACATACACAAACAAGATATAGTATCCATTGTGGTCTGAGGAAAGGAGCCCAGTGCTGCCAATTCATGCGGCAGTTTGTGGTTGTTGGTGTTACCTGGTTTATCCATGTATCTTCAAAATGAAAATTCTGTTAGAGAATTTACAGGCTTTTTCTTAATGCGGGAAGGTGTTTTTATACTTTGTCATATTCTTAATGAATGATGATATAAAGGTGCAAAATTCCGTGTCATATGTATGCCAAGTTGCCAACGAAAAAAAGTTTGACATGTTAATTTTTGAATGTTTTGAAGTTCCTTCTGCCCAAACCTATAACTATTATCTATTAAGGCCATCACATGGTCTTTGCTGTATTCTTGCAACATCTAACAACTGAATTTTCCTTTAACGTACCATCACGTAAGTCAAGGCTTCGGGCAAAGGCATGAAAATTAACTCAATGGTCTGCTGTTAGATATATGTAGAGTGCAGACCTTAACAAGATCAAATTTACAGCATTTCCATTTATCTGTAGCGTCCCCTATGATACATATCCATCGATGCACTGAATAGCACCTGAATATATTTTTTACGAGTACAATGCTTGATTTCTAAGCCCCCCTATGCTCTATTATTGTGTAACGATAAATTCTGCGTTTATTAAGATAACTAATGACTATTCTGCTCGTTATATCCTATGTCAGAGAGATACCAGTGGGCTAACAAGTGAGAATAGTGAACTGAAGTTACGTCTGCAGACCATGGAGCAGCAAGTCCACCTACAAGATGGTAATATTGATACTTCTAAGTGACCCCTGTGTTTGCTTGATTTTGCTATTTTGTAACTTGGCATCATTAGGTGCACACCATTGGTAGTAAACTTTGCAGGCCATGCTTAGAAGTAGGGTAGAAGATCTTTCAGTTTTCGCAATATAAGTACCTGTATTAGAGGAAATTTACAGTGTCAAGGATGATTTAAAAAAAAATCGTGCATCTAGTATACACCATATGAAGGACATCAAAATTTCTCTATGAACTTCTATTTCTCTCACTTTTATCTCTGTGTTAGCACCTTTATAGTTTATCCTCATCCATGCCTAAGTTTAGCTCTAAATTAAAGGAAATTGTAGGAGTACTATTGTTTTCTTAACCACCTTCATTTTCCCTGGTATAGCTCTAAATGACACCCTGAAAACGGAGGTTCAGCGGCTGAAGGTGGCGACAGGCCAGATGGCCAACGGCGGAGGGATGATGATGAACTATGGCGGCATGTCGCAGACGGCGCACCAGTTTGGAGGCAACCAGCAGATGTTCCACAACAACCAATCCATGCAGTCTCTGCTGGCGACGCACCAGCTGCAGCAGCTGCAGCTCCAGCAACATCCTCAGCAGCAGCAACAGCAGTCGCTGCGCCCTCAGCACCAGCACCAGCAGCAGCAACTGCACCCGCTGCAGGCGCATCAGCTCCAGCAGGCAGCGCGCGACCTCAAGATGAAAGGGCCGATGGGCGGCTCCCAGAGCATGTGGGGCGATGGCAAGTCGTCAGGAGGCAGCGGCATGTGAAGCCATTGATTGCCGAGTCTGAAACTTTTTTGGTGGCGATGGTGTGGGTAGAGGTGTGGAGATGATGATGCTGTACAAGTGTTGGCTTTTAGTTTCAGTAACAGCTGGAATGAGCAGAGGTGTTGTTGACAGTGTCGTGGAAGCCGTTTGTTCGTAGGGGAGGAAGTTGCTCCGGGAATTCCAGGTTAAACCTTTGGTTTTGGTCAGGTAGAACATCACCAGGATGCGTTGTCACATCCAGTTATGGACAAAGCTTTTAGCAGCATGTTGTTGTTAACTTAAACGACTCAGGCATTTTAGAGGAAATGGAGAGACTAATTGCATAATGATGTTGTTAAACTTGCTCACATTAGACTGCTAGATGTATGGATCCAATCTCACAGAAGAAAAAAAAAAGTGAATTAGGAGTACGGGTTAGACCTCATGCATCACAAATTAGGCTGAACCTAGCAAGTGATTGCAGCTAGATACCAGAGGTTTCACATGGAAATTATTGCAGTTAGACGATGCTTTGAGTTATTTCATATGGAAATTATCATTCTTATTCGCCAAATGCAAATACAAAGATTTAACCGGAAAGACGCTGAGTTGTGAAGATTTCATCAGGATACATTCGGCTCTTGACTGAGGCTAGCTTTTTTTTTCTTGGAAATGACACACTAGCAGGAGATACCCTTACATCAAACTTGGCACCGGTGGTGTTCCAGGCTAAAACGCGCCACTGTATGTGGGACCATCTGCCCCTTGGCCAAAAATATACTCCCTCTACTGTCATAGAAATGGGTTAAATGAATGCATCTAGCACTAGAAATCTAGAATACATCTAGGTACATCTATTACAATGACGGCGGCGTAATGACGCTCCACCGCCGAGTTTCCCGCCAACGCGTCTACACCCCTCCCGCGCACTCGGCCGGTATAAATGCCCCCACTTCGCCGTCAGCCGCCATATCCCTCCGTCCATTATCCCCTCTCCGAGACCTCTCTTCTCGCCCTCTCCTCTCCATCCATGACTGAGCGCTGCCCGACGACGGTGCGATGGCTAACGGCTTCGGCCGACGCCACTTGCACAACTGGTAGGCTCGCCTTCTCGAGCAGGCTGTCTACCCCACGCCACCCGACGTCCGCGTGCCCGACACCTAGCGTATGAGTGCCGGAGGTGTCCCCGTGCCACCATTGCCCACCGGCGCGGAGCGCATGGTGCAGATCGACGAGAACCGCACCGCGATGCCACTGGAAGCCTAGCTGGATCCCCGTTGGGCGGCGGACAACCACGCCATCTGGACGGCGTATTTCCAGCAACGCCATGAGAAGCACCTAACCTCCACGAACGGCGTTCCTATCGTGGCGGGCCACATGAACTCCATCAGGCGGCGCGACTGAAGGGGAGAGCCCGGGCGGACCATCGAGGCCGTCCTCGCGCATGTCCAGACCGGCAAGTCTCCGCCGCTTGAGTGGCCTCGGCCGTCCCTCTCTCGCCGTCGAGGAGCGTCGGGGATGCCAAGGGGCATGGCCACCGGGTCCTCGTCCTCCTCGACGGGGGCGACCTCCCGTTCGTCGGGATCAGCGTAGATGACTCCCCTCTCCTATTCCTCGGGCTCGGCGCCGAGGGCTCCCCTCTCCCCCATCAAGCCCGAGCCATAGGGGTCGCTGCTCCAACAACGCACATGCGGCGGCAACCTCGTTATACACAAGGGCGGCCGCGCATCGTCGGCTCCTCGCGGTCACCTTCGCCTTGTCAGGCCGAAGAAGGACCCCGACGTCAAGCAGAAGAAGCCATCAACGTGGAGGGAGGAACGCGCCGTCATGTCCACCGACGACATCGAGACCGTGCTTGCCGAGTCCTAGGCGCACTACGTGGCGGAGGAGATGGTACGGCAACCGCGCGCCCAGGAGCAGGCTGCCGAGCGGCGCCGAGCAGACGAGGAGTGGGGCGTCATCCTGCTCGACGACGGCGACGGGGAGGTGGCACTGCCGCCTAAGAAGTTCGGTGGCGGCAATCTAGGGGCGAGCTGCAGCTTCGCCGCCCCGAAGAAGGAGCCGCCGAGCGACGACGGCGACTTCTACCACCTCCTCGGTATAAACTAGTTTAGATTTATTTTCTTTGTTCAAATCGCCTATGTAACCGCCTATATTTTGTCCAAAACTGTTTAAATCGCCTATGATCGCAAGTGTTCGTCCAAATTTGTTCGAATTTTGTGAAGTTTCGCCTTGTTGGGTTGAGGTCACGGCTGGAAAACGACGCTCCCCCGCCCCCCACGCCGAAAAATAGCGCCGGACGCACTCAGGAGGCGCTATTTTGCCCCGAAAAACGGCCTAGGGGCGCCAACGACTGAAAATGCTCTTATACTCGTTGCGGTCTTGAAGGCTTCTTCGCCGACACAGTCTTAGGGGGACAACGACGCTAGTTCTCGGTCCGTTTTGGCAAAAAAAAGAGGACCAAGAGTTAGGCTGGTTTGCTGCTGGAATGAATCTGGGCATTTTCTCTTTGTTTAGCTGGGCTTTGTTCCCTCTGTTCTAGGCCCTTTTCCCTTGATATTAAACAATTAAAGTGTGATTGTTCCAAAAAAGAAGTGGTTGTGCCATTCGCAAAAATAATGGGGGTGGGGCCTACCGATGCAAAATTGTCAAGGTTTCAGCGATGCGCACATCACTTAATATAAGTTTGAGAAGTGCATATCTCAAAACGAAGAAGCGGTCAATTTCATGCATTACTAGCGAGTCAAATAAACGAGCGTATAGGCTTGCTCAAAACTCACTACGTCGCCACACTTGGCCAGTTAATCCGCTAGAGGGTGTAGAGATCCCGGTGATCAACTTGTTTTTCTAAGCATTATAAGTAAGGATTGAATGATCGAGGGAATGCAACATAACATGTTGATATCTTTTGTCGTTGGCAAACATGGAACCGCATGATCATGGCTTGGTACAAGTCTAATTCCCCATCCATGTGGGTTTTAGGCTGGTCACAATGGGGAGTAACATAAACTAGTAACCTATACACTTTCCTAACTATGTTACTACCTCCACAGTGGGTAGTAACATGTATGTAATGTCATGCAACGATGCATTTATTAAGCTAGACTCATTGTTTCTTGGAGTGTGTGATGTTCCGGTAACATAGCTAGTTACCACAAACACCTCTCTCTTCATTAAATACGTGTCATGTAAGCAAAGTTGTATTGGAGTGTGTGATGTTACCGCTAAGTTGCTGCCCATTGTGACCAGCCTTACCATTCTTGTATAGGATTGGAACTCATTGATTCTCTCGCCACACCGAGAGGCGATAAGCCGAGTCACTGAGAGGAGACCGCACATGATCACCCGACCAGACCCACCACGGCCACGTGGTTCTCGGAAACCTACCCGATAATCACTAAGACTAAGATTGTCATACTCATCAGTGACTTTGCTTCTAAAATTGCTGGATTTTATAAAAAAATGAATACATTATTTACCAGCATTTTAAATACTTAACGGGCCCATTTTTTTAACTTTCGTCCTGCCACCGAAATCTGAAGACCGACACTGAGCAACAGTTAATACGAAGGTCTTTATTCTTACGACTTTTAGTTTTTGACAGGAAATATGAGCTTTATTTATTAGACATAAGATTCTTACAATCGCTTGTTTTTCGAAACGGGGATATGCACTCAGTCGCTGCATGAGGTTGATGCATATGACCTTTATTGATTTTATTAAGATGTTCAAAAAGTACACCAACCACTGGTCACAAAGGGTGGATACAAGAATGAGCTACCAAAAAATAAAAAGTAGCATGAAAATCCGATGCATTAACATGCTATCCTATTATCAAAACGCAAGCCGAATCGGTTGAAGAAGCCCCGAGAAATCATATCCAAATGGTTGCACCCAAAAACCATGTCCTGCCTATGCTCCTCTGGCTGGAGAAAGCACCACATACGGATCCAGCGCGCAGCCAACGAGATAACTTGCAAGAAAGAAAGGTTTTTAGCTCTGTTAAAAATATAATCATTAGGCATATTGCAAATGGCCCAAAGCAAATCACAAACACCCACTCTTAGCCGGGCTTTGTATTTTTATTCACCCTATTCAAATTACCAAACAAATTTGTTATATTAGTTGGTGGAGTAATATTATAAGCCATATGTATAATACGCCATACGATCCATACGAGAGGACATGAGAAAAATAAATGTTGAATTGTCTCATCCTGATCACAGAAACAACATTTAGAGTTGCCATGCCAATTACATTATAACAAATTGTCCTTTGTCAAAATCATTTTACGGTGAAGAAACCACATAAAGATATTAATCTTGAATGGTATTTTTAACTTCCAAATATTTGCGAATATATCTTGTACGATCGTTCACTAAGTCCAAGTACATATATCTAACGATAAACTTTCCGGAATCATGCAGACCCAAATGAAAGAGTCTGGAACATCATTTAACTGGACATCCATCAAACGACTTACCAGATGCAGCCATCGGATCCATTTGTTACCAGTTAAAACCCATCTAAATTCTATATTTGGATGGATGTGCTCTAAAACAGTAGCCACCGAAACTTGTTTTCGTTGTATAATGTTATAGAGGGACGAATATTGTTGAGCAAGAGGGGTATCACCCAGTCACACATCTTCCCAGAAACGGATACGCTGTAAACATATTCATATTTATGATGTTCCATGTTGTTTTCATGTTATTTGCTACATGTTTGCTATGCACTTTATATCATTTTTATCGATTTTTTAGGACTAACCTATTGAAAAGGTGACACAGAGCCAATTCCTGTTTTCTACTGTTTTTAGTTTCAGAAAAGTTATTCTGGAGATATTCATGGAATTGGAAAATTCGAATCCCAGAAGTCTTAGAATTCCCGAAGGTTCCACGGAGTCCCGAAGAGACCCGGAGAGGGGCCACAGGGGGGCCACACCATAGGGCGGCGCCCCCTGGCCGCGCCACCAGGTGGTGTGGGCGCCTCGGGCGCCCACCGACGTTGCCCTTTCGCCTATATAATCCCCTCGGATAGTTAACCCTAAATATATCCCACTTTTCCACGAAAAACACACGAGGCTGCTGTCATCGTCAACCCGAGTTCGGGAGGGTTCTGGAGTTCTCCACGACACCCTGCCAGGAGGAAAAATCATCACCGGAGTGCTCTACACCACCATGCCCGCCTCCGGAGTGATGCGTGAGTAGTTCATCCTTGGACTACGGGTCCATATAAGTAGCTAGATGGTTGTTATCTCCTCTTTATGCCTCATGTTTAGATCTCGTGAGCTTCCCTACAGGATCAAGATCATCTATTTGTAATGCTACATGTTGTGTTTGCTGGGATCCGAGGAATGTTGAATGCTCTTGATTACCAATATATCATGTTATCTTCATGTGTATGTTATTTACGATCTTGCATGCTCTCCGTTGTTAGTAGATTCTCTGGCCAAGTAGATGCTCTGGCAAAGTAGATGCTAGTGACTCCAAGAGGGAGTATTTACGCTCGATACTGTGTTCATGCCTCCCTTGCATTTGTGCTCGAGTAACAGAAACATGACGAATGGGGGATGTGTTGTTGCCATTAGGGAGAAAACAACAATGTTTACATTGTTTACATTACACACTTTGCTTAATGCGATTATCCGTTGCTTGCAACTTAATACCCAAGGTTTGTCTGGATGATATTCTGAGGGTGGATTATTAGTCATAGATGCAGTTGGATAACGGTCTATGAGTCTTGTTGTAATGACTGCATGAATCACATAGTAATCATCATGTCATGCATGTTTCAATATCTATCAATTTTCCAGCTGTAATTTGTTCACCACACATGTTATCTATCTTTTATGGAGAGACACCACTAGTGAACTGTGGACCCCGATCCATTTTCTCATACTGATAATACAACCACTGCAATTACTGTTTCCAGTGTTTTCACACAGCTACTACTGTTTTCGTATTGTTTTCCTACTGTTTTCCACACCATACAATTAACCTCTTTGTTATCAGCAAAACCGGTGAGATTGACAACCTCAGTGCTTCGTTGGGGAAAAGTGAATTGATTGTGTTGTGTAGGTTCCACGTTGCTGCTGAACCGGTAGTGCGCCCTACCACATCAACTACATCAACCTTCAGAAGTTGCTCCTTTCTCCTATTGGTCGATTGAACCTTGTTTTCATTCTAAGGGAAAACTTGCTGTTGTACTCTTCATACCTTCCTCTTGGGGTCTCTCAACGAACGTGTGTCTACACGCATCAAGACTTTTTCTGGCGCCGTTGCCGGGGAGGAAGAGAATTTCTGTATGGGGAGTCTTTCACTTCGAATCTATTTACTTTGTTTTAGTTTTTCTTAGTTTATTTTATTTTATCTTGTTTGCTTCTCTTTATCAAAAACACAATTTTTTAGTTCTTATCCTAGTTGTTATTTTTATCCTGTTTTTAATCTTGCTAAAAACGAATACTCCTGTTCCTTTTACCATGTCATATGAGGAAATGATTTTCACTTTGAAACAAGAGAGTGATGAGAGTTTTAAGGAAGCTTGGTCTAGAGTTTTTGATTCTTATTGCAAAACTGAACCTAAAATGAATCTAAGCCTGTTTCTTCGTAGTTTTTATTTTGGCCTTGTTCTTTGCTATAGATATGCTTTGGACACTGTGGTAGGAGGAGATTTCCTCCATTGTGATGGAGATGAAGCTTTCAATGCCATAAAAAAAATTAATTGCGACCTATAGCTCACCTAGTAGCTCTGATAAAGCCTTTGCAAGCATTTATGCTAGATTAAATACTCTTGAGTCACACATGTCTTGTGTAAAAGAAGGATATAACCGGATGCGTGAACATCTTGAATATGTCCCAATAAACTCTGAAGCTTCAAATATGATTCCTACAGTAAAGGTTGAAGTAGATGGTGAAACTTTTAATGCTCCTTGCGATATTATGTCTGAATTTTGTCTTATGCCTAAATAAAATTTTGAATTTTGAGTACTTGGGGACTTTCTGATGGAGGAGAAGAAATACATCTCACTAATAACACCACTATATTGCCCATTGGGATAGCTGAGGGAATATTTACAAAAATCCTAGGAAGAATGGTATCCACTGATTATCTTGTTATTGATTGTGCAGGAGGAGGCCAAATCACCCTTGGAAGGTCTCTACTGAAGCTCTTGGGAGCAACTATTGATGTGGGGAAAGGTACCATGACTTTCACCTCCAAACCATGCTCCAACGATCAGTTCTCCAAAAGTAAAAATAAGGGTAATAAAGGTAAATGTAAGCCTCGTAAAAATTTGGACGCTTCTTCACTTGAAAACACTTGATTTTCTCTCCTTATGCCTAGCTAAAAGGCGTTAAGAAAAGCACTTCTTGGGAGACAACCCATGGTTTTATATTTGCTTTGTTTTTCTCTGTTTTCTTTGAGTAAAGGGATTGTATACTTCTGTAGCAACTCCTTTGTGTCTTTATTTTAATGTATTAGTTGTGCCAAGTAAAGTTTCTAGCGAAAAGTGGAGTCGGTTTTGGATTTCTGCGCAGAAAACAGATTTCTTTTGTCCACCGTAAAAAATCGTATAATTAATAGAAAGATCGAAATGATCTGAAACTTTTTGTGCTTATTCCTCAATAATTCCGAAACTTTTTTGTTCTTTAAGTTTTTTGATTCCCCGAAAAAATTCGTCATTACATATTGACGCACCCAAAATGCACCTACTTTTCCAAGCACTTTGCATCGTATTTCTCTTCGGAGTCCCCCCATAATTGAATAAATCTGCAGAATCTGACGCTGTTTTTAGCAAAAGTCTTCTTTCCGTCTATTTTCGCAGGACTTTTCACAGGGGATGAAAACCACGTAACTTTTTATGGAAAAGAAGGGGAATGAGCACCAGATAGGGCCGGGGGCCACCCGAGGGCCAAAAGAGGGCCCCACACGCGGCCAGATTCCTTGGTCGCGTGGGGTCACCCCTTTTGGGCCCAGATGGCCCACTCCGGCTAGGTCTTCGACGTACCCCTCCATATATACGAGAAACTGACGGGTTTCGAGGGAGAGGGCTGTTCGCGAAAGGGAGCGCCGCGGCCACCACGATCTTCGATTTTGGAGTCAGATTGATCCGAGATTTCACCCCCGGAGGTGGAATTCGAGGGGCTTCGTCACCATCATCATCACCACCATCATCTCCATCAACCATGAGCTCCATCAACCCCTCCATGTGTGAGTAGTTGCTGTAGGCATGTGAGGTGTGAGGGGTTTTGGATGAGATTGATCATGTAATTGCTACCCGATATGCGGGATCTAGGGGTTTGTCTTGAGAATTCTTATGTCTTATGTTGATGCACTATTGCTAGGCTTAATGCTTGTTACCAGGGCCCAAGTGGCATGATTTCAGTACTGAACTTACATTGCTACATCATATATTTGAGTTTGGTATCTATCTGCAATGTGTATTACCTGCTATTATGTTGAACCTGCGAACCCTAAAGTGACAGCTAGGGAAAACAAGGGGGATATGTTCTAGTTTGAGGATTATGTGTGTTCATGGAGTGTTAATGCGTTGGTCCGGGCTATTCGAAAGGGTAGACCTTAATTACCTGTAGTTCCAAATTGGCCCCGGTGAAATGGGCAGGTAGGACAATAGGCTTTGTGCAAATTCTCTTGGTTAGTACGCACAATAATTTACGGAACACACACCTACATAAAACTGAGATAGAGAAAGGCCCCGCTGCTAGCAAAACATTATTACATGATCAATCTTATCCGTGCAACACCCCGCTGTCACCTCATGTCTGTGTTTTAGTCTTTGGTTTACTTTCACTCTTTTCCGGTGAAAACTGGGAAAACACTTGCTCTCCATTTACTTTCTGTTTGTTTACTTTCACTGCATTATTACACTCACCACTCTCGCTGCAAGTTTGTTGATACAAAGGTGTGGTTGGGAGTGACGTCCCAATTGCTAAAGTCTCACCGGTATTCTTGTGTTCCCACTGAGTCGAACTACAAATTTGGGTAATACTTCCCATCGAAGACTACGATTGATCTCCTGCACTTGGGAGCCATCAAGACAGTTTTCTGGCGCCATTGCCGGGGATCCTAGCTTTATTGGTAAGACCACTTGTTATTGTCTACTTGCTGCACTTTCTTGTTCCCTACAATGGGAAAGGGAAAGGACACTTCGAAGGAGGTAATGCCTTCGACTACTCATTCTGGTAATGATTTGCCTAGTAGACCAAATTTTGCACCTAATATTGTTTCTACTGTGGCTGCTAAGAAAAAGAAAGGAACAGATGGTAAATCACCATTGTCAAAAATGTCTACTAGTACATCTAATGATCAAACACTTGATAATGTAGACAAAGAACTAGCTTCTGAAATTCCTAAAACTATTGAAACACCTGAGGCAAATGAAACACCTGAAACAACTGAAATTCCTGATTCTTCTGTAGATGAAAATGTAGAACTTGAGCTAGAAAGAAATGAGACTCGTAGAGAGTATGAATATGGGGCCTCTTCTGAAGAAGAAGAAGCATTTATTAAGGCCTTTATATCACCTGATTATACAAAACTTGATAAACTCTCTATTTATGATGATGCATATCTTGGAAACTGTTTTGCTGCTACTAGGAATTTGTGTGGCCCAGCTATTAGAATTAGAGATAAAGATTATGAATTCAATGTTAATCCTGAGATAATTGAGATAGTTGAGAAGTCTAGATTCTGTGGAAAGGATGAGGAGTCTCCTCTTGATCATATTGCTGAATTGCATGCTTTACCTACTACATTTGGAAATGATGAAATTCGTCAACATTATTTATTCTTAAAATTGTTTCCTTTTTCTTTGGGTGAAGATGCTAGAGTTTGGTATAATCGTTTAGGACATGCATGTATTACTAGTAAGGAAGAATGCTTGCAATTGTTTTTCAATAAATATTTTCCTGCTGAAAGGATACATGCATTAACTGTTGAAATTGGCAATTTTAAACAAGATAAGAAAGAGAGTCTACCCCAAGCTTGGGGGAGATTTTGTAAAATGTGTAAGAAATGTCCTGGTCATGGCTTTAAACCTCATGAATTGCTTGATATATTCTATAATGGACTAATGGGGGAAACAAGAGACTACCTTGATAGTATTGCAGGGAATATCTTTAGGGACAGAAGTGTTGATGAAGCAATTGAATTACTGGAGTCTATTCTCGAGAATGAAGCTGATTGGAACATTGAGGAGATAGATAAAAATGAGACACTCCCAGAGAAAAAAGGAGGTATAATCGAATTGAACCAAGAAACAATGGCTGAAGCTTCCAAGGATATTAAAGAGAAGGGAATTAAAACCTCTCATCTCAAGGAATTATCTGAAATGGGTATTAAACTTCCTACTGATGAACCATGCTTTCCAATTCAAGTGAACTCTATACTCCCTATGGAATGTAATGAGGAGGTAACACCTCCTGTTGATGTCTCTTATGTTAACAATTTTTCTTATCATGATAATCCTGAGGAGCGTAAAATTAGAATGACTATCATGGAAAACCATCATAAAATTAATTTCCTCCTTGAAAATTTAAATGCTAGTGTAGGGGAAGTTAAAAGAATTGTTAAACATTGTGAAATGATGAACAATCAAGTTGAGCAAATGATTTCTTTACAAAATCAATTGTATGAAAATCTGAATAAACAAAAACAATTATGTGGAGTTAATACAAGGGGAGGTGCAAGCACCCAGGATCCTGATTATCCTGATGATCATCCTAAAAGAAAAGAGCAAGTTGCTCTTAAAGATAAATCTTTTGCAGGAAAATCTCCCAATGAAAATGAGCATGATGATGACTCCAATGAGCAAGACAAGGATATTTCTATTTCTGATGCTGAAACTGAGGATGATAATAATGAAGAAGAAGAATCATCTCCACCTGATATTGAACAACATGATGATAATAATGAAGAAGCTGCTGGTAAGGAGGACCCTCAGCCTCCTATTGAGAAGACCAAGAAGAAGAAGAAACCAAATAAAGATAAAGATAAAGGTAAAGAAAGGGATCCATGGGTACAAAGACCCATTCCATATCGCCAAGAGGTATCAAAAACAAAAGATGAAGAGAGGTATGGGCAACTTTATGATATGATTAAGAATATGAAATTAGAGATTCCACTTATTGATGCTATTAAGAATCCTCCATATTCAAAATACATGAAAGATATTGTCACTAATAAAAGAAAGATACCTACTGATGCTATTACTGCTATGCTTGCTGATTATTCATTTAAAGGAAAATTGCCTGAAAAATGTGGAGATCCTGGTATTCCTACTATTCCTTGCAAAATTAAAGAAGCCTATGTGAAATATGCATTATGTGATTTAGGAGCTGGTGTCAGTGTTATGCCTTTCTCACTATATAAGAAGCTTAATTTTAACAAACTAGTTCCAACAGAAATATCTTTACAAATGGCTGATAAAACAACTGCTGTACCTATAGGAATATGTGAGGATGTTCCCATCTCTATTGCTAATGAGTTGATACCTACTGATTTTGTTATATTAGAAATGCCTGAAGATGATAATCTATCTATTATTCTTGGTAGACCTTTTCTGAATACTGCAGGAGCTGTGATAAATTGCACTAAGAGCAAAGTGACATTTAATGTTAAAGGCAAAGAGCACACTATTTATTTTCCCAAGAAGAAACATGTTACAAGTATGAGCACAAGTGTGAATGCTATACAAATAAATTCCATTAAGATTGGTAGCATTGAAATACCTATACCACCTCCAGCACCAAGGTATGAAATATTGATGATTGGGACCATTCCAATCAAATATGAGGTAACTTGATTTATTGTTATATAATAAGTAATAATAAGAATCATGAGCTATATTATTTACATGTTGCTAATGAGATCTGATCAACCTCATTACTAATGTGGAAATGATAAAGGCATGATTCACAAACATTTAAATTGCATTTTTTTATGTTATTTGCTTTAAAATTATGAGACATAGACATAGTATTAAAAAATTTAGAATCAGAAATCACAGAATATGAAGTTTTAGTAATTCTCTGTAGAAAAGTTTCACGTAAAATTCCAGAAAAATTAGGGGGTCAGTTTTTTGCCCGAAGGGACCAGCAGCTAGTGGGGGAGCACCAGCAGGCCACCAGGGGCCAAAATAGGTACCTCCACGCGACCAGATTCCTTGGCCGCGTGGGATACCCCATTTTTGGCCACAAGTGGATGCTGGGGCCCATCCAATGCTCATCTGCTCCCTTTCGACCGAAAACCAACCCCAGTTCATCTCCTCCATTTTTCCCGTGCTCTGTTTCTCCGTCAATCCTCGATCTCCACATTTGAGGCAGATTTTTCAAATCTGTTTGATGGAATCACTCCTTGGTATGTAACTCCTTCACTCATCCAATTACTTTTTGCTCCCATGCTTTGTGTATGAAGTATTTTGCTGCACTAGGTGTCACCTATTATGTCTAAGAACTCCATGAATTTAAGTTTTCTAGTTGATATGGATGCATGATATTGATTAGAGGACTAGTTATGGATGCCTTAGCAATGTTTTAGAGTGATACAATTTAATTTTTGTTGAATTTTATTTTGGTACAGCAAGGTAACATGCTGAACAAGGGAAAGGCATTGCTTGGGATGTCCTCAAGGACAAGGAGAAGAGAATCAAGGGTGTCCAACAATCATGATGATAATCAGTTATGGGAGGATGAATTGGTTTTTGCAGGTGAAAATCTGCGTGTCCATACCACAAGATGGCAAGACCCCGAAGTTCTTGAACATTGGGGGATTGCTGAAGATTTCCAAGCCTTTGCTGCAACTACGGGGCTGCTTGAGTTCTCACGCCATCCACGCAACACATATGTGGAACTCTCGAGGGAATTCCTCTCTACATTCAGGTTTGAGGGACCGGTGGTGCACCGGAAAAGTAAGTCTAAGAACCCTCCTCCAGCTACTTTTTTCATTAAATTTACAATGAGGGGGCAGCGTTTAGTCATGTCATTAGAGGAATTCTGTAAGGCTATACGTGTACCAACTACGGGGTTATGGGATGAAACATATGCTAATTCTAGAGAAGAACTTGTCACATTCTGGCGTAGCATTGATAAAAATATTCCTGAAAGAATGAATAGAGGCAAGCTCACATGCATCCAACACCCGGGCCTTAGATATTTTGCATTGTTTCTTGCTAGAGGATTCCTTGCTAGGGATAACACTTCTGCTTTCACTGGTCCTATGATCTATTTATTAAAATGTGCAATGAAAATACAACACCTATATATAACCTGGGAACCATACTTGCTAGAACTTTGCATTTAGCTGTGAGTAGGAATGGCACGGATAAAACTCCTTTATATGTTGGTGCCATTGCCACTTTAATCCATGAATACATTATGGCAGAACGAGGTTTTAATGATAACTTGGGTACCATGGTAAATGAGTCTCGACTGCTGGATTTTGGTTTACTTTTTCGCATGGATATGAGCAGGGCTGAGAAAGAATATTTTTCATATTGCTATAAGGATTCTAATGGGCACATTGTGTCTGTTAGGCTCCCTTGTGCTGACTTGTTTAACAGGGAGACAAAGTGGACTGTGCAAGAAGAGCCACAACAAGAAGAGCAACAACAGGAGGAGCCCCAATACCAGGCGCCTATGGCATACCCCTGGGGCTTCCCTGAACCACACCTTGGAGCACATGCATGGCAGGATCCATCCTTCTTCCAGGGAGGTTCGTTGAGTGGTGGACATGATTACCACCCAGGATACTAGCTTGATCACAAGCTTGGGGGAGTATTTCTCTCCCTCCTCATTCGTTGTGTTATATCACTTGCATGTTATTTGTTGTTTTATGTTCTTTAAATCTGAAAAACACAAAAATATTTTTGTTATTTGGTAGCTAGTTTACTTCTGGTTATTTACATTATGTTTCTAAAAATCAAAAACCACAAAAAGATTTTTGTTTTCTTGAGTTTAGTATAAATACGGAGCTGCAGGAATTGCTGAAATATGTTCACTGTTATATGCTTTAATCTTTACTTGTGACTCCGTTTGAGCTGAAAATTTAATCACTACTGCAACTTTTTATGGCCTTCACCTCTGTAAAACATGAGAAACTTTTGAGCTGTTTAGGTAGGTAAACAAATTGTTGAATGCAGTAAATTTTTATAGCAAGATTTGAGTTTTTATTGAGCAGTTCAAGTGGGGAGAGGAGAACAACAATGATATGATAATGTGCTTGAAGGGATGAAAGGTATGACACCTTTGCCGTGCTTATGTATGCTTTTTAATAACAGAAAGTGCACACCTTATGATTCCCTTAACACTTAGTGCCATAATAGCCATTGTTTATCTTCTCCGTGGTTTAGTAGAATATATTCTGATGCAACTGAAATATTGTTTAGTGTCATTACTTGGCTGATGGATTGAATAATTGTAGCCTTAAGCAAAGGTTTACGCATTCCATTGTGCTTACTGAACTTGCCAACCAAGGAAAGAATTAAAAGAGAAAATTTCATGAATGATAAAAGTGGAGTCTTATGCTTGACGAACTTATGGTTGGGGGTTAGTCTAAATGTGTATCACATGGAAAACTTTCAACGCTGCACTAAGAATTCTATATTCAAGTTGATATCATGTTCTGTTAACTGTGGATGCCTGTCATGCCGAAATGAGGTAGAGGAATAGTAAGTCTTGATGAGTAAGTATATATGATTAGAGAGACGCATTGGACCGCTAACCCAAGCCATGCGATATCATGGTGGAAATTTACTTATAGCTAGAATGGACTCCGCAACATATCCTATAATAAAATAAGAAGCTATGCATATAGTGAATGAAATAAAAAAGGATAATGAGTCCATTCCATGTGTTTGTCTTGCCATTTTGACATGGGATGGTTTCCATGTCATGCGGCAAGAGGTACCCCAATTGCTGCTCTCTATGATGTCATTAATACTTAAAATGATTGTACAAGGTTTATTAGGAATCTAGAGTTGAGTAATCATGGTGCGGGACTTCACTTTTAAGGGGCATGAGGCTTTCAACTTGTAGTTTGTCAAGCATAAGAATCAAAATGAAAAATTAATGCTTTAGCAAAACTGAGAGCAAGGTAGTAAGCACAATGATTTTACTTGTCAACATATGAAAGAATCAGAGATCTCAAAAATCTTGATATGATTCAATCATCAGCGATGCGCAAGCCTTTGTTTATTCAAGTCTTAACACTTCATGTTATTTCTATTGCAACAAGTATATATGCTTCAACACTGAGTAGATGCACACTTACTAGTATTTTGCTACTTGTTACAGGAATCATGTCTTGAGTATTTGCTAGTATTAATTGATGATGCATATGCAATGCAAAGTTCTTGCCAAAGTTTTTATCGCTTCTGCACTGCGTTTGAGTTGTTCGAGGACAAACAACGAGCTAAGCTTGGGGGAGTTGATGCACCCAAAATGCATCTACTTTTCCAAGCACTTTGCATCGTATTTCTCTCCGAAGTCCCCCCCATAATTGAATAAATCTGCAGAATCTGACGCTGTTTTTAGCAAAAGTCTTCTTTCCGTCTATTTTCGCAGGACTTTTCACAGGGGACGAAAACCACGTAACTTTTTATGGAAAAGAAGGGGAATGAGCACCAGATGGGGCCGGGAGGCCACCCGAGGGCCAAAAGAGGGCCCCACACGCGGCCAGATTCCTTGGCCGCGTGGGGTCACCCCTTTTGGGCCCAGATGGCCCACTCCGGCTAGGTCTTCGACGTACCCCTCCATATATACGAGAAACTGACGGGTTTCGAGGGAGATGGCTGTTCGCGAAACGGAGCGCCACCACCACCACGATCTTCGATTTCGGAGTCAGACTGATCCAGGATTTCACCCCCGGAGGTGGAATTCGAGGGGCTTCGTCACCATCATCATCACCACCATCATCTCCATCAACCATGAGCTCCATCACCCCCTCCATGTGTGAGTAGTTGCTGTAGGCATGTGAGGTGTGAGGGGTTTTGGATGAGATTGATCATGTAATTGCTACCCGGTATGCGGGATCTAGGGGTTTGTCTTGAGAATTCTTATGTCTTATGTTGATGCACTATTGCTAGGCTTAATGCTTGTTACTAGGGCCCAAGTGGCATGATTTCAGTACTGAACTTACATTGCTACATCTTATATTTGAGTTTGGTATCTATCTGCAATGTGTATTACCAGCTATTATGTTGAACCTGCGAACCCTAAAGTGACAGCTAGGGAAAACAAGGGGGGATATGTTCTAGTTTGAGGATTATGTGTGTTCATGGAGTGTTAATGCGTTGGTCCGGGCTATTCGAAAGGGTATACCTTAATTACCTGTAGTTCCAAATTGGCCCCGGTGAAATGGGCAGGTAGGACAATAGGCTTTGTGAAAATTCTCTTGGTTAGTACGCACAATAATTTACGGAACACACACCTACATAAAACTGAGATAGAGAAAGGCCCCGCTGCTAGCAAAACATTATTACATGATCAATCTTATCCGTGGAACACCCCGCTGTCACCTCATGCCTGCGTTTTAGTCTCTGGTTTACTTTCACTCTTTTCCGGTGAAAACTGGGAAAACACTTGCTCTCCATTTACTTTCTGTTTGTTTACTTTCACTGCATTATTACACTCACCACTCTCGCTGCAAGTTTGTCGATACACAGGTGTGGTTGGGAGTGACGTCCAAATTGCTAAAGTCTCACCGGTATTCTTGTGTTCCCACTGAGTCGAACTACAAATTTGGGTAATACTTCCCATCGAAGACTACGATTGATCTCCTGCACTTGGGAGCCATCACATATTGTTCTGGTTTTGGCAGATTCTGCCATTTTTCTTGCATTTGCTCTTTTACGATGGCAAGTGGATTTCTATGCTTCACGAAACATTAGTTGCTGTAAAACATGTTTAAAAGTATCAATAGCACTTGTGCCCATACAGATACCATGAATTTTTTTATTGTTGCACTAACCCTCTAATACCAACTACTTTGAGTGTGGTGTGAAGGAGGTTTTCAAGGGTCAAGAGAAGAGGGTGATATACTGTGATCAAGAAGAGTGCGAGGTCAAAGCTTGGGGATGCCCCCGTGGTTCATCCCAGAAAATTCTAAGAAGACTCAAGCGTCTAAGCTTGGGGATTCCCAAGGCATCCCCTTCTTCATCAACAAATTATGAGGTCACTTCTAGTGAAACTATATTTTTATTCTGTCACATCATTTGAAATTTACCGTGAGCGTCTTTTATTTTTCATTCAGTTTTTTTGTTTTCCTTGCTGCAATAATATAATTGGAACCTAGCATTCTTGTTTGGGAGAGAGATACGCTCCGCTTTTTCATTGGAATACTCGTTATGCTCGTATTCTTAGTTTTTCTTCTAGTTGCTGTAATCTTTTTAGCTTCTTTTTTCGTGAATCTCTTATTTAGAGATGTTAGTTTTAGTAGAGTTATATGAGTAATCTATTGATTAATTTCTGTACCATTTGGAGAGTTTTTGTTAAAAAATATATTGAATGGTGCTTGTTGGAAAATAAAATGCTGCATGTGGTAGAAATTTATAACGATGAAAAAAAGAAGCTTGTATAGACTGTGGCTAGACTTTTTCATGTCATGTTAGATGTAATTTTAATTCTAAGCCTAGTGGTTATTTTGTATAATTACTTGTTTCAAATAGCTAAGAGTGTTTAATGTGCCATTGAAAGAATCATGAGTTGTTTTTATCACATTGAAGCATAAATTTGTGGTGTTCTCCTTTGAATGTTTTGTTTGGTTGACTTGGCGCATGCTTACACCATATTTATGATTACAAACAAGTCACGGATATACTCTATGATCATTTAGTTTTTTACTTTTAATACCACTTATGCTTTGATTAATAATGTTTTATCGCTATGCATGATTATGACCATTATGCTCTCTTAATTTGTCGCTCCCAGTCTTTGCTAGCCCCCACCTGTACTAAGTATGAGCTCTACTCGTGCATCCAACTACCAAAAACCAAAGTATGACAAATGTGTCCAACATACCTACCTACATGTGTTATTTAACCGCCACTGCAAAGTAAATTTCTCATGTGTTACCTTTAAAACTTTCAAGATTACTCCTGTTTTGTGTTCCTGTTTTAGCTCATGAGGATGTAAATAGAGAATATTTATCTCACTTGTTGATTGGATTTCACACCCTGGACTAGTGGCCTCATCCGCTTATCCAATTGCTAGAGAGCTGGAAGTGGGGTGCCCAGTCCCAAATTAATACAACAATTTTTTTCCACTATTACTGCCCCTGATTTATCAGTCAAAGCATAATTGTGTAAACAAAAGAGAAAGAGGGATGACCTTCTACCCCAGTTGCGTCCTTCTATGGGAGCCTCTCTTGCGAAGTCTAGTTGGATTGTGATGTACTGTATTTTCTGTTTACCATTCGTTGACATAAACATACACACCTCTCTAAAATTGGACACTCCTCCATGGTATGTGATTGTTGGCAGGCACCCAAGGATTCGGTTAGCCATGGTTTGTGTAAGGAAGGTTGGGAGGAGTGTCGAACATTTTATACCTCTGTTTAATAAAATAAAAAGCTCTAACACATGAGTGATCCCTGCATCCATCTGCGAAGAGCCTTTCTTTTACTTTTATGTCAAGTCTCCATCTTATAACTTTATGCACAGTTGAGAGAGCATAGTTGTCATTCTGAGTTGAATGTGCATTTGTCCCAAAAATATTATTGATTGATTCATACTTTGTTATTACTTGCTCTCAAATTATTTGTTCTAGTCATCCTTTTAAACTTTGAAGGTGTCCTGGCATTTATGTTTTGCCCCACTCTTAAGGACAAGCGAAATATCACTTTGACATGTTTTCTTGATGCTAGAAACAAACGTATAACTTTCAATGCATTAATTTCATGATATTCTATTTGCTTTACTTTTCATAATGCAAAGTGATTGCTATGTTTTATTGTTAAAATTATATCTATCATGCTTGTGTTTAAAGTACTATGATCTCAGCTTACATATGCTTTTACAATTTTGATGATCAAGTTTATGTTGGTAGCATGTCACCTCAGAAATTATTTGTTTTGTCGTTTACCTACTCGAGGACGAGTAAGAACTAAGCTTGGGGATGTTGATACATCGTAAACGTATCCATAATTTCTGATGTTCCATGTTGTTTTCATGTTATTTGCTACATGTTTGCTATGCGCTTTATATCATTTTTATCGATTTTCTGGGACTAACCTATTGACAAGGTGCCATAGAGCCAGTTCCTGTTTTCTGCTGCTTTTAGTTTCAGAAAAGTTGTTCTGGAAATATTCTCGGAATTGGAAAATTCGAAGCCCAGAAGTCTTAGAATTCCCGAAGGTTCCACGGAGTCCCGAAAAGACCCAGAGAGGGGCCACAGGGCGGCCACACCATAAGGCGGCGCGCCCTGGCCGCGCCACCAGGTGGTGTGGGCCCCTCGGGCGCCCATCGATGTTGCCCTTTCGCCTATATATTCCCCTCGGATAGTTAACCCTAAATATATCCCACTTTTCCACGAAAAAGACCCGAGGCCACCATCATCGTCAACCCGAGTTCGGGAGGGTTCTGGAGTTATCCACGACACCCTGCCAGGAGGGAAAATCATCACCGGAGGGCTCTACACCACCATGCCCGCCTCCGGAGTGATGCGTGAGTAGTTCATCCTTGGACTACAGGTCCATAGCAGTAGCTAGATGGTTGTTCTCTCCTCTTTATGCCTCATGTTTAGATCTCGTGAGCTTCCCTACAGGATCAAGATCATCTATTTGTAATGCTACATGCTGCATTTGCTGGGATCCAATGAATGTTGAATGCTATATATCTTGATTATCCATCTATCATGTTATCTTCATGTGTATGTTATTTATGATCTTGCATGCTTTCCGTTGTTAGTAGATGCTCTGGCCAAGTAGATGCTATTGACTCCAAGAGAGAGTATTTATTCTCGATAGTGGGTTCATGCCGAAAATCTCTCTGTATGTTCAACAAAAACTTTTGCTTTGTCAAAAACAGAAGATTTCACTCTTGTGAAAATTTATTTTTAACCCTTAGAGTTGCTCAAAGATACAAAGAATAAAATCCATAAAAAGTATTGTGTCATCATCGTATTGGAGGATAGAAATACCACCATCAACTAAATGAGGTATTAACCCTTCTACCTGGCCATCTTCTTTTTCTCTTGCAATCAAAATGGCTAACATATCGGCTACGATATTGAATGGGATAGCTACCTTGGTAAATATTTTAAAGCTCACATTTAACAAACAAATGGGTCTGAACTGCAGAATTTGGGCCACATTGTCTTTTTTTAGTAGGACAATAATGGTGCCAAAGTTCAGTTGAAACAGAGGCAAATCCCCACGTTTAAACCGAGCAACCATATCCATGAAATCAGATTTTAAGAATCTCCAAAACTTTTGATAATATTCAGCTGGAAATCCATCTGATCCCAGAGCCTTATTCTTTTTCATTTGAGAAATAGCATCATACACCGTCCTTATGAGTGAAATCTGCTATTAGAATGTCGTTTTCCTCTATAGAAAATTGCGGGATATCATTGGTGTGAAACATCCAAAAGATTTTTTTAAGCCGGTGCATGATAACCCCCAAGAGCAGGGGATCACTGTAGTACCTCTCAATGTGGAAGTAGGGAATCGATCTGCAGAAGTAACAAGTAAAAGTTATCTATTCCCTACAACTAAAGTGTCACAAGTTTTAGTTAATTATGCACTAAACAAGTTTAAAGAACAAGATGGTTGATTTAATGGATGGAAGTTCAATGCTAACAAAACAAGAATGTAAAAGTGTCCCAATCCTCTTCAATGCAAGAGGACAAGACAACGGTTTTCTCTTATAGGAACAATGTACATGGGTTCATGGGTTCACTCAATCCTCTCTCTCCCATCTATGGTTATTATCATGTTATAGATAAAAAGTACACACAATTGTCATCCTTTAATGGTAAACTTCTATGACAGCTACATGGCCTGAAACACATAACTGAAAGAAATAATAATTTGTGTTGCTAGGTCACCCTCGTAAGGCTAGCGTGGTTTGATATCACTCCCAAATCATACTTCTTCCTTTTTACACCCAGATAAAGGATGTTGGGCGGTACTGTATCATGCAATACCTATGCCTATGTCACATCAGCAATCTCGTACCCACATACATCATACTTCTTAATGGAAAATATTCTAAACACTAGTGCAATGATTCATATTTCTTGTGCATGACCACATCTCTCTCATCTATCTACACTTGGTGGTGTCAATCACCTCATGACATTGATAAACAGGGCATTATGCATAAATCAAACCATCACATGCATCATAGAATATCTCCAAAGTATGACAAGTCATAAAAGATCAAACACAACGATAAATGCATAAAAAATATCATATATACCACAACATCCACCATAGGAATTACATAGATAGATCCATAATCATGCAAGGCACATCATATGGACTTCAACAATGATCATACACAGAGAGATTATATCAAGTTACCACCACAAACCCAAATTCTAGGGGGTGGACTACTCCCCCTTCATCAGGGTGACGATGGTGGAGAGGTTGGAGAAGATGGAGACCACCCCGACAACGCCCCGCCGGAGTTTTCCCCTCCAATCTGCAGCTCCAGGACTTCTGTTTCATGGTTTTGTGTTTCTGCAGCGCTCCCTTCCGAAAGCCGCTGGGGAACTATTTTTATAGTCATTTTTAGGTCAAGACGAAGGCACGAAGATGAAAACGGACGGCATCGGAGCAACGAGGGGGGGGGAGGTTCTCTCATGCGGCCAAGGAAACTGGCCGCGCGGGACCCCACAAAATTCTCCTCGAACTTCCTTTCGTGCGTTTCCTCGGCTCCTACGCTTTGTTCCTTCCAAAAATGATCCCCGAAAATATTATGTCATTTGGATGTCGTTTGGTCCGTGAAACATCAAAATATAGAAAATAGGGTTTTCTGCTAGTGCAGGGTTAATTCTAGAAAAATAGGGAAACTGTGAAATATTCCCAAAATCAATATAGAACAATGATATAACCCTTATATGATGTAAATATGATTGAAATATAAGTAATACAATGCAAAGTTCATGTATGCATTTTACATGCATCAACATCCCCAAGCTTAACCTATACTCGTCCTCGAGTATGAAGGTGATTAAATTAACATGGAGTTTGCTTTTTAAGACTATCAATGGATATCAAAGATGATTACTATTGCAACATACAGTAAAATGATTCATTCTCAAAGGAGTAGCAATATACAATATGGATTATGAACTGATATCAAATATTCAATGTAAGGATGTTCAATGATAATTCACAAGGTGTAACATAGAAGAAAGTACTATGAACAAATGTATGCATAACGAAAAGTAAAATCATCCTATAATGGTCATAGAGTATTCTTGTAAATCTGAATATAAAAGGTGGAAACTTTGGAAAGATAGATAAATAAGTAGAGGTAAAAGACGAATAAGTTTCATCTAGCTTCCAAATGCTTCTACTTAAGTTAATATTTGCAATGTGGTATCCATTGGCGTGGAGATCTCATTACCCCTATCATAGCATATTGAATGGTTAGGTTGAAAGTGAAAGCAAATATGAGTAGTGTGCCTGACAAAGTAAGGGTTGAATGCCTCATGCCCTGTGAATACAAGTACCTCTCCAACTGGCTACTCAACTCGGGCCAGAAAGCAAGTTCAAGTTAAAGTCATTGCAAGTAATAATAATGTCATCAAGAGGGTCAACTGGTGTACCTCTTGTCCCAAACAAGGAACAAGATCGTGTCAAAATGACAATACAACAAACAAAATGAACAATCTCAACACCTTTTTTGTTGACCCTCAGTATAGCTTTTATTGTGAGGTGCATCACTGAAGGTTCACAATAGCATGTAAGTAAAATTTCCACCATGTATCTCTCATGGATTGGGTTAGCGGCCTAGGCGTCTCTCTAGCCATTCATACTCACTCATCAAACTTACCAAGTTTCCACAATTATTTCACTCAGTGTTAGGCATCCATAAACAAAAGTACATGATATCAACTAAATATAATTAAGAGTATCGTTGAAAGCTTTCCATTTGACAAGCACATATGAGCTAACTCCCAACCAAGACTCTTTTCAAGCACACAACTTCATAATTTTAATCACAATGGTTCACGTCGTTAAGTGCAATAAAAGTAAAGTATGCATCAAGTTCGTGAGAGCTTTTTAACCAATTTTTTCCGTAACAATCAATAACATAAGAATTTTAATTTGGAAACATAGATAATACAATATAAAATTATAAACATACTTGGAATAGCATAAAGCTAATAGGTAGATATGGTGAACTCACTGGAAAAACTTTGGTTGAAGGTGTTCGAAAACAAGTTTTTTACTTGTTGGAATTTTTGGGCTTGCAAGAGGGAGAAAGTTGACCGTCTAAATGCATGCATAAGTGTCCATAGAACTAATCAATCCTTGTTAAAAAAAGTAAAGAAATATTCATCATCAAAACATGAATAAAAGATAGCTCTTGATAAAACACTTGCAAATTAATACTCATTAAAAAGCACATGAATCATGCAACTATTTGTATCTTTTTGAATCAACTCAAACATACCTTTGCCAATGTTTTTAATAGCATGCAACCTAATTCAACCCAAATTTCTAGTAGTTATCTCATAACATAAATGAAAAGTGGTGGTCTAACAAATAAAAACCAAGCCGAAATAACAAAAATAAAAGACGCTCTAAGTTTATGCGATAAAGTGCGTTGATCAAAAAATAGAAGTTAGACGTGTGCAAACCGAGAGTGTGTTGGTCCAATGTGGTTGTCTTCACATCCCCAAGCTTATGGTCTTCACCATACTTGGATAGCTCTTTGTGAATCTCCTCTAATCCCTGTTAAAAAACTTCAAAACACTGTTTCTCCCATCTCTTTTCTGTGGGGTGACATTAGTAGGCACAAAACAATTGAACTTCTTGCTGCTTGAAATCCTTAAACAATAGTGTGAAACATGTACATAAAGTATATAATGTTGTATTCCCTCTCATAAACTCAATTGGATAAAAACTATTCAACTTAAAATTCAAAGAATGCATAAAACAAAATGGGACGGATTCTGTCCAGAAAAATAGCAGTAGCAAAATGCATTTTTTACCCCACTTAAATTTGTGAAAAAAAGAAAACCTTCACGCTAACAGAGGATGAAAATTTGCAAATACAGTTCAAATTTCAGTTCGTTTGGAGTTACAAAATAGAAATAAAAATCATACTATGCACAGATTCGTGCTGGAGTAAAATCTCCGAATACAAATAGCAACTTTTTCAAAGCAAAACATGTAAAACTTGGCACTTTATTAAAAATTACAGAAACAAAACTAAAAACTAAGTCTCTTGTTACAGCAAGAGTACACAAAGAAAATCAAAAGAAAAAAAACAACCGGGTTGCCTCCCGTAAATTGCTTTCTTTATTGTCATGTAGCTAGGATTCTTACTTGGTACCAAGATGGTTGGAGTGAGGATGCATATCATCCCCAAACTTGAATTCTTGTACTTATTTGATATATATTGGGTGAGCCTAGGGGTAACTTCCCAAAGCTTGAATGTTTGTCTCTCTTCATCTTTTTTCATCACCCTCAACTCTTCCACTTGAAAATTCTCTTTACACAAAACTCAACATAAAACTTGATTAGAGTGGTTAGTGTCTCCATAAATTAAATACTCATAGGTATAGAAAACACATATAATGAGTTGATTCTAAACAATAACTACTGTTACTAAGCTTATGTTTTGCTCTTTGATCAAAATAGCCACACAAAAGATAGTAATGAGACTAATGCAAAATAAAGACATAACCTGTCGAAAACTGGACATCCCGAAAGGAGCTAATTTTTAGAGGCAATTATGTTGCTCAAACAAGAAAACTTTGAACTAATGAAATTTTTAATAATACCTGAATATTGCTGTCGTAAAATATCAGCTCAACATTCCTCTTTTGTGATTTTTAAAATTTTTCGTAGTGAAGCTTAGGAATCTGCAGAATATCACTCTTGTTTGATCCTAGGTCTCAAATAGGACCATCATCTAAAGCATCATCATATCGAATATCTAAACCAAATTCATTACCACTTTCAAATCTATTATCATAATAATATAATTTTGAATGTGTTGATCATGGAGCATGGTGAGTAAGGATATGGGCAATCCTCTAATACCTTTTCCTCTTCTCTATATTCTTCTTGTTCCTGCAAGACATTAGATCTCTCCTTGATAGCAAAAACATTTTTATAATATTCAAGGATATAGGTATTCTTAAAAAAGATTTTCAAGAGTTGTTCAAGTGTTGTAGTAAGTCTTGGTGTGAGGCTATGAGCTTTATCTATATTAAACATAACTATCTCAAGAATTCCCATTACAATAGAAAATTCCTCGGCTGCCTTCATATCAGTGTTCATAATTTCATAATTATAGTAAGAGACAATTATACGCATACTCTCAAGCTTGCATTAAAATTTAAGATGCTTAGGATATTGATCTATGCAACAAGATACATTAAACCTATCACATAATCCATGGCCAATTACATTTAATGCTTCCATTATAAACCTTTTTTGATCAACACTAATTGATTCAACCATAGGGGGTTGAATAAGTACGTGACTCATAAATTCCATAGACATAACAAATGAACTAATTTTTTTTTTCCAGATAAGGAGAGTATAAACTGATACAGAAATAAAAGTAAAGCTAATGAGAAACTCACAACCAAACAAGTTTAAAGGAACCTCCCCAAGCTTAGATGATTCCAAGATATAAAACAAGATAAAATAAATCTATAGCCTAGTGCACACAAGAATAGAAACTTAAGCGCTGCGATCCCCAGCAACAGCGCCAGAAAAGTACTTGATAACTCCAAGAGCAAGGGGATCACTGTAGTACCTCTCAATGTGGAAGTAGGGTATCGATCCGCAGGAGCAAGAAGGAAAGTTATTTATTCCCTAAAACTAAAGTGTCACACGTTTTAGTTGATTATGCACTAAAAAAGTTTAAAGAACAAGATGGTTGATTTAATGGATGGACGTTTAATGTAACAAAACAAGAATGTAAAAGTGTCCCAATCCTCTTGAATGCAAGAGGACAAGACAATGGTTTTCTCTTCCAAATATAGAGTATTATTGTCAATCTAAATATAAAAGGTGGACACTTTGGAAAGATAGATAAATAAGTAGAGGTAAAACATGAATAAGTTTCATCTAGCTTCCAAATGCTTCTACTTAAGTTAATATTTGCAATGTGGTATCCATTGGCGTGGAGATCTCATTACCCCTATCACAACATCTTGAATGGTTAGGTTGAAAGTGAAAGCAAATATGAGTAGTGTGCCTGACAAAGTATGGGTTGAATGCCTCATGCCCCGTGAATACAAGTACCTCTCCAACTGGCTACTCAACTCGGACCACAAAGAAAGTTCAAGTTAAAGTCATTGCAGGTAATAATACCGCCATCAAGAGCGTCAACTAGGATACCTCTTGTCCTAGGAAAAGGAACAAGCCCATGTCAAAATGCCAATACAACAAACAAAATGAACAATCTCAACACCTTTTTTTTGACCATCAGTATAGCTTTTATTGTGAGGTGCATCACTGAAGGTTCACTATAGCATGTAAGTAAATTTCCACCATGTATCTCTCATGGATTGGTTTAGCGTCCCATACGTCTCTCTAGCCATTTATACCCACTCATCAAACTTGCCAAGTTTCCACAATTATTTTACTCAATGTTAGGCATCCATAAACAAAAGTACATGATATCAACTAAATATAATTAAGAGTACTGTTGAAAGCTTTCCATGTGACATCACATATGAGCTAACTCCCAACCAAGACTCTTTTCAAGCACACAACTTCAAAATTTTAATCACAATGGTTCATGTTCGTTAAGTGCAATAAAAGTAAAGTATGCATCAAGTTCGTGAGAGCTTTTTAACCAAATGTTTCCATAATAATATATAACATAAGCATTTTAATTTTGAAACATAGATAATAAAATATAAAATGATAAACATACTTGGAATAGCATAAAGCTAATAGGTAGATATGGTGAACTCACTGGAAAAAGTTTGGTTGAAGGTGTTCGAAAATAAGTTATTTACTTGTTGGAATTTTTAGGCTAGCAAGAGAGAGAAAGTTGACCGTCTAAATGCATGCATAAGTGTGCATATAACTAATGAATCCATGTTAAAAAGAGTAAAGAAATATTCAGCATCAAAACATGAATAAAAGATAGCTCTTGATAAAACACTTGCAAATTAATACTCATTAAAAAACACATGAATCATGCAACTATTTGTATCTTTTTGAATCAACTCAAACATCCCTGTCCCAATATTTTTAATAGCATCCAACCTAATTCAACCCAAATTTCCATTAGATCTCTCATAACATAAATGAAAAGTGGCGGTCTAAAAAATAAAAACCAAGCCGAAATAACAAAAATAAAAGACACTCTAAGTTTACGCGATAAAGTGCATTGATCAAAAAATAGAAGTTAGACGTGTGCAAACCGAGAGTGTGTTGGTCCAATGTGGGTTTCTTCACATCCCCAATGTAAGGACCCCAGACCGGCAGTCTGAAACCCTCCGTATGCATACATTCACGATCCCAGAAAGATCAGTCGTGAACAACATACACAGTTGGCACACAAAAATACATCATCCATTACACGAATACATAAAGGTATTACACATATATCACATGATCAAGTTTAACGCAACTGCCGCATGGGGCAGGCAACTTATCAAACACAGCGGAAGACAAATAAAACACAACGTAGTTGAGCCCAAGTCACGCCTTAACCTACAGGCTGCTGACCCGGAGACGATCCTAGTTCGCAAAGCCGTCAGCTCCATACTTCTCTTCATAGATATCCTTCGGAGGCTCCTTCTCAAAGTATGGCAAGTAGATACCAGGGGCGAAACCATAATGAGTACATTTGAATGTACTCAGCAAGACATCCATCATGTCACTTACTAAACATGCAAATATGCTTATATGGTGGAATAGGTAGGCTATAAATATGGTTCACTATCAATGGTGTTCATATATGATGACACCACAGTTGCAGTCAGGTTTATCTGTATCTTCGTTGAAGAAGATACTTCAGAAGAAAAATAATATATAGTTTTATTTCTCTTGTAGATATCACATGTACAAGAGGTTTTGTAAAGTTTTGTTAAAGAATATTTTCTCTTTGCAAAACTTCTTGGAATCAGTTTCCAGAATTCTTGCTTAGAGTAGAAAAGGTTTTCTTTGCAAAACATTTTGTTTTGTATATCAGCATATGGCTTTTCATCATCGACGATACCTCCACGGTATAAGTTTCCATTCCCTTCCGAACTTCACAAGTTCAACACTTCCTTTCCAAAATTCCTTTTTCAAAAACTTCCTTTTTGAAAACATTGACACAATGCTAGCTACATGGCCATTCAACTGTCCATGTCCGAGGACGCGGCTTCTTCGAAAAAGTTATATTCTGCAGAGGTGTACACATCCACCAGATCCAGTACACCTCCCGTGAAACACCACGGACTGTAACAACAGTATGTAAACATCAGGTATCTGATCATAACCATTCACTATGTTCAAGCTAGTATATGTCTATCTCTCGATTGAGTTTTGTTCTCCCCGGCACCAAGTCCCACCCTTCCTAGCCGGGAGCCTCAATGAATGCATCCGGAGGGAAAATTAATCCCACACTTTATATGCCTCAACATTGGGAGTTTTGACGACATTCGGTTCGAGGGTACGACGCCCCTTATAGCAAGTGAGATAGCACACACTAATAAGAACAAACTTCAAGTTAAGCCCCGTGCCCATGTTGGGGTAGGGTGGCAGTACGGTAAAGGTTGTCCGACGAAGACTAGGTTATGTGTCATTTTTGAAAACACCACTTTCTCAAAAATGACCACTTCCACATTCCTCCGGAGAACAAGGATCCGCCTTTTTCTCCAGGTTTTTTCCGTAAAGCCTTTGTTTTGTAGAATCACAATTTTAGGGTGTCCACTTAGGGACTAGTATATTTGATGGTAATAAATACCATAGGGTGGCTTATGGGCTTGGTATTACCAAGTTTAACTACTGGCATGATAGTAACCTATATATAGTATAGTAGTAATTTCCACATCAAAAATAGTTTTGATAATCAAGTTTTTGTAAAACTTCAGAGGTAAAACATGCATGTTAGATAATGATAAGTATTGTATCGGCAAGCATCAGGATGGCTTGCCTGGTATCCCTTGTGTCCCTGGTTTTGGAGTGACTGGAACTTGAAACAGATCTTCACGACACTTCCTTCCTCTTCGTTTTCTAACGTCGTAAAAGGAATAAAGGACACACATTCAGAACCAATAAAGGCAAGCAACCATACATAACAATACATACAGCAAGGAAATCTAATAATAACAAAATCACTCAATTATTAATTGAGGCAAACAATCAAACAATCCTACTTGGCAGAAATGCCGTTTAATAAGACAACTTAAGGTTGGAGGGACATATCTCACAACCTTAATATCATGGATTCAGTGGGTGTGCCACTCTCATACCAAGATATTAATAAACCCAAAATATACTTAGTTTCACAAGGGTGAGACTACTAAAAGTATATAAAACATGCACCACATTAATCATGGCAATGGGTCTATCAACCAAACAACAAAAAGAAAAAGGTAGCTATCTTACTAAGTCTAAATTCACATCAAGAATAAATAAGACACATGATTTGCAAAAGTTACTTTTACAAATCAGTGAGCCTACACAAGTGTAACAAGGTAATAGACTCATCACAAAACACACAATTTCTCATAGTGAGAACAATAGAAACAATGACTAAAAAGGAGGAATCCTATAGACATGCTTCTACTAAGGGTTTGCTATGCAAGCATGCATAACAAGTAAAATACTAAAATGCAAACAAGGAACCATGTTATCATAATGGTAAATGAAAACATGTCCTTATGCAAGGATACATAAACATCTACCAAACACAGGTTGGCAGGAAAAATAATTTAACACAAAAACTGCTAAGGAAACTAGTACTACTCAAACATGAAGAATCAATGGATGCATCTCAATCAAGTAATTGAAATACAACCAGAGGGTCCATGTCATAAAAACAGGAGTGAAAAACATCTATACTTGCTATAACAAAAATATCCCATTGGATAAAACAAGGTATCATTTTGCAGGGCAACTCCTATATACTAGTGGTAATAAAAAGGGCATTACTAGAGGAATCAAACAACATTCCAAAAATGGAATTTTCCTAGAAAGCCACACATGATTACAACCACTTACAAACAGAAGCATACCCACGTTTGTTTAGCACAAAAATTCCCAAAGCAAAAATACTAGGCACTCATTAGTTATGAAACTACATAAGAGAAATGCATCTAGTTTGGGGAAATAATGTTTCCACCAAAAATGCAATGAAACCAGTGGGTGTTCCACTAGCATAACAAAGCATTAAGAGGTCACAAAGCCTCTGGTCACACTTGACAACAATTAGCAAAAGACTAAACTAGCATCTAGTGCAATAACCATACTAGTAGAAAATAATAGGGTGCAAAAATAAGCAAGGTAATGATACTCATGCTATTGTTTTCACACATGTGAAAACTTTAGGGGTCAAGTACTCATAACAACCTTATCAAAATGCTACTGGACCTATGGATACAACACAAAAATATGTGGCTCCACGACCACAAATGCTTATGTCAAAAATTCCACACATGAGGGAATTTTTCCATAACAATCTCATAGTCATGACAAAGCTACTCATGCTTTTCTACCAATTCAAATGCAAGCTAGCAGAGGTGATAAAAACAAAATATAAGTACCAACATGGTACTGGATCCAATCAACAATCCAAGTTCTTGCTCATAAATTAATCACTCAAAAATACTATGCAAGTATTTAACTAGGGATAAAACATATGATATTGATATAAATCCTATTTCTTCTCAACTCAAGTCCACACATTCTAACATGCTAAAATAGCTAAGTAACACTTGGAAAACAAGTTCACACAACTTTTACATGCTAGAAAGCAATATGGAAACACAAAAATATAATCACACAATTTAATTACCTAAAATGCCAAAATGGCAGAAATATGCAAAACAAGGATCTGTCCACAAAATTTTCTAGGATGCTCTAAAAGTTAAACCCTTCTAGTTTTGGATAGCCCTAAACATATACAAGACCATCCAATTGAGTTTGCATCAAAAACCATTTTTAATTATTTTATAAAAATCACCAAAGTGCTCACTGGTGTTTTACCAAATTGCATGCCATTTCAAAAATACTTGGAATTTGGAAGCAAGGTTAATTGATCCTGTTAGGAAATTTCAAGGGCTTTCCAATGCAATTGGCATCACTTCATTCTGTGTTGTGAAATAAAAATGGTGCTCATTTTGGTGTTTCTGGTACCTGTTGCCAAATCATTTTTCATTTCAAAACTATACATCCAAGTGTAGATCTACAAATTGGATGTGGTTTAGATTTAGTTCATTTACCACTGTAAATTTTGGTTTGGTCAAATTCATCCTTTAGATAGGTTTTTAAGCCCAAAAGTAATCATGCACCATTTCTGCAAAAATTAAAAGGAAAAACAATTGTTGTTGGGCCAGATCTACAAACGGGCCGGCCTGGATCCAGATCTACCGCGGCCAGATCTAGCCACTGAGGCTGACTCGCGGGCCAGGGGCCACGCGGCAGCCACTAGAGCAGAGACTCGGCCCCACGGGCCAGTTTGACTTCCTACGCGCGGTCAGGGCGGGCTGACGCGAGCATGACGCGAGGATGGCGTCACTCGCCGGCGGAACGGCTCCGGCGAGCAAAGATCCGGCGTTTCCGTGCATCATTTCGCAATTAACTAGCACCAACACGATGTGCTCGACGAGGGGAACCTCCTAGGGGCTGCGCCGTTTCCAGGGACACGCCGGAGAGCGGCGGCGACGAGGAACTCACGGCGGCCGGACAGCGGCCACGTCTCGGCGTCGATTTAGAGCGAGAGGGAGGGGGAAAAAGGGTCGGGGGGATTCCCCTGCTCACCATGAACGCGCGGGAGGGCTTGGAGAGGACGGAGGAGGGTCGTGGCGGCCGGAATCCGTCGCCGGAGTCCGTCGGGGCCGAAGAAGAAACGGGGATGGCGCGGCGCCTACGGGTCGTTTCGGCCCGATTCCTTCGGCACCGAGGGACTACTCGATGAGGCGAAGATGATGGCGCCAACGGCTGCCGGCAGCGAGCTCCCATTTGGCCGAATCGACGGCGGCCATCTTCCCTAGGGTTTCGGTTTGGACATTTTTAGAGAGAGAGAGAGTGTGTTCGAGGGGGGGAGAGAGAGGGGGCAGGTAGAGACCACAGAGGTGCACATGGGGGTTTTAACCATCTAGCAAGACTTCCACTCGAAGGCAATGGAGCATGGGCAGCCATGCCCTCTACTGCTTGCTACAGGAAGAAGAAGGACAAAGAGTGACTAGGATTACATTTTGGTCCCTAGCAATTACAACAAGGTCCCTGTGCTCTCTGAAAATGGATGTTTTCCCTAAGAAAACAAAGTTATAAATTGAAATCCTTTTGCCCAAAATTCTTATTAGTATAGATGTACAACATATGTGAAAATTGGCTCATTTTCCTAAACTTGATAATTCAAAGTTGTTCAAATTTGAATTCTTACATAAATGGACATTGAATTTATTAGACTACTTAGGAGCTTCCAAAAATGATAATTTTTGGCACACATTCCTTATTTGATGTGTTCCTTATGTGGTAGAAAATTCAAGTCATTTAGAGTTACTTCATAGAACAAACTTGTTCAAATTTATAAAAGGTGCTGTCTAGAAAACAGGGGTTTTTGGCAACTTAAATTATTCAACAACTTGTGACCTTTTTGTTTTCATCCTTATTTATTCTATAGAGCATGTGTTATTTATTTCATGGCATTTGGAAAAAGTTTGTAGAACAAACTTGTTCAAAATCCCAAATGTTGCTGTGGAGAAAAACCATGTTTTCAGGACTTTAATGGATTCAATTTTTGGTCTCCTCTTGTGTGTGTTCCTTATTTGATATAAGGAAGCAATGGTATGAATTTCAAATCATTTTAAGAAAGTTGCCAATAGTAACTTGTTTGAGTTTTCTGTTTCTGGAAATATTGGAATTTCTATTTAATAAAGCACTTGGCTTTTCTTTAACAATGCTTTGCCAAAATATTTATGTGACTAGGGATAGCAAGTAAATGCTCTCAAATACTTTTGTTTTTAATCTTGCAAGGTTGGAAAAACATTTGATAATATTTTGGCGAAGCATCTAAGAATGCCTCTTTTTCCTGATAATCTTTTATGGAAATTTTATTAAGTGTTTCCTCTTTCTTAATTTGGGACTTGGAATTATATCCAACAAGTATGGGATTCATAAGATGTTTTTGGAAAACTCTTTGATCAATATTTACTTTAGAAAATATTGCCAAGGTCATTGGAACAATATGTTGAATATTTTATTTTTAATTTCTTAGCCATGTAAGTTTATATAATTAGTTTGTTTAGTTGCACTCAAACAAATACAATAAAAGTTTAATTGTCAAGCCATTACCAAAACAACTGTGTTAACAGGTGTTCCAAAATTGGGATGTGACAGGTCTTCCCCCCTTAAAAAGAATCTCGTCCCCGAGATTCGCAAGCGAGGACTAAGGGAGGGCCAACAAACACAATGTTAGTGTTGGAGTGCCGGTGCTTCCCCCCTTTGACTTTTCTTGGGAGGTGGGGTACTTCCCTAAATTAGCAAATTCACTTTACAGAAAAATTCTTTAGCTATCAATTTACTCAACCACCAAATTTTAAAAATTTCTGATAACGTCACTACTGCCAACTAGTTCCTTTTAGTGCAGAACTACCTGGAAAAGTACCGTCAATAATTACATGAGTTCCTAGCTATCTCCCACATCGTACATACCATATATGGAGTGGTGTACCACTCTCATAACAAGGTATATAAGAAGCTAAAAATATAGCTTGTGGGTGCAAAGTTTAGGTTGCTAAGGTAAAACAAATAGACAGAACAATACCCATGGCAGTGGGTATTACTCACCACAAGCAACTATCACTTAAATATGTTCATGATTTTAGTTGGATGTTTTAGTTTCATAAGATACTCTTAAGCACAATCATAACACAAGTATAAACTCATGCTAAGGTAAAACATTTAAACAAAATCCAATAAGCAAGCAAACAACACCACAGATGAATAGACTATTTATTCACTAGGTTATTGTTTATTAGAGGTTTTGGAATCCATCAATCATGAACAATTAGCAAACAACCAGTAGCTAAAAACCAATGAATACAATCATAAAGGTACTCTAAAATACCATCTTCACACAAGATAAAACTCCTATTTCACAGGCATAAAAAAAAACTGCACAAATAACACACTAGTATGGAAAATCTACACCAGCATGTTATAAGAAAAACTTATATTCTACAACTATAGAACAAGAAACTAAATGATTCATGGCATCATAACAGAAGTAATAACTTCATAAACATGGTATATCAACACATATACTCATAAAATAAAAAGAGGGTAATACTAGAGCAAAAAAAATCACCATTTTTTTCTAGTGGTGAAACTAGTTTTCGCGCTAGAGAAGCAAACAATGCTATCATGATGTTTAAACTTAAACAAGCAAGTCATGAACATAAATGTACCTAATAACAGTACCCAAAACTTACTCATGTTAGTAAGCACAACATCAAAACAATCCCATGATACAACTATTAAACATGCAGAATTTTCTTCTAGCAATTTCTGTTTTTCTTAAACAATTACTAGCAAACAAGCAAGGTATAACTCACACAACCAGTAGCTATGAAATTAATGAAAAGTTATCTAAACCTTTTCTAAAATCCATACACTCAATTTAAAATTATTCACAAACAATCTACCAATCAAGAGGAATTTATTTTATTTTGTGAACAATTTAATTTTAGCACACGATAGTGAAACATTTCTTAACATGATACCCCTAAGGAATATTATGCTAACAAAAGGATCACACCTAAACATATTAGTATTTACTAATAAGAAATAAACTTCTCACTTGCATAAGTGAAAACAAACAATTATATTTTCCATGGTGGAAAATAGAAATCAATCACATAGTGAAACATGCTATTTTCACACATGTGCATGGTTGGGGATTTTCATCCTCAAGCCAAAATGCAATGGGACCAGTGGGCTATGGCCTAATAATACCAAGGCAAAATAGGTACTAAGCCTCTGGTTACTCATGAAAAACTTTGCATACAAGATAAAAATATAAGGCTATTTAATCTAGTGAAGCAATACTAGTGCATAATGATAGCAATGCTTACACATGCTTTATTATTAAGAGACATGCAAGCTAATAGAGGTACAAGCATAAAAATAACAGTACCTAAATGGTACTGGACTCAAAGGAAGCATAGCACAAAAATCTACTAAGAAAGTATACACAGATCTAGCTCTCACAAAATTTCCAAATAATTAAACTAGAAGGTAACAAATGCTATTTCATTTTTATTCGAGTTCCAATCATGCACACACTTTCTAGGGTAGATTGGTTGTAAGAAAACAACATAATAACAAGTCCTAACAAGTCCATATAAGTTAGGAAGAAAGACTGAATAAAACACAAATTTATTTCAATCAAGAGCACACAAAGAAACAAACACCGGAAAACTGCTGTTTTCTAGATCTATCATATCCATTCCATCGTTCACTTTATTTCTAAACCTCGAATTTCATAGTACCTACAATGTCTACTAAGATTTGGTTTCCAAAATAGATACACCTAATATCTTGTTGACTAGTAAACGAATAGGTCATCATTTTATTTTCTCGTGACTTCCCTTTTTACCATCTAGATTAAAAGGTGTCTTAAGTCACTTAATTCCTTGGTTTAGAAAGAATTGTTAGTAGTTCGCATGCTTTGGTTAGGTGTCAACCTAAAATTAGGCAAAGCATGTTAGTCTTGTTAGCTTTCTAATTAATCATGTTTGTCCGACAAGACACGACTAGCGTCATCGTACGTCGAATATTGAACTGTGCTCTTTTGATTGGCTTTTGAGGGGGTTACGCATCATGGCATGTAAAGACTTCTTTTTTTTCACCTTTCTCCAGAGGAGGGAGGTATATAACTTTTTAAATGCAACGTCTAGCCAACAGGGTAAAAAGAGTCTTTTGCAAACAGACAAAACAAAGAGGTTTTGGTCAGTATTGGTTGGTTTTCTTCACGCCTTTTCTTCTTTGAGGGGTGTCATTGTTGGAGCTATATCTATCGGAGTGCAGCATTGTTAGCAACGCTAGCAGCTCGTGTGGCTTTATGGTCCTCTATATAGGTCCAAGGGTGCTTTCATTAATTGTGGGGGAGATGGTGGTGGTTCACGACGGGTCGCACTACGAAGCGAAAAAAAGTATAAGTCTAAGCAAAAAATTCTTGTTTTTGAATGCTATACAAACATTTTTGCTTGCAAAAATTTAACAAGAGGTGATTCAAAAACAAGAGCGGGGCAAGCACAAATGTGCAAATTTTGAGCACCCCACAGACATATAGAAGCCTAGATGAACCAAATTCTACACCACACAATAGCACAAAGTCCTACGGACACACATAAACAAGCCAAAACACACAAGCAAGGCTCCATTGGAGCTACGTCGGGGGATGATCCAAAATCCTAGTAGTGGCTGAAGAACTATTTCTACTGCTGACCAACATTACTGTAGAGCTAGGCAATTATTTTGGTCTTCTCGGGACATCGGCAAGTATAAAAGTTTTTGTATGGAAACAAGATAATAGAAGTAAATTTTCGAGAAAACTTTATGCAACAAATTGTTTTTGAAACTCCAATTATTTTCTGGACAGAAAACTTCAAATACGAGAGATGTTTCAAAAACAGAGCGGAGCAGTTGCAAACAAGTAAGAAATAACTCTTAACCGAGAGAGATACTAACTCTGTAAGGCCCGCCCTTCGAACCACTGTTCAAGGACGCCCTTGATATGCATTTAGAATCTTTTGAAAAGATAATAAGGAGGGAAAATATACTAAAATTCCCTTAGATAAAAATAATTTAGATAGTAAATAGGTTTTTACTCAAAAATACTTTTCTTTCCTATCTGACGTCCATGCTAACTAAGGTCTCCTAAGGTCAGGATGGCTCTGATACCAACTCTGTAAGGACCCCAGACCGGCAGTCTGAAACCCTCCGTATGCATACATTCACGATCCCAGAAAGATCAGTCGTGAACAACATACACAGTTGGCACACAGAAATACATCATCCATTACACGAATACATAAAGGTATTACACATATATCACATGATCAAGTTTAACGCAACTGCCGCATGGGGCAGGCAACTTATCAAACACAGCGGAAGACAAATAAAACACAACGTAGTTGAGCCCAAGTCACGCCTTAACCTACAGGCTGCTGACCCGGAGACGATCCTAGTTCGCAAAGCCGTCAGCTCCGTACTTCTCTTCATAGATATCCTTCGGAGGCTCCTTCTCAAAGTATGGCAAGTAGATACCATGGGCGAAACCATAATGAGTACATTTGAATGTACTCAGCAAGACATCCATCATGTCACTTACTAAACATGCAAATATGCTTATATGGTGGAATAGGTAGGCTATAAATATGGTTCACTATCAATGGTGTTCATATATGATGACACCACAGTTGCAGTCAGGTTTATCTGTATCTTCGTTGAAGAAGATACTTCAGAAGAAAAATAATATATAGTTTTATTTCTCTTGTAGATATCACATGTACAAGAGGTTTTGTAAAGTTTTGTTAAAGAATATTTTCTCTTTGCAAAACTTCTTGGAATCAGTTTCCAGAATTCTTGCTTAGAGTAGAAAAGGTTTTCTTTGCAAAACATTTTGTTTTGTATATCAGCATCTGGCTTTTCATCATCGACGATACCTCCACGGTATAAGTTTCCATTCCCTTCCGAACTTCACAAGTTCAACACTTCCTTTCCAAAATTCCCTTTTCAAAAACTTCCTTTTTGAAAACATTGACACAATGCTAGCTACATGGCCATTCAACTGTCCATATCCGAGGAAGCGGCTTCTTCGAAAAAGTTATACTCTGCAGAGGTGTACACATCCACCAGATCCAGTACACCTCCCGTGAAACACCACGGACTGTAACAACAGTATGTAAACATCAGGTATCTGATCATAACCATTCACTATGTTCAAGCTAGTATATGTCTATCTCTCGATTGAGTTTTGTTCTCCCCGGCACCAAGTCCCACCCTGCCTAGCCGGGAGCCTCAATGAATACATCCGGAGGGAAAATTAATCCCACACTTTATATGCCTCAACATTGGGAGTTTTGACGACATTCGGTTCGAGGGTACGACACCCCTTATAGCAAGTGAGATAGCACACACTAATAAGAACAAACTTCAAGTTAAGCCCCGTGCCCATGTTGGGGTAGGGTGGCAGTACGGTAAAGGTTGTCCGGCGAAGACTAGGTTATGTGTCATTTTTGAAAACACCACTTTCTCAAAAATGACCACTTCCACATTCCTCCGGAGAACAAGGATCCGCCTTTTCTCTGGGTTTTTTCCGTAAAGCCTTTGTTTTGTAGAATCACAATTTTAGGGTGTCCACTTAGGGACTAGTATATTTGATGGTAATAAATACCATAGGGTGGCTTATGGGCTTGGTATTACCAAGTTTAACTACTTGCATGATAGTAACCTATATATAGTATAGTAGTAATTTCCACATCAAAAATAGTTTTGATAATCAAGTTTTTGTAAAACTTCAGAGGTAAAACATGCATGATAGATAATGATAAGTATTGTATCATCAAGCATCAGGATGGCTTGCCTGGTATCCCTTGTGTCCCTGGTTTTGGAGTGACTGGAACTTGAAACAGATCTTCACGACACTTCCTTCCTCTTCGTTTTCTAACGTCGTAAAAGGAATAAAGGACACACATTCAGAACCAATCAAGGCAAGCAACCATACATAACAATACATACAGCAAGGAAATCTAATAATAACAAAATCACTCAATTATTAATTGAGGCAAACAATCAAACAATCCTACTTGGCAGAAATGCCGTTTAATAAGACAACTTAAGGTTGGAGGGACATATCTCACAACCTTAATATCATGGATTCAGTGGGTGTGCCACTCTCATACCAAGATATTAATAAACCCAAAATATACTTAGTTTCACAAGGGTGAGACTACTAAAAGTATATAAAACATGCACCACATTAATCATGGCAATGGGTCTATCAACCAAACAACAAAAAGAAAAAGGTAGCTATCTTACTAAGTCTAAATTCACATCAAGAATAAATAAGACACATGATTTGCAAAAGTTACTTTTACAAATCAGTGAGCCTACACAAGTGTAACAAGGTAATAGACTCATCACAAAACACACAATTTCTCATAGTGAGAACAATAGAAACAATGACTAAAAAGGAGGAATCCTATAGACATGCTTCTACTAAGGGTTTGCTATGCAAGCATGCATAAAAAGTAAAATACTAAAATGCAAACAAGGAACCATGTTATCATAATGGTAAATGAAAACATGTCCTTATGCAAGGATACATAAACATCTACCAAACACAGGTTGGCAGGAAAAATAATTTAACACAAAAACTGCTAAGGAAACTAGTACTACTCAAACATGAAGAATCAATGGATGCATCTCAATCAAGTAATTGAAATACAACCAGAGGGTCCATGTCATAAAAATAGGAGTGAAAAACATCTATACTTGCTATAACAAAAATATCCCATTGGATAAAACAAGGTATCATTTTGCAGGGCAACTCCTATATACTAGTGGTAATAAAAAGGGCATTACTAGAGGAATCAAACAACATTCCAAAAATGGAATTTTCCTAGAAAGCCACACATGATTACAACCACTTACAAACAGAAGCATACCCACGTTTGTTTAGCACAAAAATTCCCAAAGCAAAAATACTAGGCACTCATTAGTTATGAAACTACATAAGAGAAATGCATCTAGTTTGGGGAAATAATGTTTCCACCAAAAATGCAATGAAACCAGTGGGTGTTCCACTAGCATAACAAAGCATTAAGAGGTCACAAAGCCTCTGGTCACACTTGACAACAATTAGCAAAAGACTAAACTAGCATCTAGTGCAATAACCATACTAGTAGAAAATAATAGGGTGCAAAAATAAGCAAGGTAATGATACTCATGCTATTGTTTTCACACATGTGAAAACTTTAGGGGTCAAGTACTCATAAAAACCTTATCAAAATGCTACTGGACCTATGGATACAACACAAAAATATGTGGCTCCACAACCACAAATGCTTATGTCAAAAATTCCACACATGAGGGAATTTTTCCATAACAATCTCATAGTCATGACAAAGCTACTCATGCTTTTCTACCAATTCAAATGCAAGATAGCAGAAGTGATAACAACACAATATAAGTACCAACATGGTACTGGATCCAATCAACAATCCAAGTTCTTGCTCATAAATTAATCACTCAAAAATACTATGCAAGTATTTAACTAGGGATAAAACATATGATATTGATATAAATCCTATTTCTTATCAACTCAAGTCCACACATTCTAACATGCTAAAATAGCTAAGTAACACTTGGAAAACAAGTTCACACAACTTTTACATGCTAGAAAGCAATATGGAAACACAAAAATATAATCACACAATTTAATTACCTAAAATGCCAAAATGGCAGAAATATGCAAAACAAGGATCTGTCCACAAAATTTCCTAGGATGCTCTAAAAGTTAAACCCTTCTAGGCTTGGATAGCCCTAAACATATACAAGACCATCCAATTGAGTTTGCATCAAAAATCATTTTTAATTATTTTATAAAAATCACCAAAGTGCTCACTGGTGTTTGCCCAAATTGCATGCCATTTCAAAAATACTTCGAATTTGGAAGCAAGGTTAATTGCTCCTGTTAGGAAATTTCAAGGGAGTTCCAATGCAATTGGCCTCACTTCATTATGAGTTGTGAAATAAAAATGGTGCTCATTTTGGTGTTTCTGGTACCTGTTTCCCAATCATTTTTCATTTCAAAACTATACATCCAAGTGTAGATCTACAAATTGGATGTGGTTTAGATTTAGTTCATTTACCACTGTAAATTTTGGTTTGGTCAAATTCATCCTTTAGATAGGTTTTTAAGCCCAAAAGTAATCATGCACCATTTCTGCAAAAATTAAAAGGAAAAACAATTGTTGTTGGGCCAGATCTACAAACGGGCCGGCCTGGATCCAGATCTACCGCGGCCAGATCTAGCAACTGAGGCTGACTCGCGGGCCAGGGGCAACGCGGCAGCCACGCGAGCAGAGACTCGGCCCCACGGGCCAGTTTGACTTCCTACGCGCGGTCAGGGCGGGCTGACGCGAGCATGACGCGAGGATGGCGTCACTCGCCGGCGGAACGGCTCCGGCGAGCAAAGATCTGGCGTTTCCGTGCATCATTTCGCAATTAACTAGCACCAACACGATGTGCTCGACGAGGGGAACCTCCTAGGGGCTGCGCCGTTTCCAGGGACACGCCGGAGAGCGGCGGCGACGAGGAACTCACGGCGGCCGGACAGCGGCCATGTCTCGGCGTCGATTTAGAGCGAGAGGGAGGGGGAAAAAGGGTCGGGGGGATTCCCCTGCTCACCATGAATGCGCGGGAGGGCTTGGAGAGGACGGAGGAGGGTCGTGGCGGCCGGAATCCGTCGCCGGAGTCCGTCGGGGCCGAAGAAGAAACGGGGATGGCGCGGCGCCTACGGGTCGTTTCGGCCCGATTCCTTCGGCACCGAGGGACTACTCAACGAGGCGGAGATGATGGCGCCAACGGCTGCCGGCGGCGAGCTCCCATTTGGCCGAATCGACGGCGGCCATCTTCCCTAGGGTTTCGGTTTGGACATTTTTAGAGAGAGAGAGTGTGTGTTCGAGGGGGGGAGAGAGAGGGGGCAGGTAGAGACCACAGAGGTGCACATGGGGGTTTTAACCATCTAGCAAGACTTCCACTCGAAGGCAATGGAGCATGGGCAGCCATGCCCTCTACTGCTTGCTACAGGAAGAAGAAGGACAAAGAGTGACTAGGATTACATTTTGGTCCCTAGCAATTACAACAAGGTCCCTGTGCTCTCTGAAAATGGATGTTTTCCCTAAGCAAACAAAGTTATAAATTGAAATCCTTTTGCCCAAAATTCTTATTAGTATAGATGTCCAACATATGTGAAAATTGGCTCATTTGCCTAAACTTGATAATTCAAAGTTGTTCAAATTTGAATTCTTACATAAATGGACATTGAATTTATTAGACTACTTAGGAGCTTCCAAAAATGATAATTTTTGGCACACATTCCTTATTTGATGTGTTCCTTATGTGGTAGAAAATTCAAGTCATTTAGAGTTACTTAATAGAACAAACTTGTTCAAATTTATAAAAGGTGCTGTCTAGAAAACAGGGGTTTTTGGCAACTTAAATTATTCAACAACTTGTGACCTTTTTGTTTTCATCCTTATTTATGCTATAGAGCATGTGGTATTTATTTCATGGCATTTGGAAAAAGTTTGTAGAACAAACTTGTTCAAAATCCCAAATGTTGCTGTGGAGAAAAACCATGTTTTCAGGACTTTAATGGATTCAATTTTTGGTCTCCTCTTGTGTGTGTTCCTTATTTGATATAAGGAAGCAATGGTATGAATTTCAAATCATTTTAAGAAAGTTTCCAATAGTAACTTGTTTGAGTTTTCTGTTTCTGGAAATATTGGAATTTCTATTTAATAAAGCACTTGGCTTTTCTTTAACAATGCTTTGCCAAAATATTTATGTGACTAGGGATAGCAAGTAAATGCTCTCAAATACTTTTGTTTTTAATCTTGCAAGGTTGGAAAAACATTTGATAATATTTTGGCGAAGCATCTAAGAATGCCTCTTTTTCCTGATAATCTTTTATGGAAATTTTATTAAGTGTTTCCTCTTTCTTAATTTGGGACTTGGAATTATATCCAACAAGTATGGGATTCATAAGATGTTTTTGGAAAACTCTTTGATCAATATTTACTTTAGAAAATATTGCCAAGGTCATTGGAACAATATGTTGAATATTTTATTTTTAATTTCTTAGCCTTGTAAGTTTATATAATTAGTTTGTTTAGTTGCACTCAAACAAATACAATCAAAGTTTAATTGTCAAGCCATTAGCAAAACAACTGTGTTAACAGGTGTTCCAAAATTGGGATGTGACACCCAAGCTTATGGTCTTCACCATCCTTGGATGGCTCTGTGTGCATCTCCTCTACGCCATGTGAAAAGACTTCAAAACACTGTTTCTCCCATCTCTTTTCTGTGGGGTGACATTAGTAGGCACAAAACAATTTAATTTCTTGATGCTTGAAATCCTTAAACAATAGTGTGAAACATGTACATAAAGTATATAATGTTGTATTCCTTCTCATAAACTCAATTGGATAAAATAAATATTGAACTTAAAAGTTCAAAGAATGCATAAAACAAAATGGGACGGTTTCTGTCCAGAAAAATAGCAGTAGAAAAATGCATTTTTTACCCCACCTAAATTTGTAAAAAAAGAAAACATTCACGCTAACAGAGGATGAAAAGTTGCAAATACAGTTAAAATTTCAGTTCATTTGGAGTTACAGAATAGAAATGAAAAATCATACCGTGCACAGATTCGTGGTGGAATAAAATCTCCGAATACACATGCAACTTTTTCAAAGCAAAACGGGTAAAACTTGGCACTTTATTAAATATTACAGAAATGAAACTAAAAACTAAGTCTATTGTTACAGCAAGAGGACACAAAGAAAATCAAAAATAAAAACAACCAGGTTGCCTCCCGTAAATCGCTTTCTTTATAGTCATGTAGCTAGGATTCTTACTTGGTACCAAGATGGGTGGAGTGAGGTGGCTTAGCATCCCCAAGCTTGAATTCTTGTACTTATTTGATATATATCGGGTGATCCTACGGGTAACATCCCCAAGCTTGAATGTTTGTCTCTCTTGATCTTTGTGCATCACCCTCAACTCTTCCACTTGAAAATTCTCTTTACACAAAACTCAACATAAAACTTGATTAGAGGGGTTAGTGTATCCATAAATTAAATACTCATAGGTATAGAAAACACATATAATGAGTTTATTCTAAACAATAACTACTGTTACTAAGCTTATGTTTTGCTCTTTGATCAAAATAACCACACAAAACATAGTAATGAAACTAATGCAAAATAAAGACATAATCTGTGAAAAACTGGACATCCTGAAAGGAGCTAATTTTTAGAGGCACTTATGTTGCTCAAATCAGAAAACTTTGACCTAACGAAATGTGTAATAATACCTAAATATTGCTGTCGTAAAATATGAGCTCAAAATTCCTCTATTGTGATTTTTAAAAAAGTTCGTGGTGAAGCTTATGAATCTGTTTTCTAGACAGAATATCACTATTCATTGATCCTAGCTCTCAAATAGGACCATCATCTAAATCATCATCATATAGAATATCTAAACCAAATTCTTCATCACTTTCAAAGCTATTATCAATAATAATATCATTTTGAATGTGTTGATCATCATCAGAATCAGAATCAAAAGATCATGGTGAGTAATGATATGGGCAATCCTCTAATACCTTTTCCTCTTCTCTCTATTCTTCTTGTTCCTGCAAACCATTAGATCTCTCCTTGATAGAAACAATATTGTTATAATATTCAAGGATATAGGTATTCTTACAAAAGAGTTTCAAGAGTTTTTCAAGTGTTGTAGCAAGTCTTGGTGTGAGGCTACGAGCTTTATCTATATTAAACATAACTATCTCAAGAATTCCCATTACAATAGCAAATTCCTCGGCTGCCTTCATATCAGTGTTCATAATTTCATTATTATAGTAAGAGACAATTATAGGCATAGTCTCAAGCTTGCATTAAAATTTAAGATGCTTAGGATATTGATCTATGCGGCAAGATACATTAAACCCGTCACATAATCCATGGCCAATTACATTTAATGCTTCCATTATAAACCTTTTTTGATCAACGCTAATTGATTCAAACATAGGGGGTTGAATAAATACGTGACTCATAAATTCCATGAACATAACAAATGAACTAATTTTTTTTTCCAGATAAGGAGAGTATAAACCGATACATAACTAAAACTAAAGCGAATGAGAAACTCACAACCAAAAAAGTTGATTCCAAGATATAAAACAAGATAAAATAAATCTATAGTCTAGTGCACACAATAATAGAAACTTAAGCGCTACGCTCCCCAGCAACGGCGCCAGAAAAGTACTTGATAACCCCAAGAGCAGGTGATCACTATAGTACCTCTCAATGTGGAAGTAGGGTATTGATCCGCTGGAGCAAGAAGGAAAGTTATCTATTCCCTACAACTAAAGTGTCACACATTTTAGTGGATTATGCACTAAACAAGTTTAAAGAACAAGATGGTTGATTTAATGGATGGAATTTTAATGTAACAAAACAAGAATGTAGAAGTGTCCCAATCCTCTTCAATGCAAGAGGACAAGACAATGGTTTTCTCTTATAGGAACAATGGACAAGGCTTCATGGGTTCACTCGATCCTCTCTCTCCCATTTATGGTGATTATCATGTTATAGATAAAAAGTACACACAATTGTCATGCTTTAATGGTAAACTTCTATGATGGCTACATGTCCTGAAACACATAGTTGAAAGAAATAATCATTTGTGTTGCTAGGTCACCCTCGTAAGGCTAGCGTGGTTTGCTGTCACTCCCACATTATACTGCTTCCTTTTTACCACCAGATAAAGGATGTTGGGCGGTACTTTATCACGCAATACCTATTCCTATGTCACATTGGCCATCACGTACCCACATACATCATACTTCTTAATGGACAATATTCTAAACACCAGTGCAATGATTAATATTTTGTGTGCATGACTACATATCTCTGATCTATCTACACTTGGTGGTGTCAATCACCTCATGACATGGATAAACAAGGCATTATGCATAAATCAAACCATCATGCATCATAGAATATCTCCGAAGGATGACAAGTCATAAAAGATCCAACACAATAGAAAATTCATAACAAATATCATCTCATACCACAATATACACCATAGGAATTACATAGATAGATCCATACTCATGCAAGGCACATCATATGGACTTCAACAATGATCATACATAGAGAGATTAGATCAAGTTACCACCACAAACCCAAAGTCAGGGGGTGGACTAATCCCCCTTGATCATGGTGACGATGGTGGAGAGGTTGGAGAAGATGGTGACCACCCCGGTAGTGCCCCGCCGGAGTTTTCCCCTCCAATCTGCTCCTCCTAGTCTTCTCTTATGTGGTTTTGTGTTTCTGCAGCGCTCCCTTCCAAAAGCCATCGTGGGACTATTTTTATAGTCGTTTTTAGGTCAAGACGAAGACACGGAGATGAAAAAGGACGACATTGGAGCAATGAGGCGGGGGGGGGGGGGGGTGGGGGTGGAGGGGGAGAGAGGTCCTCTCACGCGGCTATGGAATCTGGCCGCATGGGACCCCCAAAAATCCTCCTCGAACTTCTTTTTGTGCACTTCCTTGGCTCCTACACTTTTTATTTTCTAAAAAATGGTCCCCGCAAAATATTAGGTAATTTGTACATCGTTTCGGTCCCTGAAACATCAAAATATAGAAAATAAGGTTTTCTGCTAGTGCAGGGTTAATTCCAGAACAATAGGGGAACTGTGAAATACTTCCAAAATCAATATAAAACAATGATATAATCTTTATATGATGCAAATATGATTGAAATATAAGTAATACAATGCAAAGTTCATGTATGGATTTTACATGCATCAGTGCATGATGGCTGACGTTGGTAAACCCCAAGAGAAAGGTTGTGAAGAGTGCAGCGGCAAGTTTTCCCTCAGAAAGAAACTAAGGTTGAATCGACCAGTAGGAGAAAGAAATCGCTTCTGAAGGTTGACGGAGCTGATGTTGGCAGGGCGAACTACTGGTTCAGCAGAAACGTGGAACCTACACAACACAATCAATTCACTTTGCCCCAACGAAGCAGTGAGGTTGTCAATCTCACCGGTTTTGCTGAAAACAAAGAGGTTAAACGTATGGTGTGGAAAACAGTAGGAAAACAATAGTAATAGTGTGAAAAAGCGATTGCAGTGGTTGTGTTCTCAGTATGACGAAAATGGACCGGGGTCCACAGCTCACTAGTGGTGTCTCTCCATAAAATATAGATAGCATATGTGGTAAACAAATTACAGCTGGACAATTGACAGATATTAAGACATGCATGACATGATGATTACTATGTGATTCATGCAGGTATTACAACAAGACTCATAGACCGTTATCCAACTGCATCTATGACTAATAATCCACCCTCAGAAAGTCATCCGAGCAAACCTTGGGTATCAAGTTGCAAGCAACAGATAATCGTATTAAGAAAAGTGTGTAATGTAAACAATGTAAACATCGTTGTTTTCTCCCTAATGGCAATAGCACATCCTACATTCTTCATGTTTCTGTCACTCAAGCACAAATGCAAGAGAGGCATGCAACCACTACCGAGCATAAATACCCCCTCTTGGATTTACTAGCATCTACTTGGCCAGAGCATCTACTAACAACAGAGAGCATGCAAGATCATAAATAACACACACATGAATCAAACATGATAGATTGTAATCACGAAACCTAGCATTCAATTCATCGAATCCCAGCAAACACAACATGTAGCATTACAATAAGATGATCTTGATCATGTAGGGCAGCTCACAAGATCTAAACATGAGGCATAAAGAGGAGAGAACAACCATCTATCTACTGCTATGGACCCATAGTCCAAGGATGAACTACTCACGCGTGATTCTGGAGGCAAGCATGGTGGTGTAGAGCCCTCCGGTGATGATTTACCCTCCCGGCAGGGTGCCGAGGAGAGCTCCAGAACTAGGGTTGACAATGACGGCGGCTGCGGGTGTTTTTCGTGGAAAAGGCTTCTGTTTTTAGGGTTAACCTCCCGAGAGGTATAAATAGGCGAGAGGGAAATGTCGGTGGACGGCCAGGGGGCCCACACCACCCCTGGGCGCGGCCAGGGGGACCGCGCCGCCCTATGGTGTGGGGCCCCTGTGGCCCCCCTTCGGGTCCCCTCCGGACTCCGTGTGCGCGACATATTTCTAAGACCTCCAGGCTTAGAATCGTCCAATTCCGAGAATATTTCCAGAACAACATTTATGAAACTAAAAAAACAGCAGAAAACATGAATTGGCTCTGTGGCATCTTGGCAATAGGTTAGTCACAGAAAATCAATAAAAATGGCATAAAGTGTATAGCAAACATGCAGCATATAGCATGAAAACAACTTGGAACATTAGAAATTATGGATACGTTTATGACGTATCAACATCCCCAGGCTTAGTTCCTACTCGTCCTCGAGTACGTAAACGATAAAAACAAATAATTTCTGAGGTGACATGCTACCAACATAAACACTATCATCAAAATTGTAAAAGCAAATGTAAGACGAGATCATAGGACTTTAAACACAGGCATGATGGATATAATTCTAACAATGAAACTTAGCAATCACTTTGCATCATGAAAAGTAACACAAATAGAAGATCATGAATAATAATGCACTTGAAAGTTATACGTTTGTTTCGAGCATAAAGAAAACATAGCAAAGTGATATTTCTCTTTTCCTTAAGAGTGGGGCAAAACATAAATGCCAGGATACCTTCACAGTTTTAGTGGAAGACTACAAAAAATAACCGGAGAGCAATTAATAACATGGTATGAATCAATCAATAATAATTTTTGGAACATATGCACATTAAACTCAGAATGGCAGCTACTCTCTCTCAACTGTGCATATAGTAAGAAGATGGAGACTCAACATAAAAGTAAAATAAAGACCATTCGCAGAGGGAAGCAGCGATTACTCATGTGCTAGAGATTTTTATTTTGATAAAAAGAGGTATTGAAAATATTTATTTAGAGAGGTGTATGCTTATGTCAACGAATGGCAAACACAAAATACAATACGTCACAAGACAACTAGACTTATCAAGAGCGGCTCCTGTAGAATGACGCAATTGGGGTAAAAGGTCATCCCTCTTTCTCTTTTGTTTACACAATTATGCTTTGACTGATAAATCAGGGGCAAAAATAGTGAAGAGAATTTGTTGTAATTAAGTTTGGGGCTGGGCACCCTGCTGCCATCTCTTCTAGCAATTGGATAAGCGGATGAAGCCAATAGTCCACGCGTGTGAAGTCCAATCAATAAGTGAGATAAAGATTATCTATTCATGTCCTCGTGAGCTAAAACAGGGGCACACAACAGGAATAATTTTGGAAGTTTTAAAGGTAACACATGAGCAATTTACTTTGGAGTGGCGGTTAAATACCACATGTAGGTAGGTATGGTGGACACATTTGGTATACTTTGGTTTTTGGGAGTTGGATGCACAAGTAGAGATCATACTTAGTACAGGTGGAGGCTAGCAAAGACTGGGAGCGACAAATCAAGAGAGCATAATGGCCATAATCATGCATAGCGACAAAACCATTATTAATCAAAGCATAAATGGTATTACAAGTAAAAAACTAAATGATCATAGAGTCTATAAGTGACTGATTTGTAGTCATAAACATGGTTTAAGCATGGCCAAGTCAACCAAATAAAGCATTCAAAGGAGAACACCACAAAATTATGCTTCAATGTGATAAAAACAACTCACGATTCTTTCAATGGCACATTAAGCACTCTCACATATTTGAGACAAGTCATGTTACAAAAATAACTACTAGTCATAGAATCAAAATAACATCTAACATGACATGAAAAAGTCTAGCCGTAGTCTATACGAGCTTCCTTTTGCACCGTTATATCATCTACAACATGCAACATTTTCTATTTCCATCAAGCACCATTCAATATATATTTTAAAACAAACACTCCAAATGACAGATAAATGAAACAATAGAGTACTAATACTACTCTACTAAAACTAACAGCTTTGAATAAGAGATGCATGAAAAAGATGAGCTAAAAGGATTGCAACAGCTAGAAGAGAAACTAAGAATACGAGCATAACGAGTATTCATATAAAAAGCAAAGCGTGTCTCTCTCCCACATAAGAATTCTAGGTTCCAACTATATTTATTTCATCAAGGAAAAAAAAGAAAAAAAAAGACGCTCCAAGTAAAATTCATATGATGTGACCGAATAAAAATATAGTTTCACTAGAAGTGACCTGATAATTTGTTGATGAAGAAGGGGATTCCTTGGGCATCCCCAAGCTTAGACGGTTGAGTCTTAGAATTTGTTGGGATTAACCACGGGGGCATCCCCAAGCTTTGGCTTTACACTCTTCTTGATGACATTATATCACCCTCTTCTCTTGTCCCATGAAAACTTCCTTCACACCACACTCAAAGTAATTCACATTAGAGGGTTAGTGCACAATAAAAAAATTCATGTGTTCTGCATGGTCACAGGAGTTATTAATACTTTTAAACATTATCTACAGCCACTGATGTTTCGTGAAGCAAAGAAATCCATTCGACATAGTAAAAGAGAGAATGCAAGTATAAAGGCAGAATCTGTCAAAACGAGAACAGTCTGTAATGACGAATTTTTTCAGGGCACTTATGTTGCTCAAATCGAAAAACGTAAAGAACAAAAAAGTTTTGAAATTAGATGAGGAATAATCACAATTATTTTCTAGTCATTTTGATATTTCTGTGGTTTTATACGGAATTTATGGTGGACAGCAGAAATGTGTTTCCTACGCAGAAATCCAAAACTAACACCAAATTTCACTAGAAACTTTACTTGGCACAACTAATACATGAAAATAAATACACAAAGAAGTTTCTACATAATTATACAACACCTTGACTCAAAGAAAACAGATAAAAACAAAGCAAAATTAAAAACATGGGTTATCTCCCAAGAAGTGCTTTTCTTTAACGCCCGACAGCTAGGGATAGAAAGAAAGAAGATGCTCACCTAAGAAATATGAATTAAACAGAGAGAATCAAGAAGAAAGTATAAAACAAATTTAAGTCTACCCCACTTCCTATGCATAGGAATCTTGTAAAGAAATAAATTAAAGAAGCTCAAACTAGAAATCATGGGAAGGTAGAACAAGAGCAATTTCAAAACTTTCAACAAAAAGAGAGGTGTTTTAGTAACATGAAAATTCCTACAACCATATTTTCCCCTCTCATAATAATTTTTAGTAGCATCATGAACAAACTCAACAACATAATTATCACATAAAGCATGTTTGTCATGGTCTAAAAGCACATAATTCATATCAAGCTAAAAAAATAGTGGGATCAAAACTAAAAATAAAGACCTCTTCTTTCTGTGTTTTAGCAATAGCAAAACAATATGATTGGTCACTCTTAAAAGGTATGGGAGACATTATAGAAATCCTATTTTCAGTAGCATTATAATTTATAACCTCAACTAACATAGGACCATCATCTAGAGCATTATCATATAAATTTTGTAAACAAAATTGCTCGTTATCATGCATATCAATAGTTGGAATAAACAGAGGATTATCATAAATAACAGTAGCATTATCATTCTCACAAGTTTCATTCATAGTAGTATCAAGGTCACAAGTATAGAAAGCATCAATTTCATCAAAAAAGATTATTTCAAAAGAATCAATAGGATTATCACAATTATCACTATAACACTCATCTTCCTTTGGTAAGCATGGAGGGCAATCAAATAAGGTATAAGTTAAAGAGTTACTCTCGTTGGGAGGTAGAAATGGGTAGATCCATTCTTCCCCCTCTTGGTCATCACTCTCCTCCTCCTTTTCATCCAACGAGATTCCATATTTAGCAATTTCTTCTTCCATAGGCTCTTGCAAGGCATTAGTCTCCTCCTCTAGGGGAGAGCATCTATTAAGATATTTAATTATGTAGTAATTACAATCCTTGTAATCTTTAAAGAAATATTCAAGTATAGCCTAAATCTCGTATTTATAAGGTGCATCATCAATACTTTCAAGCAAATAGGCAATTTCGAATGCACCCTTCCAAGCAATAAATTCCTCAATTTGTTCCACATCATAGAACTCACAATTTCACTTAACATAAGAAGATATGATAACATTATCATTATACTCACATTGAAAAGGGAGGTGTTTATACCTCCTACTACAACAAGATTTATCAAAGCAATAAGTAACATTACAAGTAGAGCACAAGTTTTTAGCATAGTTATGCAATTTATTAATTTGCTCCCATAAGTGTATCCCTTTTTGTGACAAGCGGTGTGCCTTATAATATTTTTGTTGATATTCCGTGAACCCACCTTGCCAATAAGATCTAGTTTCAAAGAAATCAACCATTGATAGCAAGCATGATAAAGCAAGTAAAAAGCAAAGACATGACTAGACATAAAGGTAACTTTAAATAGCAACAATTTTTTGTGTGTGTTTCGATATAGAGAAGAAAACAAGACAAAATAAAATATACTAAGCAAAAATAAAACAAAGTAAAGAGATTGGAAGTGAGAGAATCCCCTTGCAGAAATCCTCTTTCTCCCCTGCAACGGCACCAGAAAACTTGTTGATGAATGACGTTGGTAAACCCCAATAGAAAGGTTGTGAAGAGTGCAGCGGAAATTTTTCCCTCAGAAAGAAACCAATGTTGAATCGACCAGTAAGAGAAAGAAATCACTTCTGAAGGTTGATGCAGCTGATGTTGGCAGGGCGCACTACCGGTTCAGCAACAACGTGGAACCTACACAACACAATCAATTCACTTTGCCCCAACAAAGCAGTGAGTTTGACAATCTCACTGGTTTTCCTGAAAACAAAGAGGTTAAACGTATGGGGTGGAAAACAATAGGAAACAGTAGGAAAACAATAGTAACAATGTGAAAACAGTGATGGGAATGGTTGTATTATCAGTATGAGGAAAATGATCGGGGTCCACAGTTCACTAGTGGTGTCTCTCCATAAAAGACAGATATCATGTGTGGTAAACAAATTACAGCTGGGCAATTGACAGATATTAAGAAATGCATGACATGATGATTACTATGTGATTCATGCGGGCATTACAACAAGACTCATAGACCGTTATCCAACTGCATCTATGACTAATAATCCACCCTCATAATTTCATCCGAGCAAACCTTGGGTATTAAGTTGCAAGCAACAGATAACCGCATTAAGCAAAGTGCGTAATTTAAACAATGCAAACATCATTGTTTTCTCCCTAATGGCAACTGCACATCCCCCGTTCATCACGTTTCTTTCACTCGAGCACTAATGCAAGGGAGGCATGAACCCACTATCGAGCATAAATACTCCCTCTTGGAGTCACTAGTGTCGCACCCGGACTTCTAGAGGATACTCGCAGTTCCGTTGAACAGTAGTTGATTGGATTACGGGGCTTACCGGCACCCGCATCTCTTACGAGTAGGCCAACACACGTATGTGTGACAACCAACCACTATCTGTTCATCGTCTACGTAAACCATCCCATAGAAATCAGGATACTACCATTGACGTACTTCATACCATACACACATGGTACGTCAACGGCGTTTAACAGAATGATAGCACAACATATCTCTAAGACCCAAAAGATTGAAATAAGTTGCAAATAGCTCTCGCTAGAGCAGAGATAGCAAATACAATCATCCAGAGGACACATGTCCCAACACAACATCATTACATCTCAGCGGAAGCATTCAAAGGGTCTGAGTACAGACAAATCCAAATAGGCTTAAGAAGCCGGAAAACGAAAAGACGGAGCCCATCCACGATGTCTCGGATCCTGCCCAGGTCCGCTATCTACTCGTCAGCAGCCTCGTCAAACTCCACGTAGTAACCGTCACGGGGATCCTCGTAAGCGTAGTCTGCGGAAACCACAGCCCCAAAGGGGGTCAGTACATAAACGTACTGGCAAGCAAGACTCACAGTTCACCAAAGTGTAACCCGTCAACACCAAGCACAGATGCTTTGGGTTCAACGGAAGAAAGGGTGATACAAAAGATGCGGCAGCTGGCTGCACTAACCAACTACAGAACATGATACAACTTCCGGCTAACAGAAAGGGGATAAGATAGTGTATCGCAACCAACTATAACTAACCACCAAACAAACCCATCCTGGATCTCGCCCCTTATCCAAAGAAGCAATCCGAGGATAACTCACACAGTTGGATTAATGATGGGTCAAGTTATTGTGTCAATAAGACTATTACTAGTCAAGTTAGCATTAGTTAGGTGTAAGTTGTTCTGAGTACTTGTTAGCCAGTACTTTCACCAAGTCAACCATAACCGCGTAAAACACGGCTTCTCGAGAAGATTTAACCCTGCAGGGGTGCACCAATTTGGCCGTACACGTAAGAATCTCCCGCCAGGCGGGAATCAAACCCACCAAGCGAGGCACTCAACACAACTCAACTCTTCTTCGCATCAAGCCCAAAGAACCACGTGCTGTGCGTGTGCGGCTAATCGAGCCCCCACGAAGAAAAGGGGGACCCTCATAGCACTGGAAGACCACGCCGCTCTAAATGCCGACTACAAAAGTTTCCACCCTGGCCTCGGGCTCGTACCTGCATATGCATGCATCAAATGGAAAGCCCGAACTAAGTGTGGCGATTTGGACGAGATGCGAATCGAATCAAATTGAGGGGGGCGCCCATACACGCTTCCCACATGCGGATAGTGCGCTCATCATGGATCAGTAGACAAGACCCTTTTCCTAATTAGGGTCGACACTAGCAGGCCTCAAAACCACGCCGGGCCTCCTGCCGGTGCCTTATCATCAAATTATTATTACCCAAAACATTAACATGATAGTTGTTTAAACAACGAGCCCCAGAACATAATAAATTTGGTAACAGAAGTAACGGACAGCAGACTCGAGCATAAACAACCCTAAGCATGCTAGTAAGACACATGCAACAAGCAATGGGGTTATAGGTGTGGAGGTGAGGCTATATCAGGTATACATGATAACATGTGATAGGATCGAACACAAGCAACGATTCATAAGGCTAGCAGGATAGACAACGGAAAGTATCGGTATCCAGTGTGGAAAGGAACACAATGGTTCTTGTGAGTGAATACTTGCCTGCAAACTCAGCAGCCTGGTACTGAGCTAGATCCTCAGAAGGGGTGTCGTAAGTATCGTCTGTCTCAACGTCGTCGTCTATCCGAGAAGAAGCAAACAAACAATGCAGAAAGATAAACAATCAATATCATGGCATAGTGCACAATCATGGGATGATGCATGTCAAGTTAATGGATGCATCAAAATAAACTAGCTGACATGGTAACACAATTTAAATGGACCCATATGCAATTTGAGTTGCATATGAAAAGCCCAGGAATTTTGGTTGAAATAATTGTTTTACAACTAACCAACAGGTGAAAGTGGTTTAGTATGATGCATGGATGAGGAAAACAGAAAAATAACAACAATAGAATCAATTGGAAATAAGGTTTTCCAAGTTTGAAATTTTATTTATTAAGTTAGGGAATTTTGGTTCCTTAAAGGTGTTACACAAGCATTTGTTGTTTTCAGCAATTTAAATTGTTCAAAACAAATAACAAAGTTCATATTTGAAAAGAACATAAAATTTTAGGTGGATTACATGTTTCAATTATTGAAAAAGGAATTATAATGATTTAATTATGAATTAAACAAGTTTAAACAAGATTTAATTGAATTTAAAACAAGTATGGATATTATTTGAATTTTTATTTGTTCAAAACATAAATTCAAATTCATATTTGAAAATGTTATACTTTTCTAGTTTGAAAACATATTTTATAAGTTCAAAAATATTTTAATTTGAGCAAGTTAGGAATTTAGCAAATTTAAATGATTTAAACAAGGTTTAAATTATTTAAGCAATTTTAATTATTCAAAACATGAAACAAAATTTATATTTGGAAAGATGGTTCAAAATAGCATGGAAAATATATTTTATTTGCATTATTTGGATTAAGTATGAATTAGTTATGCAATTATACAAATTTCAAATGAATTGTTTGAATTTGAAATTTGAATGCATTTGAATTATTCAAAACAGAATACAAATGTTATAAACAGGTAGAGAATTAAATTTGGTTCAATAAACATATTTTATTTTTATTATTTGGACTTATAAAATAAAAGTTATTAGCAATTTAGAACTAGGGACCAATCTGTGAATAAAAAGGATTTAATTTGAAAATAGAAAAGCTGAAAACAAATGTTACTCTGCAGTGGCTAGCCACTGCCACTGGCAGAGGGCCCCTGGGGCCAACGTGGACGCACGCGTGGCAGCACTGCCACACAGCAGCTGACAGGGGGGCCACCCTGTCAGTGCGCTGCGCAAAATGTTGGTTTATTCCGCGGGCGCCAGGACTCGAACCTGCGCCACGCTGCGCGCGCGCAAGCACTGCAACCAGTGCGGTGTGCGTTCGTTTCTGTCAGTATACGCGACGCTGACAGGATGAGGTTCAGTTTCGTAACTGAAATTTTAACTAACGAACGCGTTTCTGAACTTTGACAGGGATCGTTGCCGGCGGCGAGCTGTGGCCGTGCGTGGGTGCTCGCCGTGCTGCTGGGGCTAGGGTGGTGCAGCGTGCGCATCGTGCGTGTGCTTGTGCCAGAGAGGAAGGAGGAGAGGGAAACGACTGCTCACCCTCGTCGTGGAGGTAGCAGAGGCGCGGGGCAGTTGCTGTCGCGGGCGGCAAGGGAGAGGTTGGCGGCGGCGTTGTGGAGCTTCCTCGGGGCTGCTGGGGTGTCGACGATCTTGAGGAAGGTGTGGCGGTTCGATCCCCGCAGAAAGCCAGGGAGGAGGAGCACTGCAGCGGCGGCGGGCATGGTGGATTCAGAGGTGGGCTCTCCGGTGAGGTTGCAGAGGTGGGGGATCGCGGCGGAGAGAGGGAAAATGGAGGCGCAGCTCGAGGGAGGAGGGAGGTAGGTAGCTAGGGCAAGCTCGGGGGGCCTAGGGGGTATCTTATAGGGGCTAGGGGGCGCTGCTGGCCGTCGGCGCGTGACGGCGTCGACGTGGCGCCGGTGGATGGCCTTCCGTACTGCGGGAAGAAAGAGAGGGGGGAGGAGCGAACCGGTACGGGCCAGGAAAAGAAAAGGGGTGGGCTGGGCTCGCGGGGGGCACAGCCCACTGCCTCTCTCCCCCTCGTTTTTCTTTTTAAAATTTCTGTTTTCTTTTTTTTTGCTGAAAAGTAATAGGAAGAAAAAGATGAGATTTTGGGCTAGGAAAAATTTAGAAAAAATTTGGTATAGTTTAAATATGTAATAGCAACCACTTGACCAGTTTTGTTTTCCAAAAAGTTCAAAAACTTGCTGTTTGTAAAAATGGTTCAAATTTGAATGAATTTGAGTTAAAGTGATTATTGAAACAAAATTTTAAATAGGGTGCACATATGGTTTAAATGGAACAATAGGATTAGAATGTTTTGGTAATTTTCATAACTTCAAATTGGGTGCTGTTTGTAAACTTATTTGAATTCGAAAGTAATTTAGAATTAAGTGGATTATTAAAGAACAATTTAATAGTTGATCTTTTTATTTTTCATGGAAACAAAATGGATGTTTTTGATTGAACCCTTTTAATTGGAAAGTTGTAACATAACAAGTATGAAACAAAACATTTGAATAATGTTTGAATTTTCAATTGTGAAAACAGAGAAAAACAGATGCAAACCAAATGAAAACAAATGCAAACAGAGGAATGAGTATGATGACATGATGCAAAACTTTAATAAAACAAGAAACAAACATGCTAGGGGTGGTTTTTCATACTTGGGATGTTACAAAACGCCCCCCCTTGAAGGAATCGCGCCCCGAGATTCCTACTGAGAAAGGAAAAGGTCTGAATACTTCTTGCGAAGATCCTCTTCGGTCTCCCACGTTGCCTCTTTATGAATGATGCGACCACTGTACTTTCAAGAACTTGGTGCTCTTGTTGCGAGTCTTACGCTCGGTCTCATCGAGAATACGAACAGGGTGCTCCTCATAAGAGAGATCATCTTGATGTTCAATGGAATCATGATCAACTGCACGATCTGGATCTTTGAAACACGTCTTGAGCTGTGACACGTGAAACACATCGTGCACCTTGGATAGTTTTTCTGGAAGTTCAAGACGATAGGCATTTTCCGCACGCCTTGAGAGAATGTTGAAAGGACCAATGTATCTTGGTGCAAGCTTTCCTTTCACACCAAAACGATGAGTCCCTCTGAGGGGAGTTACACGGAGATATGCCTTGTCACCAGGTGCATAGATCATATCCCTGTGCTTGTTGTCATAGTAGCTTTTCTGACGAGACTGAGCAATCTTGAGATTGTCACGAATGATGCGAACTTTCTCTTCGGCTTCCTTAACAATGTCAGGGCCTAAGAGTGAACGTTCACCAGCTCCAGACCAATTGATTGGACTCCTGCATCTGCGGCCATAGAGTGCTTCAAATGGTGCCATGCCTAGGCTTGCCTGGAAGCTGTTGTTGTAGGAGAATTCAGCATATGGAAGGCAATCCTCCCATTTCATGCCAAAAGAGATACCACATGCTCTGAGCATATCCTCGAGAATCTGATTGACTCTTTCGACTTGCCCCTGAGACTGAGGGTGATAAGCTGTGCTGAACAGAAGTTTGGTGCCCAATGCTTCTTGAAAGCTTTTCCAGAAATGAGAAGTGAATATGCTTCCACGGTCTGAGCTTATTTCCAATGGAACACCATGAAGAGGAACAATCTCTGCTGTGTAGAGCTCTGCTAACTGGCTAGCTGAGATTGTTTCTTTGACAGCAAAGAAGTGAGCTACCTTAGTGAGACGATCAATGACAACGAAGATTGCATCGTTTCCCTTCTTGGACTTTGGAAAACCAGTGACGAAGTCCATTTCAATCATGTCCCACTTCCACTCAGGGATTTTCAGAGGTTGTAGAAGACCGGCTGTTTTCTGATGGACTGCCTTAACACGTTGACAAACGTCGCATTCAGAAACGTATTGAGCAATTTCACGTTTCATGCAAGGCCACCAATACAGGGTCTTGAGATCCTGGTACATCTTTGTACTTCTAGGGTGGATGGAGAGAGGATTTTCATGAGCCTCCTTGAGAATAACATCTTTGAGACTTTGAACTTGAGGAACTGCAATGCGTCCTTCGAAGAACACAGTTCCCTTGTCATCAATTGAGAAGGACTTAAATTTCTCTTTGCCTTCTTTGATATGCTCTACCATCTTCTTGATTTCAGCATCACGAAGTTGTTCAGAACGAATCTTATCCTCGAGAGTTGGACTGGCTGTCAAGCTAGCAAGATAGCCTTGAGGAACAAGACCAAGGTTCAGCTTCTGGAATTCTTCATGAAGAGGAGGTTGGATTTCCATGATCATGAGATTATTGCAATACGACTTGCGACTGAGAGCATCAGCCATAACATTAGCCTTGCCTGGAGTGTAAGAAATGGTGAGATCAAAGTCTTTAATATTTTCAATCCATCTCCTTTGCTTGAGGTTTAGATCTGGTTGAGTGAAGATGTATTTCAGACTCTTATGATCGGAAAAGATTTCAGTGCGATTACCCAACAAGTATTGCCTCCATTTCTTGAGGGCAAACACAACTGCTGCAAGTTCTAGGTCATGTGTGGGATAGTTTTGCTCATGTGCATTCAACTGACGTGAAGCATAAGCCACAACTTGACTTTCTTGCATAAGAACTGCACCTAGACCTTGGAGAGATGCATCACAGAATATCTGGAAAGGTTTGGTAGTATCTGGGCCAACCAGAACTGGTGTAGAAGTGAGTTTAGTCTTCAGGAGATTGAAACTTTCATCACATTGTGGAGACCAAACGAACTTCTTGTCCTTCTTTGTGAGATCAGTTAGAGGTTTGGCAATCTTGGAAAAGTTTTGGACGAAACGACGGCAATAGCTAGCCAAGCCAAGAAAACTTCTGACTTGCTTCACCGTCTTAGGAGGTTTCCAATCAACAATTGCTTTAACCTTTTCTAGATCAATGGCTATACCCTTGGCAGAGATGACATGACCAAGGTAAGCAACTTCTGGAATCCAGAACTCACATTTGGAGAATTTGGCATATAGACGATGCTCGCGAAGTTTCATGAGAGTGAGACGAAGGTGTTCTTCATGCTCTTCCTTGGATTTTGAGTAGACAAGAATGTCATCAAGATATACCACAACGAACTTGTCGAGGTATTCATGGAAGACAGAATTCATGAGTCGAGAGAATGTTGCCGGTGCATTGGTGAGACCAAAGGACATGACGGTCTATTCATATAGACCGTACCGAGTGGTGAAAGCTGTTTTTGGAATATCTTCCTTTCTGATCTTTATTTGATGGTAACCCATTCTCAAGTCCAACTTGGAGAATATTGAGGCTCCAGCAAGTTGATCTAAAAGATCATCGATACGAGGAATTGGATACTTGTTTTTGATGGTTTTCTCGTTAAGAGGACGATAGTCAACAACGAGTCTCTTTGTTTGATCCTTCTTTGCAACGAACAGAGTTGGGCAACCCCAAGCGGAAGAACTAGGTTGAATGTAACCTTTCTCCATGTACATATCGATTTGCTCCTTCAACAATTTCAGTTCAGGAGGAGCTATCTTGTATGGATGCTTAGAGATTGGAGCAGTACCTGGTTCAAGCTTGATCACGAACTCAACTGCTCTGTCCGGAGGCATCCCTGGCAACTCTTCTGGAAAGACGTCAGGGAATTCACAAACCACCGGAACATTTTCGAGTAGAGGTAGAGGTTTAGCATCGAGGGTGTACAGCTGAACAGAACTTGATTCATTTGGAGAATAGACTATCTGGCCAGAAGGGTGGAACAAAGTTATTGAGTTCTGAGCACAGTCAATCGTAGCTTTATTGGCCTTCAACCAATCCATGCCAAGAATGACATCCATGTCAGAATTTCCAAGCAGTATGAGAGAAGCTAGGAATATGTGGCCTCCAATTAGGATCTGATTTTCATGACTGATCTTGGAAGTTTGCATAGTTGCTCCAGGGGAGTTTACTACTAGCGGGGAACCCAAACCAACAAAAGGTAGTTTAACTGCTGTCGCAAAGATCTTTGACACGAAAGAATGCGATGCTCCGGTATCAAACAACACTTTAGCTGGAAAAGAGTTTACGGGGAATGTACCGAGAACGACGTCAGGAGCTTCCTCAACTTTGTCGATCTTGACATGATTCGCCCTTGCGGTCCTCCTGACAGGCCTGTTGTTGGAGTTGAAGGCTTTAGCCGGGGGAGCACGCACCATTTCCTGGTTTGTGTTGGGACGAGGTGGTGGTGGAGGTAGCTGCCTCTGCGTGCACTTGTCAGCGTACTGCCCCGTCTGCTTGCACTTGTAGCAAGTGACGACACGACGAGTATCTGGCCTTGGCCGCCCCATTGAAAACCTCTGACCATGCATCTGAGATGGGTTGGGTGGGCGGGGAGCAAAGCCTGGAGAAGCTTGGGCATATGGAGCCCTAGCGACAACACCATTTGGCACCCAGATGCGTCGCTTCTGCGGAGGGGTGGTCATGTTGGAGGAGGAACCACCCTCACGCGAGTGCTTTCGAGACTCCTCGAACGCCTTGCGCCCATTTTCCTCATTGAGCGCGGTGTTAACGAGCTCCTCGAAATATTTGGCCTTGATGTTGGTGAGGGCGTACTTGAGTTCCGGGTTAAAACCTCTGCGGAACCTTGCCATCTTCTTAGCCTCAGTGGACACCTCATCACCAGCGTAACGAGTGAGGCGATTGAACTCACTCTGATAGCCAATGACATCCAGCTTGCCCTGCTTGAGTGAGCAAAACTCTTCACGCATCCTTTCCATGAGACCATCTGGAATGTGGTGCTTCAGGAAAGCTTCCTTGAAACAACCCCAGGTGATTGGGTATCCAGCTCTCATGGTCTGGTAGTTCTCCCACCAAGTAGCTGCCTGACCCTTCAGTAGGTAGGAGGCATACTTGACCTTGTCTTCCTCAGCAACGTGAGCAATCTCCAGAGCCCTAGCTATCTCACGGATCCAGTCATCAGCATCCAGAGGCTCGCGTGTTGCCACGAAAGCTCTCGGGCCCAGACTCAGAAACTCCTTGATACTGACTCGTGGAGCATTCTGGTTGTTGTGCTGGTTAGTCTGGATCTGGGCCATCTGTGCCATGACTTGGGTCATCTGAGTCAACAGCTCCGTGATTGGCGGTGGCTCAGGTGGGGTGTTCCTTGTTGGCGGCATCCTGAATGGAAATGCATTTTAGCACAACAACAGAAAAGGATAGACTTGGTAACCGAAAAGAGAGATTATTCCGACGCATGAATATATAACCAACAGGTACATCATCACATGTTCAAATACATCAGAATATCCAACACACCATAAATGGTTCGAAAGCCAAAGGATAACTAAACATAGCTAAGAATGGATACATCGGTACTCCCATGCTCATCACGCAGGACGGCGGTGAGTAGTACGACGAGAGGTACGGTGAGGAGCACGCCCACGAAAGTAGGTAGAACGACGATCCACATAGATCTGACGTGGTCTGAGAGCGACTCTAGGTGTGGTGAAGTACATAGCGTCGACTCCCTGTGCTCCAAAGCTTGGAATCCCAGTGTAACCAGCACCGAGGTTGAGGAGTGGACCTCTGATCGGCTCGTAACCTCCAGCATCTGGCAGACGACGTCCAACTGGCTGATCGAAACGTGCAAAGCGCTCATCTCCAACAAAGTCTGTGGTGTAAGTCGCCAGACGAGTCAAAGCAAGGTAGAGCTGCTCTCTGACTGAAGCCAACTCCTGAGATAGTGTGCCGGCAACTGCGTCACTGTGCCTCACAAACTGAGCGGTGGTGTGCAGCCTGGAGTTATCATGCTCGTAGACGTCCAGGTTGTCGTAGAGAGTGAAGTGAGCTCCCTCCGAAGTGATGTAGCCACGGTGGATGTGGCGATAGATAGAATCGTCAAATCCCCAGTAGTCAGCACGAAGGATGGTGAGACTCACATAAGCTGCCTGCTGCACGGCCATATCCACTGTGGAACCTACTGCCTTGTAGCGGTGGACAACGCTCATGCCATCATCTGACAGAATGTAGACGATAGCCTGGTAGTAGGTCTGGTCAAACTCTCACTGCTGCTCGTAGACCTGGTACTCTGGTGCCCAACGGAACCCCAGATAAGTGACCATGTCCCTCAGCATCTCCGGATAACCGGCAGTGCTCTCGCAACGAGTCATCCGAACCACCTGCGGGTAGAACCTGAGATCCATCTGCAGATGATCGGGGAAGTTTTGATTAGACGCCGGTAGAAGAACTGAAGTGGAAAGCAACAACAAGGTTTCAACGGACGATAAGGATGTTGAGAAGAACAGGATATCGAAGCAACATCGGGAAACACGAGACCAAAACACCTGAGGTACTACGGAAAACCCTTCCGGGCTTCTAAAGGATCAATATCTACTGCTTAAGGAATAGAGGATCTGCTTCCGGGGCTTACACGCCTCCGTTCTCAATCATGAGTAGGCAACATGATAAATCATGTCACAACCACCTCCATTCCTATGGTCTAGTAGACATAACTATCCTAGAGAAACCAGGATTAGTGAAAACCTAACTTGAAAGTTTAGGTGAGAAGAGAAAACAACGTTGCACTTCCTTACCAGAAAAGGGAGGGTGGGTGGGGAAAGAAATAAAATGGCAGAATTCCTACTCTCACGTTTCATTTTTCCTATATAGCTACAAAATAGTTTCTAGACTCAACTGCGACCAGTAAAAGGGATCCTACAGGCAGACAGGCTCTGATACCATTTGTCGCACCCGGACTTCTAGAGGATACTCGCAGTTCCGTTGAACAGTAGTTGATTGGATTACGGGGCTTACCGGCACCCGCATCTCTTACGAGTAGGCCAACACACGTATGTGTGACAACCAACCACTATCTGTTCATCGTCTACGTAAACCATCCCATAGAAATCAGGATACTACCATTGACGTACTTCATACCATACACACATGGTACGTCAACAACGTTTAACAGAATGATAGCACAACATATCTCTAAGACCCAAAAGATTGAAATAAGTTGCAAATAGCTCTCACTAGAGCAGAGATAGCAAATACAATCATCCAGAGGACACATGTCCCAACATAACATCATTACATCTCAGCGGAAGCATTCAAAGGGTCTGAGTACAGACAAATCCAAATAGGCTTAAGAAGCCGGAAAACGAAAAGACGGAGCCCATCCACGATGTCTCGGATCCTGCCCAGGTCCGCTATCTACTCGTCAGCAGCCTCGTCAAACTCCACGTAGTAGCCGTCACGGGGATCCTCGTAAGCGTAGTCTGCGGAAACCACAGCCCCAAAGGGGGTCAGTACATAAACGTACTGGCAAGCAAGACTCACAGTTCACCAAAGTGTAACCCGTCAACACCAAGCACAGATGCTTTGGGTTCAACGGAAGAAAGGGTGATACAAAAGATGCGGCAGCTGGCTGCACTAACCAACTACAGAACATGATACAACTTCCGGCTAACAGAAAGGGGATAAGATAGCGTATCGCAACCAACTATAACTAACCACCAAACAAACCCATCCTGGATCTCGCCCCTTATCCAAAGAAGCAATCCGAGGATAACTCACACAGTTGGATTAATGATGGGTCAAGTTATTGTGTCAATAAGACTATTACTAGTCAAGTTAGCATTAGTTAGGTGTAAGTTGTTCTGAGTACTTGTTAGCCAGTACTTTCACCAAGTCAACCATAACCGCGGAAAACACGGCTTCTCGAGAAGATTTAACCCTGCAGGGGTGCACCAATTTGGCCGTACACGTAAGAATATCCCGCCAGACGGGAATCAAACCCACCAAGCGAGGCACTCAACACAACTCAACTCTTCTTCGCATCAAGCCCAAAGAACCACGTGCTGTGCGTGCGCGGCTAATCGAGCCCCCACGAAGAAAAGGGGGATCCTCATAGCACTGGAAGACCACGCCGCCCTAAATGCCGACTACAAAAGTTTCCACCCTGGCCTCGGGCTCGTACCTGCATATGCATGCATCAAATGGAAAGCCCGAACTAAGTGTGGCGATTTGGACGAGATGCGAATCGAATCAAATTGAGGGGGGCGCCCATACACGCTTCCCACATGCGGATAGTGCGCTCATCATGGATCAGTAGACAAGACCCTTTTCCTAATTACGGTCGACACTATCAGGCCTCAAAACCACGCCGGGCCTCCTGCCGGTGCCTTATCATCAAATTATTATTACCCAAAACATTAACATGATAGTTGTTTAAACAACGAGCCCCAGAACATAATAAATTTGGTAACAGAAGTAACGGACAGCAGACTCGAGCATAAACAACCCTAAGCATGCTAGTAAGACACAGGCAACAAGCAATGGGGTTATAGGTGTGGAGGTGAGGCTATATCAGGTATACAGGATAACATGTGATAGGATCGAACACAAGCAACGATTCATAAGGCTAGCAGGATAGACAACAGAAAGTATCGGTATCCAGTGTGGAAAGGAACACAATGGTTCATGTGAGTGAATACTTGCCTGCAAACTCAGCAGCCTGGTACTGAGCTAGATCCTCAGAAGGGGTGTCGTAAGTATCGTCTGTCTCAATGTCGTCGTCTATCCGAGAAGAAGCAAACAAACAATGAAGAAAGATAAACAATCAATATCATGGCATAGTGCACAATCATGGGATGATGCATGTCAAGTTAATGGATGCATCAAAATAAACTAGCTGACATGGTAACACAATTTAAATGGACCCATATGCAATTTGAGTTGCATATGAAAAGCCCAGGAATTTTGGTTGAAATAATTGTTTTACAACTAACCAACAGGTGAAAGTGGTTTAGTATAATGCATGGATGAGGAAAACAGAAAAATAACAACAATAGAATCAATTGGAAATAAGGTTTTCCAAGTTTGAAATTTTATTTATTAAGTTAGGGAATTTTGGTTCCTTAAAGGTGTTACACAAGAATTTGTTGTTTTCAGCAATTTAAATTGTTCAAAACAAATAACAAAGTTCATATTTGAAAAGAACATAAAATTTTAGGTGGATTACATGTTTCAATTATTGAAAAAGGAATTATAATGATTTAATTATGAATTAAACAAGTTTAAACAAGATTTAATTGAATTTAAAACAAGTATGGATATTATTTGAATTTTTATTTGTTCAAAACATAAATTCAAATTCATATTTGAAAAGGTTATACTTTTCTAGTTTGAAAACATATTTTATAAGTTCAAAAATATTTTAATTTGAGCAAGTTAGGAATTTAGCAAATTTAAATGATTTAAACAATGTTTAAATTATTTAAGCAATTTTAATTATTCAAAACATGAAACAAAATTTATATTTGGAAAGATGGTTCAAAATAGCATGGAAAACATATTTTATTTGCATTATTTGGATTAAGTACGAATTAGTTATGCAATTATACAAATTTCAAATGAATTGTTTGAATTTGAAATTTGAATGCATTTGAATTATTCAAAACAGAATACAAATGTTATAAACAGGTAGAGAATTAAATTTGGTTCAATAAACATATTTTATTTTTATTATTTGGACTTATAAAATAAAAGTTATTAGCAATTTAGAACTAGGGACCAATCTGTGAATAAAAAGGATTTAATTTGAAAATAGAAAAGCTGAAAACAAATGTTACTCTGCAGTGGCTAGCCACTGCCACTGACAGAGGGCCCCTGGGGCCAACGTGGACGCACGCGTGGCAGCACTGCCACACAGCAGCTGACAGGGGGGCCACCCTGTCAGTGCGCTGCGCAAAATGTTGGTTTATTCCGCGGACGCCAGGACTCGAACCTGCGGCCCGCTGCGCGCGCGCAAGCACTGCAACCAGTGCGGTGTGCGTTCGTTTCTGTCAGTATACGCGACGCTGACAGGATGAGGTTCAGTTTCGTAACTGAAATTTTAACTGACGAACGCGTTTCTGAACTTTGACAGGGATCGTTGCCGGCGGCGAGCTGTGGCCGTGCGTGGGTGCTCGCCGTGCTGCTGGGGCTAGGGTGGTGCAGCGTGCGCATCGTACGTGTGCTTGCGCCAGAGAGGAAGGAGGAGAGGGAAACGACTGCTCACCCTCGTCGTGGAGGTAGCAGAGGCGCGGGGCAGTTGCTGTCGCCGGCGGCAAGGGAGAGGTTGGCGGCGGCGTTGTGGAGCTTCCTCGGGGCTGCTGGGGTGTCGACGATCTCGAGGAAGGTGCGGCGGTTCGATCCCCACAGTCAGCCAGGGAGGAGGAGCACTGCAGCGGCGGCGGGCATGGTGGATTCAGAGGTGGGCTCTCCGGTGAGGTTGCAGAGGTGGGGGATCGCGGCGGAGAGAGGGAAAATGGAGGCGCAGCTCGAGGGAGGAGGGAGGTAGGTAGCTAGGGCAATCTCGGGGGGCCTAGGGGGTATCTTATAGGGGCTAGGGGGCGCTGCTGGCCGTCGGCGCGTGACGGCGTCGACGTGGCGCTGGTGGATGGCCTGCCGTACTGCGGGAAGAAAGAGAGGGGGGAGGAGCGAACCGGTACGGGCCAGGAAAAGAAAAGGGGTGGGCTGGGCTCGCGGGGGGCACAGCCCACTGCCTCTCTCCCCCTCGTTTTTCTTTTTAAAATTTCTGTTTTCTTTTTTTTTTGCTGAAAAGTAATAGGAAGAAAAAGATGAGATTTTGGGCTAGGAAAAATTAAGAAAAAAATTGGTATTGTTTAAATATGTAATAGCAACCACTTGACCAGTTTTGTTTTCCAAAAAGTTCAAAAACTTGCTGTTTGTAAAAATGGTTCAAATTTGAATGAATTTGAGTTAAAGTGATTATTGAAACAAAATTTTAAATAGGGTGCACATATGGTTTAAATGGAACAATAGGATTAGAATGTTTTGGTAATTTTCATAACTTCAAATTGGGTGCTGTTTGTAAACTTATTTGAATTTGAAAGTAATTTAGAATTAAGTGGATTATTAAAGAACAATTTAATAGTTGATCTTTTTATTTTTCATGGAAACAAAATGGATGTTTTTGATTGAACCCTTTTAATTGGAAAGTTGTAACATAACAAGTATGAAACAAAACATTTGAATAATGTTTGAATTTTCAATTGTGAAAACAGAGAAAAACATATGCAAACCAAATGAAAACAAATGCAAACAGAGGAATGAGTATGATGACATGATGCAAAACTTTAATAAAACAAGAAACAAACATGCTAGGGGTGGTTTTTCATACTTGGGATGTTACAACTAGCATCTACTTGGCTAGAGCATCTACTAACAACGGAGAGCATGCAAGATCATAAATAATATACACATGAATAAAACATGATATATTGATAATCACGAGACCTAGCATTCAATATTCATCGAATCCCAGCAAACACAACATGTAGCATTACAATAAGATGATCTTGATCATGTAGGGAAGCTCACAAGATCTAAACATGAGGCATAAAGAGGAGAGAACAACCATCTAGCTACTGATATGGACCTTTAGTCCAAGGATGAACTACTCACGCAACATTTCAAAGGCGGGCACGGTGGCGTAGAACCCTCCGGTGATGAATTCCCCTCCCGACAGGGTGCCAGGGAGAGCTCCAGAACCCTCCTGAACTAGGGTTGACGATGACGGCGGCTGCGGGTGTTTTTCGTGAAAAAAGCTTCTGTTTTTAGGGTTGACCTCCCGATAGGTATAAATAGACGAGAGGGCAACGTTGGTGGGTGGCCAGGGGGCCCACACCACCCCTGGGCACGGCCAGGGGGCCGCGCCGCCCTATGGTGTGGGCCCCGCCCTCCGGGTCCCCTCCGGACTCCATGTGCGCGACATATTTCTAAGACTTCTAGGCTTCGAATCGTCCAATTCCGAGAATATTTCCAGAACAACTTTTCTGAAACTAAAAGAACAGCAGAAAACAAGAACTGGCTCTGCGGCATCTTGGCAATAGGTTAGTCCCATAAAATCGATAAAAATGGCATAAAGTGTATAGAAAACATATAGCATATAACATGAAAACAATATGGAACATTAGAAGTTATGGATACGTTTATGACATATCAGTGCAGCAAACAACTTCTTATAGAAATTGGGAATGTAACTTTTAATATAATCATCACCTATAATCGTTCGGCCATCTTAGTCGAGTTGAAAGAATTTTTTCCTTCTGTGCTTTCCATTTGCAATTAGACGAAAATATTGAGTGTTGTCTCCACCCTTTTGAATATGCTTAACTTTTGCATGTTGTGCCCATTTGGATTCCTCATCTCGCCTAAATCTAATAGTCTTATCATTAGCTTCCCTCATGGCATCCCTTTCGGATGAACTAAGAGGAGAAACTTCTGTTTTTTTTTCAAGTGATCAATAATGGAGATAAGCTTCACTTTTTTCATTTTATATATTCCATTATGGTTCCTAGACCATCCCCTCAGAACATTTACGTAGATGACGTATCTTTCTCTGCCACGTCTCAATTGGAGAGTCTCTTTGTGGGATGGAAGCCCATTCTTTGGCCACCATCTCACTGAAACCTTCTATCTTAAATCATGATAATTCAAACAAAAAAGGGCCTTATTGCCCAAATGCGCTTGATTTTCGGCGTCCAGAAGAAGAGGTGTATGGTCGAACCCCACTCTAGTCAACGCTCTAACAGTTGCGAGAGGAAACTTTTGTTCCCATTCTGTAGTTGCTAAAACTCGCTCCAACTTTTCATATGTTGGTGTTTCTGTATGACTAACCGAGGTGTATTGTCTACCAGAGAGGTCAATTTCTTTCAAATATAAACTCTCTATGATCGCATTGAAAATAAAAGGCCAATGATAATTAAAATAATCATGTTTTTCTCTTCCCGACATCAAATGATATTAAAAGTCCCACCACAGAGCAATAGTAAAGAATCAGTGTCACATATATGCACCAATTCCGCCAAGAATTCAGCTTTATTAGCCTCTTGAGCTTCCCCATACACCACCACTAAGGCCGATTCGAACATCAAATTTAGATGTAAAGTGGAATTTAACACAATGATCTTCCAAAATTACCTTTGTAATTTTGAAATACATAGTATTCAAACCAACTAAAATGCCTCCCGACCTCCCTTGAGGTGGTAGAAAATACCACTGGAAATCAAATCCACCTGAACTATGCTTCAATAAATGGGTTGGGAAGCTTGATCATCCTATTTCTAAAACTCTAGAGAAGTCTAACATATGATACCGAATGAAATCATTCACTTCTAAATGTTTTTCCGGATCCGCAAACCCGTCAGAATTCCAAAAACAACCTATCATTTTGAACTTTTCTTTTAAATCTAGCAGTTCTACGAGGTACCAAGACTTTTACCTCTTTCTTTTTTGGCTTAATTTGTTTATTTTTATTTTGTATCAGTGGTCACGAGATCCATGTGATCCTCTTACCATGCTGCTCTAGCTTGACAATATCCTCGCTTAGGTTAGTTGCCTTTTGCAAAACTAAGCAGGTCGAGTCCTCATCACCCTCGTTTTCCTTTTTCTCATTTTATCAAGAAAAATCAAAGTTCTATAATCTTTTAGCAAGTTAACAGATTCAATGATTTCTGCAGAAGAACTACCTAACGATACTCCCAATTTCCTAGCTGTTTAAGAAATAACTTCATTTGAAAAAGAAGCAATATAGGACTTGGGCGGTGGCTTAGTACCTGAAATAGGCATGGGGTGATCATCTCAAACATGTAGGCTAGGCTGCATCATGTAAAATACCACTAATACCAGTTTTGGCTAATTGCGCTAAAGCATACACCATGCCATTACACATGTGATCCACCTTACTAACCAGTGGTAGTGCTATGTGTAAGTTGGGGGGGGGGGGGGGAGCCGCCCCCATCCCAAGATAATTTTAGCCAAAACGAGTACGACAATTTTTTGCTAAAAACCAGAAGACGTTGGGGCAACCTGATATGGATGTTGTTCAGGGCCACCGACCTCGTCACTCCGACGCTCTTCTGGTACTTTGTGAGGTATTCAAGCACTCGCTCTGAACTTGGTGACACTCGTACATGACCCTCCACATGCTCATGAAGATGGAATACATTCGCGGAAGGAAATACATATGAGAATAGAAAAACATATATTTGTTACGGGAGAAAGGAAAATATATCTGCCAGGAAATAAATGATGCATCTAAGTATCCGAGAGTGCTGATATTCAAAGGAGGTCCCTTTATAAACTTCAATGGGTGTGTTTGTGTAGGGTGGGGTGGGGGGGGGGAGAGCAAATGGTATCCTATTACACAAGTAACTGAAGTAAAGTGCGGTAACAATGGACAAGTCAACCAAAATTTGTATAGAAGGTACAAATAGTTGGTATGCTGGTCCACAAGTAATTTCAAGTAAAGTGCATCAACAAAACTAGGTACACTAGAATGAGACAAGATATCGCGTTTAAAAAGAAACATAGTGCACTAGAAACAAGGTATCTCCTCCAAAGGTCACTTTGTTCATCTCTCTAAGCCAAGTGTGCCATTCGTACAAAGCTTATGTGGATGGCTAGATTATTACAAAAAAAAAAAATCATCGTCTCTCATGAACTCATGAACTCATGTCATCATGTTTCAAAGAAGCTTTGTGTACACTTCCAAATTTGCACAGACCATGACCTTATCGAACTATTGTTGTTGTATAAACCTAATTTTTTTTTTTACCACATTGTATATCCCCCACTTAATTAGGAAGACGAAGTGGTCTCTGAACAATAAAAAAAAAGGAGTTGCTAAATATATAATGTACATAAACTAACCGTTGACACTTTGACTTAGCATGAGAACTCAAGACAAGTAACGGTCAATACGAAGCTCTGTGTCATTATGTTTGCGAGTTTTTATTTATTTAAGAAGTAATGGGTGTTGGAAATAACCAAACTTAGTCATGTGAAGCAAGGCTGGCTGGTTAGTTTCCAAGTTAGTGCCTACGGGCAAGTACTAGTTAGGTGCTTTCAATTAGGCATATTTTGCTATACGTAGTAGCAAACCGAGTCCTAGTAGTAGTACCTTGGTTAGCTTCTAGTTCTAGTACGTGTTAGGATAGGAGTCCTTTGACAAGTTAGGTTGAGAGTTCCTGGCCGTGTCTAGCCATGTATAAAAGTAAGGGTAGACCATCGAGTTGTAACACCAAGAAAATTGAGAAATAAAAAGAGAAGATTTAGAGGGCGTGACACGTGCCCCTGGCCACGAGTTTTTGTGTGTGTGTTTTCTGATCCTCGTATGTGATTCGATACGTGGGAAATCCTAACAATGGGAGCGTTATTAATTAAAAATAAGAGTCTTACAATCCTTTGTGATCATCTCCAACACGCAGGTTGGGTCTGCTTCACGCAAAATATCATTTTGCTTAACTGCGCTATAACATGCGATCCACCATTGCTCACGCCATGGAAGAGATAGCTGGACCGTGTAATCCATTGGACGCCATCAGCCCAAACATCATTTATTTCCGATCCATTGGACACCATCGGCCCAAACACCTTTTATTTTCAACAATGGATAAACACCTTCGCACACACATAAAAAAACCAATCAATGACAAAACAATATCCCAACAACAAAGATGCCCATCCTGCTATCAAACTAGGTGCTAAGAAAACAACGACACAAAAAAAGACCAGTCCATGAAAACAAGAATCGCAACGGCTAAGTATGTAACTGAGCGCTAAGGGCATGTAAAATGATTATATCTTAATCTTATCATATAGAATAATTGATGAGGTGGAGGAGAGAGAATGAAAAGAGGTTTGTCTTATCTTAGCTAAGAGATGATCTCTTAGCACAATTTGTCTCACCACAAATTGAGGGATAGAGATAAGACTAAGATATAGCATATTGTACATCATAATTTTGTTGTTATATCTTAATTATGTTGCGGATGCAAGATAAGACTGTCTTATCGGCCATTGTATATGCCCTAAGTAAGAATTAGCAAAACCCTTATTTATCTAACTAATTTTATCCGGTACATACACTCCTCAATTAGTCTCCTCTCCGCACCGGCCTTTAGTTTCAACCGACACATTTTGTGTAATGTAAAACTACACAAAGCGTTTTGCACCAATTCAGACATTAGCATGAACACTTGAAGTGCATAAGTACAACACACATGAGCTAGCAGAACCACCGTCATAGTTGTTAGATGAAAACTCAGTAAATGTTTTTTTTATTATACTACCAAACATGCCCCGTGCGTTACAACAGGAAACAAAGAAAATCCAATTTAGGGATATTTTGTTTTGTTGTTTCTAGCACGAAACCCGCATATTTGTTGGATCCGTAAAATATTTTGGTAGAGAGCATGTATTGTGCTTCCAGTAAGTCATCACCATCTACCAATCATCTGATAACCTGCTTTCCCAACACCATTGCCGTTCCTCTCTTCTAGCCGGAAACAGATCTAGGGTCATTAGAGCATGGTTAATAATAGAGCCGGCTGCTGGCTATAAATCATTGCCATGTCATTTTATAGCCAGCTTATAGCCAACATATACAATGGTATACTATATGCATGCATTATTTTATCAACACATGGCCCACCTTATATTCTCACAAAGTGCCTATGAGCACGTGTAAGAGCTGACTACTATCTTGTAGCCCGCTCCTCTTCTCTCGCCTCTTCTCTCTCATCCAACTAAGCACAAATATATTATTTAATTCCTTATAGCCCGCTTACATGGGCTTATTGTACTTGCTCTTATATTTTTCAACATATCGAGTACATGATAGTTACTCTCTGAGTTCGGAATTAAATGAGTTATGTTTGTCTAAATATGTCGTATCTATATACGATACATCCATATTTAGACAAATACAAGTCATCACCGGTTCCTTCTCTTCTTACAAGAATGTACCCGGTGGACGGGATGCAACCGGTGGAGGGCGGCGTCACAGAAAAAAGCGGCGCAAGAAAGGAAGGCTACACCGTGGAAGGGGTATAAACTCACCGGCAGTGGGCAAGGACGGGGCTCCAGAACACGGCGTGGGAGGAGGAATCAGACGAACTACATATATCCTATCGGCGGGAACTCCGACAGCGGCGGAGGCCCTATTGGACAATGTGTCGGTGCTGGTAGCGGAGATGACGTTCGTCTCCTCCGTTTCTGCCATCTCACGATTTTGCGGTCAATGTTGCTGGAGTCGTATCCCTTCCCACCATCGATGACGAACTCCTTGAGAGCCATGGCATTCTTTGCTAGGAACTTGACGAGCCGGACCTGGAAGCAGGTCAGCTCGTCCGCGTCAAACTGCAGCACCACCTTCGTCAGCGAACTCTGGAGGCAATCCAGCTTGCAGCCACAGCAAAGTTTGTGAGTTATTAGGTCCAAACCATCACAGCAATTTTGCCCTTCATCGTCGTCGCCGGCGTTAACAAGTGATCTGCAGAGCGGGAAACCCGACATGGCCGCGCTTAGAACCTCCGGGTCCGTGGTTTCCTCAAGGTACTCGCACCAACTGAACTTGAGTCGGAGTTCACGCAACCCCAGACAGCGGCGGAGCAGGTTCACCAAGGCGTTCGCCGCTTCGCCGTCGTTACGGATGCACCACCCGCTGAGATCTTGGATCTGAAGCACCTCTAGTTTGTCGAAGTAACACTGCATTACGCTGTCTAGGTCGGCCATGGAGTAGGCCGCGAGCTTCAAAAACCTTACGGCGGGCACGCTCGAGAGGATGGAGCGGGACACTAGCAGCGCCCGTGTCGAACCGAAGTGCAACGCCAGGTCGACCTGCTCCAGGCCCCGCGGCACGTGCGGCTTGAACGAGAAGTTGGTTCCCTCAAAAGTGACGACCTGGGCATAGCTGAAGCTGCGAAGGCGCGGGGCATCGACCTCGACGCGACACTCACGGAAGGGGAGATCACGGCTGAAGGCGTGGATGTCGGCAATGACGATGACGGTGGCCGCTGGGCAGCGGATGCGAAACTCGTACTGGTCGTCTTCGAAATACACGGCCTCGAGGCGGAGGTCGGCGAGCCTCGGCGCGGCGGAGATCATGTCCTGAAGCGTGGCGATCTTCGTTCGGCACCGCCTGAGCCGCATCGCCTCGAGGCAAGGGAACGAGATTCGCCGCCGTTGCGGTATCGGGTGAGGCCTGAGGAGCCAGCCGGTGACCTCGAGGACTCGGAGGGCGACGAAGGGGATCCAGGAATAGAAGTGGTGCCTACAGTCCGCCGGGCCGGCACAGTCTTGCCGCTCGACGCGAATCTCCTCGAGTCCGGGGAAATCCAGCGGCGCATCAACGCGGGCTTCGAACTCGCTGACATCCTCTTCTTCTTGCTCCTCGTCGACCGCATCGACGTCCTCCTCCTCGTCGTGATCGCACATGACGAGGGTCAACTTCCTCGGTGCGGGGCCGTGCGAGGTGTACAACTTGTACGCGCGACAAGAGTCTTGAAACACGCGTCCCCGGAGTAGAGCTCCGCCGGGGGTGGCGACGTAGGAGCGGTGGCCGCAGTTGACGACGCCGGTTTCGAGCCAGAGCGGGCGGCGCCATCGCCGGGCGAGCGCGGTGGTGCTGGCTGCCTCACGGGTGGGAGCGAAGGAGAGGATGTGGATCAGCAAGTCGTCCGGGAGGTCGGAGAGCCGGTCCGGCGACGCGGCCACCATGCCTGCCATCGGTTCATGCATCGAGATCGTATTCAATATTTCATCGGATGTCCCCGAAGGGACCGTATTCAACATTTCAGTTAGTACGGCTTTCCACGTTGTTAGGATTTGCTCTTATCTCTGTAAACCGAACGCATCCATATGAGTTGGTTCGGGTTGTAGTTATCCATCCTCCCTAAATCTCTCTCTGTATTCTGTTAGGGTCTTCGAGCCTCTATATAATCAACACGAAACCGATGACAAGCATCGTTCCTGCCTATACGGTTTGGTTATAGACGGCGCGTGACCGAGTCGAACCTGAATTGTAGTACTCCTGCACAATTTGTATGGGTACGAAATCTAGTCCACACAACTGGTACGAGTCTGTTTCCACTTAAAAAAAAACGGGTACGATTCTGTACGACTTCCTAAATTAATTTCTGGCTATATATGCTTTTACTTTCTTTTGAAGACGAATGCAAAATAACTTTTTGTTTAATTAGCAAAAATAATTGGTTTTTTTTAGAAACACAATACAAATGCAAACGCTCATATACACGTGCATACACCCACCCCTATGAACGCACACATGCACACGCTACCCATATGAGCATCTCCGAGAGACTGAGCTGGCGGGTCTTGAGATTGACGAAGTCACCGGAGGCGCCTCGCAGTCGACGGGAACGTCGCCTCCCACTGAAAGAATATTCCGCCTAAATGCAACACACATGTGTCAAACCTAAGGTTTGAACTTTGGTGGGCTGGGGGTATAACCACCCTTCTAACCATCCAACCACAGATTGGTTTGCAAAAATAACTTGTTGTTAAAGGTTAGGATTGAGTTATGTCTCGACATAGCCCAAAATCCGGAATGCCAAGGTGACCCGCATGGTTATAAGGCTTGGCCTTATAGGGTGACCCAACAGCACCGGTAGAAAACATGTCTTTGATCCAGACCCTAATTGGACTTTAGTCCTGGATTGCTTTCAGACCGGGACAAGAGGGTGCGACTAGTCCTGCTTCAACTGCGAAGGAGGCCGCACGAACTTTGATCATCATAACCAGAGCATTAAACATTTTAACTATAACACATATACAAACTGAGCTACAACGCGGGTATAAAAAGTTCAACAAACATGGATTCAAGAATTCCACACTACATCAATACAATGGGCATCTGCATAGAAAATGCAATTTGGAAAAAGTGACAAAAGTGCAAGCAACCATGCAGAAAATTTTCCAAAAAATTCTAGGAATTTCTAAGCTGTTAGACTACAAGATAATCTTCTCTCTTAGTGTGTTATACATGCATCCTACAAGCGGTTAAGTTTATCCATTCGCTAATGCAGTACCCATTAAGAAAACGTTTCTTAATTAATGATTACTCAAGTCAAATAACATATAGATGAATAAAACATGATAGATTGATAATCACGAGACCTAGCATTCAATATTCATCGAATCTGAACAAACACAATGATGCTTGCGTTGGGAACCCCAAGAGGAGGGTGTGATGAGCACAGCGTAGGAGTTTTCCGCTTAGTTAAGAATCAGGGTTATCAACCCAGTAGGAGAAAGAGCACCTTCGGAAGGTTGATGCCACTGACGGTGATGCCGACGCTTCACCGGTGTTTGTCGCACCCGGATTTCTAGAGGATACTCACCGTACGAACTGAACAGTATTTTGGTTGGATTACGGGGCTTGACGGCTCCCGCGTCCCCTTACGGGTAGGCCAGCACTTATGTGCGACAACCAACCGTTACTGTTCACCGTCGATGTAAACTATCCCGTAGAAATCAGGATACTTCCATTGACGTACTTCAAACATACACACATTGTACGTCAACGGCGTTTGAACAAGTGATATCACAACAGATCTCTACGACACAAAAGATTGAAATAAGTTGCAAATGGCTCTCATTAGAGCAGAGATAGCAAATACAATCATTCAGAGGGCACATGCCCCAACATATCATCATTACATCACAGCGGAAGCATTCGACATGTCTGAGTACAGACAAGAACCAAATAGGCCTAAGAGGCCGGAAACGAACAGACGGAGCCCATCCACGAAGTCTCGGATCCTGCCCGGGTCCGCTATCTACTCGTCAGCAGTCTCGTCAAACTTCACGTAGTAGCCACCATGTAGATCCTCGGAATCGTCGTCTGCGTAAACCACAGCCCCAAAGGGGTCAGTACATAAACGTACTGGCAAGCAAGACTCACAGTTCACCAAAGTGTAACCCGTCAACACCAAGCACAGATGCCTTGGGTTCAACGGAAGAGAGGGGATATAAAAGATGCTGCAACTGGCTGCGCTAACCAACTACAGAGATTCTACCACTTCCGGCTAACAGAAAGGAGATAAGATCGAGGATTGTATCCAACTGAAAGATAACTTCAAACAAACCCATCCTGGACCTAGCCCCTTATCCAAAGAAGCAATCCGAGGATAACTCACACAGTTGAGTTAATGATGGTTCAGATTATTGTGTCAATAAGCCTATTACTAGTCAGGTTGTTAATCATTGGGTGTAAGGTTGGTAATCATTAGGTTTAAGTTGTCCTGAGTACTTGTTAGCCAGTACTTTCACCAAGTAATCCATAACCGCGGAAAACACGGCTTCTCGAGAAGATTATCCCTGCAGGGTTGCACCAATTTAGCCGTACACGCATGAATAACCCGCCAGGTGGGAAATCACCCCACCAAGCGAGGTATTCAACACAACCAACCCTTCTTCGCATCAAGCCCAAAGCACCGCGTGCTGTGCGTGCGCGGCTAATCGAGCCCCCCGAAGAAAAGGAGGACCCTCATAGCACTGGAAGACCACGCCGCCCTAAATGCCGACTACGAAAGTTCCACCCGGGCGCCAAGGGCTCGCAAGATCATGCATGCAGCAAATGGAAAGCCCGAACTAGTACGGCGATTTGGACGAGATGCGAATCGGGTCAAGTTGAGGGGGGCGCCCATACTCGCTTCCCACATGCGGGTAGTGCGCTCATCATGGATCAGTAGACAAGACCCTTTTCCTAATTAGGGGTCGACACTAGCAGGCCTCAAAACCACCCTGGGCCTCCTGCCGGTGCCTTATCATCAAATTTATTATTGGTAATAACATTTGCATGATTGATTGATTAAACATCGAGCCCCCAGAACATAATGAAATAGTAACTGAAAGTAACGGGTAACAGACTCGAGCAAAGCAACCTAAGCATGCTAGTAAGACACAGGCTCAAACAATGGTTGTAGGAAGGGAGATGAGGCAATATCAGGGTTAAGGGATTCATGTGATAGGTTCGTAACAGAAACAACTACTACTAAGGCTAGCAGAAATAGACAACGTAAAATATCGGTAACCAAGGTTGAAAGGAACACAATGGTTCATGTGAGTGATAACTTGCCTGCAAAACCCAGTAGCCTGGTACTGAGCTAGATCCTTAGAAGGGGTGTCGTAAGGATCGTCGGCCTCAACGTCGTCGTTTATCCGAGAAGAAGCAAACAAACAATGCAGAAAGATAAACAATCATTATCATGGCATTGTGCACAATCAAAGATGATGCATGACATGTTAATAGATGCATCAAAATAAACTATTTGACAAGATAGAAACAGGATTAAATGGACCCATATGCAATTGGATTGCATATGGAAAGCCCATGAATTATGGTTGAATTAATTGTTTTACAACTACTCAACTTGTGTAAGTGATTTAGCATGATGCATGGATGAGGAAAACAGCAAAATAACAACAATAGAACCAAATGGAAATAAGGCTTAACAAGTTTAGAAAATCATTTATTAAGTTATGGAATTTTGGTTTCTTAAAGGTGTCACACAAGCATTTGTTATTTTCATCAATTTAAAGTGTTCAAAACATTAAGTGAGATTCATATGTGAAAATTTTATACTTTTGTGGTTTGAAAAAATATTTTATATGCCCCAAAAGAATTTGTTTTGATCAAGTTATAAATTTAACATTATTAAATGAATTAAATAAGATTTAAATTATTTAACCACTTTTTAATTATTCAAAACATGAAACAAATTTTATATTTGGAAAGAGGGTTTAATTTTGCATGGAAAACATATTTCATTTGTGGAAATTGGATTTAAAATGAGCAAGTTATTATTTTGGCAATTTTAAATGCAATAATTAAGAAACAGTTGTTTTCAGCAATTTAAAATATTCAAAACAGCAAACAAAATTTATATTTTGAAAGTACATGAAAAGTTGATTGGAAAACATATTTGGTTTGTGAAATTTGGAATTTTTATGAACAAGTTATGAATTTTGCAATTTTAAGTGAATTTGACAAGTTTTCAAATATTGCACCAATTTAAAATATTCAAAACAGTAAACAAATTTTATATTTGGATAGATCATTTAATTTGGTATTGAAAACATATCAAAAATGTTGGATTTGGGGTTACAATGATTTTATTATGCATTTTAGAAGTTTAGGATGCAATCTGCCATTTTAATTAATATCCAGGGATTTAGAAATTAATAGCAGGGACTTAGAATTAATTTGCAGGGGCTAGAAAGTAAACAACAGGGACCTACAGGTGATTTCTTGGAAGTTTTTGGGCCTGGAAAAAATAAAACAAAAGAGGTGTTTAATCTGCAGGGGGTGGGATTCGATCCCCCCACCTCCTGCTTGCGCTGGGGGAACCAAACCAGTGGGGTAATTCGCTGTGTGTTGACAGGATGGAAGCCGCGGGGGGGATATGCTTCAGAACTGCAACTTCTGAACTAAACGAAAAATAGCAAAGGATGTGGGGTGCGGGACTTGAACCCGCGACCTGTGGGTGTGCGTGCGCTTGTTGATAGGAAGGGAAACATGGGGGGTATAAGGTGCAGTTTTGGCGAACTAAACTGAACTTGTTCGTTCAGATCGCTGTACCTCACGGAGGTACAGGCAGCGATGCTCGCCGGAGATGCTAGGGCGGCCGTGGGGGTGTGCTGCGGTGCGGCCAGAGAGGAGGGAAAGGAGGCGAGAGGGGGACGGCCTCACCTTAGGCGCTCGGGAGCAGGAGGGTCGGGGCAGCAGGGCGCTGCAGACGTGCAGGAGGTGGCCGGCGATGAAACGGCGACGGCGGCGGCGCTGTGCTGGCTCCCGGCCAGCGCCGCGGGGTGGGGGAGGAAGAGGGTACTTGGGCGTTTCCATTCCCGCCATGGGGAGCTCCCGGGACAGCCTCCAGCGACCACGCCAACCTCCTCAATTTTCGGCCATGGTGGTCGGGTTCAGAGTTGCAGGGAATTACAGCGAGGTTCAGAGAAAGAACAGGGAGCAGAGAGAGAAGATGGCGGCTAGAGGAGGAAGGAGAGAGCTAGGGCCTAGGGTTTGGCTAGGGCAGGGGAACTCGGCTGTTTTTATGGGGAGAGGAGAGTGGTACGGCAGAGAATCAAGCGGAGGAGGGAGAGATCGTGTGGTTGTTTCTCTGTTCGTACTGTTGACGTCAGCCAGAGGTGGAAGATGCTCACGAAGGGGTACTGGGCTTGTGGGGGAAAGGCCAAAGGGAAAAAATTAGATGGGCTAGGAGAGAAAAGTGGGCCTGCTGCTCTCTCTCTCCCTTTTGTTATTTTCTGTTTCTTTTATTTTTTTTGTAGCAAATTAGAAAAGAAGAAAACCATGAGATTTTGGTTAGCAAAGATGTCATAAAAATTTGGTTAAGCTAGTTGGGTTAAAAGAAAACATTAACCAAGTTTTGTTTTCAGAAAATTTTAAATTAGCTTGATGTTTGTTTGAAATTCAAATTTGGGTGTATTTTAATTAAGTGCCCATTTAATAAAAACAACTTTGAATAGGGGGGAACCTCTATGATTAATTTGATTGAAAGATTAGTTGATTGGCTTGTTAAAGTTTATAACTTCAAAAGTGGTTCTGTTTGATGCATTTGATTTGAAATTGGATTGAATAGAATTAATTGATTGAAATAAAAGCACCATTTTATTAGTTGAACATTATGGGATAATTGGAAACAATTAAGGTTTTTATTTGGAAACAACTATTTGGATGTTGGTTTGGAATTTCAAATGGAAAACAAATTGAATTTGAAAAGGGTTTGATTATTGGATGCATTTTTTATAGAAATAAAACAATAGTTTGGAATCACACTTTAATGGAAACAAATAATTGTTTTATTTTGAAATATCTTTTTAGAAATTGTAACATCACAAAGATGAAACAAAAGGTTTGAGATTTGAGTTGAAATTCAAATAGAAAACAAAGGAAAACAAATGAAAACAGTTGGAAAACAACTGAAAACAGAGGAAAACAAATGGAAAACAAACAAAACAATTGCAATCAACATGATGCCATGATGCAAAACATAAAATAACAGAGAGCAAACATTCTAAAGGCTATTTTTCAGACTTGGGATGTTACAAAACGCCCCCCCTTGAAGGAATCGCTCCCCGAGATTCCTACTGAGAAAAGAAAAGGTCCGGAAACTTCTTGGGAAGATCCTCTTGAGCTGTGATACGTGAAACACAACGTGCACCTTGGATAGACGTCAGGGAATTTGCAAACCACCGGAACATTTCAAGTAAAGGGGAGAGATTTTGCACCAAGGGTGTATAGCTGGATAGAATTTGATTCATTTGGAGAATAGACTATCTGGCTAGAATGGTGGAACAGAGTTATTGACATCAATGCAACACCAAGAATAACATCAATGTCAGAATCATCAACATGAGAGTAACGAGGAGGCCTCTCATTAGAATTGGATTGTTCTTACTTATCTTGGAAGTCAACATTTGTGATCCCGGGGAGTGAACAGAGTTTTGATTGCTTAGTGGAACCAGAATTGGGTTTTATGTTGTGGAAAAGATTGTTGACACAAAGGAATGTGATTCTCCGGTATGAAATAACACTTTAGTTGGAAAAGAGTTTACGAGGAAGTTTTGATTAGACGCCGGTAGAAGATTTGAAGTGGAAAACAACAACAAGATTTCAACGGACGAAAAGGATGTTGAGAAGAACAGGATATCAACATCGGGGAAAACGAGAACAAAACTCCTGAGGTACTACGGAAAACCCATCCGGGCTTCTAAAGGATCAATATCTACTGCTTAAGGGATAGAGGATTTGCTTCCGGGGCTTACACGCCTCCGTTCTCAATCATGAGTAGGCAACATGATAAATCATGTCACAACCACCTCCATTCCTATGGTCTAGTAGATATAACCATCCTAGAGAAACCAGAATTCGTGAAATCCTAACTTGAAAGTTTAGATGAGAAGGGAAAAATCAACGTTGCACTTCCTTACCAGAAAATGGAGGGAGGGTGGGGAAAGAAGAAAAATGGCAGAATTCCTACTCTCACGTTTCCTTTTTCCTATATAGCTACAAAATAGTTTCTAGACTCAACTGCGACCAGTAAAAAGGGATCCTACAGGCAGACAGGCTCTGATACCATTTGTCGCACCCGGATTTCTAGAGGATACTCACCGTACGAACTGAACAGTATTTTGGTTGGATTACGGGGCTTGACGGCTCCCGCGTCCCCTTACGGGTAGGCCAGCACTTATGTGCGACAACCAACCGTTACTGTTCACCGTCGATGTAAACTATCCCGTAGAAATCAGGATACTTCCATTGACGTACTTCAAACATACACACATTGTACGTCAACGGCGTTTGAACAAGTGATATCACAACAGATCTCTACGACACAAAAGATTGAAATAAGTTGCAAATGGCTCTCATTAGAGCAAAGATAGCAAATACAATCATTCAGAGGGCACATGCCCCAACATATCATCATTACATCACAGCGGAAGCATTCGACATGTCTGAGTACAGACAAGAACCAAATAGGCCTAAGAGGCCGGAAACGAACAGACGGAGCCCATCCACGAAGTCTCGGATCCTGCCCGGGTCCGCTATCTACTCGTCAACAGTCTCGTCAAACTTCACGTAGTAGCCACCATGTAGATCCTCGGAATCGTCGTCTGCGTAAACCACAGCCCCAAAGGGGTCAGTACATAAACGTACTGGCAAGCAAGACTCACAGTTCACCAAAGTGTAACCCGTCAACACCAAGCACAGATGCCTTGGGTTCAACGGAAGAGAGGGGATATAAAAGATGCTGCAACTGGCTGCGCTAACCAACTACAGAGATTCTACCACTTCCGGCTAACAGAAAGGAGATAAGATCGATGATTGTACCCAACTGAAAGATAACTTCAAACAAACCCATCCTGGACCTAGCCCCTTATCCAAAGAAGCAATCCGAGGATAACTCACACAGTTGAGTTAATGATGGTTCAGATTATTGTGTCAATAAGCCTATTACTAGTCAGGTTGTTAATCATTGGGTGTAAGGTTGGTAATCATTAGGTTTAAGTTGTCCTGAGTACTTGTTAGCCAGTACTTTCACCAAGTAATCCATAACCGCGGAAAACACGGCTTCTCGAGAAGATTATCCCTGCAGGGTTGCACCAATTTAGCCGTACACGCATGAATAACCCGCCAGGTGGGAAATCACCCCACCAAGCGAGGTACTCAACACAACCAACCCTTCTTCGCATCAAGCCCAAAGCACCGCGTGCTGTGCGTGCGCGGCTAATCGAGCTCCCCGAAGAAAAGGAGGACCCTCATAGCACTGGAAGACCACGCCGCCCTAAATGCCGACTACGAAAGTTCCACCCGGGCGCCAAGGGCTCGCAAGATCATGCATGCAGCAAATGGAAAGCCCGAACTAGTACGGCGATTTGGACGAGATGCGAATCGGTTCAAGTTGAGGGGGGCGCCCATACTCGCTTCCCACATGCGGGTAGTGCGCTCATCATGGATCAGTAGACAAGACCCTTTTCCTAATTAGGGGTCGACACTAGCAGGCCTCAAAACCACCCTGGGCCTCCTGCCGGTGCCTTATCATCAAATTTATTATTGGTAATAACATTTGCATGATTGATTGATTAAACATCGAGCCCCCAGAACATAATGAAATAGTAACTGAAAGTAACGGGTAACAGACTCGAGCAAATCAACCTAAGCATGCTAGTAAGACACGGGCTCAAACAATGGTTGTAGGAAGGGAGATGAGGCAATATCAGGGTTAAGGGATTCATGTGATAGGTTCGTAACAGAAACAACTACTACTAAGGCTAGCAGAAATAGACAACGGAAAATATCGGTAACCAAGGTTGAAAGGAACACAATGGTTCATGTGAGTGATAACTTGCCTGCAAAACCCAGTAGCCTGGTACTGAGCTAGATCCTTAGAAGGGGTGTCGTAAGGATCGTCGGCCTCAACGTCGTCGTTTATCCGAGAAGAAGCAAACAAACAATGCAGAAAGATAAACAATCATTATCATGGCATTGTGCACAATCAAAGATGATGCATGACATGTTAATAGATGCATCAAAATAAACTATTTGACAAGATAGAAACAGGATTAAATGGACCCATATGCAATTGGATTGCATATGGAAAGCCCATGAATTATGGTTGAATTAATTGTTTTACAACTAATCAACTTGTGTAAGTGATTTAGCATGATGCATGGATGAGGAAAACAGCAAAATAACAACAATAGAACCAAATGGAAATAAGGCTTAACAAGTTTAGAAAATCATTTATTAAGTTATGGAATTTTGGTTTCTTAAAGGTGTCACACAAGCATTTGTTATTTTCATCAATTTAAAGTGTTCAAAACATTAAGTGAGATTCATATGTGAAAAGTTTATACTTTTGTGGTTTGAAAACATATTTTATATGCCCCAAAAGAATTTGTTTTGATCAAGTTATAAATTTAACATTATTACATGAATTAAATAAGATTTAAATTATTTAACCACTTTTTAATTATTCAAAACATGAAACAAATTTTATATTTGGAAAGAGGGTTTAATTTTGCATGGAAAACATATTTCATTTGTGGAAATTGGATTTAAAATGAGCAAGTTATTATTTTGGCAATTTTAAATGCAATAATTAAGAAACAGTTGTTTTCAGCAATTTAAAATATTCAAAACAGCAAACAAAATTTATATTTGGAAAGTACATGAAAAGTTGATTGGAAAACATATTTGGTTTGGGAAATTTGGAATTTTTATGAACAAGTTATGAATTTTGCAATTTTAAGTGAATTTGACAAGTTTTCAAATATTGCACCAATTTAAAATATTCAAAACAGTAAAAAAATTTATATTTGGATAGATCATTTAATTTGGTATTGAAAACATATCAAAAATGTTGGATTTGGGGTTACAATGATTTTATTATGCATTTTAGAAGTTTAGGATGCAATCTGCCATTTTAATTAATATCCAGGGATTTAGAAATTAATAGCAGGGACTTAGAATTAATTTGCAGGGGCTCGAAAGTAAACAACAGGGACCTACAGGTGATTTCTTGGAAGTTGTTGGGCCTGGAAAAAATAAAACAAAAGAGGTGTTTAATCTGCAGGGGGTGGGATTCGATCCCCCCACCTCCTGCTTGCGCTGGGGGAACCAAACCAGTGGGGTAATTCGCTGTGTGTTGACAGGATGGAAGCCGCGGGGGGGATATGCTTCAGAACTGCAACTTCTGAACTAAACGAAAAATAGCAAAGGATGTGGGGTGCGGGACTTGAACCCGCGACCTGTGGCTGTACTGCGCGCGGCTGTTGCCAGTAGGGTGTGCGTGCGCTTGTTGATAGGAAGGGAAACATGGGGGGTATAAGGTGCAGTTTTGGCGAACTAAACTGAACTTGTTCGTTCAGATCGCTGTACCTCACGGAGGTACAGGCAGCGATGCTCGCCGGAGATGCTAGGGCGGCCGTGGGGGTGTGCTGCGGTGCGGCCAGAGAGGAGGGAAAGGAGGCGAGAGGGGGACGGCCTCACCTTAGGCGCTCGGGAGCAGGAGGGTCGGGGCAGCAGGGCGCTGCAGACGTGCAGGAGGTGGCCGGCGATGAAACGGCGACGGCGGCGGCGCTGTGCTGGCTACCGGCCAGCGCCGCGGGGTGGGGGAGGAAGAGGGTACTTGGGCGTTTCCATTCCCGCCATGGGGAGCTCCCGGGACAGCCTCCAGCGACCACGCCAACCTCCTCAATTTTCGGCCATGGTGGTCGGGTTCAGAGTTGCAGGGAATTACAGCGAGGTTCAGAGAAAGAACAGGGAGCAGAGAGAGAAGATGGCGGCTAGAGGAGGAAGGAGAGAGCTAGGGCCTAGGGTTTGGCTAGGGCAGGGGAACTCGGCTGTTTTTATGGGGAGAGGAGAGTGGTACGGCAGAGAATCAAGCGGAGGAGGGAGAGATCGTGTGGTTGTTTCTCTGTTCGTACTGTTGACGTCAGCCAGAGGTGGAAGATGCTCACGAAGGGGTACTGGGCTTGTGGGGGAAAGGCCAAAGGGAAAAAATTAGATGGGCTAGGAGAGAAAAGTGGGCCTGCTGCTCTCTCTCTCCCTTTTGTTATTTTCTGTTTCTTTTATTTTTTTTGTAGCAAATTAGAAAAGGAAGAAAACCATGAGATTTTGGTTAGCAAAGATGTCATAAAAATTTGGTTAAGCTAGTTGGGTTAAAAGAAAACATTAACCAAGTTTTGTTTTCAGAAAATTTTAAATTAGCTTGATGTTTGTTTGAAATTCAAATTTGGGTGTATTTTAATTAAGTGCCCATTTAATAAAAACAACTTTGAATAGGGGGGAACCTCTATGATTAATTTGATTGAAAGATTAGTTGATTGGCTTGTTAAAGTTTATAACTTCAAAAGTGGTTCTGTTTGATGCATTTGATTTGAAATTGGATTGAATAGAATTAATTGATTGAAATAAAAGCACCATTTTATTAGTTGAACATTATGGGATAATTGGAAACAATTAAGGTTTTTATTTGGAAACAACTATTTGGATGTTGGTTTGGAATTTCAAATGGAAAACAAATTGAATTTGAAAAGGGTTTGATTATTGGATGCATTTTTTATAGAAATAAAACAATAGTTTGGAATCACACTTTAATGGAAACAAATAATTGTTTTATTTTGAAATATCTTTTTAGAAATTGTAACATCACAAGGATGAAACAAAAGGTTTGAGATTTGAGTTGAAATTCAAATAGAAAACAAAGGAAAATAAATGAAAACAGTTGGAAAACAACTGAAAACAGAGGAAAACAAATGGAAAACAAACAAAACAATTGCAATCAACATGATGCCATGATGCAAAACATAAAATAACAGAGAGCAAACATTCTAAAGGCTATTTTTCAGACTTGGGATGTTACAGTGTTTGCAAAACCGTGGAACCTGCACACAACACAACCAAAATACTTTGCCCCAACGGTATAGTGAGGTTGTAAATCTCAGCGGTCTTGCTGAAAACAAAGAATAGACGTATAGTGTGGAAAACAGTATATGCTTGCAGTAAGTAAAGAGAGCAGGAAATTGTTGTGATTTGTCTTACAGTGTGGAAAATGGACCGGGGTTCATAGGTTCACTAGTGGTGTCTCTCCATAAAAATAACATGATGGGTGAACAAATTACAGCTGGGCAATTGACAAATAGAGGTTGCACCGTAGTGCACATTATAACAAGATGACTACTATGATATTTAATGCGGGCATTAAATATCATACATAGGCCAAAATCCATCTGCATCTATGACTAATAATCTACACTTACGTTATCACCCGAACCCCCCAGGTATTAAGTTGCAAGCAACAGATAACTGCATTAAACAATGTGTTTAATGTAAGCAATGATTGTACACGCGTGCACTCTCACCGCTGTTTTCTCCCTAGTGGCAACAACACATCCTCCCCCGTCACGTTTCTGTCACTCGAGCACATGCAAAAAGGAGGCATGAACCCACTATCTAGCATAAATACTCCCTCTTGGAGTCAGTAGCAACTACTTGGCCAGAGCAACCATTAGCAACGGAAAGCATGCAAGATCACAAATAACATATGCAGTAAAGACTATAATCAACTTGGCATACGTTCAATATTCATCGGATCCCAGCAAACACAGCATATAGAATTACATAAGATCAATCTCGATCATGATAGGCAGCTCACGAGATCTAAACATGGAGGCATATGAGGAGGAGACAACCATCTACCTACTGCTATGGACTCGTAGTCTAGGGATGAACTACTCACACATCACTCCGGAGGTAGGCATGGTGATGTAGAAGCCTTCGGTGATGATTTCCTCTCTGGTAGGGTGTCGAGAGACAGCTCCAGAACCCCCCTGATCTAGCGTTGACGACTATGGCGGCTGCGAAAGTTTTCGGGGATTTTTGATCAGGTGTCTAGGGTTTTCCATCCGGGGGGAATAAATAGGCGAAAGGGCAGAGGCGGTGGAGGCCAGGGGGTCCAACACCCATAGCTGGCGCGGCCAGGGGGAGGCCGCGCCACCCTATGGTGTGGCCCCCCTGATGCCCTTCTTGGACTCCTCTTCGGTGTTCTGGATGCTTCCGGGGAAAATAGGCACTTCGGGCTTTGTGGGTTCCAATTTCGAGAATGTTTCCAGAACAACTTCTCTAAAACCAAAAACAGCAGATAACAAGGAACTGGCACTTGGCATCTTGTTAATAGGTTAGTCCCAAAAAATGTATAAAAATGCTATAAATAAGGGAGAAAACATGTAGCAATTGGCATAATATGATCATGGAGCATCAGAATTATAGATACGTTGGAGACGTATCACACAACATGTAGCAGTACAATAAGACGATTTTAGGGTTAACCTCCCGAGAGGTCTAAATAGGCGAGAGGGCAACGTCGGTGTGCGGCTAGGGGCCTACACCACCCATTGGTGCGGCCAGGGGGCCGCGCCACCCTATGGTGTGAGGTGATGCGTGTGATCACATGTTCGTTGAGAGACCCCAAGAGAAAGGTATGAACAGTACAGCGAAAAGTTTCCCTCAGAAAGAAAACAAGCTTAAATCGACCTGTAGGAGGAAGGAGTAACTTCAGAAGGTTGATAGGGTTGAGATGGCAGGGCGCACTACCGGTTCAGCAGCTACGTGGAATCTACACAACACAATCAAATCACTTTGCCCCAGTGAAGCAGTGAGTTTGTCAATCTCAACGGTTTTGATGAACACAATGAGGTTAAACGTATGGTGTGGAAAACAGTATGATAACAGTATTAAAACAGTAGCAGCAGTGTGAAAACAGTGAAGCAATGTTTCTAGTATCAGTATAAGGAAAATTTCTGGGGTCTACAGTTCACTAGTGGTGTCTCTCCGTGAAAGATAAATAACATGTGTGGTGAACAATTACAGATGGGCAATTGACAGAAAATGAAGGTTGCACCATAATGCATATGCAAAACATAAAGATTACTATGTGATTCATGCGAGCATTACAACAAGATAAATAGACCTTCATCCAAATGCATCTATGACTAATAATCCACCCTCGGAGTGTCATCCGAGCAACCCTTGGGTATTAAGTTGCAAGCAACAGATAATCACAGTAAGCAAAGTGTGTAATGTAAACAATAGAATCATCCTTAGACAAAACGTTGTTGTTTTCTCCCTAATGGCAACAACACATCCTGCATCCTCACATTTCTATCACTCGAGCACAGATACAAAGGAGGCATGAACCCACTATCGAGCATAAATACTCGCTCTTGGAGGTACTAGCATCTACTTGGCCAGAGCATCTACTAATAACGGAGAGCATGCAAGATCATAAATAACATATGCATGAAGATAACATGATAGATTGATAATCAGACGACGTAGCATTCAACATTCATCGGATCCCAGCAAAAGCAACATGTAGCATTACATAAAGATGATATCGATCATGTGAGGCATCCCACGAGATCTAAACATGAGGCATAAATTGGAGGACACATCCATCTAGATATTGCTAGCGACCCGTAGTCCAGGGATGAACTACTCACGCATCACTTCAGAGGAGGGCATGGTGGTGTAGAACCTTCCGGTGACGAATATCCCTCCCGGCAGGGTGCCGAGGCCTCGGGTGTTTCTCGGACGAAAGTGGTATATTTCTAGGGTTAATATGCCGGGGGGGATTATATAGGCGAAAGAGTGATGACAGAGGGCACCCAGGCGGCCCAGACCACCCTAGGAGCGGCTTCGAATCTTCCGGGCCCCTCTCTGGGACTCTGTGGAACCTTCGGGAATTCTAAGAATTACGGGCTTCGAATTTTCCAATTCCGAGAATATTTCCAGAACAACTTTTCCGAAACTAAAAATAGCAGAAAATAGGGAACTGACTCTCTCGCATCTTGTTAATAGGTTAGTTCCGGAAATCGATAAAAGTGACATAAAGTTTATAACAAACATGTAGGAAATAACATGAAAACAACATGGAACATCAGAAATTAAGGATACATTTATGACGTATCAACATCCCCAAGCTTAGTTCCTACTCGTCCTCAAGTAGGTAAACGAGAAAAACACAAAATTTCTGAGGTGACATGCTACCAACATAACCTTGATCATCAATAATGTGAAATCATATGTAAGCTAAGATCGTAGAACTTCAACACAAGCATGACAAATAAAATTTTAACAATAAAGCATACCAATCACCATGCATCATGAGAACTAACATAAATAAAAGATCATGAATAACAATACATCGAAAGTTATACGTTTGTTTCAGGTATAGAGAAAGCATGGCAAAGTGATATTTCGTTAGTCCTTAAGAGTGGGGCAAAACATAAATGCCAGGACACCTTCAAAGTTTATGAGGAAGACTAGAAAAAAATATTTTTAGAGCAAGCAATAACACATCATGAATCAATTTATAATATTTCTAGGACAAATTCACATTAAACTCAGAATGGCAACTATGCTCTCTCAACTGTGCATAAAGTTAGAAGATGGAGACTTAACATAAAAGTAAAAGAAAGGCCCTTTGCAGAGGGAAGCATGGATCACTCATGTGCTAGAGCTTTTATTTTATTAAACGGAGGTATAAAATGTTTGATACTCCTCCCAACCATCTTACACAAACCATGGCTAACCGAATCCTCGGGTGCCTGCCAACAATCACATACAGTGAAGGAGTGTCTATTTTTAGGGAGGTGTGTGCTTATGTCAACGAATGATAAACATAAAATACAGTACGACACAATACAACTATACTTCACAAGAGCGGCTCCCACTGAAGGACGCAACTGGTGTAGAAGGTCATCCCCGTTTCTGTTTTGTTTACACAATTATGCTTTGACTGATAAATCAGGGGCCAAAGTAGTGAAGAGAATTTGTTTGTATTAATTTGGAGCTGGGCACCCCGTTGCCAGCTCTTCTATTAATTGGATAAGCGGATGAAGCCACTAGTCCAAGGTGTGAAAGTCCAATCAACAAGTGAGATAAAGATTCACTATTTACGTCCTCATGAGCTAAAACAGGGCCACAAAACAGGAGTAGTTTTGAAGGTTTTAAAGGTAACACATGAGCAATTTACTTTGGAGTGGAAGTTAAATACAACATATAGGTAGGTATGATGGACACATTTGTCATACTTTGGTTTTGGGGAGTTGGATTGCACGAGTAGAGCTCATACTCAATACAGGTAGAGGCTAGCAAAAGACTGGGAACGACAAATCAAGAGAGTAATAATGGCCATAATCATGCATAGCGACATAAACATCATTAATCAAAGCATATGTGGTACCACAAGTTCAAGAACTAAATGATCATAGAGCCTATTAGTGACTGGTTTGTAGTCATAAACATGGTGTGAGCATGCGCCAAGTCAGCCAAATAAAACATTCAAAGGAGAACACCACAAATGTATGCTTCAATATGACAAGAACAACTCATGATTCTTTCAATGGCACATTAAACACTCTCAGCTATTTGAGACAAATCATGCTACTAAATAACCACTAGGCGTTAGAATTAAAACAACATCTAGCATGATATGAAAATTCTAGCCACAGTCTATAGAAGCTTCTATTTGCATCGCTTATAATTCTCCTACATGGAGCAATTTCTTTTCCCAACAAGCACCACACAAAATATTTTTAACAAAAACTCTATAAATGATACAGCAAGCAAACACGAGAGTACTCACATAACACTATTAAAACTAACATCTATGATTAAGATATGCAATGAAAACAAGAATTTTTGTATCAGCTAGAAGGAAAACTAATAATACGAGCATAACGAGTATTCAAACAAAAAAGCAGAGCGTGTTTCATTCCCAAACAAGGATGCTAGGTTCCAATGATATTATTGCAGCAAGGAAAACGAAAGAAAATAGAACAAAAAATAACAGACGCTCCAAGTAAATTTCATATGATGTGACCGAATAAAAATATAGTTTCACTAGAAGTGAAGTGATAAATGGTTGATGAAGAAGGGGATGCCCAAGGCATCCCCAAAATTAGATGCTTGAGTATTCTTAGAATTTGCTGGGATGAACCATGGGGGTATCCACAGGCTTTGACTTTGCACTCTTCTTGATCACATATATCACCTTCTTCTCTTGACCCTTGAAAACTTCCTTTACACCACACTCAAAGAGTAATTCACATTAGAGGGTTAGTGCAACAATAAAAAAATCCATGGGTTATGCATGGGCACAAGTGCTATTGATACTTTTAAACATTATCTACATCCACTGATGTTTCGTGACGCAAATAAATCCACTTGACATCGTAAAAGAGCAAATGCAAGAAAAATGAAAGAATCTGCCAAAACCAGAACAATCTATAAATACGAATTTTGGGCACTTACACTGCTCACATAAAAAAATTAAAGAAAGAAAAAGTTGCGGAATTAGCTGAGGAATAAGAACAAAAAATTATAGGTCATTCTGATCTTTCTGGATTTTTCACAATGTTTTACGGCGGACAGCAGAAATCTGTTTCCAGCGCAGAAATCCCAAAACCAACTCCAACTTTTGTCAGAAACTTTACTTCGCACAACTAATACATGAAAAAAAAGATAAAAAGAAGTTTCTACATAATTATACAACCCCTTGACTCAAATAAAACGGACAAAAACAAAAGAAAAATAAAACCATGGGTTATCTCCCAAGAAGTGCTTTTCTTCAACGCCTTTTAGCTAGACCCAGAAAAGTGGATTCAAGTATTTTCCAATTAAGAAGCATTTAAATCAAGATAAGGCAATTCCTCAATAATGCATTGTATTTTATCTAAATGTGTTTCAGATGTTCCTCTCTTAGAACTTTTAGGTTTACTACTCTCCTCAAATAGATTCTCAGGAACAATCCAGTCAAAATTCTTTTCTTGGGATTCATGCAATGCTATCAATTTAAGGGAATTGGTATTTTATCCTCATTTTCATTTTTTGGGTTCAGCTTTTTCGAGAGCACCAACAACATCTACACATGAGTCTAGCATATTTAAAAGATCGAACACTTTTCTAGCTTCTATAGCAACATTTCCAAATAAATTTAAGCATGGTTTCTAAAATATTTTTTTCCGATGTCTTCAATATTATTCAAGTTGAGGAACATATGCTGCAATATGGGATGAAGGTTAACAACCCTAGCTTCTAACATGTGAATTAAAGAAGTTGCAACAGTTTCATAATTTGGAACAAGTTCTACTATAGATTTTTCCTCTAAATTTTCATGCTTACTAATATGATTAAAGAGTTCTTTAATGGTATCCTTTCCAAGTAAAAAACCACTACCAACTGGAAGATCTTTCAGGGTATACTTAGGAAGCAACATGATGAAGAAAAACAATAAGGTAATGAAAATAATAAGTGGAATAAGAACTATTTTTTATGTTTTTTATATAGAGAAGCAAACAAGATAAAATAAAATAAACTAAATAAAACAAAAAAAAGTTTAAGAGAATTGAAGTGAGAGACTCTCCTTGTAGAAATTCTTTTCCTCCCTGGCAACGGCGCCAGAAAAGTGCTTGATGCGTGTGATCACACGTTCGTTGAAAGACCCCAAGAGGAAGGTATGAAGAGTGCACCGGCAAGTTTCCCTTAGAAAGAAACCAAGGTTAAATCGACCAGTAGGAGTAACTTCAGAAGGTTGATGCGGCTGAGATGGCCGGGCGCACTACCGGCTCAACATCAACATGGAACCTACACAACACAATCAAATCACTTTGCCCCAACGAAGAAGTGATGTTGTCAATCTCACCGGTTTTGCAGAACACAAAGAGGTTAAACATATGGTGTGAAAAATAGTATGAGAACAGTATGTAAACAGTAGCACTAGTGTGAAAAAAATGGAAGCAGTGTTTGTATTATCAGTATGAGAAAAATGTACTAGGGTCCACAGTTCACTAGTGGTGTCTCTCCGTGAAAGATAAATAATATATGTGGTGAACAAATTACAGCTGGGAAATTGACAAAAATGAAGGTTTCACCGTAGTGCACATGTAAGACATAAATATTACTATGTGATTCATGCGGGCATTACAACAAGATACATAGACTGTCATCCAACTACATCTATGACTAATAATCCACCCTCGGAGTGTCATCCGAGCAAACCTTGGGCATTAAGTTGCAAGCAACAGATAATCGTAGTAAGCAAAGTGTGTAATATAAACAATAGAATCATCCTTAGACAAAGCATTGTTGTTTCATCCCTAATGGCAACAACACATCCTCCATCCGTCACGTTTCTGTCACTCGAGCACAGATGCAAAGGAGGCAAGAACCCACTATCGAGCATAAATACTCCCTCTTGGAGTTAGTAACATATGCATGAAGATAACATGATAGATTGATAATCAGAAGACATAGCATTCAACATTCATCGGATCCCAGCAAAGACAACATGTAGCATTACATAAAAATGATCTCGATCATGTGAGGCAGCTCACGAGATCTAAACATGAGGCATAAATTGGAGGACACAACCATCTAGATACTTCTATGGACCCGTAGTCCATGGATGAACTACTCTGGCCTCACTTAGGAGGAGGGAATGGTGGTGTAGACCCCTCCGGTGATGAATTTCCCTCCCGGCAGGGTGCCAGGGAGAGCTCCATAACCCTCCCGATCTCGTAATGAGATAACGGAGGCCTCATGTGTTTCTTGAAAAAAGTGGTATATTTCTAGGGTTAATATGTCGGGGGGATTATATAGGCAAAAGCACGATGGCAAAAGTCACCCAGGGGCCTAGACCACCCCTAGGCGCGGCCAGGGGGAGGGCGCCACCCTATGCTGTGGCCCCCTGTTGCCCCTCTCCGGATCTCTTCGGGACTCCGTGGAACCTTCAGGAATTCTAGACCTCCGGGATTCAAATTTTCCAATTCCGAGAATATTTCTAGAAAAACTTTTCAGAAACTAAAAACAACAGAAAACAGGGAACTGGCTCTGTGGCATCTTGTTAATAGATTAGTCCCGGAAATCAATAAAAGTGACATAAATTGTATATCAAACATGTAGAAACTAACATGAAAACAACATGGAACATCATAAATTAAGGATACATTTATGACGTATCATGGGGCCCCTGTGGCCCCCCTCCGGGTCTCCTCCGGACTCCGTGTGCGCGACAGATTTCTAAGACCTCCGGGCTTCGAATCGTCCAATTTCGAGAATATTTTCAGAACATCTTTTTTGAAACTAAAAAAAAATGGCAGAAAACAGGAACTAGCTCTGTGGTATCTTGGAAATAGGTTAGACCCAGAAAATCGATAAAAATGGCATAAAGTGTATAGCAAACATGTAGCATATAGCATGAAAACAACATGGAACATCAGAAATTATGGATAGGTTTATGACGTATGAACATCCCCAAGCTTAGTTCCTACTTGTCCTCGAGTAGGTAAACGATAAAAACAAATAATATCTAAGGTGACATGCTACCAACATAAACTTGATCATCAAAATCGTAAAAGCAAATGTAAGCTGTGATCATAGGACTTGAAACGCCGGCATGATGATATAATTCTAACAATGAAACTTAGAAATCACTTTGCATCATGAAAAGTAACACAAATAGAAGATCATGAATAAAAATGCACTTGAAAGTTATACCTTTGTTTCGAGCATAAAGAAAACATAGCAAAGTGATATTTCTCTTGTTGTTAAGAGTGGGGCGAAACATAAATGCCAGGACACATTCAAAGTTTAAGTGGATGACTAGAAAAAATAATTTGAGAGAAAGTAATACCATGGTATGAATCAATCAATGATAATTTTTGGACCAAATGCACATTAAACTCAGAATGGCAGCTACGCTCTCTCAACTGTGCATAAAGTTAGAAGATGAAGACTGAGCATAAAATTAAAAGAAAGGCCCTTCGCAGAGGGAAGCAGGGATTACTCATGTGCTAGAGATTTTTATTTTGATAAACAGAGGTATTGAAAATATTTTTTTAGATCAGTGTATGCTTATGTCAACGAATGGTAAATAGATCTTTAAACACAAATACATCACTCTTATGCATAAGGAGATAAAACCATGTAAAACGGCTAAAACTGTCGATGAATGTTACAAACCAACGGTAACAAAAAATAGAACGAAACTCAGAGTGTCCCCATACATCAGAGTGGATTATCTCAAAAGGTTTACTGCTTCGCAAATCACTATTTGGATAGGAGCTACTAGTATGTTTCGCTAGTTTCACACGCATCACACACCAAAGACTCACTACTACATAACCTAAACAAGGAATGATAGATACGAGATAAAGCAAAAAAAGAGGTGTCCAAGCCTGCGATGGTGCAACATGATTTCTTGGCTTGGTGACAACATGGATGCAAATGTGTGGTCTTCACTTCCTTCATCAAGATAACAAATCCCATCATGCTCGGTCCGAGTCCCCAAAAGTCTCTATGTCTTTCGCTCCTAAAAAGCACAACAAGTAGGATCAAACCAAGTTCTACAATTGGGGGATTTATTAATTGAGCTAACTGACAATAGATTGACTAGAAGCTTGGGAACATGCAAAACAACGGATAAGGAAAATATCTTGGTGCACGTAATGGATCCACACCCTAGTATAGGCGCCATGGATCCATCAGCTACACGTACCTTATCCTTACCAGAGTATGGGCTATAAGTGGTGAAAAGGTTAGATGCTCCTGTCATATGGTTAGTGGCTCTGGTATCTATAATCCAGGGATTTGACTGTGTTATGGAAGAGTTGTCCTGATGACATTCCATACCTTGTTAAGAAGTGGAAATGGGAGTGGAGTTGGCTCTTGAGGTTGCTTGAGGGGAAGAAGAGCAATCTGAGAGTTTGAGCCTGGAAGTGAGCTCTTGTAGAGATCAAACATCTACCACGGTTTCCTCTCGCATGGATGAAGCATGATGTGCATTTCTCTTTCCCGCTCCTTGAACTCCCCTTTGCTTTGATCTCCTTTTTTTCCACCAAGATGGAAAGCCATGCAACTCAAAGCACATATCTTTAGCGTGTCCATAATGATCACTAAATAGTTGGCTTTATCTGTCTTGGTGAAGGACCTTCTAGTACATCGAGATTGCATTCAAAAGGCTGCACGATCATCAGTGCATCTCGGACCATCCTCCTTGCGTTGTGCAAAACGTGTCTCCTTTTCTATAACACTAGAAATAATGTCTTCAAGACTCGGTCACTCTTGTTGCGATAATATAAGTTGTCTTCAAAGATTAAACTTCTGGTTTAGCCCATCCCGGAATAATTTGGCCACAAGGGACTTGAACCATTTATGATGGATAGCTAAATCTTTCTTGTCAACAGGTTGGAATGGGTCGTAATAGTGAAGGTCCCTGTAGAGCCTTTTAACCTCACAAGCATACTCTGTAATAGACTTTGATCCTTGCTTCAGATGAGTCAGCTCGTCCATAATTCATGTAGCCTGCATCTTGTTCGATTTACCAGCAAATTGTTTCTTTAAAGTTGCCCATACTTCATATATTGTCGTCATGATTTCAAATTGCTGCCGTCGTTAATCTGTTTCACTAATATCAATGTTTGTCCTCTTCTCATCATCATCAACAATTACATCTTCATAACAATGAGAACTCCGAATTAGTTGTGCATGGCGCGCCCAACTGACATAGTTTTGTGGACCTGACAGCCTCACTGGATTGGGTTCACGAGCATACTTAACTACCTTAGGGACTAACTTGTGTTGTTGCTAGCTTTCAAGTAGTTTGATGAAGATCTCATACATCTTGTCCATGCTAGTGTCACCTGACTTATATCTAGTTGAATCTCTCAAAGCTTACAATGCACCAACCAACAACTAGTAGTGGTTTAACTATTTTTACTAATAACCAAGTAATTTCAAGTCTCACCGGACAATCAACAACTATTACACGCAATAGAAGAAAACGATGAAGTTAAAAAGGATTGAACCAACGGGGACACAAGATTTTAACGTGGAAAACACTTCCAACAAGGAAGAGAAAAAATCACGGGCGCAGCCAGCAAGACTTCACTATTTCGGTTGAGGTTACAAACACGCCGGGATTTACAATGTGTGGCTTATCCCAAACGGCGTCTTACACGAGTTATATAAAGGCGGTCTTGACCTAACTAGGTCGGCAAGGGTGAATCCAACTCCAACTCGGTAACAAGTCGGTAGCAACTCGAGGCGCTATGCTCTACTCGTCAGAAGTTCGGCCTTTTATCAGCATAAGTGAATTTTGATCACCTCAAAATAACAACAACATCAGTACCACTGTACCTTTCGTAGCAGAAGGTAGACCTGAGTAGGAATTTTCTTCGGTTTGGGCACACTCAAACAACAGGCCACACCATAGATGCACATATGGCTGCGGAATTGTACCATAATGGCACTTCATGAGCAAGGGATGGAGCCGGCATAGGAGATTTGAACTTACAACAGCTCCACGGCGAATCCACGGACCATGGCCGTCAATCTGCGCAAACGTCACATCACCTTCACAAGCTCCGCCTCGATCCAATTCCTCGTCGAGGGTACCAAATGCGCTCAAAATCGCAGTGGAATCGTACTGGATTCGACCTGCTCTGAAACCGTGAAGAGATTCATGTCCAGAACACTCACCCTTAGTTTTCGGGAAAACTTTCTCTTACATCTGGGAAGGGAGAGAGGGAGCCCGATATCTACTCTGACTCTTGTCTCGAGTCTTCTTCTTATTCAACAATGTTCACCTATTTTTCTAGTTTAGTCCCTACAACTTTAAGTATCATGACTAACTCGAAGAAGTATGATGAAAATAGACAGGCCTGGCCAAAAAATGAGGTGATGCAACACGTATGGAAGGCTTTGGAAGAAAATAATAAAGTGGTGCACCGTTCTTCTTGGAGACGTTGTTTTCGAAGAGATGGACATCAGCTGTTGTTTAGGTGGTGGTTGTGCGGATACCGCGAGGACTGTAACTCTGTAGCGGGACTTTTCTTTTTATTTCTTTTTGTTGTTACCTTTCGGCTGTGTGCATCCATTGCGTTGTTGCAGACGCCGGGTGTAATATACTTCCCTTTATAAAAAAACAAAAAAACTCCATCATTTCTAAGAGAATCTAACACATCTGATTTAGACAGTATCATATTCTCGTGAACATTGTAGAAACGAAAATACCTGCCGATTAACTTGCCGTGCACAAGCTGCGTACGGGTTGAAGCCACGATTCCGTGAGCGACCTCTGTCGCGCTCCCTCGGCAGCCAACCAAGAAACCAAGAAAGCAGAGCTCAGGTGGAGTTGGTGCAACCATCGGCACCAAACAAACGAAACAGAGCCCATCTTTTGCGGCCTTCTGGTTCAACCACTACTTCCTCCATTGCTCGGCTTTTGCTCCTGCGCTCTACTGCCATACCATCCTTCACCTGATCACCTCCGCGCGTATAACTAATCCCCAGTCTCACTCTCACTGACCTCGGTCGCGGTCGCACGCTCACGCCGTACGTACGCGGACCAATTTTAGCCTGCTGCCAGAGCGCGCGCGACGCGATGGCGCTGCCAGCGCCTGCCGTAGGAAGCGGGTGGCCACGCCAAGACGTGCAGGCCTACCGTCACGTAGCACGCGAGCGCGAGGAGTACGCGGCGCGGCGGGCGCTGTTCCTGCAGAGCTACCGGCTATCCACGCGCGGCGAGGAAGAAGAGGAGGAGGCCTTGGGGCTGCGTGGACAGGTGGCGCGGCGGCTTCGCGACGCCCGCGTGGCCGGATGGGCCGCCGCTGCGCGTGCGGCGTCCCAGGCGCGCGGCGCGGCACGGTGCTGGCTGGGAGCGGGGCTGGGCAAGGCGTGGCGCGGGTGGAAGAGGCCCCTGACCCTCCGGCGCGCGCATGGAGGCGCCCACCGCTCCTTCTCCTTGATCGGCCTCGGGTTCGGGTGCTTTGGCGGCTGTCGACCCAGCCGCGAGTACCACTTCCTGCAGGGTTTCGCGTGACAACCGCATTGTGTCGCTGCACCTGATCTGCCGCTGGTTTATGCACGTCTGCGAGCTGCCTATGCACGTACGGCATGACCATTGATGCACCTGCCTGCGCGGTCCATGCATGTACAAACTTTTACTGTACCGATTCACTTCCAACTATCGATTCTTTTTGTCCACACCCCGGCAAAACGTACGGAAAGTTACTTCAGCGGTCACGCACTAGCCCTATCTGCGAGTCTTTAGAAGTTAGGATCAGGCCATCACCCGTGTTTCACCCGCGGTTGGCCCAACGCTTTTACACCAGCCTCCGATCGATGCCAGCTACCGCGTCCCACTTCCATCGCACCGCAACCACGTAGTACGTACGCGCAGTAAGAGGAAATTAAAGATAGTGTGACCGCGTGACGAGACATGCCGCCGGGACCGGCACTGGGCAGCAGCACATGTACAGGCGTACATCCTCCTCCTCCTCCTCTCAACCACTCGACGCCGCCGCCACCGTTGCCGGTCAGCGTCGGCCCGGGATGCCGGCGGTGCGTGTTCACGCCATCCCCGTCCGCCTCGCCACCCTTCTCTCCAACAGGCAACAGCCACCACACCGTCGGCGCGCATCGCCGCTGCTGGAACGGGTCGTGCAGTCTGAGCCCAGGCTGCCTTATTCTGCCTTTTCCACGCACGCCGCACTTGCTAAGCGGGAGCCGCGCCCGCGCCAAGAAGACGGTCCGAGGGTGGTGTTAAACAATAGACATACTCCCTCCGATCCATATTAATAGGTGCTAAAGTGAATGTATCTAGCAATAAAACATGTCTAGATACATCCACTTTAACACCTATTAATATGGATCGGAGGGAGTAGGATCTTTTGGGTGGAACTAGCTCAATGCTCTGGGACGTGGCCTATCTTATTATATAAGAGTACCAAGAGGTACGTACAAAGTACATGTTACACTATACAAACTATACAGTCTAACATTATCTCTCAATTTTAACCGTAGTAGTCGGTAAGTTAAGATTGCGTCTACATCCTGTGAACAGCGGGCGACAATGGTTTGGTGAAGATATCAGCAAGTTGATCTTTGGAGGAGATAAACTTGATCTGCAGGACCTTATGTGTTTCGTTCGGGCATGAAATACTGGGTTTGAGGACAAGTATGTAGCACCAATGTTATCACACCAAAGGACAGGTGGCTGGTTTTGGGCAATCTTCAACTCACGCAGCAAAGACTGGACCCAACTGAGCTCCGCGGTGGCAATGACAATGGCCTTGTATTCAGCTTCAGTACTACTCCGAGACATTGTAGTTTGTTTACGTGCACTCTAGGCGATCAAGTTAGGACCAAAGAACACTGCATGGCCCCCGTTGATCGCCGGTCATCTGGGTTACCAGCCCAATCCGCATCACTGAATGCCGCAAGCACGACAAATGGTGCCGGCCGAATGTGAAGTCCAAATGTGAGAGTAGCGCAAACATAGCGCATAATGCGGTTAATAGCGAACAATGAGGACCCCGTGGTGCATGGAGATACTGACAGACACGGTTAACTGCATAGGAAATATCAGGCCGAGTGACAGTGAGGTACCGAAGGCCTTCAACAACACTCCTGTACTCGGTGGCATCGTCATCAGACAGCAGAGTACCAATAGTAGAAGAGTCTCAGTGGAGGACATGAGCGTAATAGCAGCCTTACACTCAAGCATACCAACACGTCGTAACAAATCCTGAGAGTACTTCTGCTGTGAGAGAGCAAGGCCATCACCACGATACGTGACCTCGATCCCAAGAAAATAGTGTAGCTTGCCCAGGTCCTTGATAGCAAAATCAGAACCGAGAGCCACAATGAGACGATCCGTAGCTGCAGCAGAGGAACTGACCAGAATAATATCATCAACATAAACGAGAAGATACATGGTACCTCTGGGCGCTGAATAAGGAACAATGAAGTGTCAGCTGTAGAGGGCACAAACCCATGAGTGTGGAGTGCAGCGCCAAGCCGTGCATGTCAGGCACGAGGAGCCTCTTTCAGGCCGTATAGCGCCTTCACTAGACGACAGAGGTGCTGAGGACGAGCAGGATCAACAAAGCCAGGAGGCTGGTGCATGAAGACCTCTTCCTCCAAAACACCGTGGAGAAAAGCATTCTGAACATCCATTTCACGAAGATCACAGCCCCTAGTAACAACAAGAGAAAGAAGCAGCCGAATAGTGGTGGGTTTGACCACGAGACTGAAAGTATCCTCATAGTCGAGCCCATACCTTTGCTTGAAGCCTTTAGCAGCGAGCCGAGCCTTGTACCGCTCAATGGAACCATCAGCGTGCTTCTTAACTTCGAAAATCCACTTGAAGTCAATGATATTGACACCAGAACGGGGAGAAACCAGCTGTGAAGTACCATTATGACGGTGAGCCTGAAACTCAAGGTCCATGGCAGCGCGCCAGTGGGGGATGCTCATCGCAGCCTGATAGTGACGAGGCTCAGCAGAGGGATCGGACTGCGCTTGAGCTAAGCAGGCAGCGATCCAGGCGACAATACCATCAGTGCGTTTCAGGGGCTGATAGATACCGCTGCGACTGCGAGTATGTGCACAGGGCGCAACAGTATCAGAGGGCGGCGGAGCAGAGTCAGCCCTTGAGGAAGACGGTTACGGCGGGGCCCAGCTGAGGTGGAGCTCGGCAGCGACGCGGAGAGGAGTTCCAACCCAGTAGTCGGGGAAGTGGACGTCGCGCAGGGCGATGCGGAGGCTGACGACGGCCCAACAGCGGACGGCGACCCATGGTCGGGCGGCGGCCCACGCATAGGTGTAGGCGTCGCGCAGGGCGACGTGGAGGCAGGCGTGGGCGGCCCACTCGCGGACGTCGCACAGGGCGACATGGAGGCAGTCTCGGGCGGCCCACTTGTGGGGGGAGGCGAGGGCAACCGCGGAGGGGACACGCCGGTCGACCCAGTGGTGGCCTCGGGGCGCGGTGCTGTTGCATGAGCCATGCAGCGATCGACGTGATTGTCGACAGGGGCATCCAAGACCTCCAAGCGAGCTCCGCGACCAGTACCTGCACCGTGGTTAGGCAATAATACAGGTGAATATGCAGCATCATCAAATTGGCCAGGAGTAACAGGAGTGTAATTTGTGGGTGGCACGGAAGGAGACAATGGCATATTCGAGAAGGGAAACATATTTTCATCGAAGACGACGTCACGAGAGATATAAACACGATTACTAGGAACGTGTGGAGATGTAACCAAGAAAAACACACTTTTTAGAACGAAACTCAAACTTACGGTTATTGTATGGCCTTAGATGAGGCCAACAAGCACAACCAAAAACTTTAAAGAACGTATAATCACGAATTTCCTTAAACAAAAGTTCAAGAGGTGTCTTCATATTTATTACTCTAGTGGGTGTTCTGTTGATTAGAAAACATGCAGTGGAAAAAGCATCACTCCAAAAACGAAAGGGCACCGATGCATGGGTTAGAAGAGTAAGGCCAGTTTCAATGATGTGACGGTGCTTGCTCTCAACCGCACCGTTCTGCTGATGTGTATGTGGACAAGACACACGATGCGAGATCCCAAGATTATTAAAGAAGGTGTTGAGATTGCGATATTCGCCCCCCTCCCCCCCCCAATCCGACTGAACATGAATAATCTTATGCTTGAGAAGACGCTCGACATGCAACTGAAATTGCTGGAAGACATGAAACACATCAGCTTTGCTCTTAAGTAAATAAAGCCAAGTAAATCGACTGTAGGCATCAATGAAACTGACATAATAATTATGACCACTAATAGAGGTTTGTGCAGGACCCCATACATCCGAATAAACAAGTTAAAGAGGATGATTAACGACACGAGTGGAAGAAACAAAGGGTTGTTGATGACTCTTTCCCTGTTGACAAGCATCACAGACTGCTAATGTTTTATTGCTAGACAATATAGGAAGCTCATGACGACGAAGTACATGGATGACTATAGGAGATGCAGGATAACCAAGTCGTGCATGCCAATGAGATGACGACACACGCACACCACTGAAGGCTTTCGGGCCCTGCGACCCAGTGAGCAGCGCCTCCAGCACATACAGGCCCTGACGGACCCGACCTCTAAGCAGAACCTCCCTCGTGACTCGGTCCTTAATGAGAAGATAAAACGGATGAAACTCACATAAAACATTATTGTCATAAGTAAACTGACGAACAGATAATAAATTACGAGTAACAAGTGGAACACAAAGGACATTGCGAAGATGGAGTCTACGGGAGGTGCTAGAAAGGAGAGACGCCTGGCCAACATGGGTGATGGGCATACCTGAACCATCAGCGGTGCAGACTTAGTCATGCCCACGGTAGGGCTCCTGAGCATTGAGCTTGGCCATCTCACTAGTCAGATGATCCGTCGAACCGGTGTCGAAGTATCAGGTGGGATCAACAAATAGGATGGTGTATTGCCGGAGTAGCAGTCGACGATGGCGGCTTGCTTCTCGTTGCCACGCCCATCGTTGCCAATGCCGAGGAAGTCACGTTTGAAGCGACGGTGGCACCTGGACGCGAGATGGACGACGATGCCACACAGGCCGGTGGTGGTGGGGGCGGGCGCGGCTGCCACTGGCCGCCGCCTCCAGCAGCCGATCCAGGGGGCAGGCGAGGCGCAGGCGCGCGGCTGCCACTAGGGGCGCCGCTGTATGCCGCATGCGCAGCAGCGTGGGTGATGCCCTGAGTGGCGCGGCGCTCCTCGACGCGGGCCTCAGTGTACATCGGGCGGGAATAGAGGTCCCGCTGCTGGATCGGCGTCTCCCGGCTGTTGACGTGCTCGACAAGGTTGTCGTAGTCGCTGTCGAGGCCGTGGAGGACGTACTCCGTGAACTCCGCATCACGAAGCGGCTGTCCGATGGACGTCAATGGGTCCAAGAGCGTCTTGACTTTGTTGAAGTAGTCATGCGCAGAGGTGTCGAGTTTCTTACAGTCGCCGAGTTGGCGCCGGAGTGCCGTAGCGCGAGCAGTAGACTGCTGTGAGAAGGTGTGCTCGAACGTGCTCCAGATGTCAAAGGAGGACGCGGCGAAGAAAACCAGACCGGTGACACCCTCCGCCAGGGACGACTGCAGCGCGGAGACGATGGCTTGTTCCTGGGCGACCCAGGTGTGGTAGAGGGGGTTCGGAGCAGCCACCTGCGTACCGTCAGCAGTGACTGCAGCGACCGTGCGCTGCGGGCATGGGAAGCTCCCGTCCACATAGCCGTCGAGGTAGCGGCTGCGGAGGAGCGGCAGGATCTGGGCGCACCAGTACAGGTAGTTTTCCTGCGTGAGGCGCACCGTGATGAGGTGCGCCATCTGTTGAGCACCCGGGCCAGAGCCACCATCGGCGGGTGCCGGGTAGTCGACGACAGCGGTGGCGTGGGGCTGGACCGGCGCATCCTGTGATGGCGCGACGAGGCTCGGCAGCGACACAGACGGCACGAGAGGGGCCGGCGACGGGAAGGATGGCGGCGGCGGGAACATCCCACCGTATAACACCGATGCGCCGAGTAGGGGCGCGACGAAGCCGCCGGTGCCATCTGGCTGATGGCCGACGTGGAGAGCAGCGCTGCGAGGGCGGGCGGGAGGAACGTGGCCGTGGAGACGGCGGCCGTGGAAGGGAATGCGGGGGAAGAGGAGGACGTCGAGGCTCCGGGCTCTGTCATGGCGGCGCCGGCTGAAGGTAGGGCGGCGACTGGTGGGGGGAAGAGGATGGTGGGGGGCGGCGGCTAGGGTTAGGATGACCTAGTCTTATACCATGTTAAACAATAGACACATGATGTTTTGGGTGGAACTAGCTCAACTCTCTAGGGCGTGGACTATCTCGTTATATAAGAGTACCAAGGGGTACGTACAAATTACATGTTACAATATACAGACTATACAGTCTAACAGGTGGTAAGTATAGTTAAACACACACATCTGGTGTTTCTACTTTGGATTAGTTAGCACGCGCACCCTTCACCCTGCACGCACGCTGCCCTGACAGACTGTGACCGCCATCCGCCCCCAGCCACAGTCTGCCCTTGCCCGTGCACGGCGCGCCCGTCGCCCTACACGCACGGCCAGCCAGGCCACGGCCACCAAAAGCACCGCCCGCCCGCCCGTCTCCCTTGTCGTACGGAGTCGGTTCAGGCCGCTGCTACGCCTTGATGGTGCCTTGACGGAGAAACTTCTTGATGATGATGAATTTTAAGTCCCCGGCAACGACGCTAGAAATTCTTGTTGCTATGGATGGCGTGTTGGGAACCCTAAGAGGAGGGTGTGATGAGTACAGCGGTAAGAATTTCCCTCAGTTAAGAACCAAGATTATCAATCCAGTAGGAGAAAGAGGATCTTCGGAAGGTTGATGCCACCGACGGTGGTGATGGCGCCTCAACGGTGTCAGCAACAACGCGGAACCCGCACACAACACAAGCAAAATACTTTGTCCCAACAGTACAGTGAGGTTGTCAATCTCACCGGTCTTTCTGAAAACAAAGATTATACGTATAGTATGGAAAATGGTGTATGCTTGCAGTAAGTAAAGAAAGCAGGGAATTATAGTGGTTTGTTTAACAGTGTAGGAAAATGGACCGGGTTCATAGGTTCACTAGTGGTGTCTCTCCATAAAAGATAGCATGTTGGGTGAATAAATTACAGCTTGGCAATTGACAAATAGAGGTTGCGCCGTAGTGCACATTCATGACATGATGACTATTATGATATTTAGTGCGGGTACTACAACAATATACATAGACCGTAATCCAACTGCATCTATGACTAATAATCCATCTTCAGGTTATCATCCGAACCCCCTTAGGTATTAAGTTGCAAGCAATAGATAATCACATTAAGCAATATGTGTAATGTAAGCAATGATTGTGCACACGGGCACTCACATCGCTGTTTTCTCCCTAGTGGCAACATCACATCCTCCCCCGTCACGTTTCTGTCACTCGAGCGTAGGAGAAAAGAAGGCATGAACTCAACTATCGAGCATAAATACTCCCTCTTGGAGTCACTAGTAACTACTTGGCCAGAGCAACCACTAGCAACGAAAAGCATGCAAGATGACAAATAACATATGCAATAAAAACTACGATCAACTTGGCATAAGTTCAATATTCATCGGATCCCAGCAAACACAGCACATAGAATTACATAAGAACAATCTCGATCATGTTAGGCAGCTCACAAGATCTAAACATTGAGGCATAGGAGGAGAAGACAACCATCTAGCTACTGCTATAGACCCGTAGTCTAAGGATGAACTACTCACGCATCACTCCGGAGGCACGCATGGTGATGAAGAGGCCTCCGGTGATGACATCCTCTCCGGCAGGGTGCCGGGAGACAACTTCAGAACCCTCCTGATCTAAGGCTGACGACGACGGCAGCTGCGGAACTTTTCGGGGATTTTTTATCAGGTACGTAGGGTTTTCCTTCGGAGAGGAATAAATAGGAAAAAGGGCGATGTCGGTGGGCCACCAAGGTGGCCTCACCACCCCCGGGCGCGGCCAAGGGGGGCCGCGCCTGGCTATGATGAGGTCCAACTGGTGCCCGTCTTCGACTCCTCTTCGAACTTCTGGATGCTTCCGGGGAAAATAGGAACTTCGGGATTCGTGAGGTCCAATTCCGAGAATATTTTCAGAACAACTTTTCTGAAATAAAAAACAGCAGAAAACAGGGAACTGGCACTTGGCATCTTGTTAATAGGTTAGTCCTAGAAAACGTGTAAAAATGCTATAAATAAGGGAGAAAACATGTAGCAATTGGCATAATATCAACATGGAACATCAGAAATTATAGATACGTTGGAGGCGTATCAATTATTCGCAAGCTTAGTTCCTACTCTCATCGAGTAGGTAAACGATAAAACCAAATAATTTCTGAGGTGACATGCTACCACACAATCTTGATCATAATATGTAAAGCAGAGCATGTAAATTAGGATCAAATGAACTAAAGATGTGATCTATATTTGATATCAACAAGTAATGCATAAAAAAATAAGAAGAAAGAAGCAAAACTTTTAATAAATCAATACTAAAAGACTGTCAACCGTGCAAAGTTTGTTAGAGATTATTTAAGCTTTCAAGAAAAACAATATCATGCACGTCAAACGATCTTCACAAACCCTGTTAGGATCAAGTCAAGCTTTCCACACGATGCAATGCTTGAATCTTAAACTATTTGCGCACTAAAAACAAGCAAGTGTTCTGCATTGGTCCCTGGCACCGGGATGTTATGGCAAAGAGAACATTATGGGGGGGGGGGGTTTGGAAGATCAATGGAAGAAAGGCTCCCAAAGCTGAAAGTGGTCATTAGACAAGAGAAAGTCTTACAACCGAAGCTATGCAAGGAGTAGGGATTTCCACACAACGGATGCACATAGAGCTATAAGTGTATGAAATCTCTCCGATGAAACTAGTGGGGGTGCATCCAACTTGTTTGCTCACGAAGACCTAGAGCTCATTTGAGGAGGCTCATCATTGTAATATACAAGCCAAGTTCTATAATGTAAAATTCCCCACATAGTTATGAATGAATGATAATATAAAAACCTTCTCCAAACTGAAGCATTGGTGCTAAACATGAAGCACAAGTGTAGTAAAAAGGATAGTGATGCGCCCCCTCTCTCTTTATTCTCTCTTTGGCCCTTTTTCTTTTTTTCTTTTTGGGCTTTTTTATTTTTTCTATTTTTTTTATTTTATATATTCTCACAGGCAGGGGCAACATCCTATATTACAATGAATCATCACACTTTTAGTACTCATAACTCATAATTGAATATCTCTGATGTATCCAACTGCATGCTCCTGCCAGTGTAGCAGTATGCATAAATAACCATGAAGCTCATCATCAAGTAACATAATGGCGGTGGACGTTGTGCAGCAATATATCTCGGAATGGTTATGGAAATGCCATGATAGGTAGGTATGGTGGCTGTTTTGAGGAAGAATATATGGGCTTATGTGTAGGATAACAAAGTCCTTCCACGGGATTTGGATGCACTGGCGGAGTTTGCACCAACTCTCAATGTGAGAAAGGGCAATGCACAGTACCGAAGAGGCTAGCAAATATGGATGGGGGAAGTGCTAGGAACCGCAACATAGACTCACGAGTTAAAAGGTTGCAGCAAGAAAATCATGTTTACAAGGAACAATTAAAATCACTCCAAGAGGGTCCGTGGCAGTGACAAGTCACTGTTAGCTACCCCGACCGTAGAGCGTAACAAAAGGCCGATCAGAAATGTATCACTCGTAGCAATCATATACCATTGTTTCTATCAGTTGGTAATTTAAGTGTGGCACAGTTTCAAGTTTCTTAGACCAACCATTAAAAGTTTATACTTACTAGTCATTCCCGTTTATCAATTAAGCAAATTAATATCTCAAAACAACAACAGTGATTCAAGTAAAGCAGTGAAGCAGTTTAGTGATCTACAAGAGCATGCGAATTTTTCCATTATAACAACTACCACATAAGCATTTCTATTCTCAACCAAGCACATATATATGACAACAAAAACTCTCTCTAAGCATATAGCAATGAAAATTAGAGAGTACTAACAGCTCTAAATAAGAGATGAATGCAAAACAGGAGCTAAATAAATGCAACAGCCAGACAAAGATTAAAAATACAAAGTATTCCCATGAAAAGGCGGAGCATGTCACTCTCCAATAAGAGAATTATGAGGTCTAACCAAGCTTATTGAAAAAATAAAAACAAACTGAAAGCAAAAATAAAAGAAGCTCCAAGTAAAGCACATAAGATGTGACCGAATAAAAATATAGTTTCACTAGAAGTGACATGCTAATTTGTCGATAAAGAAGGGGATGCCTTGGGCATCCCCAAGTTTAGACGCTTGATTCTTCTTGGAATTTTCTGGGATGTACCTCCGGGGAATCCCCAATCTTAGGCTCTTCACTCTTCTTGATCACGTCATATCATCCTCTCCTCTTGACCTTGAAAACTTCCTTCACACCAAACTTATCACAATCTTCATTAGAAACGTTAGTGCAATCGAAATAATAAATTCACATGGTTCAGTTTCAACACAAGCCTAACACTCATAAACATATTAGCTACTGTCACAACTTTTTTAAAAACTCTTTTTCTCAAAAGAACACCAAACGAAAGAGATTAAGATGCAAATGCAATTATTGGCAGAAATCTGTCAAAATAGGACAGTAGGTAAAGATGATTTTTTTCGAAACTCTTTTGTTTCTCAAATCAAAAATTGTTCAACTAAGAGAAGTTTCGTATATATCCTAGGATTACGCACAAAAAAACTCATGTTATTTTGAATTTTCTGTGATTTTATATGAGTTTAACAGTGGACAGCAGAAATCTATTTCCTGCGCAGAAATCCGAAATATAGTCTCAACTTTCCACTAGAAGATTTACTTGGCTCAACAAAGACACAAAAGAAAAAATACAAAGGGGTTTCTAAGGAAATAGACAAAACCCGGGTGCAAAGCACAAAGAAACAAACGACGGAAAACGGGTTGAAAACAGAGAAATAAAACGGGTTGTCTCCCGGTAGCATTTTTCTTTAACGCCTTTCAGCTAGGCATAGAAACCAACTCAAGTATTTTTAACTGAAGAAGCATCAAAATTAAGCTTAGAAATCTCCTCAACAATGAATTATATTTCATCTATAGAAGTTTTAGATGTCCCTTTATCGGCACTTTTAGGCACACTACTTTCATCAAATGGGTTTGCAGAAACAATCCAATCAAAATTCTTTTCTAGAGCTTCATGCATTCTTACCAATTTAAAGGGTATTGCTATTTTAATTTCCTTATCATTGGCTTTACCCAGTGTGATATTAACATCTACACATGAGTCTGACATCTCAAATCGGTTAAAAAATTCTGATTTTTTACATGAAAAGAACAAACTAATATGTTTACATGTAATGCACCATTGATTTTTTTATCGATAAAGAAAGTAACGTTAAGATATTTGTGAGAATCATATGCTTTTGACATCTTTATGAAGATATTTAAGGCTACCAAAATAAGAAGTGCACACATACTATATCCATCTAATTGGCACGGGCTAATCCGTGGAGGAATGTAGTTTTGTATTTATATTTCTCTTGCATCTAGGTGCATTCGATGAAATGGTAGGTTTACTAGCTAGAGTGAAATGTATAAAACTAAATTTAAGAAGAATAAAACATAACATAATTTTTATTTTAAAATAAGGTCAATTTAGTGTATTTATATTACATCAAAGCCATGTAATCAAAACATTGTTACGTGGTTCATTTTATGATTACGAAACAATTTAAGTAAAGATAAACAAAATTAGTATAAACAACACACAATTTAGCCGTATTGAAATATCAAGGACCACTGCTTTAATGTTGACAATCATACATTTTCATCATCTTGATCGTGAAATGAAAAGGCAACATCCAACTCCAGAGAGAGAGAAATTGCATTGTTATAACATTAGACTCAAGTCTGTCGGTCGATGGTTCCAAAGTCACAAATGATTTTTTGGTTCTCTTGACAACATATATTATGGTGCCTTACCTCTTTGAGATAAGATACAAATGTCAAAGTGGCAGCTAATGTCCACTTTAGCCCCGACCGCCTAGAACTTACAAACATCAAGGGCAGCGTTGGTTTAGAAATTGGATTATGTTAAAAGTATTTACCATTGAGATAATGGCCACCTCGTCGTGATAATGGATCAAGTTCATTTTCCATCTTTCTACATGTCTTTTCTAATTCAAAATAAATGTCTTTATTACTCTTATGGGTTGTTAATTCTTAATCCTAGGATACTGATGGCTCGCATATCAAATGTCTCATAATTAACTTGCTTCATCATTTATGGACCTTGCATCTTCATAAGGAGGACTTTTTGTTCCACTTCATAACATGATCGAGAAATTGAATTATACATCCAAAATAAACCTTAGAAAACATAATCCTAGATAGATACTTGACATGTTCTCCCTCCGTCTACCTGATGAAGAAGAAGCTGGGAAATTACCAGCCGCCTCCGTGGAATCAAGTCTAGAAGACCAAAAGAAGTGGCACGTAATGTCTTCTACAATCCAAAATCCATCACCTCTAGTTCCTTTTAGCAGCGTGAAATGAACAGTTAAATCCCAGACACGTTGAATACCACCAAAGAACGGAGCGGCCTCCGTGGCGCTCCCTTGGCACGAGCTAGCGGTACTATGTCGTGGCTGCAACCATTGGCACCAAATAAACAAAATATAGCCCATCTTTTGCGGGCTTCTAGTTCAATCACTGTTAGCTCCATAAAAGAATCTCTTGTAGACCCCTTAAAAGCGCGCGATCCTTATTTTTCCGCCGCTTTTACGGGTTGAGGCTGTTTTTGTGGCCCGAGTAGATACCGTCTCTACAGGCCGCCCCGTATCGCGTTTACAGGGCCCACCAAGTCGACGTGGCTGTCCCCTTTTTATAGAGGCTCAGCCCTTGCGGATACAGGCCACAACACGTGACCTAGATCGTCGGCTCTGCTGCAATCCGCTGCGATTTCTCGCCGCCGGTGAGCAATCTACCCACCGAATCCGCCGCCTACACCGCTTCCGCCACCATGGATTGCCTCCCCCCAACCCACACCTAGCCGCCGAGCGCAAGCACTGGTAGAAAATAGGCCTATAGTCCCGGTTCGCCAGGGCCAGTAGTCCCGGCCGCGCAACCGGGACTAGCTCTGCGCTACTAAAGACCCCCTCCCCCTATAGTCGCGCCGCTTACGAACCGCGGCTAAAGGCCCGGCCACGTGGGCGGGTGGCGGAGCCGGGGGTCGGAGGACCTTTAGTCCCGGTTGGCCATATGAACCGGGACTAAACTTTATTTCGTTTATTTCCTTAATTCATTTGGGTTTCTAATTTTTTTCACACCAATTTTTCTCTCCCTTTTTTTCTCTCCCTTTTTTTCACTTCCTTTTTTTTCAGAATTTGTATTATTTGCTTAGTGTCTAACTATAATTATCTCTAGTCAAATTACTTACTCGTGGTCAAACTTTCCGCTCGGTCACCCATCCTCCCACTACTCTAGCACTAGCACGCTTAACTTCCGAGTTCCATCCCGTCCCGCATCCAAGTGTTTCGCACGCATGTATGTGATAGTAGTATCATATCAATCTTATTAACATGTTGGTCGATGCCACACTTCTTTATTGTTTGAATTTCAAATAAATCTTTTAATAAACAAAAGTAATGATGTAATTGATAATTTTGAATAAATAAATAAACATTAACTTTTTAATTTGTATTATTTCTAAAAATACTATTAATATATCAAAATATTCAGAAAATAAAACTAATTCATTTTTAAATCTTAAAAAGTACAAATAATATATCAAAAAATTAAGAAAAATAATACTAATTCATTTTAAAATCTTAAAAATACAAATAATATATCAAAAAATTAAGAAAAATAATACTAATTCATTTTTAAATCTTAAAAACACAAATAATATATCAAAAAATTAAGAAAAATAATACTAATTCATTTTAAAATCTTAAAAATATAAATAATATATCAAAAAATTAAGAAAAATAATACTAATTCATTTTAAAATCTTAAAAATACAAATAATATATCAAAAAATTAAAAAATAATACTAATTCATTTTTAAATCTTAAAAACACAAATAATATATCAAAAAATTAAGAAAAATAATACTATTTCATTGTAAAATCTTAAAAATACAAATAATATATCAAAAAATTAAGAAAAATAATACTAATTCATTTTAAAATCTTAAAAATACAAATAATATATCAAAAAATTAAGAAAAATAAAACTAATTTATTACTTTATGTCTTAATCAATCTTGTGCAGTCATTTACTTGACTATACCTATTCATGTCTCCTTCCTAGAAGAAACAACTAAGACTAAAACATGTGCTTCACTAATTATGATAACCACACGAATTCACTTTGATGATACTATGGCTCCTATATATGATGATTGCAATGAAAATTATGAATGTTTAACTCCCACTATCACTAATGAGGATTTTACTGCAGAATCTATTCATGATGCTACTGTAGATTTTCATTTTTAGATCATGGGTCTTAGTTCTAGTATTGACTAGATATATGTTTTCCTGGCTTAGATTAATTTTTGGTGAACAGATATATAGAAACTATAGTTTTTCTCTTTTGTTTTCTTGATGTGTTTTTGTTTGTTTGTTTTGAAATGTGTGTTTGACATAATATAGAAATAGTATAGCTAGGAATTAATATAGAAATAATATCCATTACACTTTGCAACACTTTGCAAATTTTTCCAAGTCATTTAACTTTGCAAAAATAATTTTATGAACAACAAAAGACAAGTCAATAGAACACAATCATATCACATTCATAACATAGAGTCTTATGATCACACATAACACAAACATAAGTCTCACAATACAAGCTATGCTTCAAGAGCTACATACTAATTAAGATATCCATTACATACTAAGATATCCATTACATGCATATATCGAACGCATACATCTATAGCTCCGTCGAGTAGATGCGGAACAACTCGTAGGAAACGTATGCATCTATGGCTGCATACTTGATGTTGGTCCAGTCCAGTGGGGTCTTCCCCCAATACCTATGATTCCTGGAGGGGAAACGATACTTCATGGTATCGTAGCCCTCGTGGATGAAGGCAGTTGCCATGGGAGCCATCCCGGTCTTGGGCCCGTTCAAATCATCAAAATGGATAAGGTCCTGAAGATCAATGTAGTGATCTTCAGGTATCACAATACCCAAGCGCATCAACTTCTGACGGTCTTGCGTGATGTCAACGCTGCAGAAGTCATACCCCTTGTTGACAAGAAAATCAACAAGTGCCGGAGAATGCTTTGAACTACTGCAACAACAAAAATTTGATACGTGTTAGATATGTTGCAACACATGTATTCTTCAGACGCAACAAACAAATCGAAGATGCAAGATTGTACGTGTGCGTTACCTTGACCATTGGAAGACCAATACGGCCTCCTTGAACGCAATCTGGATGACGGCAACATCCCGTTGATCCGCCGTATACTCTAGATCAAGCCCGAAGAACCGGTGTTCATCGGGAGAGGAGAAATAGAGTTCGGTCAAATGCGCAAGACAACCGGGGAGCCTCTCGCAATTGTCGGTGTAGCACACGTCCAGACTTTTGCCGCATGGTGTGGGCACATCATATCTCTTCCAAACTTCAGCCATGGTGCTTGGTGGAGGAAGATCGAAGAGAGGGAAGAGAAGAGAAGAGAGAAGAAGAAACAGAGACTCGGGTGCGCACTGTAGCAATGGCGCCCTTCTGCCTCTCGCTCGCAAAATAAACCGCCGCGCGGGAGGCGAGCAGTTTGTATATTTAGTCCCGGGTGGCCAGGCCAACCGGGACTAAAGGCAGGGAGGCCAGCGGTCGGGAACCATTAGTCGCAGGTGAAGACGCCAACCGGAATTAAAGCCCTCCACGCGCCTCCACGCGTTTCCCAACCCACGAGGCATGACCCTCGGTCGCGGGTCTCCTCGCGACCCGGGACTAAAACCCCTTTAGTCACGGGGCGCGAAGTTTGGGGACTAATGGGGGCGTATGGAAGGCTTTTTTTTCTACTAGTGAAGCATTGAGTCGCCTTCGACGGAGCGAGGAAGCACACGACACTGCGGTACTCGTCTCAGGGCCGGCTGCAACGATGTCCTCCTTGAACAGGGCATCACTGCGCCGCTGTAGCAGCAGGAGATGGCGGCGAAGTGGGCCACCGAGGCGAGGTAGCAGGAGGAGGTTTTCGTCGACCTCGGCCCCTACGAGTAGACCATAGCCGTTGACAATGGCGTCACCGCTCGCGTACGGCTCTGGTGAGCCCATTTTTGGACTTAGATGGGAGGACATCGCCGTTTTTATCTTGTACTTCTGTAAAAACTAGTATACGTGCACGTGCAACGGACGTCTATAAAAAATATATATAACATATCTAAAATGTAAACCAAATAAAGATGTTTGAAAAACATATAATCACATAATCGCATCACTTCAAATACATATAGCACAAAAATAATAGTTATTGTTTGCATCAATTTCACAATTCAACACCAATTCGAAGCGATAGTTGACTAACAAGTAGGATGTAACAATATCCACTGTTATTATTTTAAAAGGTCTATCTCTTTATGCGCTCAATTTTGCCTCGTTCCAAGATAGGAATATTATTTATCGCTTCATTGTCTTGATACTTCAGAAGATGTACCACAAATCGTTTTCTCAACTCAAATCATCCTACATATACATCATACAATATGTCATATAAAGATCATGTTCAAAGAGTATCAATGAGAGTATGGTTGAGAATATTCACCATGGGCATTGGAACAAATGACGCTTCATCGTGCTATGAATGTATTAAATAGAAAACCTCATAAACAGACATAACACTACATTCATATGAAATGTAACATTTGATATGGGGTGGCACAATCTTCTCAATGAGATTCTCTCTCTTTTTGTGATTTTCTGGATTTTGTGATAACTAGTGCTACACTGAGACCTCTCACTTGGATGACCCCTGTTGCCAATGCAACAACAATCAATCCCTTTGGATATTATCAACTACACACTCTTGCACACGCAATCAAAGATCACTAGTGGTCCTGTATCCCCCTATTCCCAATTGGAATAACAAGATATCACGCAACTTTGCAATGGTAACACCACCAACAGGTGGGAATAATTTTCAGATGAACATGGTTCAATCTAAGAAAACTAGGGTTTAATTTTAACTGGGTCTACCCCACAACTCGCAGGAGGGGAGCATATAAGGAGGAGGGGTGCGGCCACAAGGCTCCCTTGCGCAAGCAACAATCCCCCTTGGACTAGGACTCCTACTAGGACTCTAAGATGGATACAAACCGACCCACATTAAGGGATTCGGCCCAATATGGCATACAAGCCATGCCTAAATTAATTAGGACTTCATCATGGCACATTTTACCATATGGAGGCGCCCTCCCCTTGCAACATTTGTTTTCACCACTTGCAGCATTGTTTTCATCACTTGTATGATTGTTTTCACCATGGCTTGATTTTTTTCAACACTTGTAAGTTTGTTTTCCATCAACCACATGTTGTTTTCCAGCAAGTCTTGAGGTCTTCCTCCATCCATGTTTGTGTTAACAATAACCATGCTAATACATAATACAAAGCTTGGGTAGTATAACATTCTTATAATCTCACAAACAATTTTTATTAATAGGAAAGAATTCACCTTAAAATAATCATTAGTGAGACTCAATATTTCTTTCCAACTCAAGCATGAATAATCCTCATGAACCTCTATTATATCCCTATCAACATTTCAGTGCTGCACAAATAAATTAATGTACTTATTAAGGGAAACATCATACCGCACAGAGTTTGTGGGAACAACAGGGACTTTGCGTCTCTATTTGGAGATGTTGTCCTTCCATTCGGAGTTTGCTAGTCGAAGCGCGAGGTTTATCTTATTGCTAATTTCCATATTTCTAAATATGAGCAACCCCCAAGTCGGTCTCGGAAGCCGGTCCAAAATATAGATAATTTTCTTATTTTGGTCTAACACGAACAAATGAATATGCCAATAATGTTATAAGGCACATAAATCTGCAATGATGGGTTTAGAAATAAATCAATTACATTGATAAAAAAAGAACCACCATCATAACCGAACCGAACGAATATATTCTCACCTTGTCATATTCTGATATATGATATTCCTTGTTATTAGGCCAGCTATGAAATAATTTTGCTATTTGATCAAAATCAAGCCTCCCATGACCGCTTGGGTCTTTTGCAAAGTTAGACATTGTCTAAAATAATAAAAAACATTAGTAATATGAAGAAACATGTCATAGTTAAGTATAGTAACTTACACAAAATTTTAAATCCATGTAATGAACTGCAATGTCACGGAATAGGTGCATCTCATTGCACGCTTGTATGCGCACAACCATGTTGAAGGAATTTGCATCCATTGATTGATCCATCTTCAATATGTTCTTTATCTGTCTTAGATTTAAACTAATAGGATACGGCTTAGAGCTTTTCACCCATTCAGTCCTGTGGAAGAGAGAAATTCAGGACTATAATGGCACGTGTATAACACAAATGAACTGACAAGAAAAAATGTTACTTACTCCAACGAAGGGACATCATCAACCATGAAGATGTATAAGCAAAGTTCATGTATTAAGTCGGCATTTGTTGGTTTGACGTACGGCGAAAGGACTGATGATTGCGACAGAGGCTCATGTTCTGATGATTCTACCAAGGATTGTGATAAGAGCTCGACTTTTGATGATGAGTTTGATGTTTTGAGTTTCTTAGGAGGTCTATCCAGAATAATATAATCCTTGGGGTCTATGTTGGTTTCTTCATCATCTTTCAAGTGCCGATTTCTTATATCATCATCATTCAGTTCCGAGTCTACTAAAATGACAGCTAATTTGTTTCTAAAATTTTTCATATGAACCTAAAGGCAAGTAGTAATAGGAGTTAGTTTTCAGATAATTATACAACATAGAATTTATCGATACAAAGCAGAAATATATACTCGTTCCACAGTGTAGGACAAAATATCTCCCGTGAAATACCCCATAAAATTTAACATCCAAAGACCGCAAGATGATCTGCATGATTATAGTTTTAATATTTCAATAAAAACAATCTTAATAGTCTCGTAAAAATATTCAAAATCATAATTATAGAATAAATATTTTGCAACCATTAATGTACAAAAATCCTGCCAAAAAGTGAAAAAAAGAATCAAACATGCACCGGACAACATATTCCTCTCTTAAAAATCACGATTGATTGATTTTTTTTAAATGGTAACCAACCGGACACACCGCTTCACACTCTCTCACTCAAGGAGGAGACCATGTCAAAAAAAGGAGAGGGGAAAATGAAGCACCCAACCCGTTCGTCTCTCCCACTCCTAGTCTTCTCTCTTCCTTGTCCCCAACCATGCTCTGCGCGGCGATGGAAACAAGACTCCAAATCCCCTCCCTCTCCTTGCCTGCTTGCCCGCCCCGTCCCGCCCTTCGTGCGGTGAGGACCTCCTCCTCCCCTGCCCCCCGCCCATTGACCTCCCTACACCCTGGCCGTTGACAATGGCGCCGCCGCTCGCGTACGGCTCCGGTGAGCCCATTTTTGGACTTAGATGGGAGGACAGCGCCGTTTTTATCTTGTACTTCTGTAAAAATGAGTGTAAGGATGATGAATTACAAGTGTGAAAGATGAACTCGCCGTTGACTTCTCCCGGAAATTTTATTTTAGTTTTATAGTTTGTTATACGGCTTCTATTCTGCGCACGGTGTTCTTGGTCTAAAACAACGCGCAATTTCGATAACTTATCCCTATACGGATTCGTGGGATAAGGCATCTGCTGGAGATCTCTAACTAGACTTTTGCTTGCAGAGGCTGGGTTTTTCCGTTTCAAAAAAAAACTAGACTTTTGCTCGGCGCTGCGCTCTGCTGTCACAGCATCGTCCTTCACCGACCGCCTGCGTGCGTATAACTAATCCTCAGTCTCACTCTCACTGACCTCGGTCGGTCGCACGCGCCCGCCCTCACGCTCACGCCGTACGCGGACCAGTTTCAGCCTGCCCGCGCGCGCGACGCGATGCCGCTCGGCAGCGGGTGTCCGCCGCGCCAAGGCGTGCAGGCCGCGCGGTACCTTCACATAACGTGCGAGCGTGAGGAGTACGCGGCGCGGCGGGCACTGTTCCTGCAGAGCTATCGGCTATGCGCGCGCGGCGAGGAAGAAGAGGATGCGGCCATCGGGCTGCGAGGACAGGTGGCGCGGCGGCTTCGCGATGCCCGCGTGGCCGGATGGGCCGCTGCTGCGCGTGCGGCCCAGGCGCGCGGCGCGGCACGGTGGTGGCTGGGAGCGGAGCTAGATAGGGCGTGGCGTGGGTGAAGGAGGCCCCTGACCCTACGGGAGCGCGCATGGCGGCGCCCACCGCTCCTCCTCCTCCTCCTTGCTCGTCCTAGGCCGGTTCGGGTGCTTCGGCGGCCGTCGACACAGCCGCGAGTACCACTTCCTGCAGGGTTTCGCGTGACAAGTGCATTGTGTCGCCGCACGAGCCGATGGTGTACGCAGCACACCGCGAGCTGCATATGCATACAGAGTGTACGTGGTCGATGTACGTACAATCTTTTAGTGATTCACTTGGAACATCCGATTCTTTGTGTACACACGGCCCGCTGCAGCCGCATCGATCGACCGACCACAACCGGCAAAACGGAATGTCAGTTTGGTCATCATGCACTAGCGTATCTGCGAGTGTTTCACAAGTTCAGATCACACCGACATCCATCACCCGTGTAGAAGCTGAGATTATACACGAGCCTCCGATCCACTTCCTTCGCACCCACGTACGCGCAGTAAGAGGAAGACATGTTTTTCCTACCCTAGCCGCCGCTAGAACCAGGCGACCAGGGAGGAGATCGTCTTCCTCCTATCTTCACCGGCCAGCGCGCTGGTCCCCTCTCCCTTCGGCTGCTTTGGCGGCAGGAGGGAGGGGGACCCCGTTCCTCCGCTCTGTAGTTAGGTTTTGGATCTGTGTGTCGTGGTGCGCCGTTGGGATGGTGGGAGCGGCGTCCGGACGAATAAATCTGTCTCAGCTCCACTCCCACATCGGCGGTGTCCTTCATGGCGGCGTCTCGGAGTTGATGACACCGTGTGTTTGCCGATCCTTCAGATCGACGGAGTTAGTTTTCATGGATGGTGACGGTGTAACATCCCAAGTATGAAAATCACCTTTAGAATGTTTGTTTTTTTTGCTTTATTATTGTTTTGCATCATGGCATCTTAATCATTGCATTTGTTTTCCTTTTGTTTGCATCTGTTTTCCTTTGTTTTCCCATTTGAAATTCAAACAATATTCAAATGCTTTGTTTCATACTTGCTCTGTTACAATTTTCCAACTAAAAAGTTCTATCAAAACATTCATTGTTTCCATTAAACCATAAGGTTCAAACTATTTAAAATTATGGCTTTTAATAATTCACCTAATTCAAATGTTATTCAAATAAAATTCCAAACACCAACCATTTGTAAATTATGGAAATTACCAATCACTCCAAATCTTTTGTTTCAATTAAACATGAATTTTAAAGGGCTTTTAAATTGTTTAAGTACAATTAATCACTTAATGCAAATATTCAATTAAAGTCATTTATTTTCCAAACAACAACATAAATAAAAAATTTTGAAAACAAAAGATGGCACAATGTTGCTGTTGCACTAAACAACCTATAAAAATTTATCACTAAATTTTTCCTAACCCAAAAACCCTATCTTTTCTCCTTATTCTTTTCAGCAAAAAAAAAGAAACAGAATAATTTTTTTAAAAAGAAAACGGCTGGGGGAAAGGCAGACTGGGCCAAGCCCAGCCCACCACCCCAGCACACCCACGCGCGCAGCGGCCCGCTGGCCCTTCTTCCTTCTCCGTACGGCTGGCGTCAGCAGACGCCAGCGCGCACGCAGCAGGGGAGCTCCACCTGCTCCCATACCTTTCCCCCTCACCTATATCTACCCATCTCGGCCACCAAACCCTAGCCCTAGGTCCCTGCTCCTCCCTGCCGCCGCCAGCCATCATCTCCTTCCTTCCTCCTCTCCAATTTTCTGCCGGCGTTTCGGGGGGTGGAAGAACTGCAGGGGGGCTCGCCGTCGACAGGCCGCCATGGAGCACCTCCGTCCACGCTAGGGACGCGTACGCCACCGCCAGAACGCCTACTTCCTCTACACCAGCAGCAGCAGGACCCAGGAGCCTTTGATCGACGCCGACGAGCTCGACGCCGCCGCAGCTTTTCTGAAGAACTCCACCGCGCCGTCGACCACGTCCACCTCGCGTCTCTCTCTCGCCTCCGACAGCCTCCCGGTGAGCCACCGCAGCGCCCCAGGCCTCTGTATCGCTTGATCGTTTCCTGTACGCGCGCGCCCGTGTCTGAATTTCCGGCAGCATCCGCCACCGTGCCGCCATGGTTGCAGTTGGTCACGTTTCCGTGCGATCACGAGCCCTCCAAGCACGCTAACACGATCACCTAGCTGCTGCACGCACACGCACCTGTCCAGCGCCGCCAGATCCTGGTCACCGCACCGGCAGCACCACCGTATCCCTCCGCCGCTGTTAGGTTCAGTCGAAAGACTGAACTTTTTCGTCAGTTTCGCCAGTTAAGGGCAGCAACACCTTATCCTTCCGCGTTCGCTTCCCTGTCAATGAACGCATCCACACCGTAGTGGTGGGATCCAACGGTGCGCATCAGCGCGTCGCGGGTTCGATCCCCCCGCGTGCAGATTAAACCACACATTTTTGCTCCACTGCCACGCGGGCCTGCTGGCCCCACCTGCCATAGGCAGTGGTGGCCACGTAGGTCCACACCCACGCGCCACGCAAGCACAGCTGGGCACTGGCCCACTGCCAGTGACCCAGGGTGGCTCTGTGCGTGTAGAAAATGTTCCCAGGGGCTGTTCTGTGATTCCTTTTTCGCAGTTAAGCCCCTGGATCAAATCTGTATAGTTTTAAAATCACATTTTAACCCCCATATTTAAAATGTGAATAACTTTTGAATAACAACTTCAAATAATACAAATAAAATATGTATTTTGCCCCAAATTTGATACTCTATCTGATTACATCATTTGTTTTCTGTTTTGCACATTTCAAATTGTTTCAAAATTTCAAATTCAAACAATTCATTTCAAACTTGATTAAATGCAAAACTAATTCAAACTTAATTCAAATAACACAAATAAAATATGTTTTCCATGCCATTTTGAACCATCTTTTCAAATATAAAATTTGTTTCATGATTTGAATAATTAAAATTGGTTAAATAATTTAAACCTTGTTTAAATCATTTAAATTTGCTAAATTCATAACTTGCTCAAATTAAATTATTTTTGAACATGTAAAATATGTTTTCAAACTAGAAAAGTATAATCTTTTAAAATATGAATTTGAATTTATGTTTTGAACAAATAAAATTCAAATAATATTCATACTTGAATTTAATTCATTTAAATCTTGTTTAACTTGTTTAAATCCTAAATAATTCATCTTAATTCCTTTTTCAATAATTGAAACATGTAATCCACCTCAAATTTTGTGTACTTTCCAAATATGAATTTTGTTATTTGTTTTGAACAATTAAAATTGATGAAAACAAAAAATGCTTGTGTAACACCTTTAAGGAACCAAAATTCCATAACTTAATAAATAAAATCCTAAACTTGGTGAACCTTATTTCAAATTATTTCTATTGTTGTTATTTTTCTGTTTTCCTCATCCATGCAGCATACCAATCCACTTTCACCTGTTGGTTAGTTGTAAAACAAACATTTCAACCTAAATTCATGGGCTCTCCATATGCAACCCAAATTGCATAGGGGTCCATTTAATATTGTTACCATGTTAACTAGCTTACCTTTGATGCATCAATTAATTTGCCATGCATCATCCCATGATTGTGCATTATGACATGTTATTGATTGTTTGTCTCCCTGTGTTGTTTGTTTGCTTCTTCTCGAATAGACGACGACGTTGAGACAGACGAGGTTTACGACACCCCTTCTGAGGATCTAGCTCAGTACCAGGCTGCTGAGTTTGCAGGCAAGTATTCACTCACATGAACCATTGTGTTCCTTTCAACATTGGTTACCGATACTTTCCGTTGTTTATTTCTGCTAGCCATATGAATAGTTGCTTCTGTTACGACCCTATCACATGTTATCCCTTAACCCTGATATAGCCTCACCTCCACACCTATAACCCCGTTGCTTGTTGCCCGTGTCTTACTAGCATGCTTAGGGTTGTTTCTGCTTGAGTCTGTTACCCGTTACTTTCTGTTACTATATTTCTATTATGTTCTGGGGCTCGATGTTAAACAACAACCTGTTAATTTTGAGGTAATAATAATTTGCTGATAAGGCACCGGCAGGAGGCCCGGCATGGTTTTGAGGCCTGCTAGTGTCGACCCTAATTAGGAAAAGGGTCTTGTCTACTGATCCATGATGAGCGCACTAACCGCATGTGGGAAGCGTGTATGGGCGCCCCCCTCAATTTGATTCGATTCACATCTCGTCCAAATCGCCTCATTTAGTTCAGGTTTTCCATTTGCCGCATGCATATACAGGTGCGAACCCTTGGTACCAGGGAACTTTTGTAGTCGGCATTTAGGGAGACACGTTCTTAGAGTGCTATGAGGGTCCCCTTTTCTTCGTGGGGCTTGATTAGCCGTGCGTTCAATTGCACGGGGTTCTTTGGGCTTGATGCGAAGAAGAGTTGAGTTGTGTTGAGTGTCCCGCTTGGTGGGAGGCATTCCATCTGGCGGGTTATTCTTACGTGTACGGCCAAATTGGTGCACCCCTGCAGGGATAAATCTTCTCGAGAAGCCGTGTTTTCCGCGGTTATGGTTGACTTCGTGAAAGTACTGGCTAACAAGTACTCAGAACAACTTACACCTAACTAATGAGAACTTGACTAGTAATAGTCTTATTGACACAATAATTTGAACCATCATTAATCCAACTGTGTGAGTTTATCCTCGGATTGCTTCTTTGGATAAGGGGCGAGATCCAGGATGGGTTTGTTTGGTGGTTAGTTATAGTTGGTTACGATACGCTATCTTATCTCCTTTCTGGTAGCCGGAAGTTGTAGTATGTTCTGTAGTTGGTTAGTGCAGCCAGCTGCCGCATCTTTTGTATCACCCTTTCTTCCGTCGAACCCAAAGCATCTGTGCTTGATGTTGTTGGGTACACTTTGGTGAATTGTGAGTCTTGCTTGCCAGTACGTTTATGTACTGACCCCTTTGGGGCTGTGGTTTCCGCAGACTACGCTTACGAGGATCCCCGTGATGGCTACTACGTGGAGTTTGACGAGGCTGCTGACGAGTAGATAGCGGACCTGGGCAGGATCCGAGACATCGTGGACGGGCTCCGTCTTTTCGTTTCCGGCTTCTTAAGCCTATTTGGATCTTGTCTGTACTCAGACATTTTGGATGCTTCCGCTGTGTTGTAATGATGATATGTTGGGACATGTGTCCTCTGGATGATTGTATTTGCTATCTCTGCTCTAGTGAGAGCCATTTGCAACTTACTTCTATTTATTTGTGTCTTAGAGATATGTTGTGCTATCATTCTGTTAAACGCCGTTGACGTACCATGTGTGTATGGTATGAAGTACGTCAATGGTAGTATCCTGATTTCTATGGGATGGTTTACGTAGACGATGAACAGTAGGGGTTGGTTGTCACACATACGTGTGTTGGCCTACTCGTAAGAGATGCGGGTGCCGGTAAGCCCCGTAATCCAATCTACTACTGTTCAACGGAACTGCGAGTATCCTCTAGAAGTCCGGGTGCGATAAATGGTATCAGAGCCTGTCTACCTGTAGGATCCTTTTTTTTACTGGTCGCAGTTGAGTCTAGAAACTATTTTGTAGCTATATAGGAAAAATGAAACGCGAGAGTAGGAATTCTGTTCTTTTCTTCTTTCCCCACCCACCCTCCCTTTTCTGGTAAGGAAGTGCAACGTTGTTTTCTCTTCTCATCTAAACTTTCAAGTTAGGTTTTCACGTATACTGGTTTCTCTAGGATAGTTATATCTACTAGACCATAGGAATGGAGGTGGTTGTGACATGATTTATCATGTTGCCTACTCACGATTGAAAACGGAGGCGTGTAAGCCCCGGAAGCAGATCCTCTATTTCTTAAGCAGTAGATATTTATCCTTTAGAAGCCCGGATGGGTTTTTCAGTAGTACCTCAGGAGTTGTTGGTCTCGTGTTTCCCGATGTTGCTTCGATATCCTGTTCTTCTCAACATCCTTATCATCCGTTGAAACCTTGTTGTTTCTTTCCACTTCAGTTCTTCTACCGGCGTCTAATCAAAACTTCCCCGATCATCTGCAGATGGATCTCAGGTTCTTCCCGCAGGTGGAACGGATGACTCGTTGTGAGAGCACTGCCGGTTATCCGGAGATGCTGAGAGACATGGTCACTTATCTGGGGTTCCGTTGGGCACCAGAGTACCAGGTCTACGAGCAGTAGCGAGAGTTTGACCAGACCTACTACCAGGCTATCGTCTACATTCTGTCAGATGATGGCATGAGCGTTGTCCACCGCTACGAGGCAGTAGGTTCCACAGTAGATATGGCTGTGCAGCAGGCAGCTTATGTGAGTCTCACCGTCCTTCGTGCTGACTACTGGGGATTTGACGATTCTATCTATCGCCACATCCCCCGTGGTTACATCACTTCGGAGGGAGCTCACTTCACTCTCTACGACAACCTGGATGTCTACGAGCATGATAACTCCAGGCTGCACACCACCGCTCAGTTTGTGAGGCACAGTGACGCAGTTGCCAGCACACTATCTCAGGAGTTGGTTTCAGTCAGAGAGCAGCTCTACCTTGCGTTGACTCGTCTGGCGACGTACACCACAGACTTTGTTGGAGACGAGCGCTTTGCACGTTTCGATCAGCCAGTTGGTCGTCGTTTGCCAGATGCTGGAGGTTACGAGCCGATCAGAGGTCCACTCCTCAACCTCGGTTCTGGTTACACTGGGATTCCACGTTTTGGAGCACATGGAGTCGACGCTATGTACTTCACCACACCTAGAGTCGCTCTCAGACCACGTCAGGTCTATGTGGATCGTCGTTCTACCTACTTTCGTGGGCGTGCTCCTCACTGTACCTCTCGCCGTACTCCTAGTCGCCGTCCTGCGTGATGAGCATGGGAGTACCGATGTATCCATTCTTAGCTATGTTTAGTTATCCTTTGACATTCGAACCATTTGTGGTGTATTGGATATTTTGATGTATTTGAATATGTGATATGTACCTGTTGGTTATCTATTCATGCGTCGGAATAATCTCTTTTTCGGTTTACGAGTCTATCCTTTTCTGTTGTTGTGCTAAAATGCATTTCCATTCAGGATGCCGCCAACAAGGAACACCCCGCCTGAGCCACCGCCAATCACGGAGCTGTTGACTCAGATGACCCAAGTCATGGCACAGATGGCCCAGTTTCAGACTAACCAGCACAACAACCAGAATGCTCCACGGGTCAGCATCAAGGAGTTCCTCAGTCTGGGCCCGAGAGCTTTCGTGGCAACACGCGAGCCTCTGGATGCTGATGACTGGATCCGTCAGATAGCTAGGGCTCTGGAGATTGCTCACGTTGCTGAGGAAGACAAGGTCAAGTATGCCTCCTACCTGCTGAAGGGTCAGGCAGCTACCTGGTGGGAAAACTACCAGACCATGAGAGCTGGCTACCCAATCACCTGGGGTTGTTTCAAGGAAGCTTTCCTGAAGCACCACATTCCAGATGGTCTCATGGAAAGGATGCGTGAAGAGTTTTGCTCACTCAAGCAGGGCAAGCTGGACGTCATTGGCTATCAGAGTGAGTTCAATCGCCTCGCTCGTTACGCTGGTGATGAGGTGTCCACTGCGGTTAAGAAGATGGCAAGGTTCCGCAGAGGTTTTAACCCGGAACTCAAGTACGCCCTCACCAACATCAAGGCCAACAACTTCGAGGAGCTCGTGAACACCGCGCTCAATGAAGAGAATGGGCGCAAAGCGTTCGAGGAGTCTCGCAAGCACTCGCGTGAGGGTGGTTACTCCTCCAACATGACCACCCCTCCGCAGAAGCGCCGCATCTGGGTGCCAAATGGTGCTGTCACTCGGGCTCCATACGCCCAAGCTTCTCCAGGCTTCGCTCCCCGCCCACCCAACCCAACTCAAATGCATGATCAGAGGGCTTCGGTGGGGCAGCCAAGGCCAGGGCCTCCTCGTGTCATCACTTGCTACAAGTGCAAGCAGACGGGGCACTACGCTGACAAGTGCACGCAGAGGCAGCTACCTCCACCACCACCTCGTCCCAACACAAACCAGGCAATGGTGCGTGCTCCCCCGGCTAAAGCCTTCAACTCCAACAACAGGCCTGTCGGGAGGACCGCAAGGGTGAATCATGTCAAGATCGACAAAGCTGAGGAAGCTCCTGACGTCGTTCTCGGTATATTACCCGTAAACTCTTTTCCAGCTAAAGTGTTGTTTGATACCGGAGCATCGCATTCTTTTGTGTCAAAGATTTTTTCCACAACAAATAACCTAATGGTGGTTCCGCTAAGCAATCAAATCACTGTTCACTCACCGGGATCTCAAATGTTGACTTCCAAGATAAGTAAGGATAATCAAATCCTAATTGGAGGCCACATTTTCCTTGCCTCACTCATGTTGCTGGGAAATTCTGACATTGATGTCATTCTTGGTATGGATTGGTTGAAGGCCAATAAAGCTAAAATTGACTGTGCTCAAAAGTCAATAACTCTGTTCCACCCTTCTGGCCAGATAGTCTATTCTCCAAATGAATCAAGTTCTGTTCAGCTATTCACCCTCGATGCAAAACCCCTACCTCTACTTGAAAATGTTCCGGTGGTTTGTGAATTCCCTGACGTCTTTCCAGAAGAGTTGCCAGGGATGCCTCCGGACAGAGCAGTGGAGTTCGTGATCGAGCTTGAACCAGGTACTGCTCCAATCTCTAAGCATCCATACAAGATAGCTCCTCCTGAACTGAAACTGTTAAAGGAGCAAATCGATATGTACATGGAGAAAGGTTACATTCAACCTAGTTCCTCGGCTTGGGGTTGCCCAACTCTGTTCGTTGCGAAGAAGGATCAAACAAAGAGACTCGTTGTTGACTATCGTCCTCTCAACGAGAAAACCATCAAAAACAAGTATCCAATTCCTCGTATCGATGATCTTTTTGATCAACTTGCTGGAGCCTCAATATTCTCAAAGTTGGACTTGAGGATGGGTTACCATCAAATAAAGATCAGAAAGGAAGATATTCCAAAGACAGCTTTCACCACTCGCTACGGTCTATATGAATACACCGTCATGTCCTTTGGTCTCACCAATGCACCGGCGACATTCTCTCGACTCAGGAATTCTGTCTTCCATGAATACCTCGACAAGTTCGTTGTGGTATATCTTGATGACATTCTTGTCTACTCCAAATCCGAGGAAGAGCATGGAGAACATCTTCGTCTCACTCTCATGAAACTTCGCGAGCATCGTCTATATGCCAAGTTCTCCAAATGTGAGTTCTGGATTCCAGAAGTTGCTTACCTTGGTCATGTCATCTCTGCCAAGGGCATAGCCATTGATCCAGAAAAGGTTAAAGCAATTGTTGATTGGAAACCTCCTAAGACGGTGAAGCAAGTAAGAAGCTTTCTTGGCTTAGCTAGCTATTGCCGTCGTTTCGTCCAAAACTTCTCCAAGATTGCCAAACCTCTCACTGATCTCACAAAGAAGGACAAGAAGTTCGTTTGGTCTCCACAATGTGATGAAAGTTTCAATCTCCTGAAGACTAAACTCACTTCTACACCAGTTCTGGTTGGCCCAGATCCTACCAAACCTTTCCAGATATTCTGCGATGCATCTCTCCAAGGTCTAGGTGCACTTCTTATGCAAGAACGTCAAGTTGTGGCTTATGCTTCACGTCAGTTGAATGCCCATGAGCAAAACTATCCCACACATGACCTTGAACTTGCAGCAGTTGTGTTTGCCCTCAAGAAATGGAGACAATACTTGTTGGGTAAACGCACTGAAATCTTTTCCGATCATAAGAGTCTGAAATATATCTTCACTCAACCAGATCTAAACCTCAGGCAAAGGAGATGGTTTGAAAAGATTAAAGACTTTGATCTTACCATTTCTTACACTCCAGGCAAAGCTAATGTTATGGCCGATGCTCTCAGTCGCAAGTCGTATTGCAATAATCTCATGATCATGGAAATCCAACCTCCTCTTCATGAAGGATTCCAGAAGCTCAACCTTGGTCTTGTTCCTCAAGGTTACCTTGCAAACTTGACAGCCAGTCCAACTCTCGAGGACAAGATTCGTTCTGAACAACTTCGTGATGCTAAAATCAAGAAGATGGTAGAACACATCAAAGAAGGCAAGGAGAAATTTAAGTCCTTCTCAATTGATGACAAAGGAACTGTGTTCTTTGAAGGACGCATTGCAGTTCCTCAAGTTCAAAGTCTCAAAGATATCATTCTCAAGGAGGCTCATGAAACTCCTCTCTCCATCCTCCCTGGAAGTACAAAGATGTACCAGGATCTCAAAACACTGTATTGGTGGCCTGGCATGAAACGTGAAATTGCTCAATACGTTTCAGAATGCGACGTTTGTCAACGTGTTAAGGCAGTCCATCAGAAAACAGCCGGTCTTCTCCAACCTCTGAAAATCCCGGAGTGGAAGTGGGATATGATTGAAATGGACTTCGTCACTGGTTTTCCAAAGTCCAAGAAGGGCAACGATGCAATCTTCGTTGTTATTGATCGTCTCACTAAAGTAGCTCACTTCTTTGCTGTAAAAGAAACACTCTCAGCTAGCCAGTTAGCAGAGCTCTACACAGCAAAGATTGTTCCTCTTCATGGTGTTCCACTGGAAATAAGCTCAGACCGTGGAAGTATCTTCACTTCTCATTTCTGGAAAAGCTTTCAAGAAGCATTGGGCACCAAACTTCTGTTCAGCACAGCCTATCACCCTCAGTCTCAAGGGCAAGTCGAAAGAGTCAATCAGATTCTCGAGGATATGCTCAGAGCATGTGGTATCTCTTTTGGCATGAAATGGGAGGAATGCCTTCCATATGCTGAATTCTCCTACAACAACAGCTTCCAGGCAAGCCTAGGCATGGCACCATTTGAAGCTCTCTATGGCCGCAGATGCAGGAGTCCAATCAATTGGTCTGGAGCTGGTGAACGTTCACTCTTAGGCCCTGACATTGTTAAGGAAGCCAAAGAGAAAGTTCGCATCATTCGTGACAATCTCAAGATTGCTCAGTCTCGTCAGAAAAGCTACTATGACAGCAAGCACAGGGATATGATCTATGCACCTGGTGACAAAGCATATCTCCGTGTAACTCCCCTCAGAGGCACTCATCGTTTTGGTGTGAAAGGAAAGCTTGCACCAAGATACATTGGTCCTTTCAACATTCTCTCAAGGCGTGCGGAAAATGCCTATCGTCTTGAACTTCCAGAAAAACTATCCAAGGTGCACGATGTGTTTCACGTGTCACAGCTCAAGATGTGTTTCAAAGATCCAGATCGTGCAGTTGATCATGATTCCATTGAACTGCAAGATGATCTATCTTATGAGGAGCACCCTATTCGTATTCTCGATGAGACCGAGCGTAAGACTCGCAACAAGAGCACAAAGTTCTTGAAAGTGCAGTGGTCCCATCATTCCGATAAAGAGGCAACATGGGAGACCGAAGAGCATCTTCGCAAGAAGTATCCGGACCTTTTCTCTTCTCAGTAGGAATCTCGGGGCGCGATTCCTTCAAGGGGGGCGTTTTGTAACATCCCAAGTATGAAAATCACCTTTAGAATGTTTGTTTTTTTGCTTTATTATTGTTTTGCATCATGGCATCTTAATCATTGCATTTGTTTTCCTTTTGTTTGCATCTGTTTTCCTTTGTTTTCCCATTTGAAATTCAAACAATATTCAAATGCTTTGTTTCATACTTGCTCTGTTACAATTTTCCAACTAAAAAGTTCAATAAAAACATTCATTGTTTCCATTAAACCATAAGGTTCAAACTATTTAAAATTATGGCTTTTAATAATTCACCTAATTCAAATGTTATTCAAATAAAATTCCAAACAGCAACCATTTGTAAATTATGGAAATTACCAATCACTCCAAATCTTTTGTTTCAATTAAACATGAATTTTAAAGGGCTTTTAAATTGTTTAAGTACAATTAATCACTTAATGCAAATATTCAATTAAAGTCAATTATTTTCCAAACAGCAACATAAATCAAAAATTTTGAAAACAAAAGATGGCACAATGTTGCTGTTGCACTAAACAACCTATAAAAATTTATCACTAAATTTTTCCTAACCCAAAAACCCTATCTTTTCTCCTTATTCTTTTCAGCAAAAAAAAATGAAACAGAATAAAATTTTTAAAAAGAAAACGGCTGGGGGAAAGGCAGACTGGGCCAAGCCCAGCCCACCACCCCAGCACACCCACGCGCGCAGCGGCCCGCTGGCCCTTCTTCCTTCTCCGTACGGCTGGCGTCAGCAGACGCCAGCGCGCACGCAGCAGGGGAGCTCCACCTGCTCCCATACCTTTCCCCCTCGCCTATATCTACCCATCTCGGCCACCAAACCCTAGCCCTAGGTCCCTGCTCCTCCCTGCCGCCGCCAGCCATCATCTCCTTCCTTCCTCCTCTCCAATTTTCTGCCGGCGTTTCGGGGGGTGGAAGAACTGCAGGGGGGCTCGCCGTCGACAGGCCGCCATGGAGCACCTCCGTCCACGCTAGGGACGCGTACGCCACCGCCAGAATGCCTACTTCCTCTACAGTACCAGCAGCAGGACCTAGGAGCCTTTGATCGACGCCGACGAGCTCGACGCCGCCGCAGCTTTTCTGAAGAACTCCACCGCGCCGTCGACCAAGTCCACCTCGCATCTCTCTCTCGCCTCCGACAGCCTCCCGGTGAGCCACCGCAGCGCCCCAGGCCTCTGTATCGCTTGATCGTTTCCTGTACGCGTGCGCCCGTGTCTGAATTTCCGGCACCATCCGCCACCGTGCCGCCATGGTTGCAGTTGGTCACGTTTCCGTGCGATCACGAGCCCTCCAAGCACGCTAACACGATCACCTAGCTGCTGCACGCACACGCACCTGTCCAGCGCCGCCAGATCCTGGTCACCGCGCCGGCAGCACCACCGTATCCCTCCGCCGCTATCAGGTTCAGTCGAAAGACTGAACTTTTTCGTCAGTTTCGTCAGTTAAGGGCAGCAACACCTTATCCTTCCGCGTTCGTTCCCTGTCAGAACGCATCCGCTACGTAGTGGTGGGATCCAACGGTGCGCATCAGCGCGTCGCGGGTTCGATCCCCCCGCGCGCAGATTAAACCACACATTTTTGCTCCACTGCCACGCGGACCTGCTGGCCCCACCTGCCATAGGCAGTGGTGGCCATGTAGGTCCACACCCACGCGCCACGCAAGCACAGCTGGGCACTGGCCCACTGCCAGTGACCCAGGGTGGCTCTGTGCGTGTAGAAAATGTTCCCAGGGGCTGTTCTGTGATTCCTTTTTCGCAGTTAAGCCCCTGGATCAAATCTGTATAGTTTTAAAATCACATTTTAACCCCCAGATTTAAAGTGTGAATAACTTTTGAATTACAACTTCAAATAATACAAATAAAATATGTATTCTGCCCCAAATTTGATACTCTATCTGATTACATCATTTGTTTTCTGTTTTGCACATTTCAAATTGTTTCAAAATTTCAAATTCAAACAATTCATTTCAAACTTAATTAAATGCAAAACTAATTCAAACTTAATTCAAATAACACAAATAAAATATGTTTTCCATGCCATTTTGAACCATCTTTTCAAATATACAATTTGTTTCATGATTTGAATAGTTAAAATTGGTTAAATAGTTTAAACCTTGTTTAAATCATTTAAATTTGCTAAATTCATAACTTGCTCAAATTAAATTATTTTTGAACATGTAAAATATGTTTTCAAACTAGAAAAGTATAATCTTTTCAAATATGAATTTGAATTTATGTTTTGAACAAATAAAATTCAAATAATATTCATACTTGAATTTAATTCATTTAAATCTTGTTTAACTTGTTTAAATCCTAAATAATTCATCTTAATTCCTTTTTCAATAATTGAAACATGTAATCCACCTCAAATTTTGTGTACTTTCCAAATATGAATTTTGTTATTTGTTTTGAACAATTAAAATTTATGAAAACAACAATTGCTTGTGTAACACCTTTAAGGAACCAAAATTCCATAACTTAATAAATAAAATCCTAAACTTGGTGAACCTTATTTCAAATTGTTTCTATTGTTGTTATTTTTCTGTTTTCCTCATCCATGCAGCATACCAATCCACTTTCACCTGTTGGTTAGTTGTAAAACAAACATTTCAACCTAAATTCATGGGCTCTCCATATGCAACCCAAATTGCATAGGGGTCCATTTAATATTGTTACCATGTTAACTAGCTTACCTTTGATGCATCAATTAATTTGCCATGCATCATCCCATGATTGTGCATTATGCCATGTTATTGATTGTTTCTCTCCCTGCGTTGTTTGTTTGCTTCTTCTCGAATAGACGACGACGTTGAGACAGACGAGGTTTACGACACCCCTTCTGAGGATCTAGCTCAGTACCAGGCTGCTGAGTTTGCAGGCAAGTATTCACTCACATGAACCATTGTGTTCCTTTCAACATTGGTTACCGATACTTTCCGTTGTTTATTTCTGCTAGCCATATGAATAGTTGCTTCTGTTACGACCCTATCACATGTTATCCCTTAACCCTGATATAGCCTCACCTCCACACCTATAACCCCGTTGCTTGTTGCCCGTGTCTTACTAGCATGCTTAGGGTTGTTTCTGCTTGAGTCTGTTACCCGTTACTTTCTGTTACTATATTTCTATTATGTTCTGGGGCTCGATGTTAAACAACAACCTGTTAATTTTGAGGTAATAATAATTTGCTGATAAGGCACTGGCAGGAGGCCCGGCGTGGTTTTGAGGCCTGCTAGTGTCGACCCTAATTAGGAAAAGGGTCTTATCTACTGATCCATGATGAGCGCACTAACCGCATGTGGGAAGCGTGTATGGGCGCCCCCCTCAATTTGATTCGATTCGCATCTCGTCCAAATCGCCTCATTTAGTTCGGGTTTTCCATTTGCCGCATGCATATGCAGGTGCGAACCCTTGGTACCAGGGTGGAACTTTTGTAGTCGGCATTTAGGGAGACACGTTCTTAGAGTGCTATGAGGGTCCTCTTTTCTTCGTGGGGCTTGATTAGCCGTGCGCTCAATTGCACGGGGTTCTTTGGGCTTGATGCGAAGAAGAGTTGAGTTGTGTTGAGTGCCCCGCTTGGTGGGAGGCATTCCATCTGGCGGGTTATTCTTACGTGTACGGCCAAATTGGTGCACCCCTGCAGGGATAAATCTTCTCGAGAAGCCGTGTTTTCCGTGGTTATGGTTGACTTGGTGAAAGTAATGGCTAACAAGTACTCAGAACAACTTACACCTAACTAATGAGAACTTGACTAGTAATAGTCTTATTGACACAATAATTTGAACCATCATTAATCCAACTGTGTGAGTTTATCCTCGGATTGCTTCTTTGGATAAGGGGCGAGATCCAGGATGGGTTTGTTTGGTGGTTAGTTATAGTTGGTTACGATACGCTATCTTATCTCCTTTCTGGTAGCCGGAAGTTGTAGTATGTTCTGTAGTTGGTTAGTGCAGCCAGCTGCCGTATCTTTTGTATCACCCTTTCTTCCGTTGAACCCAAAGCATCTGTGCTTGATGTTGTTGGGTACACTTTGGTGAATTGTGAGTCTTGCTTGCCAGTACGTTTATGTACTGACCCCTTTGGGGCTGTGGTTTCCGCAGACTACGCTTACGAGGATCCCCGTGATGGCTACTACGTGGAGTTTGACGAGGCTGCTGACGAGTGATAGCGGACCTGGGCAGGATCCGAGACATCGTGGACGGGCTCCGTCTTTTCGTTTCCGGCTTCTTAAGCCTATTTGGATCTTGTCTGTACTCAGACATTTTGGATGCTTCCGCTGTGTTGTAATGATGATATGTTGGGACATGTGTCCTCTGGATGATTGTATTTGCTATCTCTGCTCTAGTGAGAGCCATTTGCAACTTACTTCTATTTATTTGTGTCTTAGAGATATGTTGTGCTATCATTCTGTTAAACGCCGTTGACGTACCATGTGTGTATGGTATGAAGTACGTCAATGGTAGTATCCTGATTTCTATGGGATGGTTTACGTAGACGATGAACAGTAGGGGTTGGTGTCACACATACGTGTGTTGGCCTACTCGTAAGAGATGCGGGTGCCGGTAAGCCCCGTAATCCAATCTACTACTGTTCAACGGAACTGCGAGTATCCTCTAGAAGTCCGGGTGCGACAGACGGCGAGGCGGCGGCGGCGACTCCATCACTCGACCGAAAGTAAAAGGCAGTCCAACCGTGCAGCAAAACGATGCATTGCAATGCTGTTCAACTACTTATGTTCCCAAACTTTGCTGTGGACTGTGGTTGCGCTTACTTATATATATATATATATACACACAGTGTTATATAAGGATTAAGTTGCTCGGTTGTCCTAATCGGCCTCCTTAGATCATCTCCAGCCGTTTGGCATCCCCGGGCCTCTTTTCCCCACTTAATAACAATGCTTGGGGGTAGTTAGCGCTAACTTTCGGCATGGGGGCGCCGGTTCCCAACCGTGCCCCCTTGCCCTCAGTCGACGGTTTTGGTGAAAGAAAAATCCAAATATAAACAACACAATTTTTATCACGTAGTTTGATATAGAAATCAATACATATCAAATAGTTTAATAAAGCAAGCCCTCACAATTTAACTAAATTAAAACACATTAAACTAAATGTTACCATTGAGCCTCCAACATGTGCTCCAACATATCGTTGTGCAATTGTTAAACGCAAAGATGACACAACTAACCTCCCGGGAAACCTTGGCATGCCTCCCTCCTCCCCTCCGTGTGGCCTCACACCTCCGCGCCATTTTTTTATTGAAATGGGAACTTAGACCGGTCTATGCATATAGACGATGCACATAACCGCTTTTATTGCATAGTTTGAATAGTATAAAAGTTACTACAAATCATTGATCAACCCACGTGCTCATAAAGATCAACCACTCGAATACGGGGAACTCTCAGTATCTATCCTTTTATCATGCAACCAACCACTCAGACCGAAGATAGCCCATTGGACCGGCATTACATGAGCACATTCGATGTCCATATAAGTCTTTACTGGTCCGAACGAGGGAGGATAAACCATCAGTGAATCCAATAGACTGCCTTGTTTATAGCTCCGAATAGTGAACAACTTCTTTTTTATTAAAAATAACATGATTGCGACAATTTCAAATTGTCCAAAGAAAAGCCGACACACCTAAACGTATACGAGCTCTAGTTTTCTTGTCAATACTGTTTACCCATGTGCCAAACAAGTTTGAAATACTAGTTGGGGGTAAATGTTGAAAGTTAAATGATAAGGCTACATATATTCTAAAAAAATGAACAAGAAATAAATAGATGTTCAATCGTCTCGTCCGTATGACAAAATTCACTTCTTTTACACCATGTCCGTCTTCTTTTATGCAGATTATCTTTCTCTAATAAAACCTTATTGTTAAGAAACCAAAGAAAGAACTTTATCTTCAATGTAATTTTAAGTTTTCTAAAGTATTTTTGGAAAAACCTTGTGTGGCCCGTAATTAAATCGGTATATATTGATTTTACCAAATAAACTCCAAAAGGTGTCAAGTTCCATCTAAACGAATCATGTTCATTGCATCTAAAACTCTCATTAGAATCTCCATCAAATGAATTCATACAGTCTTTAATCTCCTATAATAAGTCGCCTAAATTGAATATTAAGAGGCACAATATTCACGACATCAGCAATTCTGACATTTTTATGGCAAGCAGAATTATAAAGAGTAGGATATTCAACCGATAACACATTATCTTCTAGCAAACATCCTCCAGAAAAGAATTTAGTGTCCATCGCCAAAAACGAAGGAACAACGCTACAACATACTCTTGATGAACTCTGATAATCCATTTTCAAATGGGAGAATCCATAGGTTTAGCATGTATCCGTGAAAACTTCTCGTTACCCAGATACTTATGTGATAGTATCTCCCTCCACATCCCCTTTTCGTGTAATATCTTCAACAACCACTTGCTCGACAAGCATCTACTCATAAATACATGTCAATAAATAGTAAAATCATTGGTAAACTAGTCAATAGTAAATCAATAAAGACTAGATGGTCCCTGCATGACAGCATCTTACCTATCCGTAAACCCAGTTTTTACTCAAAACGATTCTCCACGGGCTACCATTCTTTATTTAGCAACCTACGATAATGAATAGGAATACCTAGATATTAAAAGGAAGCCCCCCTGTCGAATCTGCATCTCAACAAGTCCCTTGGGTGAACCCATAGGGTTTCAATTAGGAGAACCTGTAGGCGCTGGTGATGATCGTCGGCTAGACAGGGGGCACGATTTACCCAGGTTCGGGGCCCTCGTAGAGGTAAAACCATTAATCCTGCCTCTGTCGATCTGTATTCAAGAGTAGATCGGTTACAATGGGGGGTTGCTTAAGTCGAGAATATGATATCGAGATCAAGGCTTGGTGGTGCGGTATTGCTTGTCCTCTCCCGGTGGTTCTCCTGGCCTTGTATAGGTGGCCAGGTCTCAAATCTCACCCGGGAAGGACTCGAACTCTAACCCTAAGTCGGTTACAAGTTTTCTATCTTGACCCGCAAGGCTCTGCAGGTGGGACTCAACTGGGCCTTCTAGAATAGTCCAAGCCATCTCCACTTGGGCTCCAGTCCTGGGCCTAGGACCGGGTATCCTTACTCGACAGGTTCAAGGTACATCCCTTCGTTAGTAGCCCCCGAGCGTTTGCTCGATTGGGATTTCTCAGTCGGGTAGACGCTCAAAGTTTCGTCTTGCTTTCCTTCGGATGATCGTTTTAGTCATTTTCTGATTGGAGGGCGTATACCCTGTGTGATGAGTTTTTATGCCTGAGTATCGAGCGATGAAAGTGCCTGTGTTTTTGGCTATTTTCCGCAGAAGGATATGGCTCAGCAGCTTGGCTCTCCCGAAAGATCAGGGCCAATTAATTGCATCTAGGGCAAAAACAGTTCTGGCCTACACAGATTCGAGACCTCCGACTCGAACCTGATGAGGTGATCATTGCGACTGGGCCGTAGAGGTCTTACCGAGTCGAATTTAACCTATAGGGGTACCCGGCGCGTCCGCTAGGATTTTTCTTCGTGTTGTTGACACGGAAATTTACCGGAGGACGCAACTTGAGTGCGATTCCAGGCCCTCAAGAGAGATCTTTTGGGTCTTACCTTCATATACGAAAGAATATGGCATCTGGATGTGCCTACTCAGCGGAACAATCCAGGTTTGTGATGTGTATACATCGTGTAATAGTGGCAGGGGCTGCACACCCGTGAGTTAGGTCTAGAGATCATCTCGAGTAAGAAAATCGCTCATGTTTTTGTATTTGAAGCTGTTTTGTCCATACGAAAGAGTTTTCATGTGTGGAAAATTTGTTTGTACCCATACGAAAGAAAATTTCGTGTCTAGGGTTTTTTTATGCAAAAATTTCGGATCTGATGATGTTTGCCATGACGTCATAGCGCACTCTGTTTTCTCTGAATCCTCCCGATGGGACGTGACGAAGTGAAAACAGGATTTGCTGGTCCACCTTGTCAGCTTTTTGACAGGAAACGAGACGTCGTTTCTGGTTTTCCCGCGAGCCGCGCGCAGTAAATGTGCCCGATCTTCTGTTAGGACCGTGGCACGAAACAGCTTTCACCGCCGTTTCGTTTCGGCTTCACGTGTGGCCGCCGCGATGGGTGCCACGTCGCTCGATGAGCGGCCAGGATTGGGTCACCCCGTGTATAAATACGGTCCTTAGGTAAAAAGTGAAAACTTCGCGTCATTTGCTTTCCAGCCTTCGTCTTCCTCGAGCTCACCTCCTTTCTCCTCAAGCTTGCACCAGCACCCATGGCGGGAGGCAAGAAACGCAGCGCCGCGGTTTCCTCCTCTCAGGCGCCCGAAGATGTTCGTGCAGCACCTGCTCTGCGCTCCGGCGACTGGCGCTCCGCCAACACCACGCAGAAGAGCATCAAGGAGATGCAAAGGGAGGGACTGCTGCCTCCCGACGCCGAGAAGCGGGTTCGCCTCGGCAAAAAGGAAGAGGTACCCAATCCCCACGCGAACGAGCGCGTGATCTTCGCGGATCACGTCTCGCGTGGACTCTCACTCCCCCTCCATCCTTTCTTCGTGGCGTTCCTGTATGTCTACGGCATACAGCTCCACGACCTGCCTCCGAACGCGGTGTTCGCTCGCACTGGGGCCTTTGGAAGGCCCTGTTCAAGGTGCGGGCCTTCCTCGAGAAATCGCGGGTGGAAACTGAGCTTGGGGAGACGCTGCGCACCGGCGGCTTCGGAATCCAGGCGAAATCGGACACCCTCTACTTCGACATGCAACTCATCGACTCCGCGCAAGGGTGGAGGAAGAAGTGGTTCTATGTCGTTGACGACAGCGCGGGTGGAGTTAATGAATTCCACTCAAGTATAGAGGTGCTCTGCCCTAGAGCAAACTCGAATCAAGTTCATCCAGTGATAGAAGCTCTTCTCCAGTCCCGCTAATCCAGAAGTCATAAACTTGATCTTTCTTCGGGGTGGCTACTTTCCTGAGCATCTTTCCCCAAATAGAAAAGAGTTCGCTGTCTTGAAGCGGCGAAAGTCTTGGGCGCACAGGCTCTCAATCGAAGAGAGCCGAATCGTCGCCCCTCTACTCGCCAAGGTTGCAGCGCTCCACGACCAAACTGCAGGGGTTGCGCTGAACTGCTTGCATCTTGAGAGCCTGTTCCTTAAGTGCGGGATCCAACCCCTGTAGGCGAGGCCCTCTACCATGTCGGAGTACCAAGGAGCTGAAGACCCCAGCCGAGTGAGCCGAGAAGAACTCTCGAATGCAGAGTTTGAGAAGAAGATCACGGCCATCACGAAGCTAAAAGTGGGCGAGTCCTTTGCTGATTGCCCAATCGCAGCTTTTGAAGCCTCGAATCCTCCTCCATCCGATGTAAGTTCAATGCTCTTTCTGTCTTTAACTTTTATTTTCTTTGTTGGCAAATTTGTCGACTGAATTCCTCCTTCTTTTCTTCTCGTTCTCTTTTTGTAGAGCCTGGCAGTAGAAACTTGCTACCCGCCAGTTTTTGGTGAAGAGGCTTCCGACCTATTGGCGAGCAACCTGGTTGTCCCTGCTGACACCAGTGTTGCCGACGCTAGCTCGAGCTCCGACCACGGCTCTTCGGATAATGTGGAGGAATCGGGTAGCGATCTTCGCCACCGCAAGCGCCGCCGGGCGGGAGACGATGAAGGTACTTCTAAGCACAACTCCTTGGGTGGAGGGTCCGATAAGGAGCCTCTCCTCGTGACTCCGCTGAGTGTGCGCGCTCCTCTTGCTCCCAAGCCGACAATCCAAACCGCCTGGAACGCGGATATGCTGGACGACGAAGACGATGAGTAAGTTTCTTTCTTTCTTCCACTTTCTAGTCGAAAGTTTTTGCGTGCTCTTCCTTATGATGTTGCTTCTTCTTGATGACAGGCTTCAGTCCATCAGCCCCGGCCAGTTCGCCTCTTCTCTTCCTAAGAGGAAGGATGTTGTTGCGGATGAGACTCCAACTGCTAGGACTATCTAGAATTCGCCGAGTCCAGCTCCAACAGCTGCGGCTACAAAGTACAGATTGCCTAGCTTTGTAGTTGGAGCCTCGACTTCGAAAGAAGTGTCGGGTAGTTCAGCCGATCCTCTCTGCATTGCTCAGGGCCAGGTAAGATTTACTCTGTTCCGTGCATTCTGTGCGTTTGTGCATTTAGGATTTTTATCGGGTGCACGGCAGTGCTCCCGATGGGAGTAGCCCCCGAGGCTGTGGTCAATCGCTTGCGATTGGCCACAGGCTCAAGAACTTAGCTTTTTCCTTCTCTTTATTTTATCGGGTGCACGCAGTGCTCCCGATGGGAGTAGCCCCCGAGGCTATTCACGATTGTTTACAGTCGTGTATAGGCTCAAACTTCTCTATCTTATTAGATTTTTCCATCTTCTATGTTTTGCAGTCTCTCCTTGACTCCCTCGCGGCTGTTGGCCGCCGTGCAATTTCGGCTGAGACAGAGTGCGTGACCCTTCGGGCAGATCACGACCGACTCATCTCGGAAGGCCAACTTCTCCAAGTTAACTTGATCTGCTCTTTCTATTTATCTTTCCTAGTCATGTGAATTCCTTCGGATTTGAAATCTATTGCTGTGCAGCCCAAGCCGAAGTTCTGAAGGCTGAGAAGACCGATGCTATCACTCGGGTGAACAGCCTCGAGGCTGAGTTGGAGACTGCTCGGAAGGAACTAGAGTCCTTTCGCAAGCAGTCGGCTGACTTCGAGGGGAAGCTCGCTGATGCTCAGGATGCTTTGAATAAGTTGGAGGAAGCTGGTGTCAAACAGGACAATGACCTTGTCGACTTCCTCCGTCCTTTAGCCCAGAACTTCGCGAGTAAGTTATACTTGTCCTTTGTTATTTTTTGACTAGCTTGGTTTGTCTTTAAAATTAATGTTGCCTTTTGTAGATGTTCTTGGCGTTGCGCTGGAGCTGCCCGGGGTTCCTCGAGTGGATGCGGTGAAGGATTCCCTCGCCCAACTTCGGAAGCATGCGAATGGGATTGGTTCCCTCATCGGCGATGCCACTAAAGTGCTGAGGCAACTCCACGAGCGCCTTCTGGTGGATGTCGTAGTTCCGCCTACGCTGGGCGGTCTCCTGAAGGTTTTCCTGGAGGATGATATCCTTCAGGCCTACTCAGTTGCCCAATCAGAGTGCGGGGCAAAGACCGCCATCCTGTTCGCATTGGCGCACGGAGTCGAGGGCTTGGATGAAGCATACTCGAATCTTCCCGTCAATCCTTCCACGGGTAGAAAGGTAGCGCTTCGTTCTTTCGGCGATCCGGCTGAAGTCCTTGCTCGGAAGCTGTCCGCCTTGCTTACTCGTGCAAGCCGCAAGCGGCAACCTGCTGCGAGTGGCAACACTTCCGCAATTCCGTAGGGTAGATTTAGTTTAGCTTATTCTTCTAGATGTAATGAACCTTGGGATGTGTTCCCGTACTTCTATCCTTAATCAGAATGTTCTTTTGATATCCAAGTTGTGATTTCTTGCGATTGATTGCTGTGAAGTTCTCCCGATGAGAGTAGCCCCCGAGCACCTGTCGAATAGGTGGTTTATTTTCTCGATTGGGGTGAATTTGAAGTATTTCCTTAACTTTTGTATTTTCCCCAGGAAATTGGTGCTGCTGCGGAGTCTTCGAGTGGATCTGCTGCACGATTGGATCCACTTGTTGCCGCTGTTAGCACTTTTTCTTCTCTTCGTGATCGTGTCGCGGATGGTGAACGCAAATTTAAAGCTTTGCGCGGAGTGGTTGATGTGGCCAAGTCAAAGCAAAAACTTGCGGCTGAACGTGAACAGTTTGTGATGGAGGAATTTGCAGCCGTTGCCAAGGATATGGTGTGTAAGCACGTGAGCCCCCTAGAGTTTGGTTTGACTCCCTTTCTTTCCTTTGTTGACTCTCTGCAGATTTCTTTGTAGTTGTGGAGCCTGACGGTCAACGCGAAGCGCATTGGGTCGATAACCTTATTGCTCATGAAGCTGGAAGCTCCAAAACACATGCGAACAACTTCTGGTCGGATCGTAGTCGAGGTTTTGTTCTGGCTACGTTGAAGTATCGAGTAGTCCAGGCGAAGATACTCGTGAATTCCTGCCATGAGGCCTTGATTGCTGTGAAGTCCGCTTTCTATCCGTTGGAGAGGGGTCCAGAAGATTTGATCCATCTCCTCAGATTTTTCGGTCGAGAAGGTGAAATTCACGAGTGCGTCCATAATCAGATGATTTGCGGGTCCGTAGTAGCGGTTTCCTTCGTCAGACTGTGGCATCCTGAGGTTAATTTCAATTCTGTAGCTATTCTCCCCAATGGTCCAGTCGATATGGCCCCTCATTATAGAGTTGTTTGACCTGCAGCGGAGGAGATTATTCGATTGACCTCGGAAGAGGTTGATCGGGTATTAGCCGAGGAAAATGCTCGTCGCCATATGTAATCGTAGGATGTATTTATCCTGTTACTTTGTACAGTTGTCCCAAAACTTTGTAAGGTGTCTACCTTGTTTATAACTTTGTATATGAAATTATTCATGTTATGCTAAGTTAGGTGCAGCCCCCGTGTATTTGGGGTGTATACATGTTATTTAGCATATAAGGATAAAGAACGCGATTAGCTTTGGTTGAAAAACCATGTATTTTTTTGAAATGACTGAGAAGTCATGTGTTTCTTTCGAGCTACAGGATGGCTAATATAGCCTTATTTTTGCGAGTAAAATTAATCTAAGGATAGAATTTGCTGAGGTGCGCAACATTCCATGGGTTGAAGTAGATGTCACCAGTCGTCGGGTTCTTCAGTCGATAGGCGCCACCTGGGATAACTTCGTGTATTATGAAGGGTCCCTCCCATGGTGGTTCGAGCTTGTGCCCTTACTTCTGCTTGAGCCGTAGCACCAAATCTCCCACCGCCAAGGCTCTGTGACGTATACGGCGACTGTGATAGTTTCGCAACGACTGTTGGTATACTACGGATCTTGCGAGTGCAATATCACGTATTTCGTCGAGTGCGTCCATATCTTCCGCGAGTGCCTGTTAGAGGTTTCTTCGCTGTAAGCAACGACCCGTGGGGCGCTGAATTTGACATCCTCGGGAAGGACTGCTTCAGCCCAATATACCATGAAAAATGGTGTGTATTTTGTGGATCGATTTGGGGTTGTGCGGAGGCTCCATAGCACCGAGGGTAGATCTTCTTCCCAATGTCCCGCTGCCGGGTGTAGGCGGTCGAGTAGTCGTTTCTTGATGCCTGTCGAGACCAATCCGTTGGATCGTTCCACCTGGTCGTTCGTTTGCGGATGATCCACTGAAGCGAATTTGAAGGTGATTCCCTTTTCTTCACAGAACTGTTGTGTTTCCTTTGCCGTGAAGTTGCTGCCATTATCGGTGATGATGTTGTCTGGTATGCCAAATCTGCATACAATGGAGTCGAGGAAATTGACGGCGCATTGGGCGCTAGCCGAGGTGACTGGCATCGCTTCGATCCACTTCGTAAATTTGTCGACTGCGACAAGCAAGTGTGTGTATCCTCCGGGTGTAGACTTGCGTAATGGTCCTACCATGTCTAACCCCTATTGTGCAAAGGGCCAGGCGATTGGTATCATATGTAATTCGGTGGCGGGGGCGTGTGGTTTGGGTGCAAATCGCTGGCAAGCGTTGCACCTGTCGACCAATTCTTTTGCGTCTCTGGCTGCTGTAAGCCAGTAGAATCCTGCTCGAAAAGCTTTGCCCACGATTGCTTTCCAGCTGGCGTGATGTCCACAATCTCCTTGATGTATGTCTCGCAGCAATTATTTGCCATCCTCGGGTGCTATGCATCTTTCCAGTATGCCTGAGATGCTCTGTTTGTATAACTCGCCGTTGAGTACCCGAAAAGATTTACTGCGTCGGACTATTTGTCGAGCCTCGCGAGCGTCTGCTGGGAGCTATTTGGTGGACAAGTAGTCCAGGTATTTCTGCGTCCAGACTCGCTCGACCAGAAAAACTTGTCTTGAAATACTATGCCTGAGCTCGATGATAGCAACTTGCGGGCTGACCTCTGTCTCCAATGCTGCGGGTGCTCTTGCAGTTTTCTTGACCTTGACTGAACCCTTGGTAATCCTCTCGAAATATATTCCTGGCGGTGTGGGCGTATTTGTGGACCCCATATTTGCCAGCCTATCTGCCTCTTCGTTGCTGGATCTCGCGATGTGCTTCAGCTCACATCCTTTGAAGCTTCCTTCGAGTAGATTGTACATGTCCCGATAGGCAACCATGTTTTCTGCAATAGCGTCACACTCCTTCATTGTCTGTTGCACGATGAGGTTGGAATCGCCATAGATCATCAATCGGGTCGCTCCACACGCGATTGCCATCTTCATCCCATGCAACAGGGCCTCGTATTCTGCGTCGTTTTTGGATGCTGGATCGTCGGGTGGGAAGTCCAATCGCAGTAAGTACTGCAACTTATCTCCTCTGTGTGACATAAGGACGATCCCAGCTCCAACTCCTTCATTCCTTTTGGACCCGTCGAAGTACATGATCCAGTTACTCGTGTATTCTGGTGGTCCGGGTGTTTGTACTTCTGTCCACTCGCTCAGGAATTCCACGAGTACCTCTAACTTCACGGAATTGCGCCCTGCGTAGATAATGTCCCAGGCGCCTAGATCGATGCTCCATTTTTTCTATTCTTCTAGATGCCATGGGATTGTTCATGATGGTACCGAGTGATGCGTCGTTTACCACCGTTACGGTATGTTCCTGGAAGTAATGTTTGAGCTTTCGAGCCGTGAGAACAACTCCATATGCGAGCTTCTAGTAGTGAGGGTATCGCTGTTTACACGGCGAGAGCACCTCGCTGATGTAGTAGATTGGTCTTTGAACTCCATATGCCTTGCCGTCCTCAAGTCGTTCAACTACAATGGCCGTGTTGATGACTTGATTTGTTGCGGCTAGGTATAGGTAGAGTTGTTCCCTTTCTTGTGGTGTCGCGAGAACGCGCCTGCTATGTAAGGCTCGTTTCAGGTCCGCGAATGCCTGTCTTGCCTCGGGTGTACACTCGAACTTATCTGTCTTTTTCAATAACTTGTAGAAGGGTAATGTCTGCTCGCCCAAACGCACAATGAATCTGCTCAAGGCGGCTAGTCGCCCTGCGAACTGTTGCACTCCGCGTAGATTGGTGGGCTCCTTCATTGTCAAGATTGATTGTATCTTCTCTGGGTTGGCTTTAATTCCTCTGGCGGATACCAGGTACCCGAGAAGTTGTCCTGCTGGGACGCCGAAGACGCATTTTGTCGGGTTGACCTTGATCCTGTATGCGTTTAGAGCGTCAAACGTTTCTCTAATATCCTCGAGGAGCGTGTCCTCCACTCGAGTCTTGATGATGATGTCGTCAACGTACAATTGTACGTTCTTGCCAATGAGCTTGGCGAGGCATTTTTGCTTGCAGCGCTGATATGTTGCGCCTGCGTTTTTTAGCCCGAAAGGCATTGTCGTGTAGCAGTATACACCATGAGGTGTAATGAATGTTGTCTTTTCCTCGTCTTCATGTTTCATCCTGATCTGGTTGTATCCCGAGTAGGCATCTAGGAAGGAGAGGCGTTGGCAGCCTGCAGTGGAATCCACGATCTAGTCGATCCGTGGGAGGGGAAAGTTATCCTTGGGGCAGTGCTTGTTCAGCGACGTGTAGTCGATGCACACGCGAAGGATGTTGGTGTTCTTCTTTGGGACCAGCACAGGGTTTGCCAACCAAGTGGATATTTTTATCTCCCTGATGAATTTTGCTGCGAGCAGTCTATTTACTTCTTCTTCAAGCGCTTTCTGCTTGGGCTCTGAGAACCGTCGGGTGGTCTTCTTGATGGGCTTTGCGTCTTTGTAGACTTCGAGTGAGTGCTCTGCGAACTCCCTGGGTATTCCTGGCATATCTGAGGGCTGCCAGACGAAAATTTTCCAGTACTCACGGAGGAGTTCGACGATCGCGCTTTCCTATGCTGGCGAGAGGGTAGTGGAGACCATCGCCGTTTTCGCAGAATCTGTCGGGTGCACTTGATGTTTGCGAGTGTCGCTATTGGCACTGAATTCCAGCTCTGGTGCGTTCTTCTTTGTGAGGGGCATCACAGAGTGATCCGTGGTTTTTGCTATCTCCTCTAGTTCTTCTTGCATCCCGAAAGATTTGGCGATCTCGTTGAACTCGATGTCGCACTTGTTGGATTTTTAGAAATCTCCGTCGATGGTGATTGTGCCATATTCCTGTAGCACCCCAGTTTTGTTAATTAGGGTGTGTGGTGTTGTGTTCATGACATACATGCATGAAAACTTTGGTTAAAATTTTGCATCCAAAAATAACAAGTGATTTGAATACAAATCACTTAAAGTGAACATCACAAATTTGAATTCAAAACTATTTCAAACTTAGAAAATCTTTATATGTTGAGGTTGGAGATTTTGTGAAGGTTTCAAAAACTATTTTTGCAAATTTTTGTTTTTGCAAAAAGGCCCTGAAAATGTATGTTCTCTTTTCAGTTCTAACCCCAGAAGGGCTCCTTTGTAATTTTGGGAACTTCTCGGGGGTTATGGGAAGATGCTTCATCTTGTCTTCTTCCTCCTGCCAGGAGGCAAGCAGGCAGCTCGCCGGAGCGCACTGCCACCTCCTGCTTCGCCGCCTCGCACGGATAAGTCACAGAGGGAAGACATTGCACCCCTCCTCTCTCACTCGCCCACACCCTATCACTCCCTCTCTGTAACCCTCCCTCTGCCGAACGAAACCCTACCGATGGGCCGCCGGCCGCCGCCGTCTCTACCGGCTTTCCCCAGCCCAGTCGTGCACGCCGTCGTCACCACCGTTACCTCACGTCTCACCTCGAACGCGCAGGGAAGCCGGGAGGACTGGAACCACCGGAATCGAGCTCGTCGTCCCCACGGCCGGCGGGACATGACGTCGTCGATTCGACGCCGTCCAGCCTCGCCGCGCCTCCTTGTCCACTCCATAAGACTCGCGGTGAGCTCCCGCATCCGTGGATGCTTCCGATTAGCCCCCTCCCCTTCTGTAGCATCGACGACATCGGGCTCCCGCCGCCGCCGCCACGGATGCTCGCCGCCGAGCTTGCTCCGGCGACCATTCGGCCAACCGCTGACACCCCTAGAATCCCCATGCTCCCCTCCACCCCGTGGTGGGGTTTGATTTCAAAACCGGGCGCAAAATCGTCGAATTTCTTCACGGCAGAGGAGATCCGGCCTCGGGATGACGTCATCGTGACGTCATGCCCACGTCACATGCCCTTTTCTATTATTTCTTTTAAACGAATAAAAACTGACACGTGGGCCCTCTGTTTAATAAATTACAGAATTTAAATAAAACTTGGATAACCAATATCTCCCAAAATATAAGTCAGAAAAATATAAGAAAAATATAGAGATGATCAGAAAAATAAACTCTACCTGTTTATGTCATTTTCACACATGTTTGAGAAAGTTGAAAAATGACCTTTATTTAATGTTGTTTATAATCATTTAAAAATAGAAAAATAAGTTTTAAATCACTAAAATCAGAAAATTAAAAGTTATATACCAAATTGCTCAAAATGACATTTGGAACCTATTTATGATGTTTTCAAACCCATTTGGGCTTTTAAAATTGCACTCACTTTCATAACTGCCCGAAACCCCCTCCGGGGTCTATTTCGGGCTAATTCCAGTAAAAATGCCTAACTGACATACGAACCCTAGCAACTCATCGAGCATGTTTAGGGCTTTATTTCAGTGCACTAACTTGCTCATGCATACATATTGCGCATTGCATCGATGCCATGTGTTGATTGTTATTTCTCTTTCGGTGTTGTTTCCCTCTCGGTAGAACGCGACTCCGAAGAGAAGGCCAACAATCCAATGGCGAATACTTGATCCTAACCGACAAGTCAAGCACTTATTCCTGAAGACTTTCTCTGGTTTTCTTGAAGCAAGGCAAGCATAACCTCTTATCTGCCCATATATGATTTCGAAAGACTTTTGATTCTCGTACAAATGCATTCGATTCCAAAGTATCTTGAGTCAATAGATAGAGTCATCCTATTTATTTGCATAACCCAGATATCATGATTCAATGCTCCTAGCAGACATAGGAATTGTTTGTGTGTATCGCCCGAGCCTCAAATATGCCATGCTTAGTCATACATGTCTGTTGATCTTTGCTCCATCCGGTTGATGAATCAGAGCCGCGAATGAATCTAGTATGATAGTATGTTGTGGAAAGTTAAGAGATACTTGATTAAGATGACTTAAAGGTGTGGATGACGAGACCACAGAGGGTCTGTGGTGGTTGTCTCGTTCATGCCCCTAGGAGCGAGTTCTCGTCTTCGAGCCAAGACTGAGCGTGCATCCACACGGGGATTGGATTCCCCTCGGTCTCAACTTGCCTAGTTTGTTCCATGAGTTGCCTAGTTCGGGCTTTCCATTTGGATTTGCGGGGATATCAAAACGTTTTCAAAACTAGGACGTGGTGGTGTATCGGCGCTCTGCGGGTAGGTAACCGTCGAGCATTGCGCACAACGATAGAGACCCGGCAGGAGATGGCCACTCCCTATTGGCGGACCATCTCTACTCGGAGCGACTCATGGAATAGGCGAAGCAAGGGAAAGGTCGTGGTCGACCTCCATCTGCCGGCACTTCCCGGAATAGTGCTAATGATCTGGCATTAAGAGTTGGTTGGTACGTGTGGTTAAAGTTGTACACCCCTGCAGGGTTAAATCTTTTCGAAAAGCCGTGTTCGCGGTTAAGGACGACTTGGTGACGGATTCTGTGATCATAGACAACTTAAATGGAATGATTAAAACTTGTTGATAATGAATGAAGGATGCCTCCTCGGAGATGCCAAGAGGGGTTACCTTGTAGCATGAGTTACCGGAACAACTTGAGGTGGTGATCTTTGAATCACGAGGTGCTGAATTTGTTGGTGGATGAAAAAGATGATGATATCAGTAGTTGAGTAGCTTTCTCATCTGTTTTCAAAATACTCTATGAGACGTGCTATTCCTTCCTCAACTTGGAAAACAAAGATGGCTTTACGCAAAATAACCTTCATAAAACCTTTCTGAAGATAGCAGATATATAATAGGTTAACTAAGTCTTGTTGAGTACCTCCCGTACTCAGGTTTGCTTAATTTTGGTTCAGGAGAAGATCTCACATCGGTGGTGATTCAGCGTGGACATCAACGAGTAGTTTGGGGTTCCCAGGTAGCAGCCTGGAATCTATGGGCTGGGACGTCGCCTTATGTTGCGGCCTCTTAGGCCTTTTTGGTTCTTGTTGATTAGCAACATAATTTGCCTTCCGTTGTCTGATGTGATGTTGGGTCGTGTGACCTCTGCTTGTAAGCTATGCTCTAGTATCACCTGTTAATAAAGTTTCTTTGTCTAGAGTGTTGCTTTGATCGGTTGTTGGTTCGAGCTCATTGTTATACAGTTTTGGCTATGCCTGCATAGTTGTCGCAGTCGAGGGGTTGTGGAGCCGATGATCCATGTCCGAGCCCGCCTGTCGATGTGATCGGCCTGGGGCGAGGTAACCCCAGTAACCCTCGATTGTTGTTGCACTTTCTGGACACATAGCATCTCTGTATAGCTTTGGTCCCGTTTCCTTCAGTTTCATTCGATTCGTGGACGCTTTGGTATGCATAGTTCACTAGTAGAAAACAGGGCATTGAGCCAAGCCCAATGGAACCGGATGTGATACAAACCGGTTCACAAGGGTCTGTCCCTGGGCCCCACCCATGCAGCAAAATGCCCGCAAGGCCTTTAGGACCGGTTTGTAAAACAAACCGGTCCTAAAGGCCTTGCGGGCCATTTGCTGCAGGGAGGGGGGCCCAGGGGCAGAACCTTTAGAACCGGGTTTTATCACAAACCGGTTCTACAGGTTTTCTCATTTTTTGCAGCCACTGCGGGTCCCGCTGTCATATCCTTTAGAACCGGTTTGTAACACAAACCGGTCCTAAATCCCTCCCCTAAACCCTACATACCACCCCGAGCTCAGCTCATTTTTTCCAGCTCGAGCTCAACTCCATTTTTGCTCTCTTCTTCCTCTTGTGAGGTCTAATCCATCCCCATTTTCTCCACCATTTGTCAAGATTGTTGGTACCCATCGGTTCTATGGTTAGCATCAACGTTCCCTCTTCCGGCATTGCAGGTTTTGCTCGTTTTCTTGCTCATTTCATTTTTGTTGTGCTAGCTAGGTGTTTGATGAAATGCCTAGCTAAGCTAGAATTTGTTATTCATTTTGTTATGTATACAAATTGATGCAATTTGAGCTCAAAATTAATTATGATTTGTGCTTTTTTTAGTGTCGCGCGCCTTGTCACCTTCCTCACTACCGTCAATCGCCCCATCACCGACACAACCTTGGTGAGCCTATTGTTTTTATTTACCAAAACAAATTTTGATTTGTATGATTTACGTATTTACTTGTATATAATTTTCTAGAGCCATGGTTTTGATATCCGTCCCCGTTGGCCCTCGTCCAGTCTATGATTCGGATGTGGTATATTATCTTTTTTCACTACATATTTTCATTTCCTGATTATACGACAATTACTTACGCCGACCAACTTGACATAGATATTTTTATATAGGAGGTAGTGGAACCGGAAATGCCAATCGACCCTATTGTTGAGAAGTTATACTTAGTTGAACAAGAAAATATTGGCTTGAAAGAAAGATTGAAAAAAACTGAAGAAAGGTTGGAAAAAACTGAAAGAGAGAAGATGACCTTGGAAAAGGTTCTTGTCGGTGTCGTCGATAGTCACAAGAGCGAGATGGACGCAATGCGCCTGAAGATTAGAAAGATTAGGAAATATGCAATTAGTAAAGAGGCTTGGTATCATTATGTCGTCGGGTCAATTGTTACCTTTGTTGCGATTTTGATCGCATTTGTTGTTGTTTTTAAATGCATTAATTAGAGAGAGTTTTTATGGATGGTTTCAGTGTGTATTTTTCTGAGAACTATATATGTATGGTCACTATACGCTAGTTTGGTATTAACGTGTGATGAACTTTTTGTATTAATTAATTAATTTAGTCATGATGATTTAGCATAATGGTTGTTGATAAATTTATATAATGCAGATGAACCGGCAATGGATGTACAGTGATCGACGTCGTCCCGAATTCCTTAATGGTATGCATAGTTTTCTCAATGTGGCTGAGAAAAACAGGCAGAATGGATTTATTTTTTGTCCATGTAAAAAATGCCAGAATAAGAGGAATTTCCCTAGCTCAAGAACCATACACACCCACCTGTTGCAAGAAGGCTTCATGCCCAGTTATTTTTGTTGGACCAAGCACGGAGAAAGAGGGGTTATAATGGAAGACAATGAAGAAGAAGAGGATAATGATAAGTATCCTATGTTCGATGAACACGGTGATACTGAAATGGGGGAAGATGAGCCTGAACTTGAGGACATTGTTGATGAGTCTGATGATGATCTTCGTCAGGTCATTCGTGAAGAACAGATAAACTGCGCAAGTGAAAACGAGAGGTTGAAGTTGGAGCGCATGTTAGAAGACCACAAAAAATTGTTGTACCCAACTTGCGAAGATGGCCAGAAAAAACTGGGCACCACCCTTGAATTGCTGCAATGGAAGGCAGAGAATGGATTATCTGACAAGGGATTTGAAAACCTGCTGAAAATAATGAAGAAGATGCTTCCAAGAAATAACGTGCTGCCCTGCAGTACATACGAAGCAAAGAAGGTTGTCTGCCCTCTAGGATTGGAAGTGCATAAGATACATGCATGCATCAATGACTGCATCCTCTACCGCGGCCAGCACGAGAATTTAAATGCCTGCTCGGTATGCGGTGCATTTCGGTATAAGATCAGGCGAGATGACCCTGGTGATGTTGAGGGCGACGATCGCCCCAGGAAGAGGGTTCCTGCCAAGGTGATGTGGCATGCTCCTATAATACCACGGTTGAAACGTTTGTTCCGAAACAAAGAGCATGCCAAGTTGTTGCGATGGCACAAAGAAGACCGTAAGGAAGACGATATGCTGAGACACCCCGCTGATGGGTCGCAGTGGAGAAACATCGACGATAAGTACGAGGACTTTGCACATGACGCAAGAAACTTAAGGTTTGGTCTGAGTACAGATGGCCTGAATCCATTTGGGGAGCAGAGTAGCAGTCATAGCACCTGGCCCGTGACTCTATGTATCTATAACCTTCCTCCTTGGTTATGCATGAAGCGTAAGTTCATTATGATGCCAGTGCTTATCCCAGGCCCGTCGCAACCCGGCAACAACATTGATGTGTACCTGAGGCCACTGGTTGATGAACTTTTAGAGTTGTGGGCTGACGAAGGTGTACGTGTGTGGGACAAGTACAAACAAGAGGAATTTGACCTACGAGGGTTGCTGTTTGTTACCATCAATGATTGGCCCGCAATTAGTAACATCTCAGGACAGTCAAACAAGGGATACAGCGCATGCACACACTGTTTAGGCGAGACAGAAAGTATACATATAGGCAAGAATGTGTACCCGGGGCATCGTCGATTTCTTCCAGACAGGCATCCCGTAAGAAAGAAAGGAAAGCATTTCAAAGGCGAGGCAGATACACGGAGGAAGCCAACCCTCCCTAAAGGTACTGATATATATGACATGGTCAAAGATATAAAAGTAATCTTTGGAAAGGGTCCTGGCGCACAATCTGTTCCAAATGACGCCGACAACCACGTAGCCATGTGGAAGAAGAAATCTATATTCTGGGAACTACCCTATTGGAAATTCCTAGAGGTTCGCTCTGCGATCGACGTGATGCACGTGACGAAAAATATTTGCGTGAACCTGCTAAACTTATTGGGCGTGCATGGGAAGAAGTCGAGAGATACACCAAAAGCACGGCTGCACCACCAACGTATGCACGAACGAGACGACCTGATGAATCCAGAGAATTTCAAAGGTCCTGCCAGCTACGCTCTTACCAAGGAAGAGAAGGAGATCTTTTTCCAAGTCCTGAGTAGTATCAAGGTCCCGTCTGGATACTCGTCGAACATAAAAGGAATACTAAACCTGGAAGAGAAAAAGTTCCAAAACCTTAAATCTCATGACTGCCACGTGATCATGACCCAGTTACTTCCGATTGCATTGAGGGGGCTTCTGCCAGAAAACGTGCGAGTACCCATTGTGAAGCTATGTGCATTCCTCAACGCAATTTCTCAGAAGGCAATCGATCCAGCAACTCTACCAAGTTTACAGAAGGACGTGGTCCAATGTCTTGTCAGCTTCGAGTTGGTGTTCCCACCAACCTTTTTCAATATTATGACGCACCTCATAGTTCACCTAGTCCAAGAGATTTCCGTTCTCGGTCCTGTATTCTTACACAATATGTTCCCCTTTGAGAGGTTCATGGGAGTCTTGAAGAATTATGTTAGAAACCGTGCTAGACCAGAAGGAAGCATGGTCAAGGGCTATGGAACAGAGGAGGTCATTGAGTTTTGTGTTGACTTTATTCCTGACCTGAACCCGATCGGGGTTCCTCGGTCGCGCCATGAGGGGAGACTGCGTGGAAAAGGCACGCTAGGAAAGAAATCAACAACATGTATGGACGAGCAATCTTTCATTCAAGCACACTACACAGTTCTAGTTAATTCCAGCTTGGCGGCTCCATATATCCAGGAACACACGGATATTTTACGCTCGGAATATCCGGAGCAACCTGAAGATTTCATTGCTAAAGAACACGCGAAGACTTTCGGAGATTGGTTGCAAAGACATCTGATTAATGACAACATTGTTGAAGATGAGCTATACTTGTTGGCCAAGCAACCATCTTCGACTGTATTGACCTTTAAAGGGTACGAGATAAATGGTAACATATTTTACACGGCAGAGCAAGATAAAAAGAGCACCAACCAAAACAGTGGCGTCCGGTTTGATGCAAAAGACGACAACGGGCAAAGGGTCACATACTATGGTTACATAGAGCAGATATGGGAACTTGACTACGGACCTTCCTTTAAGGTCCCTTTGTTCTGGTGCAAATGGTTCAACCTGTCAGGCGTGAAGGTAGACCCGAAGTACGGAATGACAACAGTGGATCAGAAGAATCTTGGGTACGGCAATGATCAATTCGTCCTAGCCAATGATGTGGCTCAGGTTTTCTATGTGAAGGACATGTCTAGCAGACCGAGAAAAACAAAAGATAAGGAAACGAATACATCAGACGATGAGCCAAGGCGCCACATAGTTCTTTCAGGGAAAAGAAACATCGTGGGAGTCGAGGACAAGACAGACATGTCAGAAGATTACATTAAATTTGATGAAATTCCTCCCTTCAAAGTCAAAGATGATCCTAGCATTCAGTTAAATGATGAAGATGTTCCATGGTTACGGCGCAATCAGAAGAAAGGCAAGAAGAAAAATAGAAACGGATCGTCCCTTTAGTACCGGTTGGGGACACCAACCGGGACTAAATGGGTTAGGGTTTCGTTTGGACCAATCAGATAGAATCACACGGATCGTGTGTTTGTTTCAACCGCTTGTGAGTCGTTGGATCCGGGGTGTGTTTCTTTCCAGCTGTTGTGAGCCGTTCGATCAGGGCTACGGTGTGTTTCTTTCGAGCTGTTGTGAGCCGTTGGATGAGATGTTTCTTAACCGTTGGATCAAAACCCTAGCTCAACACTTTGTGAGCCAGAGGACCCTATATATAGCCCAGCTTCATACACCGTTCAGTTCATCTCCCAAATACAAAACATCCGGATTCGCCAGCATACGCCCCGCTGTGCATTTCGTATGCATATATGCACTCAGTAGCCACTGCGGGGTTGTATACTGGCGATACCGTTTGTTTTGTTCTACACCCTCCTTTAAGGTTTGATACATCATATACTCAGTTCATCGAGCAAATACAAAACATCCGGATTCGCCATCATACGTCCGGCCGTGCATTTGGTATGCATATATGCACCCAGTAGCCACGGTCGGGCTGTATGATGGCGATACCGTCTGTTTTGTTCCACACCCCCCTTAAGGTTTGATACATCATATACTCAGTTCATCGAGAAAATACAAAACATCCGGATTCGCCGTCATACGTCCAGCCGTGCATTTGGTATGCATATATGCACCCAGTGGCTAGCCACGGTTGGGCTGTATGACGGCGATACCGTTTGTTTTGTTCTACACCCTCCTTTAAGGTTTGATACATCATATACTCAGTTCATCGAGCAAATACAAAACATCCGGATTCGCCATCATACGTCCGGCCGTGCATTTGGTATGCATATATGCACCCAGTAGCCACGGTCGGGCTGTATGATGGCGATACCGTCTGTTTTGTTCCACACCCCCCTTAAGGTTTGATACATCATATACTCAGTTCATCGAGCAAATACAAAACATCCGGATTCGCCGTCATACGTCCAGCCGTGCATTTGGTATGCATATATGCACCCAGTAGCTAGCCACGGTTGGGCTGTATGACGGCGATACCGTTTGTTTTGTTCTACACCACCCTAACTTACCACAGGCGCATAGACTACAATATGCGCCTGGGGTAACATTACCGCAGGCGCATAGACAAAATATGCGCCTGGGCTAAGAGCTATACCACAGGCGCATAGTGTGTAATGTGCGCCTGGGGTAAGTGATCAGATTACATTAAATTTGATGAAATTCCTCCCTTCAAAGTCAAAGATGATCCTAGCATTCAGTTAAATGATGAAGATGTTCCATGGTTACGGCGCAATCAGAAGAAAGACAAGAAGAAAAATAGAAACGGATCGTCCCTTTAGTACCGGTTGGGGACACCAACCGGGACTAAATGGGTTAGGGTTTCGTTTGGACCAATCAGATAGAATTACACGGATCGTGTGTTTGTTTCAACCGCTTGTGAGTCGTTGGATCCGGGGTGTGTTTCTTTCCAGCTGTTGTGAGCCGTTCGATCAGGGCTATGGTGTGTTTCTTTCGAGCTGTTGTGAGCCGTTGGATGAGATGTTTCTTAACCGTTGGATCAAAACCCTAGCTCAACACTTTGTGAGCCAGAGGACCCTATATACGCACCTAGTAGCCACTGTCGCGCCTCGAGCGCTTCTTCTCCATCCCTCTGCACCGTCGCGCTTCCACCATGCCTCCGAGGAGGAACAGCACCACCGGTTTCCGCGGCGTCCGAGCACGGCAGAACGGAATGTTCAGCGCAGATATCCGCTGGGGGGACGACCGCATCCCCCTCGGCACCTTTGCGACGGCGGCAGAGGCAGCCCGCGCCTGGGACGCGGCGGCCTGGCGCCTCAACCGCCCGCGGTCGCTGATGAACTTCAACGACTGCCACACAGTCTGGGAAGCGGAGGCCAGGGCGACGAAGCCACAGATCATCACTGCCGCCGACCACCTCCACCTCCGCCACCGCGCGTTTCAGGGCCTAGTCGACGCCAGGGAAGACCGCGTCGTCCGCGAGTATTACCGGAACAACCCGGGGGAGGAGAGCGCCGACGAGGAGCTCTGGCAGACCCGCGCGGGTCAGCGGGCGGAGCGCCGGCTCGAACGCCACCTCGCGTTAGATGCGGCTCGGGAGGCGAGGATGAGGGCGCTGCAAGAGCTTCGTCGGGCCGACCGCGCCGGCGAAGTCTGGGCCTCCGACGATCCGAGGTGGGGGCCTATCTCGGACATACCATCATGCACCTCCGATGATGACGAGGAGGTCACTGACGAGTTCGGCGACGATGATGACCCGGAGGAGGTCACCGACGAGTTCCCCGACGACGACGGCGAGGAGTAGTGTTCGTCTGTTTTCTCTTTTTAATAAAAGAATTTGTATTCCGGCGACACTGCGGCAATCGCTAAATCAATCTGTATGGTATCTCGCTAAATCAATCTATATATATGTATCCACGATATATATGCTCGATGTATCACTTGCGCTCTCACTTCTCGTTGCCTTACTCATTACCCACCCTAACTTACCACAGGCGCATAAACAGCAAAATGCGCCTAGGGTAATTTTACCGCAGGCGCACAGCCAAGAAATGCGCCTGGGATAAGAGCTTTACCGCAGGCGCATTTTGTGTAAAGTGCGCCTGGGGTAAGTGTTCACATATACAGAAACAGTAGTTTTTCTGTTTTGTTTTCTTGATGTGTTTTTGTTTGTTTGTTTTGAAATGTGTGTTTGACATAATATAGAAATAGTATAGCTAGGAATTAATATAGAAATAATATCCATTACATAATAATATATACATTACATGATAATATATCCATTACATACTAATATATCCATTACATGCATATATCGAACACAAGATGCGGTACACAAACAACATCTATGGATCCGTCGAGTAGAAGCGGAACAACTCGTAGGAGACGTATGCATCTATGGCTGCATACGTGATGTTGGTCCAGTCCAGTGGGTTCTTCTCCCACAACCAGTGATTCTTCGAGGGGAAATCAGTCTTCATGGTTTCGTAGCCCTCGTGGAGGAAGGCAGTTGCCATGAGAGCCATCCCGGTCTTCGGCCTGTTCAAATCAGCAAAATGGATAAGATCCTGAAGATCAATGTAGTGATCTTCAGGTATCACAATACCCAAGCGCATCAACTTCGGACGGTCTTGCGTGTTGTCAACGCTGCAAAAGTCATACCCCTTGTTGACAAGAAAATCAACAAGTGCCGGAGAATGCTTTGAACTACTGCAACAACAAAAATTTGATACGTGTACGTGTTAGATATATTGAAACACATGTATTCTTCACATGCAACAAACAAATCGAAGATGCTAGATTGTACGTGTGCGTTACCTTGACCATTGGAAGACCAAAACGGCCTCCTTGAATGCAATCTGGATGACTGCAACATTCCGTTTATCCGCCGTATACTCTAAATCAAGCCCGAAAAACCGGTGTTCTTCGGGAGAGGAGAAATACAGACCGGTCAAATACCCAAGAGCACCGGGGAGCTCCTCGCAATTGTTGGTGTAGAACACGTCGAGACTTTTGCCGCATGGTGTGGCCACATCATATCTCTTAGAAACTTCAGCCATGGTGCTTAATTAGTGGAGGAAGATCAAGAGAGGAAGAAGAAAAGACAGAGGAAGAAGAGAAGAAACAGAGACTCGCGATCGGGCCGGTGCGCACTGTAGCAATAAAACTGCCGCGCGCGGGAGACGGGCAGTTTGTACTAAGACCTTTAGCACCGGTTGCTAACACAAACCGGTGCTAAAGGCCTGTAGTGGGCGCGCAGTCTGAGCGTGGCCCCAGCTACAGGTCTTTAGCACCGGTTTGTGTTAGCAACCGGTGCTAAAGACCCTTTAGCACCGGTTGTTAACACAAACCGGTGCTAAAGGCCTGTAGTGGGGATATATCTCTGGACTTGTCAAATTTTGTGCTCATTTCTTTCGCGCGCGTCTTCTCCTATACCTACGGCGAAGCCCTGCTCCGCCTCGTCGCCGTCCGTCCGCCTCGTCGCCGTACGCCTCGCCTCGGTCCGCCGCGCCTCCGTCGGCCGCGCCTCCGGCCGCTCTCTGTCTCCGTCGCCGTCGATCCCCTGCGCGGCCCCGCGTCCGTCGCGCCTCCGCGGTCGCCGTCCGCGCCGTCGCGCCGTCCGCCTCCGTCGCGCCTCCGTCTCGCCTCCGCCTCCGCCGCCCCGCCTCTCGCCCCTCGATCGCCGTCGCCGGCCTAGCTAGGTAATTAAGTTTTATTTCGGTTTTTTTCAATTTTGTTTTACTGTTAGAATATTTAGAGTTAGTGTTAGTGTTTAGTGTTACAAATTTTTAGATTTAGTGTTAGATTGTTTTTAGAGTTAGTATTAGTGTTAGAAATTTTTAGATTTAGTGTTAGATTTTTTTAGAGTTATTAGTGTTAGTACTTAGAATTTAGTGTTAGAAATTTTTAGAGTTAGTGTGTTAGATTTTTTTAGTGCTTTATTTTGTTTTTACAATTTTGTTTAGTGTTAGAATTTTTCTGTTAGAATGTTGTGTTAGAAAATTTCACTAAGTTAGTGTTAGAAAATTTCAGAAAGTTAGAATATATATATAATTTCAGTAAGTTAAATTTTTTCACTAAGTTACCATATTGTTCCTGTTTAACTTTCATCTTATTTCTGTTATATTTCTCAATTTACTATTTTTTACTAAGTTAGAAACACTAAGGTATTTTACTTAATTATGGAATATTTACTTAGTCCGGGCAGGTTTTTAGTTCATGTCTTTGTTGGACCCGCCGGGGGATGTCCGGGACTGGGCCCCGCCAGGCTGGCATTGGGAGCTCCTTAGTACCGGGGCACGCGGCTTGGTGAGAAATCCGGGTGACGTGGTCGACCCGGATATTCTTTGGTGGCCATCGCGTGGGCCACGCTCGGTGCGGAGAGAGCCGGCCCCTGAGGAGGTGGTACAACAGCGTATCAGGGAGGAGGACGAGCACGTCCGTCGCTACATGTACTTGCTCGATAGCCAGTATAGGCAGTATAGCAGCAGTTGGTCGATTATTAGGAGGGTTCCTTGCCACGTGAGCTATGACCCTATGAGGGTTCCTTATCTATGGATGCGTAGCACCCGTGACTCAGCACCCCGCGGCTTAGGACCCGGTCGGAGTTAATTATTTTGAGAGATGTCACGAGACTATGTATAAGTGATATTATTCGATCGTGATGTATTAGGGTTAAAAAAATCAACCCGAGCTATGTAACTCTTGGTGTGTCCAGAACTATTATTTCATTAATATGTCCAGAACTATTATTTTATTACTGTCCGATGAAATAATTTCGCCAAGTGCCCGATGAAAATTTCGCTAAGTGTTCTTCATTTTATAAATTTTACTAGCAGGTGTTGAGCTATGGATTCCCAAGAACCTGTACATGATCAGCACGCCGATCAGCTCGCCGGAATAGGTGAGGCGGAGAAGGAAAGATACGTGTGCCAGATGATTTTTGATAATGCAACGGCCATATATCGTGATGACGACGATGGACAGGCGTTTAGCAATCAATTTTTGAACGACTCCGGCGACAGAGATCAGAATATAGAAGATGTAGTAGATGATGACGACGACAACGTCGAGGATGAAGAAGTGCCCTCCAGAACAAACTCTGCCAATGTATATCTCAAGTCACTGTTCACGCAACAACTAATTTGTTTTGCACTTACTAACGAATCATTATTTTCCCGTTTAGGCGCCCTCCGGAACAGCTAGCGCAAGTACTGAGACAAAGTCCAAACGAGGCCCGGCCGCAAGGTTGAAAGATACCGCAAGGTTCTCGATTGATACAGTTGCTGCTGATGGCAAACCACTGCAGCCCCCAGAAACTTATCGAAAATTCGTAAATCAGTGCGGAGTTGTTGTAAGAGACCTGGTCCCGATCAACTTAATAGAATGGAATAAGCCGAAGACCGGGGCCAACGTTGGAGCTAGTTATGTCGATGAAAGATTGAAAAAAATTCTTTGCGAAAAGCTATGGCAAAATTTCAGCGTAGCGGAAGATAAGAAGAAGAAAGTCGAGAAGTGGGCTTTGAAGAAGATGGCCACACAATTCCAGAGGTGGAAGAAAGAACTGTGGAAGAAATATCAGAAAGAAGATCCAGTTTTCACTGGGAACCTAGTGAAGATAAGAGACGCTTGGGATGATTTTAAGGTGTACAAGAAATCGGGTGTCTTTGCATCCCGATCGGCCAAAAATTCGGAGAATGCGAAGAAGAAGAAATATCACCATATTTTGGGGTTAGGTGGCTACATGACTGCCCTGCCTAGGTGGCGAAGCTATGAAAATGCGCTTGTGAAAAGAGGTATCATTCCACAGACACATGACTGGCCCGATAGGTCCAAGTTCTGGTTGTTCGCGCATGGGGCAACGTTGGACGCTGAGACTGGGATGATTGTTGCTCAGGGACCATGGTCGGAAAAAATAACAACAGTCGTAGCAGAACTAGAGAAGGCAATAGAAGCTGTTCGAAAAGGAACTTTTGTTCCCGGTAGAGAGAACGACGAGCTGACGAGGGCACTCGGGAACCCCGAAAAGTGGGGACGAACACGAGGCTTTGGAGCGGATACCCCGTGGAGCCAAGGGTTTGCAGCGGACATTGCCACTTACAGAAGCCGTGATAGAAGCAAGAAAAAGACGAGTGAACGGATATCGACATTAGAAGAAAAGGTGGATTTTCTCTTGAAGAAAGGGGGACACCCTCTACCTGACACTGAAGAGGAGGTAGAACATCGTCCTGCACCTGATCAGCTGCAAATAGAAGACGATCATGCCGTTCCATCTCAGCATAGAAGCAGCGTGGGTTCCACGCACCTGCAGCTAGAAGACGGTCGTGCAGTCGAACCGTCGGCGCCTCACTACCCCGTGGATGATATCACGGAGAAGACAAACTGTGAGATACATATGCCAATGGGGAACATATCCTTCAGGGTGGCGTCAGGCTATGCTTTACCGAATCAACCTGGAGCAACCTACCATGGTGGTCAGATTCCAGCATCCCATGCTCGTGTCGGGTTGTCAACAATTACGCCGGGATGCCATTCAATTGAGCTCAGTATTCCTGGAGGTGAGGGCGAGAAGACACTGGGAGAAATGGAGCTTGGTATCATCTTGTGGAATAAGAAACACATCGTGTTCCCTAACTCGGCGCCAAGGCCACCGACTCCTCCAGGTACGAATGCACCATACCTCCATCAATTACTGAATGTTGCACCACATGTTATCTTATTTTTAATAGTTTTTTCACTTTCGTACAGAGAATGCACGACCTCCAAGTCCACCCCCCAACGAACCTCCAAGTCCACCCCACAACGAAGATTGGCCGGAGCCCGAGGCCGAGGGTCCATCGCCCGTGCACTCCCGTGAGCCGACGGATGCGCCCACTACGGGTACGACAGAGCGGAAGCTGCAGTTCAGAAGAAACGGGACTCCTCCCAAGAAGAGACCAAGGAAATCCAAGAAAGTCAAGAGTCCCCCGAAGTTACCAGGCTTGATGACTGAGGAGGAACTAACCAATGCAGTGGCATCCAAAACCAAGGCATGGTTCACACAGTTTCCCCAGAAGCCCCCTCCAGACGTCTGGAAGGAAACTCTGAAGGACATCCCAAAGTGGAAAATTGAGCGGACCATCGACAACTTATATTATCCTGCACCGCCGCCACCGCCGCCCCTTTCAGACTATGAACGGTATATTGAAAAGAAGCACGCCGCACAGATGAAGCAGGCGGAGCAGACGAAATGCGGGAAACAAGTTCCCCAGCTCGGACAACAAGAAGCACAGTCAGTTGGCCCGCTCAAGGTCTTATCTGACGCGGCTTCAGTGTCCTGTCCACGCATGGGCGACGTGGGTTACGCTATTGCTGATGTGGTATATAAATACAAGCCCGGGCACCCTCTGGTCGAAGATCCTACTGCTCTAACAACCCAACTACGGAGTTTACATGATTGGTACTTGGAGGCCGCAAGGCAGGAGAGAGACTGTATCATGGCTCAAATTCAGGATCAACACTACTTCGGAGATTACGGTGTGGAGCTTGGGTTCGATGATTTCTTCCAGATGTACAATCAACGTGCCCTTGACAAGTCTATCCTCAGCTGCTACTGTTTGTAAGTGATTTATTTGTGTAATTTAATTATTTAGTTAAGCTCGCGTTCGTTGCCCGTATAATTATCACTGACGACATTCTTTTTGTACGCTACTATGCAGAATGAAGATTCGTGAATGCAGACTGGCAGGAATCTGGGACTTTGGGTTCATTGACCCGTATTCGTATCATCAAACCACAGTAGAAACGTTCAACAAGACTACACCGGATGATTTGCTAAGGTTTTTGAAGCGACAAAATACCAAAAAAGAAATACTTTGGCCCTACGGATTCAGGTGAGTGTTACTGTCTTGTAGACATTCCATTTTGCTTACCTGATGTTAAGTGTAATTGATGAGTATGCATGACTGCGTGTGTACACGTGCGCAGCGGCCACTTCATATTGTTCATCATTAGAATCGATAGAGGACAAGTTGAAGTCTGGGACTCGTTAAACTGGGGCGCTGACAGATGGAAGAGCGCGCGTCAGATGCTTCAAAAGTATATATATATCAGCCTCTTTCGTTCATCGGCCTCTTTTTCGTTCATTCCCTGATATCAAGTAAGTAATAATTAACTCTTCTATTCATTTTTCTTTTGTCGCCCAGGGTTTGGCAAATGTTCATCAAGGAAGAACCCGGTACATGGGCAGACAAGCTCAACTTTCAGATTAACACAGTAAGTAGTACTACGTACCCTGATTTAAATACCATTACCATTCTCTTGATTATTATTAATTTGACTGAATTATGTTTCTCGTATATAGAAAGTCCCGCAACAACCACAGGGAACTGATTATTGTGGATACTACGTCTGCGAGTTCATTCACAGGAAGATCAATGAGAAATCCCGTACTACCAGAACTCTAGAGGTACGTAACCGGATCTTCACAACTTTATTTATGTTGCCATTAATTATGTTTAGTTTTGTTCATAACTTAATTGTTTTCATCTACTTCTTTTCAAGATGGCACGAAAGCGGGCGCAGCTCAAACCAATCGACCGTTGCAAGGCTATTGCAGAGGAATTGGCAGGATTTCTTCTCACGCAAGTCATAGCAGAAGACGGAGAATTTTTCCATCCTATGAACCAATTATAGCCAGCTCCCTTCTCTATGCAAGTATACAACTATTCAAAACGAACCTCAGATTATGTAATTATCGGTCGATTACTTCGTGTTACATGTATATATATATGTACTACTATTTGGTGCATCAACATTTAACCGCAAACAGAAACGGAAACACGTAAACGGAAACCCTGAAAATACGGAACACGCCCTAAACCCTAAACCCTAAATACGGAATTGGAAACCCTAAAAAGAAAAAAGAAAAAAAAAGAGAAAAAAAAAACCTTAGGACCGGTTGGTATTACCAACCGGTTCTAAAGGTCCTCCGCCTGCGCGCTCTCTTCGGCGCCCACGTGGAGGCCTTTAGAACCGGTTGGTGACTGACCGGTTCTAAAGGGGGGGGGCTTTAGTCCCGGATACGTAGCACCGGTTTTGTATCCGAGTCCAAAGGCCCTTACAAACCGGTGCTACTGGCCTGTTCTCCACCAGTGGTTGGTTATGACTAGCATGGATACAAGGAGTAGTAGACTGGGGATCCGGACTACGTGCCGATGAATCCAGTCTGCGTGCCGTTGTTTGTTGCGGCCGGGGCTGGTAACCCTGAAGCCCTTGTGAATCCATGTCTAGGAGCACATAACAGTATGTATATCTCTGGGTCCGGGGTCGTGACAAGTTATGGTATCAGAGCAGGACTGCCTGTAGGAAAACCTTACTGCTTGGTCGATGTCGAGTCTAGTGATTGTGAAAACTACCTTGAAACCTCAAATGAGTTGTGAAAAAAACCTTCTTAGGATTCTTTTTACTCCTTATCTGGTATCGCTCTAACTCTGGGTCACCTTACCTGTTTTGATTTGAAAAGGTTTTGCTATCTCTTCTAGTCATTCAGAACCTAGGTGCCTTTTCTGGCAAGGACGTCTTTTATCCAAGTTGACCTAGTTATGAGTTTCTAGAGTTGTGTGTGTTCTGTGTTCCGCTATCTCTTAAACTGGGATATTCCTTCCATCCTAGTCTCTCAAAGTTGTGTGGATTCCACAGTCTTTCATGTTCTAAAGTCTCGAAATCCTGAACCTCGAGATCTTCTTTACATCTCGAATGTATCCGTTATCCTCAGCTCAAATTCTTCCGGAGCTATCGTTGTCCTTCGAAAGATACTTCGTGGTTGCTATTCGTAGTGTTCTTCATGGCACTAAGATAGTAGTTACTCCTTTCTCAATGTTTTCAACCTTGGACTTGAACCGAAGGTCCCGGAATGTGCTGAATTGCGGCGAGTTGAGTCATGTGGTTTCATAACCAGGTGATGCTCATGCCATCGGTACAGGATGCTGACCTTTAACCCAAGTTCTGTTTCTTTGGATCCTGAGGAATATCTTCTACCTCAGGATGGCTAGGTAATTTCAACTCAAATAGCCATAGGTTTTCCCTTGTAATCAAGAAGGGATCACAACAAGAGTGGTCATCATGAAATCCACATCTTCGTTCTCAATTCAGCTATACCGATCTTTTAGCATGGGTTTTACAAAAGAGTATCACCTGTGCACTCCCCATGGCCTCTGGATTTTCTGGAGCATGTTCCTATCTTCCAGTTGCTCTAAAATCTCCATCCGTTGTTCTGGAACATAAGATGCATAGGTGTCTTGGAGTCTTCCAATGCATTTGCTCCTGTGTTCCGTTAGAACGTTCCACTTCGGAATGTCAGGAGAAACAAACTCCAGTACCTCGTTCATCTTAAGGACCAGGTCAAAGTTTTGTAATTCACAGATTAAAGAAGTTTCACTAGCTTCTATTCTGTTCCACCTTCGGGTATCACACTCCTTTATATCAAGAGGTCGTGTTAAGTTTCATGGACTTGTTGATGAAGTGATGCTCCTACACGTCTCCACCCCCCATTCCTCCAAGCTGAAATGCTCGAGAAGGTTGGGTCTGTGCATTGATGTGTGTATCAGGTACTCCTACCAATTCTTATTGCTTCGAAAAACCTAAGAAACATCTGTATCCTTCTTAGCACTACTGGTCACCCGGTCTCTACTAAAGTTGGCCGCGTTACCAAATCCGTTCATTCCGGTGAACATTCTTGGTCAGAGAGTTAGGTCCATGCCAAAGCTCTCCAGACCATATCGGTTGCTTTGAAAAGCAAGATCCCTTTCGAACTTCGAGACATACCGGTAGGTTGTGATGTTCTGGTTGTCTCTCTAGAAGTATCACCAGGTTGTTACCTGACCGTAATGTCTAAGCAAGGGGTAGTTTGAACCACTCCTTTCTCCAAGGAACCCTGCTGGATATCCTGAATTAGTTGGTTGAGCTTAAAACAATAACTTGGAGAGTTGAAAGACATAAGCTCATCCTAACTTGTTCCTTTGGAATGTGATGTCTAGTTCTCATCCTGTTGAAGCATGATAGTATCTCTTCAATGGACATACTGTCATTCTACCTTTGATCTGATTTGGGCTATCGTCAGATCAAGTCCAGATTCAAGGACTATCCTGATGGTGTTTTTACTCATGGTATTTTGCCGAGTACACCTTCATGTCCTTTGGTCTGACCAATACCTTGCCTCGTTCATGTACCATATGAACCCCTTTTCTTGGAGTATTTTGATAAGTGTGTTTTTGAGCCCATCGATGACATTCCTATTTTCCCAAGTTGCAAGAGGTTCATGTTGAACACTTGGCACTAATGTTGGAAACTTTCGAGAACCATCTTTGTGTCATCACGAAGTTGTGTTCTAGATGTTCGAAGTAACTTACCCCGGTCCATGTGCTTATGGTGAAAGTTGTCGACATGGATCTGAGTATAGTTTTCTTGTTCCCTCGAGAATAATCCCCAGTCGGTCATGCATGTGTGGAGTATTCTGGAGATGGTTGGTTTTTACCTCCATTCACTCAAAGAAGTTTGCATCCACGCTAAGCCACTGACTGATTTTCCTTGAGAGAAGAAGTCCAAGATCTTGGTGATCTTTGTTATCATCTTCCCAACAAGGATTCTGATGTGTTTCATTGCAAGTAGTCTATGTAGGTGCAACCGTCTTTTGCAAGTTGCTAATACATGAGTTATGCAATCCTGCTCATTCTCTTGAGCTTGGCATCGTAGTCCATATCTTGAGAATCCAACACATGTATGTCGTTGATAACCGGTGCAATCTTCCTGATCGAACATACCGAGTCTGAGTTATCAACCCACTAACCAGAGCTGAATCTCAAGCAGCAAGGATGGTTGGTGTCTCCTCAAGGGTGTTGAACTAGGTCCATTTGAAAATCCGGCATGGTTGATGCTGTTGTTGACACAATTAGCCGGAAGGCCTAATGTCATATCTCCTTGAATCCGTAAGAACAACCACTCTCCGTGAGAATTCTTGTCTGGTTCATCCCAACAAGTTTCCTCCCCGTTCTTCCAAACCGGAGTTTTACTATCACTTGATGACCTATAAAAGGTTCGGCATGAGCCTGCTATCGGTTTCCATAACATCAGGAGAACTTGGAAGTTGTATTATCCAGTGTCTCTTCGTCAATCCTGCAAACCTTTCTTTTAGTGGAAACATGTTCATCAGGAGAACATCTCTTGGTGTTCTGTAACCACCTTTGATCAGTTCCCTTTTCAAGTTGTTTGTACTTGAAGTTCTGTTCATCTGACACATTGTGTGAATTTGTCAGTCACTCCAGCCAGGGAGTCTTAACCATGTGGTAGATGTATGGCTACGTCCAAACCCCCATAGGAAAGAGATTCCCTATTCCTTCTGGTGTTTCAATCCTCGTTGGTTAACCAGCTTTATGGTGTTACCAAGAATACCTCCTTCATTACGGTGTTCCAACATTTCGTGGTTACCCATATTCTGTCGTGAAGTAACATCCCGATCTTTGACAAAGTTTTCGATGAAGTTTTGACGAAGTGAAAGTTCCGTTACCTTTCGTGTCCACTCCGAAGAGTGAACATGGTCCTATATCAAATTCTCTCCGACTCACGATTACAGTGTTTTCTCGTGATTTTCCTCGTCTACGGATATTACATTGTGATGTTCAAGACTATCCTCTCCATCTTGGTATTCTGTTTGAAGAAACCTCTATGTCACAAGTTGTTCAACCTTTCTTTTCCAAAAGGATTTAAAGTCTTGTGCAAAGCTCATATTCTAAATCCTTTCAAGAACATTCATCCACAAACTTGAAGCCTTCTTTTATTCCCTCCGTTATCTTGATGTATTTCATGCATGTTAACTCAACAGTTCTTTATGAACGTTCCTGTCATGAGTTACCCATGAGACACTCGATCTTCGTAAAGATCAGTTCCTAAGAGTTTTCCCTCTCACCTAAGGTGTAGCCGCTGGAGATCTTCGCAAGTGCTACGGATCAACCTCTTCGAGAAGAGAACCGTAAGGTTCGAGAAGATCGTTCAAAACCGGTGTTCCTTCTTTCTTCTCCTTCGGAAATCTCGGGACGAGATTCTTGTAAGGGGGGTAGATTTGTAACACCCCAGTTTTGCTAATTAGGGTGTGTGGTGTTGTGTTCATGACATACATGCATGAAAACTTTGGTTAAAATTTTGCATCCAAAAATAACAAGTGATTTGAATACAAATCACTTAAAGTGAACATCACAAATTTGAATTCAAAACTATTTCAAACTTAGAAAATCTTTATATGTTGAGGTTGGAGATTTTGTGAAGGTTTCAAAAACTATTTTTGCAAATTTTTGTTTTTGCAAAAAGGCCCTGAAAATGTCTGTTCTCTTTTCAGTTCTAACCCCAGAAGGGCTCCTTTGTAATTTTGGGAACTTCTCGGGGGTTATGGGAAGATGCTTCATCTTGTCTTCTTCCTCCTGCCAGGAGGCAAGCAGGCAGCTCGCCGGAGCGCACTGCCACCTCCTGCTTCGCCGCCTCGCACGGATAAGTCACAGAGGGAAGACATCGCACCCCTCCTCTCTCACTCGCCCACACCCTATCCCTCCCTCTCTGTAACCCTCCCTCTGCCGAACGAAACCCTACCGATGGGCCGCCGGCCGCCGCCGTCTCTACCGGCTTTCCCCAGCCCAGTCGTGCACGCCGTCGTCACCACCGTTACCTCACGTCTCACCTCGAGCGCGCAGGGAAGCCGGGAGGACTGGAACCACCGGAATCGAGCTCGTCGTCCCCACGGCCGGCGGGACATGACGTCGTCGATTCGACGCCGTCCAGCCTCGCCGCGCCTCCTTGTCCACTCCATAAGACTCGTGGTGAGCTCCCGCATCCGTGGATGCTTCCGATTAGCCCCCTCCCCTTCTGTAGCATCGACGACATCGGGCTCCCGCCGCCGCCGCCACGGATGCTCGCCGCCGAGCTTGCTCCGGCGACCATTCGGCCAGCCGCTGACACCCCTAGAATCCCCATGCTCCCCTCCACCCCGTGGTGGGGTTTGATTTCAAAACCGGGCGCAAAATCGTCGAATTTCTTCACGGCAGAGGAGATTCGGCCTCGGGATGACGTCATCGTGACGTCATGCCCACGTCACATGCCCTTTTCTATTATTTCTTTTAAACGAATAAAAACTGACACGTGGGCCCTCTGTTTAATAAATTACAGAATTTAAATAAAACTTGGATAACCAATATCTCCCAAAATATAAGTCAGAAAAATATAAGAAAAATATAGAGATGATCAGAAAAATAAACTCTACCTGTTTATGTCATTTTCACACATGTTTGAGAAAGTTGAAAATGACCTTTATTTAATGTTGTTTATAATCATTTAAAAATAGAAAAATAAGTTTTAAATCACTAAAATCAGAAAATTAAAAGTTATATACCAAATTGCTCAAAATGACATTTGGAACCTATTTATGCTGTTTTCAAACCCATTTGGGCTTTTAAAATTGCACTCACTTTCATAACTGCCCGAAACCCCCTCCGGGGTCTATTTCGGGCTAATTCCAGTAAAAATGCCTAACTGACATACGAACCCTAGCAACTCATCGAGCATGTTTAGGGCTTTATTTCAGTGCACTAACTTTCTCATGCATACATATTGCGCATTGCATCGATGCCATGTGTTGATTGTTATTTCTCTTTCGGTGTTGTTTCCCTCTCGGTAGAACGCGACTCCGAAGAGAAGGCCAACAATCCAATGGCGAATACTTGATCCTAACCGACAAGTCAAGCACTTATTCCTGAATACTTTCTCTGGTTTTCTTGAAGCAAGGCAAGCATAACCTCTTATCTGCCCATATATGATTTCGAAAGACTTTTGATTCTCGTACAAATGCATTCGATTCCAAAGTATCTTGAGTCAATAGATAGAGTCATCCTATTTATTTGCATAACCCAGATATCATGATTCAATGCTCCTAGCAGACATAGGAATTGTTTGTGTGTATCGCCCGAGCCTCAAATATGCCATGCTTAGTCATACATGTCTGTTGATCTCTGCTCCATCCGGTTGATGAATCAGAGCCACGAATGAATCTAGTATGATAGTATGTTGTGGAAAGTTAAGAGATACTTGATTAAGATGACTTAAAGGTGTGGATGACGAGACCACAGAGGGTCTGTGGTGGTTGTCTCGTTCATGCCCCTAGGAGCGAGTTCTCGTCTTCGAGCCAAGACTGAGCGTGCATCCACACGGGGATTGGATTCCCCTCGGTCTCAACTTGCCTAGTTTGTTCCATGAGTTGCCTAGTTCGGGCTTTCCATTTGGATTTGCGGGGATATCAAAACGTTTTCAAAACTAGGACGTGGTGGTGTATCGGCGCTCTGCGGGTAGGTAACCGTCGAGCATTGCGCACAACGATAGAGACCCGGTAGGAGATGGCCACTCCCTATTGGCGGACCATCTCTACTAGGAGCGACTCATGGAATAGGCGAAGCAAGGGAAAGGTCGTGGTCGACCTCCATCTGCCGGCACTTCCCGGAATAGTGCTAATGATCTGGCATTAAGAGTTGGTTGGTACGTGTGGTTAAAGTTGTACACCCCTGCAGGGTTAAATCTTTTCGAAAAGCCGTGTCCGCGGTTAAGGACGACTTGGTGACGGATTCTGTGATCATAGACAACTTAAATGGAATGATTAAAACTTGTTGATAATGAATGAAGGATGCCTCCTCGGAGATGCCGAGAGGGGTTACCTTGTAGCATGAGTTACCGGAACAACTTGAGGTGGTGATCTTTGAAGCACGAGGTGCTGAATCTGTTGGTGGATGAAAAAGATGATGATATCAGTAGTTGAGTAGCTTTCTCATCTGTTTTCAAAATACTCTATGAGACGTGCTATTCCTTCCTCAACTTGGAAAACAAAGATGGCTTTACGCAAAATAACCTTCATAAAACCTTTCTGAAGATAGCAGATATATAATAGGTTAACTAAGTCTTGTTGAGTACCTCCCGTACTCAGGTTTGCTTAATTTTGGTTCAGGAGAAGATCTCACATCGGTGGTGATTCAGCGTGGACATCAACGAGTAGTTTGGGGTTCCCAGGTAGCAGCCTGGAATCTATGGGCTGGGACGTCGCCTTATGTTGCGGCCTCTTAGGCCTTTTTGGTTCTTGTTGATTAGCAACATAATTTGCCTTCCGTTGTCTGATGTGATGTTGGGTCGTGTGACCTCTGCTTGTAAGCTATGCTCTAGTATCACCTGTTAATAAAGTTTCTTTGTCTAGAGTGTTGCTTTGATCGGTTGTTGGTTCGAGCTCATTGTTATACAGTTTTGGCTATGCCTGCATAGTTGTCGCAGTCGAGGGGTTGTGGAGCCGATGATCCATGTCCGAGCCCGCCTGTCGATGTGATCGGCCTGGGGCGAGGTAACCCCAGTAACCCTCGATTGTTGTTGCACTTTCTGGACACATAGCATCTCTGTATAGCTTTGGTCCCGTTTCCTTCAGTTTCATTCGATTCGTGGACGCTTTGGTATGCATAGTAGGTTATGACTAGCATGGATACAAGGAGTAGTAGACTGGGGATCCGGACTACGTGCCGATGAATCCAGTCTGCCTGCCGTTGTTTGTTGCGGCCGGGGCTGGTAACCCTGAAGCCCTTGTGAATCCATGTCTAGGAGCACATAACAGTATGTATATCTCTGGGTCCGGGGTCGTGACAATTCCCCAGGTAGCTTCCGCTTTAGATATGCATAGTGTGGTACTGCCATGAATCTTGCGAACGCTGTTCGACCAAGAATGGCGTGGTACTGTAAAGGCCAGTCGACTACTTCAAAGTCGAGAAATTCTCTCCTGTAATTGCGTCGATTGCCCAACACCACCTCCAAGTTAATTGTTCCGAGTGGGCGGATCGCCTTTCCTGGAACTATCCCGTGGAAGGATGTCTCTGATTCTGCGAGTCCCTCCAGGTTCCTGTTCATCCGACGGAGTGTGTCCGTGTAGATGATGTTGATGCCGCTGCCCCCGTCCATGAATACGCGAGCCAGTTCGTAATTGCCAATTTGTGCTTGGATTACTAGGGCAGCGTGTCCTGGTCGATAGACTCGTGGGGGTGGTCTTCCTTGGAAAAGGTGATCGGTTGGTCCGCCATCTTCAGGTATTCGGGTCTTCCCGGTGGATTTTGCACAGCCATGCACAACTGTCGTGTGTTTGTCTTCTGAGCCCTGCGAGATGGGCCAACCTTTTGTATCATCCCTAGCAGTCCGGCGTGGTTCGGGTACGCGTTACCTCCCGCGTTGGCGACAGGCGGCGCAGGTAGTGCGGCTAGCACCGCGTTTCTGGTTTCCTGGTGGAGCCAGGGGTTGTGGCGGTTGGAATCCTTGGTGTCCTCCTCCTGGAAGTTGCGGGTAGCCTGGACTAACTGCCGTTCTGTTCTTTTTCGGAAAGGCCTCGTGAATGTCAAGGAACTTTCGGCAATCCTTGAGAAGGTGCGTTGCCTTAGTTTTTCCTGTGCACTTATCTGTAAATAGATGTAGCGTGTAGTATCCATCAAGGTCCTCTTCGGGAGTTTTGTCCTCTGCCTTTGGCTTCCATTCGTGATTTCCACGGCGTCCGATATCGCGATTTCGTGTGAATTCTGCTGCTACCAGTTCTTCTCGGTCGTCGTGATCGTAGTACTTCCTTCTTTTCTTTCGACCGTGGCGGTCGTCTTCGGGTGCGGGCGAAGATGCCCTCTCGTTGCGCACTGAGTCCTCTCCGTTAGCCCATCTATCGGCTATGATCATTAGTTCTCCAATAGTTTTGGGTGCGGCTCGTCCCAGTTCTTCTCTGAAAGCAGTTCGTTGAGCGACCTTTGCGAAAGCTTCGACCGCTACTTCCTCTGATATGTTCCCTGCGGTGTTCCTGAGCGTGGTCCATCGCTGGATATATTCGCGAGTGGACTCGCCACTCTTCTACTTGCAGGCTCGCAGTTCCTCGATGGTCGTCGTTCTTTTGTATGTTGCTTGGAATTTTTTGCGGAAATCAAAGTGTAGATCGTCCCATGACCCGTAGCAGGACTTCGGTCTCGCTTCCAGCCAACTGCGTGCCGCTCCTACCAAGTGTAGGTTGAGGTATTGCATAGCCGTGTTCTTGTTCCCACGTTGGCATTTTACTGCCGTGAGGTAATCCGACAGCCATGACGAAGGTTCGAGTGAACCATCGTATTTTGTTATTTCCGTGCTAAGTTTGAATCTTTTGGGTAGAGGCGCCTCGCGGATGCTGCGAGCGAAGCATAACGCGCCGCAAGTTTCGTCATCAGAAGATCCGGATGAGGAGCGCGCGCGGTTCCTTGCTGCTGTCGCCTTGTCCACTTTATTTTGCGTGATATCTGATCGCGCATTATAACCTGGCTGGTCACTTTCGGTTTCCTTCCTTGGTTCCTTACTGCGATTTCGCAAGCGGCTGCTATGATGTCGCGAGCCGTGGTCTTTATTTTTCGGGCTACCTTCGCTGCTGCTTCGGCTATCATCGCGTCGCCGGGCTTCATTTCCTCGACCACGGCGAGGCAATTTTTCCCTCCTGGGCGAAGCACTCCTGCGCCTGCGGGATGCTTCCTTCTCCTTTTGTGCAGCAGCTTTCCTGCGATCATAGGAGGCAAGCCTTGAGGCTGCCATGCCTAATCCCTTCTGAACTTGCTTGTATTGGTCCGCTCGGGGGTCGTTTTCCCCTGGTTGATTTATCTGCATGTAGGTTGCTGCGGCTAGGACTGCGGCAGCGGGAGTTTGGGATAGATGTTTCCCTCCTCGTCGACCCGCATGAGGGAAGGCCCGAGTGACCTGCTGATCCCGTTCAGGGACTCGTCGTCCATGGTCGCGGTTCTTGAGGCATGTCCCTTCCTCGCGGGGCGAGTCCCGATGGAAGGTGTTAGGGACAGTGCGGCCCAGCGTTGGCTCGACTCGTCCGCCAATCTTCTCCGATTGGCTAGATCTATCCGAGCTTCCTTGATCGCAGTAGCCGCACTCACTAGATGATAGTGGTAGGCGGTCATATCTTCGTGTGGGGCTCCGACTGCCGGTGGTTTGCTCGTGCGGATAGCCTCCTTTGCTCGGACCCAAGCGTCTCGCGAGACGCCGATCTCAGCGCGTTCCCTTGCGTTGTGTTCAGTTTCTTCGGGTGGTTCTTCCGATCCTGCCATGCAGACCTGAGCCAGATATGGCTTGTGGGTCCTAGGCGTAGCTTGAAAGGCCTTCCTGGCCCGAGAGGGTATGGAAGTTGCTGGTGTTGAGGCGGATGGACTCGCCACTTTTCGCCAAGTAGAGTCGTGAATCGACAGCTCCGGGGCTGGAGACCGACTCAGATCCTGATTCCTCAGGGAAGTGAAGGATCCCATCTTTGTTGGTGTAGAACTTGAAGCTCCCGAACGTCAAGGTGACGCTCTTCTCCAGATAGCTGAATACCGGGCGTGATTCCGGCGAGTGAGGGGTGACTATGACAGATCCGATTCGAATCGGGTTGGTCGGAGTCGAAGTCGAGGGTTTCCAACGTGAGTTGGTTGTCGATGAAACCGGAGATGCCGGGGATCCAGCGCCCGACGTTCCCACAGACGGCGCCAATTGTCGAATCTGTATCTCAACAAGTCTCTCGGGTGAACCCATAGGGTTTCGATTAGGAGAACCATATTACGGACGGAGTATTTTATAGCCATACTAAAAAAAACAACAAACTAAACTAACCGTGTGGACATGTGATGCAATCCAGATTTTTGTAGATGAAAGAAGAGCTAAGATATTTGTCAGAAGCATATGCTTTTGACATATTTACCAAAATATTTAAGGCTACCAAAATAAGCAGTACACGCACACTATAATCCATCTAAGTAGCACGAACTAGTCCATGAAGCATAAAGTTTTGTATTTACATTTTCTTACATCTAGGTGCGTTTGATAAAATTGCGGGTTTCTTGACTAGAGTGAAATGCATCAAACTAAATTCAAGAAGAATGAAACATAAAATATGTTTTGTTAAAAAATATGCTCAATTTAGTGTATTGATATTTACATCATATCTATGTAATAATTGCATTTTATATGGTTAATTTTATGATTACGAAATAGTTCATGTAAAGATAAAAAATTAGTATAAATAATCAGTGGCGAAGCTACGTACAGCCAGCCTAGTGCACATGCACTAGGGTCCAAAAAAAAATTTAGTACCGATTATACATATGCTAGTACCGATGCACTAAGCTATAGTTGATGTTGTGCACCAGGGTAGCCCGCTAGGTCGTTCGTAGACTCTTTGATGTTGCACTGCGCGCGCGTGGTTAGAGGCTAAGAGCCTTTGTCCATGTAGTATCAAGGCCCAATAATCAATTACTCGGTCCAGACTTGACTTGATCGATCGCGTAACTAAACGTAGTCAGCTAGTCAGGTTCACGTTCGCTCGTCCGCCGCCAGACATATTCTCTTGGCTCTCGCATCTTCTGTCCACATGAACTGAGGAACCGCCGCCGCCGGACTCACATACGGCCATCGCCAACAACGTTGATCCTGCGGCTTTAGTACTCCACGGATTTGAGGCGACATCCCATCGCCGATCAAGTTGACAAGGCCATAATCTTCAGTAATTTAATCCCAATATAAGTCTACAGGTACAGGTACCCGGACTAAGACGCCCTTTTTGCATCTAATTGTTTATTTCTTGTGCAAAGATATTACTGAAGTGGAAAATTTATCTTATTTAATTAGTGTTTGTTAAATACAGATACATGGACAGATTTCTTCTAAAAAGAAAAGCACCCCTCGCAAGATCCAGATGATATAAATTGGGAAGAGAAGATTCAGTATGATCCGGGACAAAGGAAAAATATAGAAGATTATCATCCTAATGTCAAGGACTTGGTAAGAAGAAAATATTTGATGAATGGACCATGTCAACCTCGCACTTACGAATTTCCGTATACACTGATTGGCGATAGAGAGAGAAGGTTTAATCCTAAATGGTTTGATGAGTTTGGTAGCTGGCTGGAGTATAGCGAGTCCAAAGATAAAGCATATTGCTTTTGTTGCTTCTTATTTAGAGACCGCCTTAGTAAGAAGGAAGCTGGGTATGAGGCATTTGTGCTCAAAGGTTGGAATGCATGGAACAGAAAAAGCGGTCTAAAAGATCATATTGGCGATGTTGGCAGTGTCCATAATCAAGCGCTAAAAAATTGTGATGCTTTGTTGAGAAGAGATGAACACATTGATGTTGCTATACAGGTACAGAGTGAAGCTTCAAAGATTGCTTATTTTACACGACTAAATTCTTCCATTGATACTGCTAGATTTTTACTCAAACAAGGATTGGCATTCCGAGGGCATGATGAATCCAAAGATTCGCTCAATAAAGGTAACTTTCGGGAATTGTGTGATGTCTTAGCAGAGCATAATCCAGCATATGGCAAGGCGCTAGGCCAAGATGCCGCAGGAAATTCTATTATGGTGTCTCTAGAAGTACAGAAAGATATTGCTAGCAGTTTTGCAAGTCAGATAATGAGTTCTATTCTCAAAGAAATTGGCCATGGTGTGTTTTTCTTGCTTGTTGATGAGTCTAGAGATGTATCTTGCAAAGAGCAGATGGCTGTGGTCTTGCGGTATGTCAATCATTCTGGAATTGTAAAAGAAAGTTTTGTTGGTCTTGTTCATGTGAAAGAGACATCATCTTCCTATCTCAAGTCTTCAATTGATTCTCTCTTTACAAAATATAAGTTGAGCTTCAAGCAAGTTCGAGGACAAGGGTACGACAGTGCTAGCAATATGAGAGGTGAGTTCAATGGCCTTCAAGCATTGATCAAGAGGGAAAGTAGCACAGCATATTATGTTCATTGTTTTGCGCACCAGCTTCAGTTAGTTGTAGTGACCGTGGTCAGAAAGCATATAGGGATTGGTGTTTTTTTTAATATGATCCTTGTCTGGTTGAATGTTGTGGGTGGATCTTCAAAGAGAAGAGACATGATTCGAGATATAAATATTGAGGAAGTGCAGAAGGCTTTAGGTTGTGGGATGCTTAAAATAGGAACAAGGTTAAACCAAGAGCAATGTCTTCAAAGACCTGGAGACGCTCGTTGGAGTTCGCATTATAAAACACTAAAAAGTTTGGTTGATATGTTTCAAACAGTTGTCAAAGTGTTAAATTTTGTAGAAGAAGAAGACATTGACAGAACAAACAGAGAGCAAGCACATGGTCTTCAAGTATATTTCCAGTCATTTGATTTCATATTCTTCTTGCATCTCATGTTGACTATCTTAACAGCTACCAACACCCTATCAATAGCTCTCCAGCGGAAGGACCAAGATATTGTGAATGCTATGAAGTGTGTCAAATCAACAAGGAGTCATTTGGTTGATCTAAGAGAAAATGGGTGGGAGTCTATTTTGAGTGATGTGCATGCACTTTGTGAGGAACATGATCTTGTCATGCTAGAAATGGAGGAAGCATATGTCAATCCCAAGAAGAAACGACAGAACACTGGTATTACCAACCAACACTACTACCATGTTGATTGTTTCAATGGTGTTTTTGATTGGCTAGTTCAAGAGTTTGATAATCGTTTCAATGAGACATCCTCCAACTTGCTTGTATATATGGTCAGCAGCTTTTAGTCCGAGTGACTCATTTCGTGATTTTAATTTGGAGAATCTTATTAGCCTTGCTAAACTATATCCTAATGATTTTGGCTCTGGAGAACTAAGGGATCTTAGCCATAATCTTCGTCTTTACATTTCTGATGTGCGAGCTGATGACAGATTCTCCAACATACAAGGTATTGGTGAACTTTCTTAAACAATGGTGGAAACAAGGAAGAATATATGTTATCCTTTAGTTTATCGGCTTTTGAATCTAGTACTAGTGTTGCATGTTGCCACTGCCACAGTTGAGAGGTGCTTCTCGGCGATGAAACTCGTGAAAACTGATTTGCGTAATCGACTCAACAATGATAGTTTGAGTGATAACGTCATTTGCTATGTGGAGAAAGAAGAAATGAGGAAAGTCACCAACGCTGAAGTCATTGATCGATTCATGAAAATAAGGGATCGTAAATATTAAAGGTAACACTCTTTAATGTCAAGTATTATATTTAGTTATTTTAATTCAGCCGGTAAACTAAAACCATATTGCTAATTTACAGGTTATGGAGGATGTGAGGTGGGATGGTGTCTATTCCTTTTATCAACTATCCTTTTGTGAGCCGTACCATCATTAGTTCATTCCTTTTGGCAAGAAATTGACCATTCTTATTTGTTAGAATATGTTGTGTCTATTTTTTTGTGGAATACTTTGTGCCAAGATTTGTTAACCACATCAATATTTGAAAAAATTATATTCATTTGCATCTATCGTTAAGTCGATGTGAAAGTTGTGCACCACGGTAATTTTTTTCTAAATTCGCCCCTGATAATTATATCGATTAGTGTGTGACGACGACTCGGCGTGATCAACGTTTTTTAGGGCTTAGGCCGGAGAGGCATATGTTTGTATATGCGTGATTTGATTTCCTTGGTTGTAGGCATGCTCTGCGGAATTGTCATGTGCGTACACATGACTTTTGTTACTGGGTGACTTTTATTGGTAAGAACTAGCCATGATTTTTTTTTATGAATAGAGGTTGTCGCGAACTGTTATGCTAATTGAAGTTTCATATTTTTTGTGCCAGTGGGTAGTCAACATCGTCGATTGGCGACCCACTTATTACCGGCGGCGGGACTGCATTGTTGTGTACTCCCTCCGTCCGGGTTTATTATTCCCCTACTCAAAATCTATTTGTTCAGAAATTAAGCCCCCATAAGGCATGTAAGAATTTAGTTTCCCTAAATTAACGTGGCCAAATTTATGGCGTCATTCCTCTCGGCCTCTCGTTCCTCTCGCCGTCAATTATATTTTCCGGTTTTCTCTCCCGTGTGAAACGGGTTGTTTGCATGGCTCACATAATTAGGCCTCATGCAGCGAACGGGACTGCATGCAGCGATCGCTTCCTCTTTCCATGCGACGGTTTGCATGGCTCACATAATTAGGCTTTTATTAGGAGAAAATTAAACTGCCGCTTGATTGGTTGTTAAGGATATTTCTCATCGTACAAACAGCCCAGTAGCCTCACATTTCGATCGCGCTGCAAATCCGCATGGGACTAACAAACTCGGACGGAGGGAGTACCATGCTGCCCTGCCCCGCCTCCGTTGCCTCAGAATTCTAACTAAAATGTTAAACCAAGGAGAAACAGTCGCATTCAAGGCTGGTCTCTGTTTGGGATTTGGCATCTGCTGGGCAGGTCGGGTGTCTTTCTTTTTTGGCACTGCTGGGCGTTCTCCGGAGGATTCGGGCCAAAAATCCTCTAGGTCCAGGAGCCAACACGTGTCCCAACAAATCGCACAATCCCGCTTTTGTTGTCATGAGAAAAAAAGTTCATTAAAATAAGAATTTTACACTATTGTAGCAATTTATAAAATACCCCTAAATCCCGCTTTTGCTACTCTGGAGAAAAAGGTTAATTGAGATAAGAAATTTGTGCTATTGTAGGAAAAAAATTGTCGACATACAAAAACTAGCTTTGCCGGAGGCATCGCGGAGACCTCGCCAGAGATATTATAGCAAAAAATTTGCACTACTATAGCAAATCTGAACAACAACTGTAGCAAAATAATTTATGCTAGCAAAAAATAATGACATCGTCGGAGACACCGTCGGAGATATTATAGCTAACATTTTGCACTACAATAGCAAACGTGGATAATAATTGTAGCAAAAATGTTTTGTCCTATTGTAGTAAAAAAGAATTGCGCTACTGTTGCGAAAAAAAATGACATCGCCGAAGACTCTCACTGGAGACCTCGCAGCAAAAAAACTATGCTACTTTAACAAAGCAAATTATTCTATTGTAGCAGTATGTGTTGTTGTGTGAGCTGAGACAGGCAAAAAGCATTATGCGAAGTTGTCAGCCCGGCCGACGTGAAAAAAATAGGCCGGCTAAGGACCCGCCAGCGAGCAGGCCTACTAACGAGGCTGCTTGCAAAATAGAGATGGGCCCCACGCGCGCCATCCGGAGGATGATCCTCCAGAGGATGTAAACCGTTTCCCTCTTTTTTTCCAATCTAACGAGATCCACGGTTGTGCCAAGAGCGTTTGAGCTGGGTAGACCTTTGATGCGTAGGGGTAAAATATATTTTGACCCAAAACCTGGGCCGGCCGTGTCCCGAGTCGGCCCCTACTAAGCTCCGCCAGTGCTCATAACGACGTCATGCTTGCTTTTTTGAATGATAAAGACTTGCTGTCATTTATTAAATAAGGAGTTTTGTAACAAGTTTAACAAGCATGGAGGAAGACACCCCCACGGGAACAAAGCCTACTCTCCTGAGATTAACACACCCAAATGTTTCGCACCGGCGCTCACCCACATCCGGGCTTCCGTTTTAATCTTTGCAAATATGATATGCGGCATCGTGCTAACGTTCTAAAATTGTTGCGCTCGATCCAAAGCTCCCATGCCGCGAGCATGAGAAGGGAGGCCATAGCCTTTCGGCGGCCACCATGGGAGAGCACAACGGAAAACCACCAATCCTGCACCGTTTCATGCGCCGCCCACGAGGAGGTGTCAAAATCGTAGATGTGCAACCAAACTCTAACCATGCTCCAGATACGTATGGAATAGCGGCACTTGAACATGTTGTGGCCCGCCAACTGATGGTGCAGATCTTGCACTCGTTGGGAGACCCCGAGAGGAGGGTGTGATGAGCACAGTGGTAGGAATCTCCCCTTGGTTAAGAACCAAGGTTATCAATCCAGTAGGAGAAATAGGATCTTCGAAAGGTTGATGCCATTGACGATGGTGATGGCGGCTCACCGGTGTCAGCAACAACGCGGAACCTGCACACAACACAACCAAAATACTTTGTCCCAACGGTACAGTGAGGTTGTCAATCTCACCGGTCTTGCTGAAAACAAAAATTAGACGTATAGTGTGGAAAATTGTGTATGCTTGAAGTAGGTAAAGAAAAGGAGGAAATTGTAGAGGTTTGTTTAAGAATGTAGGAAAATGAATCGGGGTTCATAGGTTCACTAGTGGTGTCTCTCCATAAAACATAGCATGGTGGGTGAACAAATTACAGTTGGGCAATTCACAAATAGAGGTTGCACTGTAGTGCACATTCATGACATGATGACTACTATGATATTTAGTGCGGATATTACAACAATATAAATAAATCGTAATTAAACTGCATCTATGACTAATAATCCACCCTCAGGTAATCATCCGAACCCTCTTAGGTATTAAGTTGCAAGCAACAGATAATCGCATTAAGCAATGTGTGTAATGTAAGCAATGATTGTACACGCGGGCACTCACACCGCTGTTTTCTCTCTAGTGGCAACAACACATCCTCCCCCGTCACGTTTCTGTCACTCGAGCACAGGCGAAAAGGAGGCATGAACCCACTATCGAGCATAAATACTCGCTCTTGGAGTCACTAGCAACTACTTGGCCAGAGCAACCACTAGCAACGGAAAGCATGCAAGATCAGAAATAACATATGCAATAAAGACTATAATCAACTTGGCATAAGTTCAATATTCATAGGATCCCAGCAAACACAGCACATAGAATTACATAAGAACGATCTCGATCATGTTAGGCAGCTCACGAGATCTAAATATGGAGGCATAGGAGGAGAACACAACCATCTAGCTACTGCTATGGACCCGTACTCCAAGGATGAACTACTCACGCATCACTCCGGATGCAGACATGGTGATGAAGAGGCCTCCGGTGATGATCTCCTCTCCGGCAGGGTGCCGGGAGACAGCTTCAGAACCCCCTGATCTAGGGTTGACGACGATGGCAGGTGCGGAACTTTTCGGGGATATTTGATCAGGTCCTTAGGGTTTTCCATCGGAGGGGAATAAATAGGAAAAAGGGCAAAGGCGGTGGAGCCCTGGGGGCCCCACACCACCCCTGGCGCGACCAATGGGGACCACCCCATGGTGTGGGCCCCCTGGTGCCCGTCTTCGACTCCTCTTCGGTCTTCTAGATGCTTCCGGGGAAAATAGGAACTTCGGGATTTGTGGGGTCCAATTCCGAGAATATTTCCAGAACAACTTTTCTGAAATAAAAAACAGCAGAAAACAAAGAACTGACATTTGGCATCTTGTTAATAGGTTAGTCCTGGAAAACGTGGAAAAATGCTATAAAGAAGGGAGAAAACATGTAGCAATTGGCATAATATCACCATGGAGCATCAGACATTATAGATACGTTGGAGACGTATCAAGCATCCCCAAGCTTAGTTCCTACTCGGCCTCGAGTAGGTAAACGATAAAACACAATAATTTCTGAGGTAAAATGCTACTAACTTAAACTTGATCATTATAATGTCAAAGCATATGTAAGCTGAGATCATAGAACTTTAAACACAAACATGATAAATAGAACTTTAATAATAAAGCATAGCAATAACTTTGCATCATGAGGAGTATCTCAAATAAAAGATCATGAATAATAATGCAAAGAAAGATATACGTTTGTTTCAAGTATAGAGAAAGGATGGCAAAGTGGTATTTCGCTAGTCCTTAAGAGTGGGGGAAAACATAAATGTCAGGACACCTTCAAGGTTCATGAGGAAGACTAGAGCAAATAATTTGAGAACAAGCTATAGCACATAAAAGTTTGTGCTTCAGGGCAGCCCAAGCCTTCCAAACGATGGGGTCCATGCGAGATTGGATAGTCCCGGCAAACTAAGCTTTGCATGCAGAAGGACAAGAGTAGATGACGTCAGATGTTAGCTTCCACAAAATGGAGTCCGGCGCATTGTCCAAGAGGATGAGCCGCGATGTATGCTCCCAAAGCTTGACGAATTCTTGGATGTTTTAAACGGAGAGGACCACGCATATGTAGAATTGTGAGATCCAAGCATTATTGTTGACCGCATCCCGGACGCTCCAATGCTTGTGTTTGGAGAGGGCAAAAATTGTGGGGGCGATGCATCTAGGACTAATCCCATTTTCCCAAGTGTCTTTCCAAAAGAACGCTATGTTGCCGTCACTAATGGTGACCCGAGTGAGGGCATAGAAAAGCTTCATGTCGTCTTCATTGCATGGGTTGTACATCCCCACCCAAGGCTTGTCCGACGTCGTCCAAGCAAGCCAAGGCCAATGTAGCCGCAGGGCCCTACTGAACTTCTTCATGTTAAGGATTCCTAGGCCACCAAGTGAGGTAGGGCGGCAAACTACGCCCAAATGACCTTACATTTCCCACCCGAAGTCTTTTCGGTGCCCGCCCAAAGGACCTCTAATAATTTTTCAATGGCTTCGAGAGGTTGCTTTGCGATGTCAATAGGCGTGAGAGGGTAGATTGCTTAGGAGGATAGGACCGATTTACCAAGATCCTTTTAACCCGCCATGTTGAAGCGCTTCCCATTCCATGGAGCAAGGCACTCCGCCGATTTGTCCTCAATGTATTGGAAGTGGATTTTGGAGATCCTTGTAATCGCAAGAGGGACCCCGTGGTATTAATGGGAAAAGTTGTGGTCGAAGCCGGAAGGTCTTGGAGGACCTCCTCAAGGTCAATATTGTGGCAGCGGATTGGGTGCAACAAGGCTCATTTGGAAGTTTGTCATGACGCCCGAGACTGTTCCAAAATTATTGAGGATGCGTGCAAGGGTGGAAATGTCGTCACGAGAAGGAGTTTCGAAGATGGCGGCGTCGTCGGCATGGAGAGAGGTCCTAAACGTAGCACCCTTGCCCGAAAGACATTGGAGGAGACCTTGGTCGGCTGCAATTTGGAAGATCCTTTGAAGGGGGTCAATGGCTATGTCAAACAGCTGAGAGAGAGGGTCTCCTTGTCTCAAACCACTTCCATGCTTGATGGGATTTTCGGGGATGCCATTAAGGAGGAATCTCGAGGAGGACGTTGTGAGGATGGACACCAACCAATCTCAAAATCTCAGTTGGAATTTCAAGTGTTGGAGGAGCTAAACAACGTAGTCCCGTCTAACATAGTCAAAATTCCTAGGTGGACACATAAGAAACGGTCCAGGCCATGACAGAAGGTTTCATTCGACCTAGAATCACAACCCCATAACACATATGGAATTGAAAAATATATTTATCTCTCATCCTTTGGTGCAACATTGAGTTCTACAAGAATTTCATACATTAAAGTTGTGAATCTAACTCCAAAAACTTTGTTGATAAAAATGAAGCAACTCCCATGCCTAATCCTTGTATGCTGCAACATTTAAGTCTTTCAACAATATCTAATCTTTAGGAAGTGTATGACAGCTGTAAAGATCCATCTATTTGATGGAACAATCTGAATATCTATCTCGGTTCACTAGATAAAAATATGGTGGGAATCATCAATGACACATTCATGCAACCAATCGAGCTCATGGAAGCCGTCAAGCTCGAGGCTCGGCACCCTTGTGATATGTGTCATCCCGATGCCTTGTCAATGGGTGCTGGCACGGACAATGAGGACATAAGGAGGAGGTATCAGATTCCATGGTCGTGGCTACTGACCAGCACTCACACTCGATGCTCCGCGCATCGAAGCCATGGGGAGTAGAGGCGCGCACAGCTGGACAACAACTTGTACCACGCGCCGGCGCCCTTCCACGACAAGGCGGTGGTGGTGGTTGGCTGCAAGTACATCGTGATGAACCTCCACTGCATTGTTAGGGAGGTCTTCCTCACCGCCAAACTCCTCCACGGAGGATCCCATCATGCCAGCTTTGTCCAAGATACTAGTGAACCATGGTGATCACAAATATTTTCTTTGACGGCGTATCCGAAGGATTCCTCTTTCTCTCCTTTTGCTTTACCTATCACCAATAGTTACTCATTTTCTTAATAGCCAATCCAGACTCATATTTTAATTTTTCTCGTACGTGTCACCAAAAAATAACATGGTGTCTTGTGATCGAGTAGATTCTACTCGTTCCGTTCCAGATTAGTTGTCATTGATTTAGTGCACTGACAACTAATATGGATGGAGGGAGTGTCATTTACTCTACCATGAGAGAATACCAAATCGACAACATTAAAATCTTGCTCTCCAGAGGACCTAAACTCTTCAACGGTGTGCAAACAAAAGGCTCTATAAATATTGAAGAAAATATGTATCCAGTAAATAAAAAAACGATGTTGATATTGAGAGGCCACTTCATGATTAGAGACCAACCTTATAGTAATTTTTCCAGTTTGCATGATTTCAATCTGTCTTTGTCCATCTGTCGTGTTGACCAAGAAGAATGGTGACATCAAGTGATAGAACACAGTCAAATAGTGTAACAAGGCGATCAATCGCTTTGGAGTCGAAGGTTGGCTATTCTTTCATGATCACATTGATGAAAAGTTGATAATTGTCAATATTAAATTACTAATTTTCTATTACAGCTAAAATGAGCATTATTTACAGGGGCGAATCTAGAAAAAAATTATCGTGGTGCACAACTTTCACATCGACTTAACGATAGATGCAAATGAATATAATTTTTTCAAATATTGATGTGGTTAACAAATCTTGGCACAAAGTATTCCACAAAAAAATAGACACAACATATTCTAACAAATAAGAATGATCAATTTCTTGCCAAAAGGAATGAACTAATGATGGCACGGCTCACAAAAGGATAGTTGATAAAAGGAATAGACACCATCCCACCTCACATCCTCCATAACCTGTAAATTAGCAATATGGTTTTAGTTTACCGGCTGAATTAAAATAACTAAATATAATACTTGACATTAAAGAGTGTTACCTTTAATATTTATGATCCCTTATTTTCATGAATCAATCAATGACTTCAGCGTTGGTGACTTTCCTCATTTCTTCTTTCTCCACATAGCAAATGACGTTATCACTCAAACTATCATCGTTGAGTCGATTACGCAAATCAGTTTTCACGAGTTTCATCGCCGAGAAGCACCTCTCAACTGTGGCAGTGGCAACATGCAACACTAGTACTAGATTCAAAAGCCGATAAACTAAAGGATAACATATATTCTTCCTTGTTTCCACCATTGTTTTAGAAAGTTCACCAATACCTTGTATGTTGGAGAATCTGTCATCAGCTCGCACATCAGCAATGTAAAGACGAAGATGATGGCTAAGATCCCTTAGTTCTCCAGAGTCAAAATCATTAGGATATAGTTTAGCAAGGCTAATAAGATTATCCAAATTAAAATCACGAAATGAGTCACTCGGACTAAAAGCTGCTGACCATACAAGGAAGTTGGAGGATGTCTCATTGAAACGATTATCAAACTCTTGAACTAGCCAATCAAAAACACCATTGAAACAATCAACATGGTAGTAGTGTTGGTTGGTAATACCAGTGTTCTGTCGTTTCTTCTTGGGATTGACATATGCTTCCTCCATTTCTAGCATGACAATATCATGTTCCTCACAAAATGCATGCACATCACTCAAAACAGACTCCCACCCATTTTCTCTTAGATCAACCAAATGACTCCTTGTTGATTTGACACACTTCATACCATTCACAATATCTTGGTCCTTCCGCTGGAGAGCTATTGATAGGGTGTTGGTAGCTGTTAAGATAGTCAACATGAGATGCAAGAAGAATATGAAATCAAATGACTGGAAATATACTTGAAGACCATGTGCTTGCTCTCTGTTTGTTATGTCACTGTCTTCTTCTTCTACAAACTCTACACTTTGACAACTGTTTGAAACATATCAACCAAACTTTTTAGTGTTTTATAATGCGAACTCCAACGAGTGTCTCCAGGTCTTTGAAGACATTGCTCTTGGTTTAACCATGTTCCTGTTTTAAGCATCCCACAACCTAAAGCCTTCTGCACTTCCTCAATATTTATATCTTGAATCATGTCTCTTCTCTTTGAAGATCCTCCCACAACATTCAACAAGACAAGGATCATATTAAAAAAACACCAATCCCTATATGCTTTCTGACCACGGTCACTACAACTAACTGAAGCTGGTGCGCAAAACAGTGAACATAATATGTTGTGCTACTTTCCCTCTTGATCAATGCTTGAAGGCCATTGAACTCACCTCTCATATTGCTAGCACCGTCGTACCCTTGTCCTCGAACTTGCTTGAAGCTCAAATTATATTTTGTAAAGAGAGAATCAATTGAAGACTTGAGATAGGAAGATGATGTCTCTTTCACATGAACAAGACCAACGAAACTTTCTTTTACAATTCCAGAATGATTGACATACCGCAAGACCACAGCCATCTGCTCTTTGCAAGATACATCTCTGGACTCATCAACAAGCAAGCAAAACACACCATGGCCAATTTCTTTGAGAATAGAACTCATTATCTGACTTGCAAAACTGCTAGCAATATCTTTCTGTACTTCTAGAGACACCATAATAGAATTTCCTGCGGCATCTTGGCCTAGCGCCTTGCCATATGCTGGATTATGCTCTGCTAAGACATCACGCAATTCCCGAAAGTTACCTTTATTGAGCGAATCTTTGGATTCATCATGCCCTCGGAATGTCAATCCTTGTTTGAGTAAAAATCTAGCTGTATCAATGGAAGAATTTAGTCGTGTAAAATAAGCAATCTTTGAAGCTTCACTCTGTACCTGTATAGCAACATCAATGTGTTCATCTCTTCTCAACAAAGCATCACAATTTTTTAGCGCTTGATTATGGACACTGCCAACATCGCCAATATGATCTTTTAGACCGCTTTTTCTGTTCCATGCATTCCAACCTTTGAGCACAAATGCCTCATACCCAGCTTCCTTCTTACTAAGGCGGTCTCTAAACAAGAAGCAACAAAAGCAATATGATTTATCTTTGGACTCACTATACTCCAGCCAGCTACCAAACTCATCAAACCATTTAGGATTAAACCTTCTCTCTCTATCGCCAATCAGTGTATACGGAAATTCGTAAGTGCGAGGTTGACATGGTCCATTCATCAAATATTTTCTTCTTACCAAGTCCTTGACATTAGGATGATAATCTTCTATATTTTTCCTTTGTCCCGGATCATACTGAATCTCCTCTTCCCAATTTATATCATCTGGATTTTGCGAGGGTGCTTTTCTTTTTAGAAGAAATCTGTCCATGTATCTGTATTTAACAAACACTAATTAAATAAGATAAATTTTCCACTTCAGTAATATCTTTGCACAAGAAATAAACAATTAGATGCAAAAAGGGCGTCTTAGTCCGGGTACCTGTACCTGTAGACTTATATTGGAATTAAATAACTGAAGATTATGGCCTTGTCAACTTGATCGGGGATGGGGTGTCGCCTCAAATCCGTGGAGTACTGGAGCCGCAGGATCAGCGTTGTTGGCGATGGCCGTATGTGAGTCCGGCGGCGGCGGTTCCTCAGTTCATGTGGACAGAAGATGCGAGAGCCGAGAGAATATGTCTGGCGGCGGACGAACGAACGTGAACCTGACTAGCTGACTACGTTTAGTTACGCGATCGATCAAGTCAGGTCTGGACCGAGTAATTGATTATTGGGCCTTGATACTACATGGACAAAGGCTCTTAGCCTCTAACCACGCGCGCGCAGTGCAACATCAAAGAGGCTACGTACGACCTGGCCGGCTACCCTGGTGCACAACATCAACTACAGCCTAGTGCATCGGTACTAGTATATGTATAATCGGTATTAAAAAAAAAAATTGGACCCTAGTGCATGTGCACTAGGCTGCCTGTACGTAGCGATAATTATTTCTTGGAGATGAGCTGCCGCACCCACGCGCGAAGGTCGGCGAGGTGGACGTCCTGGAAGTGGTTCTCCGGCATCCAGTAGCCTGTCTTGGGATCCCTCGTCCACAAGACGTCCTTCTGCGCAGTGGCGGACCTACAGAGTATGCCAAGTATGCCATGGCATACCCTGCAATCCATACGTGCTACTACATAGGACGTGTTTGGTTCGTGATTTTTCTTTCGTAATCGGATTACATTGTTATCTCTTCCCGTTAATCGTGTTTGGTTCAGTTTCCCCGTAAATAGGTACCGTGTAAACGAGTTACAGCCCAGCTCAAAACTGTTACCGGCCCATTCCCACCGGAAACGAAACACGTTACCAGGCTCGATACCAACCACTGCCCGATCAGATCCTCCTGCATACTCTCCTCCTCGAGCAGCGGCGTCGACGGCGTTGGGGATACAAGACGTCGTCTCCTTCGGATTCTACTTGAGGAGCAGGCTGGTACCACCTCATCGGCGGTCTCCATCTCCGGGCGGATCCCAACACCTCACCGCCGGTCTCCTTCTCCGGCCGGATCACCGCCCCGCACCAGCTTTCTTCTCCACATGTGGCCGCATGTCCACCAGCTCTCCTTCTGGATCTCGATTTGTCCTAGTCCCCTCTCACCGGGATTTTGGCTAAGCTTGTTCCTGTGAATAACTTGATACCTTTACAGCCATGAACCAAACAAACTTGATACCTTTACAGCCATGAACCAAACAAACTTGCAAATAGTCTGTTCCAGATCTAATCCCAGTGTAATCTTATTCCGTTGCCGTTTACTTTAACAGTATGTGAACCAAACATCTCCATAGTGGGAAAAAATGGTAACACATGTTCTATCGTAAAACTGCTCGGTTTGATCCTGGACCAGCTCAGCTCGTACGTATTGCATGAAAGGAAAAAAAAAATGAAACACATGATCGACCGCAAAACTGTTTAGCTTGATTATGAAACGTAGCCTATAAATGAAACAAAGAGCAGCAGTGATCAATTCAAAACTGGTTGGCTTGATTCCGTACGCCATGCTCTATCAATTTAAAACCCAGGTGCCAATTAATATCGGCATGCAGGCATCAGGGTTCACGGTATTACCTAAGTGGCCAATTGTTTTTTTCTTTTTGATCTTCAAAAAAAAAAGTGGCCAATTTTTTATATAAGTTCTAAGATTCATACTATATGTTACCATTATATGAACCTTTTATTTAAATTGCATTTTGAAGTGTCAAAAAAATTGGAAAAATGTTCACGAAAAGATCTTAGTCTGGTAGGTGTTCACAAAGTTGTTTCACAAAAAGCCGACATTTTTTTTTGGCTTTTTGCATAGGTTACAAACAATGTTAGTTTTCCGAGAAATGACTTTGTTAACCCATAGAATGTAAGATTTATGCTTGAACATTTTTTGTAAATTTTTTGATATTTGGAAATATGCATTTGGAATATTGGGTACAGCTAGCCAGATCTCATGTGATAAATGTACGGTGCCGAAATGGTCATTCAATTTTTGGTGCGGCATACCCATGACTAAAATCCTAGGTCCGCCACTGCTTCTGCGGGACAGGGGCCGGCTTCTGTGCGGCAACCGCGAGTTTGCCCGAAGAGGAGGCCACCCTTGTTTGCTGAGCTAATCATCGTTAACATGCAAGTACGTCTCCATTAACAGACTTAAACCAATCATGCATACTTTTGAAGGTGCAAGATTCCATCATGTAATTTCAAATTGTGTTGATAATTGCTTAAATATAGCAAACTATTAGTAAAAAAGATGACATATTGTAACAACAAATTCTCCTTGTTATTATTTCTCTCCTCGAGTATATATTCGTCTTAAGCTGACAAAGTTTCCGTTCACAAAAGTTTGAAACTACAATTACCCGAGCACCTCTGCTTCATACAAAAAGCATGGCTAGTTTCTTACTAATAAAAGTCGCGCAGCTAGTTCTTATTAATAAAAGTCATGTGTACGCTACGCAACATGACAACTCCGCAGAGCACCGAGGAAATCAAATCATGCATATGCGTCTCCGGCCTATGCCCTCAAAATCGCCGATCACGCCGAGTCGTCTCGTCAGACTGATCAATAATTATTTCTTGGAGAAGAGCTGGCGCGCCCGCGCGCGAAGGTCGGCGGGGTGGACGTCCTGGAAGTGGTTCTCGGGCATCCAGTAGCCCGTCTTGGGTTCCCTCATCCAGAAGACGTCCTTCTGCGGGCCAGGGGCCTCCTTCCGTGCGGCAGCCGCGAGCTTGCTCACCGCTCCTCCGGCTGCTGAAGGCTCCTTCCGCGTCATGGCCACCGCCGCAGAACCGTACGACCGTACGCCGCGCTTACTCGCCGCCGCGAGCTGGCCGGCGATCCTGCTGTAGGCCGAGAGGAAAACGCGGGCTGCCATCGGTTGACACGATTGTTGCTCGATCGGGCTTGGATGGAGCTGATCGGCCGGACGTGTTGGTTAGGGTTTTAGGAGCCGTGTGGCCAGGCGGCGCCCGTGGATATATAGGCTCCGCTCCAGCGTCATACACCTGCAGATCATGCAGAATTGCTTGGAACGCAAGCAGGAGCAGAGCTCCAAACCGTTTAGAATTTGGAAACTCAAGTCGAGTAAATAGCGGACGCCGCTGCGCCTTGCCCGGCCTGGGTCCGTTCGTCCCGGCCGCGCGTGACAAGAGCATCGTGTCGCTGTACGCAGCAGAGTACGGGTCGTTCGACATCGTGACACATACACACGGCCGATGTACAAACTTTTGTCGGTGGTTCACCATTCTTTTTCTCACCCGCACCCATCGATCGACCAAACCAGCGAACTCGCCTGCATCAGTCCGTCTCCATCATGCACCAGCCTATCTGCGAGTCTGTGATCACACCAACGCCCATGTTTGACTCACGGTTGGCTCAATGCTTAGGCAGAAACCCTCTCAACCCAGCTAGCGATTCCCACTCCCACGGACGCACGCGCAGTACGAGAAGGGTATACACTCGACCCCGTGCGCGCGTCGTGCCGGACCCGACCGCGGCAACGAGCAGCAGCGCGCGGCCTCCACTAGTGGAAACAACCCCTATCGTACAGGGCTCAAAATTCTATTCATCCCGGTTGCACAAAAATCCAGGACCAATGCTATGCATTGGTCTCGGTTTTTGCGCCGGAGGAATCAGAAATCACCTTAGGGCATCGGTCCCGGTTCGTAAGGAGGCATTGGTCCCGGTTTGTGGCATGAACCGGGACCAATGTCGCGCCACATGCCACGTGGCGCGCGCATGGGCATTGGTCCCGGTTTATTCCACAAACCGGGACCAATGCCCCCCCTTCCCCTACATATACTGCCTCACAGCCCCCCTTCTCTTTTTTTTTTGCTTGGAGGAGTGAGAGAGGTGGGTGTTAGTGTGTGTTATTTTACTATGCACACGAGGTGTTCGACGAAATACCCGAGCCACACATAAGCTCACTGAAAATGGTATCTTCGACCGAGGTTAACAAACTTATCTTTTTCATCTGTAATTGATACATAAAAAAGTAATATTTGTCGATGTACTGTGGTCATTTCTCTATTGAATATGGTATTGTATTGTTTTTTCATAAACTTAATTATACGATGCAGATGGATGCACGACAGCGATGGATGTACGGTGACCGACGCACTTCCGAGTATATGGAAGGCCTGAATGCATTTCTCGATGTAGCTCAGGCGAACAAAGATAATGGCTTTATGTGTTGCCCATGTGTTGATTGTCGGAACGTCAGGGAGCACTCTTCCTCGAGAATCCTTCACGGCCACCTACTTCGGAGAGGTTTCATGCCCAGCTATAATTGTTGACCAAGCATCGAGAAAGAGGGGTTGTGATGAAAGAAAATGAAGAAGAAGAAGAAGATCCTTTGTTCTCTGGATACGGTGATACTGCAATGGAAGACAATGCAGAAGAAGGAGTGATCAAGAACAGGCATCAGAACAGCCCGATGATGATCTTGGCCGAGTTATTGCTGATGCAAGGGAAGACTGTGAAAGTGAATTGGAGAGGTTGAACCTGGACAACATGTTACAGTATCACAAAAATTTGTTGTACCTAAATTGCGAAGATGGTAGCACGAAACTCGGTACCACACTGGAGTTGCTGAAATGGAAGGCACAGAACGGTGTGACTGACAATGCATTTGAGAGTTTACTTCAACTAAAGAAGCCGAAGCTTCCAAAGGATAACGAATTGCCTGAGAGTACGTACGAAGCAAAGAAAACTCTCTGCCCTCTACGATTAGATGTGCAGAAGATACATGCATGCATTAATGACTGCATCCTCTACCGCGGTGAGAAGTACGAGAATATGGATGAATGTCCGGTATGCACTGCACTAAGGTATAAGATCAGAGCAGATGACCCTGGTGATGTTGACGGCGAGCCCCCCCCCCCCCTAAGAGGGTTCCTGCTAAGGTGATGTGGTATGCTCCTATAATACCACGGTTGAAACGTCTGTTTAGAAACAAAGAGCATGCTAGGTTGTTGCGATGGCACAAAGAAGACCGTAAGAAAGACGGAAAGTTGAGACACCCCGCCGATGGATCGCAGTGGAGAAAAATCGAGAGAGACTTCCCGGACTTTACAAGAGAGGCGAGAAACTTATTGTTTGGTCTAAGTACAGATGGCTTTAATCCTTTTAGGGAGCAGAGCTCCAGTCATAGCACCTGGCCTGTGACTCTATGTATGTACAACCTTCCTCCTTGGTTGTGCATGAAGCGCAAGTTCATTATGATGCCAGTTCTCATCCAAGGCCCGAGGCAACCTGACAACGACATTGATATGTATCTAAGACCATTAGTGGAAGAACTCTTACAATTGTGGGGAAAACCAGGTGTACGTGTGTGGGATGAGAACGAACAAAAGTCATTTGACCTACGGGCGTTGATTTTCGTAACCATCAATGATTGGCCCTCTCTTAGTAACATTTCCGGACAAACAAACAAGGGATACAATGCATGCACACACTGTTTAGATAAGACTGACAGTGTTTATTTGGATAAATGTAAAAAGGTTGTATACCTGGGGCATCGTAGATTTCTTCCGATCAAGCATCCCGTAAGAAAGAAAGGAGGGAAGCATTTCAGAGGTGAGGCAGATAACCGGAAGAAGCCTGACCTCCGTAGTGGTAATGATTTATTCGATATGGTCAAGGACCTAAGAGTAATCTTTGGGATGGGTGATGGCAGCCAACCTGTTCCGAACGGCCCTGATAAGCGCGCACCCATGTGGAAGAAGAAATCTATATTTTGGGAGCTACCCTATTGGAAAGTTCTAGAGGTCCGGTCTTCAATCGACGTGGTGCACGTGACAAAGAATCTCTGCGTCAACCTGCTATGCTTCCTGGGCGTGTATGGGAAGTCAAAAGATACGCCAGAAGCACGGGAGGACCAGCAACGTATGAAAGACCCAAGCAACAAGCACACGGATACAGGGCACCATTACTTAAGCAGCTACGCTCTTACTAAAGCAGAGAAGGAAATATTTTTTGAAGTCCTTTATAGTATCAAGGTTCCGTCTGGCTTCTCGTCGAATATAAAGGGGATAATAAACATGGCAGAGAAAAAATTCCAAAACCTGAAGTCTCATGACTGCCACGTGATTATGACGCAGTTGCTTCCGATTGCATTGAGGGGGCTTCTACCGGAAAATGTTCGAGTACCCATTGTGAAGCTATGTGCATTCCTCAACGCAATATCTTAGAAGGTAATCGATCCAGAAATTCTGGCAAGATTATAGAGGGATGTGGTCCAGTTTCTTGTTAGTTTTGAGTTGGTGTTCCCACCATCCTTCTTCAACATTATGACTCATCTCCTGGTTCACCTATGTGAAGAGATTCATATTCTCGGTGCGGTATTTCTACACAATATGTTCCCCTTTGAGAGTTTCATGGGACTCTTGAAGAAATATATTCATAACCGTGATAGGCCAGAAGGAAGCATCTCGAAGGGCTATGGAACAGAGGAGGTCATTGGGTTCTGTGTTGACTTTATTCCTGACCTTAAGACAATTGGTGTTCCTGAATCGCGGCATGAGGGGAGACTGAGGGGAAAAGAAACGTTGGGAAAGAAAACAATGATACCCAGGGACGGGCATTCTTTCACTAAAGAACACTACACAGTTCTACAAAATTTTATCTTCGTGGCTCCGTATCTCGAGGAACACAAGAATATTGTGCGCTCCACAAACCCGGGGAAGGATGACTCATGGATTAAACGCAAACACATGGAGACTTTTGGAAGTTGGTTGCAAACACATCTTATAAATGACACCACTATTGAAGATCAGCTCTACATGTTGGCCGGGTCACCATCTTCGACTATTGGGAGTTTTCAAGGGAACGAGATAAATGGGAATACATTTTACACGATCGCCCAAGATAAGAAGAGCACCAACCAAAACAGTGGTGTCCGCTTTGATACAAAAAACGAGAATGGAAACAATGACACATACTATGGTTACATAGAGGCGATATGGGAACTTGACTATGGACCTTCTTTTAAGGTCCCTATGTTCAAGTGCAAATGGGTCAACCTGAATGGAGAAGGGGTAAAGGTAGACCCGCTTTACGGAATGACAACAGTGGATCTCAACAATATTGGTTACAATGACGAACCATTCGTCCTAGCCAATGATGTGGCTCGTCTTCTATGTGAAGGACATGTCCCCCAGACCTAAAAAAAAGAAAAAATAAGCAAACAAATACAGCATACGATGAGCCGAAGCGTCACATAGTTCTTTCAGGAAAAAGAAACATCGTGGGAATCGAGGACACGACAGACATGTCAGAAGATTATAATAAGTTTGTTGAAATTCCACCCTTCACAGCGAAAGCTGACCCAACCATCCCGTTAAATAATGAAAATGCTCCATGGTTATGGCCGAAGCGATCATAAGAAAGGGACAAGGGTTCATGGACCATCTCTACACGAAGAAAATTCAGAAGACTAGATAGGGATGTTGTTGGTGATGTGTAATAATAAACGTGGAATACATGATCATAGTTCTGTTGAAAAAGTCTTCACAAAAATTGTTGCACCGGCGCTCGCGCCCATATTGCACACAAACATGCATCTTGGATAGATAAAAAAGGCAGTACATAATGGAAAGAATGGATCTAAACCTAAACGGAGAGCATAGATCTACATAATGGCAAGACTGGATCTGATATCTGCTAGTCATACTCCTTCCTAGGCCTATAGTACTCCGACTCGTAGTTGTCGCAGTCGCCGCCGTCATCGTCACTATCGTCGGACGGTGCTCTGGACTCGCTCGGAGGATCACGACTCCAGGACTGGGCGAGAGGGTAGCGCAGGCGGGGGTTATCGCCAGCCCTGATGTAGTTCATGACGCTCTGAAGAGTCCGTCCGCCGCCCCACCACAGCCGACGACCGGCCTCGTTGAAGTTCGAAGGAGGCGGGCCGTTCTCCTCATACCTGGCGAGCGCACTCTCACGCCGATTAATGAAGAAGGCGTCCCAAGTAGGGCGGTAGTCAGGATTCTAACTGGGATTCCTCCGCTGCTGCGGCGTGAGCTCGTGGTAGTAGTGGTTCGTGATGGCCGCCCGACACGCCACACCTTGAGGAAGAGGAGGGACCGGCACTCCTCAGGCGCTCAGCATCCAACCGACGGGAACGTTGTAGCCGGGCGGGCAGGGGTAGTTCGAGGCGGAAAGTGCCTCCGCCTGGATGAAGGTTAGAGTGGGTATGGTAGAAGCCATGAGAGAGTGGTGAGTTTATATGTCTTTATGCCAATGGTGTGACAATGCATACATATATATAGTGAGAAGAAAACAGATCCCTTTAGACCCGGCCTGTTTTACCAACCGGGACGAAATGGTTCGGGTTTCGTTGGGAAACGGATCGTCCCTTTAGTCCCGGCCTGTTTTACGAACCGGGACGAAATGGTTAGGGTTTCGTTCGGACCAATCATAAAGAATCACACGGATCGTGTGTTTCTTTCAAGCGCTTGTGTTTTGTTGGATCAGGGATGTGTTTCTTCGAGCGGTTGTGACCGTTGGATCAGGGGTGTTTCCTAACCGTTGGATCAAAACCCTAGCACAACACTTTGTGAGCCAGAGGACCCTATATATAGCCCACCTTCATACACCAGTCAGTTCATCGACCAAATACAAAACATCCGGATTCGCCAGCATACGTCCCGCCGTGCATTTGGTATGCATATATGCACTCAGTAGCCACGGCGGGGCTGTATGCTGGCGATACCGATTGTTTTGTTCTACATCCCCCCTTTAAGGTTTTATTCATCATTCAGTTCATCGACCAAATACAAATCATCCGGATTCGCCATCATACGTCCTGTCGTGCATTTGGTATGCATATATGCACTCAGTAGCCACGGTAGGGCTGTACGATGGTGATACCAATTGTTTTGTTCTACATCGCCCCCCCCCTTTAAGGTTTGATACATCATTCAGTTCATCGACCAAATACAAATCATCCGGATTCGCCATCATACGTCCTGCCGTGCATTTGGTATGCATATATGCACTCAGTAGCCACGGCAGGGCTGTATGATGGCGATACCGATTGTTTTGTTCTACATCCTCCCTTGAAGGTTTGACAAAAGGTTTGATACATCATTCAGTTCATCGACCAAATACAAATCACCCGGATTCACCATCATACGTCCTACCGTTCTTTTGATATGCGTATATGCACTCAATAGCCACGGTCGGGCTGTATGATGGCGATATTGATTGTTGTTCTACATCCCCCCTTGAAGGTTCATCGACCGAATACAAATCACCCGGATGCCTTGTATGCGACGAAACTATTTAAATGCATGGATCAACTGGTCTGAAGTGCACTTATTATAAATTTAACGTACCTTGTTCTGTATTTGAAGCATGTGGAGTTATTATTTGAAACATAAAGGACATAATGGAAAACAAAATAAAACAATAGAAAACATAAAGGAAATAATGGAAAACATAAAGGAAACAATAGAAAACAAAAAAGGTAACAACATAAAACAATATAAAACATAAAGCAAAAAAATAAAAAAACATAAATGAAAACAATAGAAAACATAAAGGAAACAGTAGAAAACAAAATAAAACAAGAGAAAACAAAAAGGAAACAAGAGAAAACAAAATAAAACAATAGAAAACATAAAGGAAAACAATTGAAAACATAAAGGAAACAATAGAAAACAAAATAAAACAAGAGAAAACAAAAGGAATACAAGAGAAAACAAAATAAACAATAGAAAACATAAAGGAAAATAATAGAAAACATAAAGGAAACAATCGAAAAGAAAATAAAACAAGAGAAAACAAAAAGGAAACAAAAAAAACATAAAGGAAAACAATATAAGACAAAAGGTAATTAAAAATAGGGCATTCGTCCCGGTTTTTGCAAACAACCGGGACGGATGCCCCCCCAACGAGCGCGTTACACATACCTCTGCGGGAAAAAAAATTAAGGCATCCGTCCCGGTTTGTACGAACAACCGGGACGGAAGACCCTTTCGTCCCGGTTGTTCCTACGAACCGGGATGGATGCCCCTGGCTATATATACGCGTCTCCTCCCTCCCCAAATTCATAAACGCGCGTAGGGAGAAGGAATCGACGCCGCCAGGCTGCTCCGCTTCTCCGTCGCGCCGCCCGCGCCGCACGCGCGTCGCCGTCCTTCTCCGTCGCGCCGCCCGCGCCCCCCTCGATCCGTCGTGCGGCCCTCGTACGTCGTCGCGGCGCCAACTGCCCGCGCGCGGCGCCCTCCGTCGCGCCGCCACTGCCCGCGCCGGCCGCCCTCTGTCGCGCGCCCGAGCGGAGGTAGGCACTGCCTCCATCTCCCTAAACAGAGGGGTTTTTTTCTTTTTTTTCCTTTTTTACTTACTGTTTTTGTTTTTACATTTTTACTAGTGTTAGAAATGTTAGAATCATTAGTTAGGAATTATTAGAAATGTTAGGAATACTAGAATTTTTTGAATTGTTAGAAAATTTTAATGTTTGAATTGACTTAGGAATTTTAAAATTGTTGGAATTAATTGACTTAGGAATTTTATATTTGACTTAGGAATTTTAGAATTGTTAGAATTGACTTAGGAATTTTAGTGTTAGAAAATTAGACTTAGAAAAATTTTAGTGTTAGAAAATTAGACTTAGAAAATGTTTACTTAGGTATTTCACTTAAGAATTTTTAGAAAATTTCACTAAATTAGTGTTAGAAAATTTCACTAAATTAGTGTTAGAAAATTTCACAAAGTTAGAAATTTTTTACTAAGTTAGAAAATTTCACTAAGTTAGAAAATTTCACTAAGTTAGTGTTAGAAAATTTCACTAAGTTAGTGTTAGAAAATTTCATAAAGTTAGAATAATTTCACTAAGTTAGAAAATTTCACTAAGTTAGAAAATTTTCACTAAGTTAGAAAATTTCACAAAGTTAGTATTAGAAAATTTCACTAAGTTAGTGTTAGAAAATTTCACAAAGTTAGAATAATTTCACGAAGTTAGAAAAATTCACTAAGTTAGTATTAGAAAATTTCACTAAGTTAGTGTTAGAAAATTTCACTAAGTTAGAAAATTTCACTAAGTTAGTGTTAGAAAATTTCGCTAAGTTAGTGTTAGAAAATTTCACAATGTTATAATAATTTCACTAAGTTAGAAAAATTCACTAAGTTAGAATTTGTTTACTTTGTGTTAGAAATTTGGAGCTGTTATTGCAGTTTTACTTGTGATATTCGTTCGATCTTTTGAATAAATGCCGATGATTGAAAGAGTTGGTTCACACTCAGATGGCCTTGGTGGTTCGGTGCGCCTTGTCATTTTCACAAAGTTAGGATCTTGTGCATCCTACTTAGCGCGCCGGATCCACCAAGGCTGTTTGTATGTGTCCCCCCTAAATATGAGGCACACAGACCGATGACCATCTTATTCCTGTTAAGAGGTACTACATGCGGTGGTGATCCGGGGAAAGAAACGGATGCGAGGGTTTCCGGATTTCTTTCGAACTAAATAATGTCACATATGTAAAATGGTTCGTGAGATCCTGATGAAGCTGAACCCTTTAGTGCACATGCGTAATGGTGACATTCCTCAGAAATCCCTTCCGGGGTTATGAATAATGTCCCCATTATGTATGTGTACAAAAGGGTCTAGTTTTTTCCGGATATCACTATTACATATATGATTTTGTTCAGTTTTAAAGATGTCCAGAAACCCTTCCTTCCCCCCGCATCACCATCACGTGTACTTAACTCGTAACAAGCACAAAATGTGAAGGTCCAACTGCACATCAAGGCCCGATGACCATCTTGTTCCTGTTAAGAGGTACTACAGGCGGTGGTGATCCGGGGAAAGGATAAAGATGAGGGTTTCTGGATTTCTTTCGAACTATATAATATGACATATGTAATATGGTTCGTGAGATCCGAATGAAGCTGAATCCTTTAGTGCACATTCGTAATGGTGATATTCCTCAGAAATCCCTTCCGGGATTATGAAGAATATCCCCATTATGTATGTGTACAAAAGGATCTAGTTTTTTCCGGATTTCACTATTACATATATGATTTTGTTTAGTTTCAAAGAACTCCAGAAACCTTTCCTTCCCCCGCATCGCCATCACGTGTACTCACCTTGTAACAAGCATAAAATGTGAAGGTCCAACTTCACATCAAGGCCCTATGACCATCTTGTTCCTGTTAAGAGGTACTACATGTGGTGGTGATCCGGGGAAAGGAGGAAGATGAGGGTTTCTGGATTTCTTTGGAACTAAATAACGTCACATATGTAATATCGTGAGATCCGAACGAAGTTGAAGCCTTTTGTGCACATACACAATGGTTACATTCCTCAGAAATCCCTTCCGGGGTTATGAAGAATGTCCCCATTATGTACGTGCACAAAAGGGTCTAACCTTGTTCGGATCTCACGATATTACATATATGATTTTGTTTAGTTTCAAAGATTTCAAAAAAACCCTGTCTTCATCCTTTTCCGGATCCTCTCTTCTCGTGGGATCCGGGAGGTCCGGGGAAGGGCCAGCGGGCTCCTCTCTTCTCCTGGGATCCGGGAGGTCCGGGGAGGGGCCACCAAGGCTCCTTATCAGTGTGTGGTGACAGGGGTATCATAAAATCGAATTGATCGCAAAACATAAAATAAGAAGGAAAACAATAAATAGAAAAAAAAAACTCTGCCGCGGTAGAGAAAATTGCAAAAGTGCTGCTGCGGCAGAGGAGGCGTTCATCCCGGTTCGTGTTAAGAACCGGGACGAATGCCCCTGGCCAGGTTCGCCACGTGGTCAGCCCCATTTGTCCCGGGTCCTGGCACAACCGGGACCAATGGGGGAGGGCCATTTGTCCCGGCTGGCCCATCCCGGTTGCACAACCGGGACAAATGGCCCTTACGAACCGGGACAAATGGCCCTGTTTCCACTAGTGCTCCTCCTCCTCCTCTACGCCAATGACGCTGTCGTCCCCGCTGCCCGTCAGCGTCGGCCGAGGACGCTGATGGTACGCCTTCACGTACGCCGTCGCCGCCCTTCTCTCCAACAGCCACCTCGCCGTAGGCGGCGCCGTCGCTGGAACGGGCGGTGCATGCAGTCCGAGCAGAGGCTGCTGAACTACTCAGCCTTCTCCACAGACGCCACTCGGCAGCACCGGCCCCCGTGTCGTCCGCGGAGAAAGCGGTTATATCTCGGAGCGTGGTGGTAATTAAGCATACTAAACAGACACATTTCGTGTTTGTACTATGGATTAGTTAGTGCTTTAACTCCTGTATGTGAAAACGTATATGATTGGTAGGGTTTTGCGTAGCACCAATAGAGCCGGCCTCTTCTCATCGTATATATATATATATGGGTAAACAGTACAATTACAGGGGTACATATAATATACGATATGTACAGACTATTACGTTTGTCACCCTCCCTCAATCTCAACTGTGCCATGAATGTTGAGATTGTGCTTACAAGATATAAACTGTGGTAATGGCAGCGGTTTGGTGAATATGTCAGCTAGCTGATCCTTGGAGGAGATGAAGCGTATCTGAAGTAACTTCTGCGTCACACGTTCTCTAACAAAATGAAAATCAACCTCTATGTGTTTAGTGCGAGCATGAAACACTGGATTAACAGAAATGAACGTTGCTCCAATATTGTCACACCAAAGTATAGGTGGGTGACGCTGAGATACTCCAAGTTCACCAAGTAGAGTCTGTACCCAAATCAATTCAGCAGTAGCATTAGCAAGAGCCTTATACTCAGACTCTATGTTGGAGCGAGAAACAAGATTTCCACCATAAAAGATGGCAAATCCCCCGTCGATCTTCTGTCAACAGAGCTGAAAGCCCAATCAGCATCAGAGAAAGCAGACAGAAGATGAGGATCACTATGAGAAGGTCGCAGAATCAATCCATTAGACAAAGTGGCTTTGACATAACGTAGTATACGCTCAACTGCCGACCAATGTGAACACCTAGCTAGGTGCATGTAGATACTGACACACCTTGTTCACCACAAAGGACAAGTCAGGACGTGTCATCGTAAGATATTGTAATACACCAACAATACTGCGATATCTGGTGGAGTCCTCAACAGATAGAAGTGTACCAGTGGTAGCAGAAAGTCTGTCAGTAGAGGACATAGGTGTAGAAAAGGAGCACACTTGATCATTCCAGCACGTTGCGGAAGCTCAGTTGCATATTTACGCTGACTCATCAAAATATTTGGGCCCAACATATGAATCTCAATACCAAGAAAATAGTGTAGAGGACCAAGATCTTTGAGAGCAAAGATATTACCGAGCTGGTGAACTAGATGATTAGTAGCAGTCGAGGAAGAGCTAACCACAATAATGTCATCCACATAGACAAGAGTAGATAGGTAGTAGTATCTGGTTGTCGTAAAACGAACAATGATGTATCAGCAGTAGAGGCCGTAAAACCCAGAGTAGCAAGAACAGAACTCAAGCGAGCATGCCAGGCACGGGGCGCTTGCTTCAACCCATAGAGGGCTTTATCAAGACAACAAAGATGACTGGTATATGTAGGATCCTCGAAACCAGGCGGTTGACACATGAAAACTTCCTCCTCGAGAACGCCATGTAAGAAGGCATTCTGTATGTTAAGCTGACGAAGATGCCACCCCTGAGAGAGAGCCATAGATAACAATATACGGATGGTGACAGGTTTAACAACAGGAGAGAATGTATCCTCATAGTCCAATCCATACCGTTGTTTGAATCCTTTGGCCACTAGACGTGCCTTGTATCTCTCAAAAGAACTATCAGCCTTTTTCTTGATTTTGAATCCCCATTTGCAATCAATAATATTCACCCCAGACTTGAGAGGAACAAGCTGCCATGTATGGTTGTTCTGAAGGGCTGTAAACTCGGTCTCGGTCTCCATGGCAGCACGCCAATGAGGAGAGGAAAGAGCTGCTCGATAATCACTTGGTTCGGTATGGAGGAACTGAGGATCAGTGGTACGTGTAGCATTCCATGCGACGATGCCATCAGTACGTTTCAGAGGTTGAACAACGCCTCGCTGTAGTCGAGTAACTGCATCAGGTCGAGGAGGAGGCGCGGCTGACATGGGCGACAGAGACATATCCGTTGCCGCTGAGCGGGCAGATGATACGGAGCAGCCCGGAGAAGCAGGCCCGGATGAGGCAGGCGTGTGGTAGCTGTCCACCGCACCAGGCGACAGCTGTGGCGAGCGCGGCGAAGATGGGGCTGGGCGTGCGACGACGAATTCGAGCGCGCGGTAGGCGGGCTGCTTTCCGCCGCACCAGGCGACGTGCTGCTTGCGGCGCTGCTAGGCAACGCGGTACAACCCGACGCAGACGGGCTGGAGGCAGCGTCCCCGGCTGCATGGGAGACAAGCGATCCATGCACGTTGATCCTCGCATGATCGACGTTACGAGTGGGCGACTCGTCGAGAAGCTCAAGGCGAGCAGCACGGCCATATCTTGCGCCATGGTTAGCTAACAATGTAGGGCAATGTACAGCATCAATAAATTGGTCAGAATGCAATGGAGTAAGAGATGATGTGGGTGGTGTGGAAGGAGATGCAAGTTGAGAGAAGGGAAAAACCGTCTCATCAAACACAACATCACGAGAAATATAAACTCTATTGGCAGGAATGCGTAAGAATTTGTACCCTTTATGAATGGAAGTGTATCCAAGGAAAACACATTGATTAGAGCGAAACTCAAGTTTACGATTATTGTATGGACGGAGGCGTGGCCAACAAGCACACCCAAAAACCTTTAAAAGGTGTAGTCGGGTGTTTCACCTAGTAGACGTTCAAGAGGAGTTTGCATATGAATGACACGTGTAGGTAAACGATTAATGAGAAAACATGTCGTGGAGAATGCATCACTCCAATAACGATAGGGAGCCGAGGCATGAGCTAATAGAGTTAATCCTGTGTCTACTATATGGTGATGTTTCCGTTCAGCAGTGTCATTTTGTTGACTGGTATGTGGACACGAAACACGATGAGAGATAGCAATATCTCAGAAAAATTTGTTCAACTTAAGATACTCACCACCCCAGTCACTCTGAACATGGATAATTTTACGACCTAAGAGGCGTTCGACATGTTGTTGGAATTGTAAGAAATTTTGGAATACACCAGATTTATGTTTAAGCAAATAAAGCCAGGTAAATCGATTGTACGCATCAATAAAGCTAACATAAAACTGCTGTCCACTAACTGATGTTTGGGCATGACCCCAAACATCATAATATATAATCTCAAGGGGTGCGGTAACAATACGACTCGAGAGAGGAAAAGGTAACTGATGGCTCTTGCCTTGCTGACAGGCATCACAAAATGTAGCATTATTAACTGACAATGATGGAAGCTCATGACAATGTAACACATGTTGAACTATAGGAGTGGTTGGATGACCTAGACGTGAGTGTCACTGATCTCGTGACACCCGTATACTGCTGAAAACTTGTTTCACGGACTCAAAGTTGAGATTATAAAGACCTCCACGAAGCCCTCCTCTAAGCAGGACCTCCCTCGTAGCCCGATCCTTAACAAGAAAATAACACGGGTGAAACTCAAAGAAGACATTATTGTCATAAGAAAATTGTTTGACGGAGAGTAGATTACGTGTCACGGAGGGAACATGTAGAATATTTTTGAGGTGTAGTGAAGTGGATGATTTGGAAATTGTAGACTGACCAATATGTGTAATGCGCATACCTGAGCCATTGGCAGTTTGGACATGTTCCTTGCCATGGTACTGATCCCTCATAGTAAGCTTGTTGAGATCATTGGTGAGGTGATCCGTGGCACCGGTGTCTAGATACCAGCTTGGATCAATCGGGTAGGAGGTTGTAGTCCCGGTATTGGTGGCGGTGTAGGCGGCGCCGGTTTTCGGTGGCTTGAAGGCCGCAATCTGGCGCGCTATATTGCGGCCGTCGTTGCCAGCTCCAAGAAACATGCACTCGAACCGCTTGAAGCAGCACGCGGCGAGGTGCCCGACCTTGGTACACACCTGGCAAACGTGGCAATTGCCACTACCGGTTGTGGAGTAGGGCGCTGGTGGCGGTGTGTGGAACGACGCGGGTGACGGCGCAGATGCGCGGCCAAGGGACGAACCCATGCGCCCACCTCCAGCGGGTTGTTGATTCTCGCGGCCACCTCCAGACGCCAAACGTGACGAGTAGTTCGCGAGGTGGGCATCGGTGCGGAGCTCAGTGCGCCGGTTCTCGGCACGCTGCTCCGTGTTCAGCGGACTGCGCGCAGACGTCACGGACTGGCATGGGATCTGTGAGTGGTCGCGCGCCAACACGATCCGCGAGAGCATCGTAGTCGCTGTCGGCCCGTGAGGAGGTAGAAGTTGAACTCTTTTAGGCGAAGCGGCTGACCGACGGAGGCCATAGTATCGGCGAGAGCCTTGACCTCGTTGAAGTAGACAGTGACCATCTTGTCCAATTTCTTGCACCTCGAGAGAGCGGTCCGAAGTTGCATGACGCACGATGTCGAGGGCGTGGCGTAGCTGGCCTCCAGCGTTGTCCATGCCTCCTGTGATGTAGCATCAAGCATCACCATCCCGATCACGCCATCATCGAGAGAGGAGACGATGGCGGATAGGATCGCCTGATCCTGCTGATGCCAGGCGCCATACTCCGGGTTGGGGATGGTGGCCGGATCTGTACCCGTCGGGTTCTTGATCTCCGCGCTTGGACATGGAATGGTCCCATCAACGAATCCGTAGATGAGATTGCTCCTGAGAAGAGGGACAACTTGAGTGCGCCAGTGGAGATAGTTTTCGGCGTTGAGGCGGATGGTGATGGAGCTGTTGATCACGATGGGTGTGGTAGGGATCCGAGAGGCCATGGTGACACGTCCCGCGCTCGAGTCGCCAAAGAGAGCAGATGACACGCGGATGGTGACCGACATGGAGATGGTAGGGTAGGGTACAATGTAGGGCTGCGACCGGAGTAGAGGAAAGTGGCGGCGGCGCTAGTGGCAGGCGACGGCGGCCGTATTAGGATAGGCGGAAGCGAAGCCAATGCGTGGCTCCGATACCATGAAAACGTATATGATTGGTAGGGTTTTGCACATCACCAATAGGGCCGGCCTCTTCTCATATATATATATATATATATATATATATATGTTAATTTACCTATATATATATATATATATGTATTTTTGGGTATACAGTACAATTACAGGGGTACGAATAATATACGGTATGTACAGACTATTACGTTTGTCAGTATGTACTGGCTGGTTGCAGTTTTGACTTTTGAGTGGGTGTTGATGCTGGTGTCCTGCTGCTACCGCTGCTCTTCAAAGCCTGTGTCCAAGCTTCAGGATTAAGTCGAGTAGACAGAAAGGTCGCCCCTCCGGCCCACCCCCGCATCGCCTCCGCCGGAGGGAGCGCCAGCAAGCCGCGCCCGCCCTAGGAAGGTGACGGCGGGGTGGTTCCTCTCGCGGAGCTCCTCTCTAGCACGGGAGGTGTGGCCGCTAGTTCTGGCCAGCGCGGCGAAGCTCCGGAGCTCGGTCGGCGCGCGGTGCTCCTAGGTTGGATGGAGGCGCGGCAGGGAGCCGGAGTTGGGACGGGCTCGTGCCTGTGGACGACGCATCGGATGGGCTCGATCGGAGCCAGTGGAGGTGGGGTGTCGCTGCATGTTCGAGTGGGCCGTGGCGTGCTGGTGGAGAGGGAGTGCGCTGATCCCCTTTCCTCGGAGTCCCTCGCGTCGTCTCCCCGCGTGAGGCGACCGGGGCGTCGCCTCCACCTCACCTCCGCAGATCCCCTTCTCCTCTGGTCCCATGAGCCGCCCCCATCTCCTCGTGTGCGGGTTGACCGACGGGGCTCCGCGTGTGCGTGGTTGGAGGTGGGGAAGGGCGAGGCCAATTGGCAGCGAAGACGAGCTGGAGCAGAGTCTGGCCGCTGGCGGCTCGTAGGCCTAGATCTGGGTCCCTTAGGCCCGATCTGGGTTAGGGAGGGCCAGTCTGGGCTCAGAGGGATCGTTTCCGGTTGGTTTGAGAACCTTCTCGTGCTGGGCGATTGGGAAGTCGACACTACGTCTACGGCAGCGCGGTGGCATGAGTTTCACGGGCCCGTTGTCCTGGTATACTCCAGCTTCTGCGTCCGGCCTGCTACCGCCAATGGCGGTGGAGGTTGTTCCATAACACGTAGCGACGTTTCTTCTGCCACGTATGTACGAAGGTGGTTCTTGGTCCGGCCGACCTCACCGTGTCGGCCATGGTAAGACGACAATGGTGGCCTCAAGACTGTGCTCGCGTATGTTCATGGACGGTGAGCTTGGTGGAGCCGACGGTGTGTCCGGGGTGGTGGTGTGTTGGGGGTCCGGAGAAATCTCGTCGGTTATGCCAGCACCAGCGCGGTGACGCCTATGGGCGCCGCTGAAAGTGCACTATGGTCAACTAGAGGGGGGTGAATAGGTTGACTACCAATTTTTCTTCTTTTCCTCTTAATTAGGGCTAAGAAAGATAAGATAAGATTCTCTAGATGTGCAACTAGGTGAGCAACCTAAGTAATACAAGATCAGATACGCAACAGAAGTAAAACGAAAGGCAACAAGATAAACCACAAGTGTAAACAAGGAGAAAAGAATATGTTTCCCATAGTTCCTTCTCAAGAGAAGTACGTCTATGTTGGAGAGGTAGGGAGCCACCTAGGCGCTCCTCAATAGCACGGTTGTTCACACCTTGTTCTCCTTGAGCTTCTCCGGCGAGGGAGATTCTCGTTTCCACTATGAGGTCGACTTGAAGGCGTTGACCAAACCTTTACACGAGGTTGAGGACACTCCACAAGATGGATGGAGGCTCTCAACGAATCTGAAGCTTCTTGCAACAAGGTGGAAGCTACAAGCACAAGATCTACTCAGGTGTCTAAGCCTCAAGTAGGATTCTAGATCTACTAAGATGTGGTGGATGGATTTTAAATTCCTTTGGCGGTATCACAGATCTAGGTCTCCTCTAGCTCTCCACAAAGTTTCGGAGTGTTTGGTTGGTTGGAGAGGGAGATCTAGGAGGTTGAAGCTTTCATTAATGGCTAGGAGAGAGAATGGGAAAATCTTGGCATTTATGAGGTAGGGGAAGGGCTTTAAATACCCCTTCCCCAATGTGGTCGTTGAGCAGTCCACGCAGCACCGGAGGCTCCGGTGGTCTTCATTTGCGCGCATGCGCGCAGCTCGTTTGCTCCATTCTGGATTCTTCATGACGGAGGATCCGGTGGCTTTGGCGGAGGTTCCGCCCACCGGAGGCTCCGCTGCAGCCTTCGCTCTTATGCACCCAAAGGTGGTTTTAGCGGAGGCCACACCGGAGGCGCCACCGGCGGCTAGACCCACAGTGGGGCAGTGGAGCCAGCGGAGGCTCTGGTGGTTTCACCGGAGGCTCCACCCACCGGATGTTCACCGGAGGCTCCGCTGGAGCCTCCGCTCTTATGCACCCGAAGGCGTTTTTAGCGGAGGTTCCATCGGATCCACCACCGGAGGCTAGCGCCTGGAAGAGCCGGGAAATGCATGGGGCGGAGGTTCCGGTGGTTTCACCGGAGCCTCCGCTGCTTCCAAAAATGTCACTCCAGCTTTATTTCTTTGAGCTCCTTCCATTCGAAACATTTTTGTAACCCAATGAAATTGTATACTTGATGAACCTGGGCATTTTCATATATATCAAATATGACCTGCAAGTACTCTCAAATAGACATTAGTCCTATAGTTATGTTGTCATCAATTATCAAAACGGAAGATGATCTTTCAGCCGCCATCCTTCTTGAAGGGCGTCGGGGTATGCCCATACCCAATCCCCTCTCCGTACCGGGAGAAATCCTAGGATAGGTCCGGGCAGCAGCGTCGTCGTTGTCGCAGTCCTTCTTGAAGGCGTTGCTTGGTACACGACATATCAGAAGCATAGGAGTGTGGTGGAACTTCTCCGGTGGGCGCAACAGTTGCGAGGCAGCTTCTCTTTCGTCAAGCCGGTGCCGTTGGCGTTCTTTTCTCTTTCATTTCTCTTGTTTTTCGTTTGGGCTTGTTTGTGTTGTCTGCCCTAGCAATGGTCTCATGGATGTTTGGTGTGGTTGCTATATTAATATAGCGGGACGTAAGCCTATTTCGGCAAAAAGAACAAATGTGCAAGGATTTTTTTCCTTTTGAGAGTCACGATTTTGTGATAGTTTGATAGACCACAGTAGAACGTATCTTCTAGCAAAACTCTACAAATATGTAGATAACATGTGTATGTATACGTAGGATTTTTCTTTAGAACTTTTTAATTTTAAATTACCATTTTCAAATTTAAAAAGAAACCAAGAGCAATTGATCTTGGGAGCCAAAACAATCGTTCTATTCTGCTTTTTTTGCACGACCTTTTTGCGGGTAAGTATTCTGTCTGGTTATACAAACAACTATAACAAAACGTTTTTCAGAGCCACAATTTTGATACAGAGATACATCGGTTGTTTGTTAGGGTCGACAAAAAAAGAATCCGGTGTACCATAAATATGGGGCCCATAAAACTCTTCTCATTTTTTTTCAATAAATTGGGGGGAGGGGGGAGCGGAAACTCCTCCGCACCGACCTCCTACCGCACACTACTCTACCGCGATGGACGTTGTTGACCCCCTCGTCACTCCTTCGCCTCCTTTGCACAACAGGATGCCACCCCCGGAACCGACTACGCCGCCACATTGTCAACAACGAAGAAACATGTTTCCATCATGCATTGTGCCACACCTAACTTCCTCCTTGTCATAGGGTACCTGTCCACGACCCCTCCCCCTTCCGGGTGGCCTCCCAACTCCTCTCCTTACGCACGTGACAACCACGACAAGAGTAAGGCGACACAGAAGAAGAAGAAGGAATCGTGATCCAGGATGGTTTAGTAAATACATGAATATATCTCTATTAGTTAGCGATATAATATCTGAAAGGGGTGCCCCATGAATCCGTCCCAAATGATGTGTATGATCATCAAGGGGTTGAGTTCATGAGTGAATGCCACAACTTATGATTATAATTAGTAGCTAGGTTCTATTTTCTTAACAAATATTGCTTTAATTTGGCTCATGAACCCTCCATTTTTCGCTTGACTAATTGTGTGGATGCTATAAATATTACTTCCTCCGTTTCCTGATATAAGATGTTGTAGGTGTTCCACATGTTGTCTAAATTCAGACAAAAATGAGTGAACATATACATTAAAATGTGTAGATACATGTCTATATATTAAAATGTGGAAAATATCTAAAACATCTTATATTGTTGGCCGGAGGGAGTAGTTGATATAATTAAGATTAGCTATGACAGCCTTCCTTAGAAAGGAATAAAAGACACGTGATGCACTCCAGGTTTCTTTTATAGACAATAAAATATGTTAAGATATTTGTAAACATATATGCTTTTGACATATTTATCAAGATATTTAAGGCTACCAAAATAACCGGAACCCACATAAACACACTATAATCCATCTAAGTTTCACGGAGTAATCCATGGATGGATAGGGATATAAACTTATATTTTCTTATATCTAGGCAGATTTAAGAAAATGGCAGGCATAACTATAGAAAAATGTAAAAGATTAAATTTAGGAAAATAAATATAACAATAAATGTTGTTGAAAAATATGATCAATTTAATGTATTTTATATGCACCAGAGCCATGTAATCACTGGATTGTTACAAAGTTAATTTTAAGATTGTCAACAATTTATATGAAAAGTAAAAAAAATTAGTACAAATAAGTGTCACTCTTTGTTTTTAGCAGACGTATGTACGAATAGGTATGTGAAAGTGCATGGTGCCCCCATATGTGGTTTTGGTAATTAATGACAATCCTTATGGACTAATGTTTGCATTGAGTTATCCTTATAGATCTTGTCCATAGGAAATAATGGAGTCCATGTGTTGAACTCTATTAGCTTCCTTGATGGTCATTGTTATATTCATGGATTTATATGAAGAATGGTCATGTTTTGAGTTGAGCTTATTGCTAGTGTGTCTTGAAGAAAAGTATTATGTGATCTTTCATTATCATATTCAAGACATCATCATTTGTAGTGAGAAGCAAAGATACAAGGTTGATCAAGCAAGGATTGCATTGCTTGGGCATATGAATACATTCATCAGGTCAAGGCTTCTGGAACCGAGGCAGTTATTATCAAGATGGATTTCAGTAAAGCATTTGATGTTATTGAACATGATGCCATCTTAAGAATACTCATGGCCAATGGATTTGATGACAGATGGATGGGTTGGATTCGGTCTATCTTCAGTACTGGTACTTCTGCGGTTTTGCTTAATGGAGTCCCTGGCAAGAAATTCGCCTGTAAGAGAGGGGTTCGTCAAGGCGATCCTCTCTCACCCATTCTTTTTGTGGAAGGTGCTGATCTTCTTCAGTCCATGGTCAATATATTGATGCATGAGGGGGAGCTTACTGCACCACTTCCTATTCCAGAGGCTTCTTTTCCTATTGTGCAATACACTGATGATACTTTACTGATCACGCAGGCTTGTTCCAGACAACTATCTATACTTAAGGAGCTTCTTACTGTATTTGAAAAGGCCACGGGTCTGTCAGTTAACTACTCCAAATCTTGCAGCATGCCCCTAAACATCACTCAAGAACAACTGTCGGCACTGGCCAATGTCTTTGGATGTTCTACTGGTGTTATGCCATTCACTTACTTGGGCCTACCCCTTGGTACCATCAGACCCACCATTGCTGATCTTGCCCCCCTTGCTGATCGTATGGAGAGAAGATTGAATGCTTGCTCCAGATATCTGGATTATGGTGGGCGTTTGGTACTGATTCAATCAGTCATATCATCACTTCCAACACATTTTTTAGGCTCCATTAAGCTGCCTAAAACTATTATTCGCTCATTTGATCGTATACGACGTCACTGTCTATGGGCCAAGAGGGAGGATCTGCTACACCTCAGTCTTTAGCTGCCTGGGAGATGGTCTGTAAGCCCAAAAAACATGGGGGTCTTGGTATCATGAATCTTGAGCTCCAAAATAATGCACTCCTGATCAAATACTTACACAAGTTCTATAATCATTATGATACACCTTGGGTCAGACTTGTTTGGAATCTATATGATCACTCTCCACCACATGCTCAAGATGTTAAGGGTTCTTTCTGGTGGAGGGATATACTCAAGCTTATACCTTTATATCGCAGTATTGCTCGTTTCAATATTGGAAATGGATGTAATACTCTCTTCTGGAAGGATTTTTGGCAGGGCAATACTTTACTATGTGTTCGTTGGCCTCGACTATACTCATTTGTACTTAATGAGGATTCCTCCGTGGCACAGATATGCAATTCACATAATTTACAAGATTCATTTGCTCTGCCATTATCTGTGCAAGCATATGAGGAATATCAGGACTTATCACAGATTATCAAACAAATTGATCTGGACCATTCTAGTCAAGATCAGGTTCAATATTGCTGGGGCAATGGACATTACAGCTCTGCACGATTTTATAAATTCCTCTTTAATAATATCCATTGTCATCACCTTATCAAGGATATTTGGGCTACCCGATGCCTCCCTAAACTGAAGGTGTTCCCGTGGCTCCTTTTCAATGATCGACTGAACACCAGAGATCTATGAAGCCGCAGACACTGGCATCTACCTGAGGGGTATTCCTGTGTTTTATGTGACAGCAACACATATGAATCTACTAGTCATCTGTTCTTTGAATGTAGCTTTGCCAGGGATTGTTGGATTGCTCTAGGCATTCATTGGGATCTCACCAAGACCATTATGGATAGGATTACTTTGGCTAGGTTGCACTTTAGCGGGCCCTGTTTTCTGGAGATTTTTGCTTGTGCTACATGGAATATATGGAAGACTAGGAATGATCTGATCTTCCAATCCAAGGAGGCTTCATACTTGAGTTGGCATATTAGGTTTTCTTCTGATATCCTGTTGCACCAGTATAGAGTGAAAGCCTCTCTTAGGGAACCCCTCATTACTTGGGTTAGAAACCTTGTCACATGATGTATTGTAGCCTTTATTTTTTACCTCCTTGAACTACCTTATGTAACACATTTGTAACTTTGGTGGCATTCTGTTTGCCCCACATAATTTTGAAAATCTAACCGTAGGGATTTTTCCCTACGGTACAATCTTCAAAAAAAATCAACACACAAAGCTACAAGATATACCAAGTGGGATTTTGTATCTCATGGTATGGTAAGCAATTGTTAATATAGCTTTGTGATCTAACCCATATATGTGTGTGTGGCATCTCTATGTGTGGTTAGGTATCTTTCCATGGGCATGAACAAAAAGTAAGATTTCATATAGCCTATGGTCTATGTCGTCGTCAAGCGGTGTTCGTCATCTTGCTTGACGTGGAATCTCAAGTGAAGCATATAGAAGATATCCTATGCTTGATACTTGCCACCCTTTTGGAGATTGTGTCCTTGTGAAGATTTGCCGAGAAGTGTCTCTCCCATAATGTTGTATGGGGGAGCTAGTCTCTCCCATAATGGTGTATGGGGGATCAACTTGCAAGTCTTCATCAAGCGGAGCTTGTGCTAGCAAGCGCAATCAAGAAAGAAGATCGAACTTGAGAGAGTCAAGATCGTTATCATCTAGCTCAAGTGGAATGCTCAAGGCAAAGGTATAATCTTGATAGTTTTTCTATTTTACCGGTCTCGTGTCTTTGGGAGACCGGGTTATAGGATAGATAGTCGTACTATCAAGAGGGGCTCTCAATTGAGTAACTTGATCGGATCGTTATGGAGAGCTCAAACCTTTGCATACTTTGCATATCATCTTTCTTGGTTCTTATTTGGCTTTTGTCTCCTTTGGGTTTTAGTGCTTGTCGTTATCTTCATGACAAGTCTTGGTTTCTCGAAAACGGATTTCGTAAGAAAAACTTGTTGCGTTTTCGGTGGTGAAAATATTCCGTTCGTCTTTGAGAATGTTCCCACACCTTCCATGTGTGGTAACTTCTCCATACTTTGAGGTATCAATATTTTCATTGCAATTGGATTTATCTCGTTCGGAGTTCATATGCAAAAGTTATAGCGTTTCTCGTATCGGTTTTCAGTCTCACTGTTGGATTCCGGAATTTTCCGGATGATTTTGGGATCCGCAATATTCCGGGCCATTCCGGCCTCAACGAGATTTTCTCTGTTACAATCCGGATTATTCCGGGATCCGGATTCAGTCCGGATGATTCCGACTGCAACGGGATTTTCTCTGTTGCAATCCGGATTATTCCGGATGATTCCGACCTCAACGGGAAATTTCTCTGTTACAATCCGGATTATTCCGGATGATTCCGGGATCCGGATTCAGTCCGGATGATTCCGACTGCAACGGGATTTTCTCTGTTGCAACCCGGATGATTCCGACCACAACGGGAATTTCTCTCACTACTAGAGATTTGCTTATAGAAACATAACCTACCACAGGCGAACACACAATTTGATGTGCCTGGGCTAATTAGCGCAGGCGAACGAGTGCACGGTGCGTCTGGGGTAAGTCTGTTGGTAGGGTTCCCGGAGTTTACGACGACTGGGACCAATGCCGGAGACAGGTGCACGGTTTCAGCGGTAACGACTACAAGGGGTACAAGACCATGGTGGAGGTGGAAGCTCGATACGCCACTTACCTAGCGAGAGAGAAGACGGAGAAGACGAGGGCCCGGATGACCACCTTCGCCATCGCCGTGCTTGTACTCCTTGTACTCCTAGTGTTGATGCTACTTGTTGTTTTGTTTGTCTAGCTAAACTATCGATTTGTTTGAACTATCTCGCTTCGAGACTTATCGATTTGTTTGAACTATCTCGCTTCGAGACTATTGTTCGAGACTATGTGATATTTGTTGAACTATGTGTTGATGATCGTGACTATTTGTTCGAGACTATGTGTTGATGATCGAGAATATTTCTGTTCGAGACTATGAATATTAATTCTGTCATTTTGCTGTCATTTTCATACTTATTTCTGTCAATTTCCTGTAATTATGTTATTTTCGTTTCTTTTATTTTTTGACACAGCAAAACCATACCCCAGGCGAACAACATATTGTACCCCAGGCACATCTGTACCCCAGGCAAATAATGCTTGTTCGCCACAGGTAAAAGGCTTACCCCAGGCGCACAAGGACAATTCGCCTGGGGTATGTCAAGTTACCACAGGCGCATTTTGCAGTTCGCCTGGGGTAAGCCATTACCACTGGCGATGTGGTCCCAGGCGAACTGAAATGCGCCTGTGGTAGGCCTTTTTGGTTCGCCTGGGGTAAGCTTTCCTCTAGTAGTGTCTGTTGCCATCTGGATTGCTCTGGAATATTCCGGGGTCCGGAATATTCCGGGCCATTCTGGCCTGGTCGGAAAAAGCAGAAAAATGACTAGTTTTGTGGGGACCTATTTAAGGGGGTCTTCTTCCCCATTGGTCCCCAAGTCTTCCAAGCACGAAATATCCTCTCTCCCCCACCATTATTGACCTTGGAAAGCTTGCCCCTCTCCCAATCCCTCCTATGATTCTTGCATATCTTTGAGGGAGAAGGTAGAGGAGATCTAGATCTACATTTCCACCAATCCATCTTCCTTCTTAGTGAGGGAAACTTAGTAGATCTTGATCTTGGAGTTCTTGGTGTTTCTCCTCCATTTGTTCTTCCTCTCTTATTCCCCCATAAGCATTTGTTGCTTTGTTGGAATTTGAGAGTGGAGGATTTGAGCACCTGTGCTCTTGCCATTTGCATCGGTTTGCTCTCTCCACGAGGATTCGTGGAAGTGAAAGATTGTGAGCTTGTTACTCTTGGGTCTTTGACCCTAAACGACTTGTGGTGTTCTTGGGAGTCTCCAATTGAGTTGTGGATGTGTGCCCCAAGGTGTTTGTAAAGGACTCGATCCCCGCCTAAAAGGGGTTCAATAGTGAGAGGTGAGGCCTTCGTGGCGGAAGTTCATCGGAGAATAGGGTGAGGCCTTAGTGGCGTTGAGTAGGCCTTCGTGGTGAGCTCACACCCCTCCAATGAGACGTACTCCCCTTGTGGGAGGAACTCGGGAATACATCATCGTCTCCGTGCGCCTCGGCTATTTCTATACCCGGGCTTTTTACTTATGTAGCGCTTGAAGTTATATATCTTGCTATCACCTTGTTACTTGTCTTGCTTAGCATAAGTTGTTAGTGCATCTAGTTGACCCGAGAATATTTAGGTTGTATGCTTGTTAATTTAAACACCTAATTTATTTACGCATTTAGCAAGCTTTAACCGGAAAAGTTTTAATCGCCTATTCACCCCTCCCCCCTCTAGGCGACGTCGTTGTCCGTTCAATATGGCCGCCGTAGATGTTGTGTGACCGAAGATAAAATAAATAGTGATAAACTTTATATGAAAACAAAACTTGTTCAGGTTTCGAAAAACATATTTCAATAGTCCGATTAACCAATAATTAAAAGTTTGTAATTTTTTTGTATCGTTACATGTGTCAAACTTATTAATTTACTGTATTGGCTTTGTTTGAGTCTCCATAGTCGACTTTTTAATTTAAATGCATATAATTTCCATCTTTAAAATAATAAATCACTCAATAATTTTCATCGCAAAATAATAATAGTAAATTCAATAGTTTGTGTCATCTATCATCAATTTGGTTAGATCCACACAAACTTTTGATCCAAAGAAAATTATTTTCCGACACCCTAGATACATTTTCCACAAGCTAGCAGATTTACTTTTCTACTAAACTCCATAGCCATAGTAAGAGACCATTTTTCTCTCCACTCACCTAAGAAAATTTGGCTATCAACCAAACATGCCCCAAATTTCCATGCGGCCACTCATGTCATTTCTTCTAGAGCATATTATGAAACCTAGCTAGTAGCTAGCCACCCTAATTCTTTAAATCTCAAGAACTGCACCATTTCGGGATTTGGATGAGCAGACATTTGAAACCCATGTACACATATACCCATTTCCCAAAGTTTGCATAAACTTAACCCCCTCCATTTGTGAAAAGAAGTCCTATATGTTTTTTAGAAAGTCAATAAATGTTAACTTTGACCAAATGCTTAGAAAAACTACCAGCAACTATAATACTATATAGATATCAGATATAAATATAATTTAGGATGTACCTATTGATTTTTTTTCTATTATTGATATTGCTCAAGCTTTACACTTTTTGACTTAAGAAAACTTACTCGCCTTCTTTTTGGGAACATATGTAGTAGAAAATGAATGTGCTACATTATATAATATTAAAATATAAATTGTAGTGTTAACATTTTCATATAAATTAGAAAATTCTTAATATTATTTTAAAATATTTACATATATAAGTTTTAACTTAGTATATATGTGTGTTTTTAGAATTTTACAAAATTTACAAATACATTGTCTTCTTCTAAGATTTAGAAAGTGGGTTCACTGGAATACAAAGTTATTCTCTTTTAGCATTTTGATCACAAAAAAGGATCAACCTAGATATTTAGACTACTCCCTCCGCTTTTAAATATAAGTCCACTTCAAATTTGTAGGAGCAAATTTGACCAACAAAGTTTGAGTTATATGGCATAGTGTATATTATTGGATTGACTTGCAAGAACTTTTCGGTGACATATTTTCTATGAAATATAACTCATATTTTGTTGATCAAAATTAAAGTCAAAGTTTGACACAAAACCGAGATGGGCTTGTATTCCAAAACGGAGAGAGTATTTAGAATATCATTAGTTTCTCACATTTTCCCCTTTGACAAAGCACTTAACTACCTTCTTCCCCTAGCATAACTACTGACGTCATTAATGGATGGACCCTATCTTATTACCATTGTCTTTGCATTTATGTTTCCATCTCGATGCCTACCATCTCATGTTATCGGCTACCATAAGCAAGTTATGTTGCTTATTTGTTATCTTTGTGGCATCGATCCTTTTCATGAACCATCCATTCAACTCATCCTCAACTCGATGTTCGAACCTATGAAAAAAAGTAAATGTAAATATTATATAAATATTTTAAATTTTATTTCAGGAGGCATAAACATATAAGTTTTCTACTCTATGAGCCACAAAAAGAGTATTTTTATGTTACAGAGTAAATTTTTACCTCTTACCTCATAGTTGCAGTCTTGTGATAGACTATACTTCATTTAGATTTTTTCTTATTTTACCTTTTAGTTATGACGATGATATTTTTTTTCGATTATATTATTTTTTAAATTGAAAAGCCGTATCCAATTGTTAGGATGACATTAAAAGTGACGATGCATTCGCTAAGGACGTATTTAATTATGTAAAAATTCCTCAAATTTAATAAAGTTTAGTCAAATTCCTTGAAATTGTATCAGTTCTACCGCATCGGTTATACCTAAAGGATACATACGTGAATTGTCCATTGAATCAACTGGTTATATCCTAAAGGATACATATGTCAGTAGTCCACTGAATCAACTCCTATGTCGTCCTCAGAGGTGGGTCCATTTTTTGAGAAAAATAATACTCCTTCCGGTCGAAAATAATTGTTGCAATTTAAGTTAAGTTCAAAATTGCGACACTTATTTTGGATCAGAGATAGTACTTATAAAACAGCACAAGGTCACAATCAAAGGAGTAAAATACAACCATATTTTTTTAACGAGGTACAAGTTTTTTTTTTTTTGACAATCAATACCATATATATTTATCGTAACAAATTGTACATGGTAGAGATACATAAACTGATTACGACGATTACAAAATAAAGTCTAGAAGCGACAAGCGAATCTTCGAGATCTTCATACTCTTTCTTCTTCCGGAACAGGATCTTGTACTTTTCTGAAGGCAGCCGTAGAACAATGACATAGATAGCTAACCATAAACTTGTAAATACCACCGAAGGTTCTCTCATAATTTTTTGAGCCGCAATGCCAAAGCTACGAGCACGCAAGTAGCCAATAAAGTAGTCAACCAACATCGGCAAGTGTACCAGCACCAGTATTGCAGGGAAAAACAACCGAACAGCCTGATCAACGTCGTTGGGAGCTGAGAGCAAATCACCATTGTCGAAGACATAGCAGCCGGGACAACTATTGCGAGGACAATCCTCTCCGCGGCAACCAAGAGAAAAGATCCAAAACTGATCTAGCGAAGCAAGATCTGAAGGACCGTACGTAGACAAATTTAATCTTCCAACACCATCATAGACGCCAAGATGAAGATCTCGTTGTCGAACGAGGGGCCGGAGATCACTTATTGTAGACGATGCCATCTCCATTGACCCGGATGCTAAAACGAAGAAAGCTACAAAAACCCTAAATTATTGAAATTACTAGTTTAACGAAAAACTCCACCCATACATCGGGTTCCCCACCCCTCCTGACGCCGGCGAGGCCGGCCGGAGGAGGGGGAACCGTTTTGTGGAGGAGGCGGAGGTGGAGGCTGCGGCTCCCTTTTCCTGGCGGTTAGACCGATAAAAAAAGGGTTTGGAACGGGTCACAACGAGGTACAAGTTGTTACAATTACGTAGGGATTAAAAAGTGGAATGGCCTCCTAATCCCTTTGGTTTCGAGGCCTCCGATTAGCTATGCTATGGAAAACACTGCCCGTTCGTATTGCCACGTGGCATCAATCCGGCCGTTCGCGCCCGCGTGCCACCTCATCTCTCTCGTCCTCGCATCCTCCTCTCCTCGCCTCTCCCCGCGATCCCCACTCCCTCTCCTCAGATCCCATTCCGTCGAAGAGAAGAAAAAAAACACTTCACCGTCTCCTCCCCGGCGACCCCCTCGCGCCGCCGCCACCACCGCCGCGCCAGCCGGCGGACCTCCTCTACTCTCCTCCCCGCCCAGCGCGGTCCATCGATTTCAGCTCCCCGCATTGCTGCTAGGGTTGGGCTCGACTGTCCGGCCGATCGCTCCGCTTGCACGGCCCGCGTCCGCGACCGTCGGACCCCGCCCGGCGACCTGCTGAACCGGCGTGCTCACCCCGGCTTTCCTGCTCCCTGCCGCCGCCGCCGCCGCACCAGACACGCTCCGAGGTATGTGCCCCTAGAAGTCTAGAACGATGTCCGCTCTGCTTCGCGCGTGCTTGTTCTACCCCCGGCGCTACGTCGCGCATAGACACATTCCAGAGAATTAACGATGAATGCATATTGAATAAAAAAAATGAATGCATGCAGGGACGAATCGGAAGGTAGGCAGCAAGATCCGGCGAAGGGCAACTCCCGATCGGTTGCTCTCCACCGGCGCCTCCGGCGGTTCCGGTTGACCGGTGGCCATGAGCGGCGGTGGGGGCGGCGGAGGAAGCCCCAACAACTCGGAATGGCGCTTCAACCAGACACTCCGCAACGTGCAAGGGTCAGCCCCCTCCCTCTCTCGCACAACTCCCCTACTATTTATTTGTTCGGAGTAGGTGGAGTCAATAGTCTATCATGGTACCCCTCACAAATGAAAAGGAGTATGATGATTAACAGATAGGAATATAGAGTTTGATATGCCAAATAGAAAGACGCCTTATTTCAGTCTTTTGGAGTAAAATGTTAGTTTAAACATTGTTGGCAACTGACCAGTGATGAATTTTTTCTGTCTAATTTTGTCCCATGTGGTCATAATTAGAAATACGACCTACTACTTTGCTAGCTAATGCAAAGTCTGTTTGCTTGTAACCTTACAAAAATAGCTTGTTGCTATTGTTTCCCCAACTCTTTGTTAGAATGCTCAAGGGACGGAGTTTCCCGGGGAAAGTTATGCTAACCCGAAGATCTGAACCTATTTCGCCTCCTGAATACTCCCCACGCTCTGAGAATGATCGCTATGATTTTGAACAAAATGAGGGATCGCAGGAGGTAATGTGGCATTTGTTGGTATTTTGTTCTGACATGTCAATATTGCATATTGTAACTGATGAAATTCTACTTGTTTAGGTAGAAGGGCAAGCGTCTGGAAACACAACCGACATCATTAGTGCTAAGAAATCAATTTCACCATCAACAAGTAGCATCAGTTCATTACCAGATGCCCAAGGAATAGTTTCTGGGGCTAGAGCTACAGATTCTGCAAGAATCACCAAATTCACAGCTGAACTCTCTAGGCCAGCTGTTATATTAGGTACACATATTTTGTATGTAGGACTATTCAATCAGTTGTTGAGTATGCAAGAATTTAAATTTGGTGATCAACATGGAAGTATTGTGTTAAAAAATGACCATTTGGTAAACCCTGAACTTAAGTCCCACTGTTGCATGTACAAAATCCATTTTCTCCCTATATATCCATTTTTTATCACATCATCTGAATGCAACTCAATTGGAGAAGGGCATAGACTATATCTAGAGCGACAATCTAAATCTAGATATGGCCTCTAACTTTTATGCAAGTTATGTTCCTCAATTCTGCTTCTGTTGATGCTCTCAATTAACCTTTTGTACTATAGGAAATTGGCTCAGATGCTGAGAAAAGATTAAGTTTCAGTTTCTTACTTAGTGAACTTGTGGCATTAGTTCGAAAGGTAATTAGTAAATTAATTTGTTAACTTAGTCATGGTTAAAGAGGATGCTATGTTTCTAAATTTCAGGGTTCATTCTGGTTGGGTTGTACATTAATTGTATATTTGTACAGTATTGTGATTCTTTCAAATTCTATTAGCCTGTCCAGAATTCAGTTCTCATACATTGTTCTTACTTGACTATGTAGATAAATTGCGCGAACTATCTTGGAGTGGTGTGCCACCTTATATGCGACCTAACATATGGAGGCTTCTTTTGGTAATTTGACATTTAACATGTTTAATATATAATGTACCCTCTTTCCAGTGTGGTGTTTCAGTATTGAATTTAATATCAGCTGGCTACAGGGATATGCCCCTCCCAATGCGGATAGAAGAGAAGGTGTTCTAACGAGAAAAAGACTTGAATATGTCGAATGTGTTTCTCAATACTACGATATTGCTGACACTGAACGTGGAGATGAAGAGGTTACCATGCTTCGGCAGGTGACATTTTAGGCTTTGAATTCGTCTCATCAGGTTTAACCCTGATTTTCAGTAAAATCCACTATCTTAAACTCTCATGCTGTCCTGTAGATTGCTGTTGACTGCCCAAGAACTGTCCCGGATGTTACCTTTTTCCAGGACCCTCAGATTCAGAAGTCTTTGGAGCGCATTTTATATACGTGGTGAGGAACTACACTTCGCTTGTTCGTCTGAATTCATTAACAAAATGCACCTATAATTGTTTTAGCATGCATTCTGATTAGTTCTGCTGAAAGTACCAGCTTTTATTTTCCTCCTCATAGTTTGCTGCCAGCATGTGTTATGGGGACAATGTGATTGGATGGGTGGAGTTCTGCATGAAACTAGACCTCTGATTTTGCGACAAAAAAAATTGTTATTTGTTTTTTTTTTTCACTTTTTGTTGATACATTAATGCCTTTATTTTCAGGGCCATCCGGCACCCAGCAAGTGGTTATGTCCAAGGAATAAACGACCTTCTTACACCGTTCTTGATTGTGTTCTTATCGGAGCACTTAGAAGGCAATATGGACACTTGGTCCATGGAAAAGCTTTCTTTGCAGGACGTTTCTAACATAGAAGCAGACTGCTATTGGTGTCTCTCAAAGTTTCTTGATGGCATGCAGGACCATTACACCTTTGCGCAACCAGGAATACAACGCCTTGTATTCAGGTTGAAAGAGTTGGTTCATCGGATAGATGGTAACGTTCCACTGATTAATGGCATTTCCTTTTATAATTCAGTGTACCGTAATAAAGTAAATCTAAGGAGCCATAGTACATTAGGAACATTGCAAGGAAAATAGTAACAGTATTTATTGTGAACATCGTTTTAAGAACCTTGTCCTTAAATTTTGCATGACTTTGGATCTGCTGGTAATACTTGACAGTTTTGTTAAACATTTGAAATATTTGAAATACTGATTTTGTCCACCAACATCTTGGGCCTTATATAGAACCTTTATCGAAGCACATAGAGGAACAAGGATTGGAGTTCCTTCAGTTTGCCTTCCGTTGGTTCAACTGTCTTTTGATACGGGAGGTTAGTCTAGTCAAGGTCCATTATTTATGTGCTCTGCATATTCATTTCGCTAAATATCTCACACCATTGTAGGTTCCTTTTCATCTCGTGACACGCTTGTGGGATACGTATCTTGCTGAAGGAGATTATCTACCAGATTTTCTCGTGTACATATCAGCTAGTTTTTTGTTAACGGTAAGTTAAAGTGCTCCATGCTCTATACTGATCTGCACCTGTGCATGTCATTCCTTTTAATCGTGTGCACTCCAGCTTATGACTTTTGACAGATGATCCTGCTTGTTTGGTAAATCGTTAACCATGCAACAATATCTAAGCCTGAGAGTGATGTTTGTTTTTCGCTCTTTCTTCCCCAGTGGTCAGAAAAGCTGCAGAAATTAGATTTTCAAGAGATGGTCATGTTCCTCCAGCATCTCCCGACCAGGAACTGGGCGCACCACGAGCTCGAGATGGTCCTCTCCAGGGCGTACATGTGGCACACGATGTTTAAAAGCTCGCCCAGTCATCTTGCCAGCTAGGACGGCAATGCGGCTGTGGATCATACATGGAAGCAGGCCCCTGCTTTCGTTGTACTGTAGTAGACTGATATGTTTGTTTTAAGCGCTGTATTATTAATATCGCTATCAGTTTGTATATCTTGAGGTGAAATTATTGTCTCAGTGGCAATGGATCGATGGCATTGGCTTTGGACGCCCTCATTTTATTGATTACAAATTGGCAACTACCTGCTGTAAGATGGAGAACTGGCAACTTATTTTTTTTTTGGAAGTGTGAACTGGCAACTTATTACTCCCTCCGTCCACTTTTATAAGGAACACTACATGCCATTTCAATTGTGACCTCATACATAGTAAAGTGAGTGTATCTATATACAAAATGAGTCTAGATTCACTCATTTTAAATGTAAGTGGACAAAATTGAAATGTCTTATAAAAATGGACGGAGGGAGTAGTTGATTGCAATTCACTTTCGGAACTTGTTTGATGGTCAGCACCTTTCTACTTTTCTGCCAATGCTGTATTATCTGCTTCCTGTTTGCTGTTACCTGCCAACTCCGAACTCCTGGTCTCACACCTTGTGCGTTAGAAAATCAGAATGTCCGCACTCGCGCAATAATAACCCATCATTAACTGTTATTAACTTGCTGAGTTGCTGTCGTACCAATCCCATGTTGGGTGTTAGCACTTGTCAAATCGATTTGCTGCATTCATCTTCCTTCATATCTCTAAAGTATATTGCATGTTAATATACAGGTTTTATTTGGAAATCAAGTACTTTTTAGACCATGGAAGGATGACTCAATGCCTCTGTATCTTGCAATGCTACAAGATGTACACGACCAAGATGTCTTCCTCAAATGCAAGACACTGAGGCAGAACGACATACACAAGTCAATTAACAGAATAACAGGGCACCAAGACACCAACTTTTCAGGAAATGTAAAGAAGAATAAATCATGGAAAACTAGAGAACGGCAACATTCGTGTCATCAGTCCATACATCATCACAGACATGGAACCATAGTACATCTTGTTTGCATCCACAAGTCCCTAGCTACTCAAAAAATACTTGTCACAAAATAGATGCACCAATTCCCAAACTGTTTGTCGGAAGCCCCTAGCTACTAAAAAATACTTGGTTTTCAGTCTGGATTCTCTTAGTTCCACTGGCCACGTAGTTGTCTAATCACGGACTTCATTGCACCCAGGAAAAGCAAGATTCCCTTGGTGTCGGTGTTGCCTATCCCTGCCATATAACCCTGCACATCGATTCATAATGCAGAAGGTTAGTTCAATCAGGTTGAAGGTGAAGTAGATGTATGCAGTGCTAGGTAGCAACTCGGCCATTAGTTAGATTTATGAATGTTTTTAGTTGGGTTTTGTAGTCATACCAAGGCTGTGAGATCCTGCGCGAAAAGAAGATTGTAATGCATGCGGAGCTCCCGAGCTGTCCTTGCATCATTGACAGGCTCACCTGTCGCTAGAACCTCGTCGAAACCAAGAAGAGCCTCCTCGAGGTGTATCAAGGCAAGTGCATGGTTCTCTACCATCCTCTGAATTACCCAAGGGTCAGGCCTAAATGCATCCAACAAACAAATTAGATAACTCAATGTGGCTAGACAATATAAAATTAAAAACTTGAATTTTAGATAAGAGAGGTATGGTAACAATATTCTTTCTTCCCTATACTATTTATCTACCAGCAGCACTAGTTGTGTTCACACTGTTTTACATCAGAAGTAAGTATTAGCAGCAGGAGCTGGCAAGCTCTTGGACCAAGCTCAAGCTTGCTAGGCAGGCCACGCTGTGATCCTTGTAAAAATATCTGGGCTAAAACGAGGACTAAAAGCCAAAACCATGACTGTTACCCAGGAGAGCCAAACCATTAGGGAAGCAATGAGTTGGGAAGAGGGGAGATAGGGAGAAGGAAGGACAGAAGCTGCCACGAGAATTTCGAACCGTCGTCGGAAGAGAGGAAAAGGAGTCGCGAGGGGAAGGTTAAGACCAGCTGCAGAAGGACTAGGGGAGTAGAGCAAGCAAATTACTAGGAGACCAGATCAACCGAGTTTCTTGACCTCTTACTAACTTTAGGTTTAATAAATAGATTAGGAGTAGCAAGGGAAGTTTTTTTTTTCTGAAATGTGTTAGGAGTAGTTTATCTCGGAGCATATGCTAAAAAAAATCAAGAACTGAAACCTCTGAATCAGTTGTCTTCTTATGGCACTGTACAGCATCAGATGTTATCACTTTAATCCTATCTTTCTGCAAAAGCAGTCACACGAAATGAATAGACATTACCACAGAGAGCTACCAGTTAACTTATATATTTGCTTCGTTAACTGAACAATTGCTTGCATAGCTCTCAACTGGAGAAAGATACCCGAGTTTGTACTCCTGATGGCTTAGAGCTGATCTGAGTGCTTGAGAATGAGTGTGCCTTACTTGTATGTTTGGCTGAACGAAGGGTACCAAAAAGTAGTTGGTACAAAATGGTCTGATCCATACTAGTATTTTGAGAGAAGATAGAAGGTTAGTGCAAAGTTTCTGGCCGCCAGTAGCTAACTGAACCAAGGCAGGGTATATTCAGGTTAAGGCCACTTTTAGCTTTACCAAGTCAAAACAAATGCCAATTCTTCACTCATGTGTTGTATATGGGCTTTTCCTTACTGAAAGAAATGCTAGCACATGTTGTAGTTCTTTCAAGTCAGATTCACAACTGACTTAACAATTCTATAGAAATGATAGTTTAAGAAGTCGAGCCAACACTGTAATTGGAATGTACCAGCTATTTTCAGCACACTAGTGCAACACAACTTGATCGACGACCCTGATGCGCACAAGTTAAATAGGTGGTCAGTAGACTAAATACCGAATTTTAATTCTTGTCTTGCCTGGCATCTAGGTGACCGGTTTAACCCAATTACTAATCCTGACCAAGTCAGTTTATGAGGTAGCCTTGTGGCATCTAGCAAAGTTTTCTTGTTATATTTAATTTCAGAGAAAGACATCAATCAGGTAAAGCGAGCCACTTGAAGCAAGACTAAAGTGTACGACCACACAAATAACATGCACTTCAATCACAGTAACAATGAATCCTAACGTGTACAAACCTCTTGAAGCAAGCCATGTCAATGTTAGAGGATATCTCGGGCAGCACTCCTGCGAGCTACACAAGGGAAAATGCTATTAGTGAATATACAGGAAATGATATATGTAGACTGTTGGAGCTTATGAATTATACCTCGCCAAGAATGGTCGGAGCGTAATCATACACCTTGTAGTCTGTGACTGCCGCTCTCCATGTTTCTGTATGAAGAACCGCATACTTAATCTCGGTCTGCAAAACATTGTTCACAGTCGTATTTTTCTTCGAGTTAGATCATGGTGCAGGTTCTAAAATGTGAATTTGATGTACAAGGAAATAGATAGATAGATACCATGAGCTCAGTGATACCAAGGTAGAGCTCATTCCCTCTGTTGACCATCCAATTGAACGTCCCATCCTTTGGTGTGGCGATAATGATGTCATTGTAAAGCTTGTCGCCAAGCTCCTCTCGCAGACGGGAATGACACCTGCTGATCACCCAGTGATATACGGGCATCGCAGGATCGACATGCCCGATGGCGTCAAGCATGCGCCTTGCCATCTGCCCAGACGGCACAAGACCCTGTGACACACACAATTAACCAGTTTGTTTGACACAATCTGAAAAACCATACATTGTGTGCCAAAAGAAATAAGATTTCAGGAGCCTACCAAGTGAAAAGCAACCTTCAACCTGTTCTTGAGACAGACTAAGTGCAGGACAGATTGCATTTGCCTGTGCGCATCTTGGTACCTGCATGCATAGATGCAAACAGATATGTGCTATGAATCTATGATGGCAATACCATAAAAATGTGCGTAATAAATTCACAAGAACATGTATCAGCAAATTAAAGGAACTAAATGGAATTCCTTTGCACATAAGAAGATCAAACTTCAAAGGCCAAGCCTTTGCCAGTTTGCGGGAGAACAGCTATCTACCTGTACTCGTCCGTGAGGTCCTCCTCGTCCTCTCCGTCGCCACCCAGGTCGAGCGCACGAGCAGCGACCCCGCGGAGGCCCGTCGCGCCGGAGCTGCTGACGCTGAAGGCGGGGGCGCCGTGGCGGTTCGGGAGCGCGGCGAAGGACAGGCCGAGGCCTAGCGCGTCGGCCGTGCGGCCGTGCCTCGCAGCGTCGGCGACGCCGTGGCACTGCGTGGCGAGGCGATGGACGTTGATACGTTTTTCCGCGACGGCCGTGAAGGCGGAGGCGCCGTGGCGATTCGGGGGCGCGGCGAAGGACCCGAGCGCCCCGGCCGTGCGGCCGTGCCCCGCCGCGTCGGCGACGCCGTGGCAACCCGTGCCGGGACGAAGGCCAGCACTGCGGTTGGTCGCGACGTCCGTGAAGGCGGAGGCCGCGTGAGCGACGCTGTGGCATTCCGTGCGGAGACGGCGGTTGGGCGCGACGATGGCGTGCACGACGCCGAGGCAGGGGCCGTGCGCGGCAACCCCCGGCGTGAGGTGGGTGAAGCCCGCCGCTCCCCCGTGGGATCCGCCGCGAAGGCTGTATGGAACGACGGCGAGTGCCACCACGGGGCGCACGCCTGGCGGTAGGCGAGCACCGGCCGGTGCGAGCATCACCCGCGGCGGCGTGCACCCGACGGAGTCGAAAAGCACGAGTTGACGGGGTGGGTTTGACATCCTTGATCCTACGGGCGGTGGGAAGGCGGAGGCAGGTTTTTCTTGCCGGAGTTGGGAGGAGTTGAGCCAAAGACAGGAGCTTTTGCGCTGTGGCGACTGGCGAGTACTGGCGACTCTCTGAAGGGGAGAGAAATAAAGAGCAGAATGGCGGAACGGAGCACATGCCCGTGGCCGTGGGTTTTGTGAAGAGTGAAGACGGAAGTGCCCCTGCTTTTGCAAACGCGCCTCGCCCATCTTCTTCGAACGTTTTTTTTACGTGATTTCCTAGTTTGAACGTTAACTTTTGCTCGCTGCAAACCGTTTATATTTTCGTCTCCAATGCACTTCAAGTTTTCTAATTTCTATCGTCCAGATTATTTAATCCGTCCATTCACAATTACATTGTGTTCTGGGTTTGGTCAAAATCAAAATTTATAAATTTTGACCAAATATATAGGAAAAAATGTCAACACTAATATACATTTAATATCATTAAAATACTTATAAAATATAATTTCATATTATATGCATTTGATACTACAGGTATTGATATATTTTTCGCGCATACTCTGTCAACTTTTTAAAAGTTTGACTCCGAAAGAATATAGAACACTAAGTAAGTAAAATGAGTGAGTATTTTGTCATCCATATCTTTGCCAAACTAGTGGGGAAGACGCTCGCAGCACGGCTGAGCCCAGCCCCTCAATAGGCATCCGCATTGACGTCAAAACGGGTGCTAAGGGGGGTGTCCGGACCGAATGGCTCTTATGGGGCGCCTCTCGCGACCTCGCCGCCTCCAAACTGACCCCATTGCATTTTTGTTAAAATTTATAATATGTTGAAGGTCTAAAAAATATAATTGTGTTAGGTTTCAACAATGTAAATATAGTTTCAGAAATTTCTAAAATAATAGTAAAACTATTCATAAATAAAAATAAATTGCAGTTCAACTATGCTTTGGCCAATCATTTGTGCACCTACGAACTTGATCATGAACAACTTCATGTCGGATATCCATATGAATGACGATAAATCGGTCCAATCCGCTGACACATTGTGGTCAACATCGGCGAGAGAACCCTGAAACGCATACGGAAGGGGATCGTGCACTGGATTTCCACGTTCATCCGCAATGGCCATGTTGTGCATGATCACACATGCATTCATGAACTCACACATATGTTCGGTCAACCATGTCAGAGCGAAGTACCGGACAATAGCAAAGCTCTACTGGATCACTCCAACTGGACGCTCAACATCCTTTCTTGTTTTCTCTTGTACAGATGCAACCCAAGATCTCTCGTTCCTGAGAGGAGCAAAGATTGTCTTCACAAATCCGTCAGAGCCGACACTTCCGCGGTTGCCCCCTACGTAGCGATTTTGGAGGATCAGCAGAAACCAAGCGACACACTCACCTCACTTTCTTCCTCGGCACCGTAGCCTTCACCATCCTCCACTGTTCCGGCCATGGTAAAATTCACCGTCAACCCCGACTGATTCACACCAGAAGGCATGCATGCCATTAAGCCATGGAGAGCAGAGAATCGGTCGGCTCGCATCTACGTCACTGTCTCCAACACGTCCCAACGCCTACATGAGTCATGGCTGCTGACGATTGTGGAGACAAGGCCGCTAGAGGGAGAGATCGATGACGTTCTGCAGCAGATTCACGATCATATAGTCCAACATCATCAAGTGGAGATGAGAATTTTCTCTGAAAGTGCAGAGGGTTTGGGTTTCTTCCGGATGAACACCACTTTCGTCAGAGATCGACTAGTTCATGCCCTGTTCATCACTTGGGCGGTAGAATGTTGACTTTTGTGAGGCATGATGAAGTCCCAATTACAGAGCTGCAACTTATACTCGCATTGATTGGATTATGCTTCTGAACCTTCCAATTGATTTTAGGAATGAAACTTTCTTAATAGATGCGGTAGCTCAGTGTGGTAAACTGAAAGGTTGGTACAGAGAGCATCCAACACCTAGATGCACACTTATCAAGTGTACTTTTGGCGATTGTGGCCAAGGATCCCCAAAGATATGGTAGCATTGCAGTATCGTGGACTGTTCCATACTACATCCTCTCTAATGAAGCCAATGACATTCTGCCAGGAGATGAATCCCCTGTCCCTTTTGATGGAAACCCTCACCCTTTCCCTGGAAATGAGAATGACAACAACCAGAATCCCCCTGATGATTGGATGCCACCACAACTCAATGAAAATGTCCATGGGTGGGACAATTAGAACTTGGAAGAAGCAGGAGAATATCAGGGGGATTGGCATATGCATGTCCAGCAACAACAGCAGATTCACATGAACCATTCTCCAGTTACCTTTCAATTTTCTGTAGCTTCTGTGTCTTCTGTCCATCCAGTGCAGGGGGGCTGGAACTGATCTTCATGTTGATGTCAACATTGGTCCTATTCCACAGATGGCACCTCTAGTATTTTTACTTGCAGCAGATATTCCTCCAGAAGTGTAGGAACACAATGTTGTACAACTCCAAGTGCCTCCTCATGTTGCTGAGCTAGAGGTCGCCTTGCCTTTTCCGGTCCATAGTGTTTCCTAGGAAAATGTTGAGCAGCCTACAAAGTTGGTGCCTCAGCAACCTACTGAGTTGGTTCCTGAGAAAAATAGACAGGAGATAGCAGACAATGACAATGATAATGACAAAAGCAACACCTAGGAAATTGTACCTAGGGGCGGAGCCAGCTCCCGCGACCTGGGGCAGCTGCCCGGGCTCGCCATGTAATTTCCATTGAAAATTAGTGTACACACAGTGCTTAGGTGTGATGTATACGGTGCAAAAGCTGGTCGTTGTTGTTGTGCATAGCCTTTGCCCAGGCTCTAGAACTTACCTAGCTCCGCCACTGATTGTACCTTATGTGCCTCCAATGCAACTACAGTTTGTACATCACTCTCAGAAAACTAATTCTATACTGGGACAGAGTCAAGCTCTCAATTCTCAAGAAATCCCTACCTGCAATGTCCTCCCCTCTATGCTTCTTATGGAGGGCACTAACATCAAGAGAATTTCCATAAAACTTTATGCTGAAGACCAAGATGCGCCTGTTGCTCCTCTGACTGCTCACCTTCAGGTTTCTCATGTTTTTAGTATTTCTCCAGTCAAGAAAAGGGAAAGAGCAAGAACTCCAACTTCCTTTTTGTGAAGAGATGGCAATAAGAAGCCCAAGACTTGCTGCTATGAAGGAGGGTTTCAAGAAGGGACCAGCCGCTAAGGTTTTTTGTTCCCAAGAAAAATCCAAGGTCAGCAAATGGTGGAAACATATATAGATGATGTCACACCACACACCCCAATTTCTGTGCTGCAGAAGGCGGGGAAACTCCTTCAAATCCCTGATGACGAAGTGAGAGTGCATAAGCTTATGGCTTCTCCAGCTACCTCCAAGCCCAATAATTTTTCAATGAATAAGAAGGCCCAATGCTTATTTTTTCCCCAACAAGGGGCATATTTTGTTAGTTTCATCACCAGAACTTGTCACCACGTTTCTATTAGTTTTCACTTTCATTATGTTTATGTGTGAACCTTATCACTACCACTATTATGGCAATTTTCCAGTCCTATTATGCTTGACTACATGATATCTATTTCATATGGTTATCACTGAATAGTACACTGATGTCTACGCACGCTGCTATCCTTGTAGACAGTGTTGGGACTCCAAATGCAGAGGTTTGTAGAACAGCAGCAAGTTTCCCTTAAATGGATTACCCAAGTTTTATCGAACTCAGGGAGGAAGAGGTCAAATGTATCCCTCTCAAGCAACCCTGCAATTACGATACAAGAAGTTTCTTGTGTCCCCAACACACCTAATACAATTGTCAGTTGTATAGGTGCACTAGTTCGGCGAAGAGAGAGTAAAATACAAGTGATATGGATGGTTATAAGTGATAATAGCAATCTGAAATAAAAATGGCAGCAAGCAAAGATGTAGCAGAACTGATTGTAAACGGTGTTTCAATGCTTAGAAACAAGGCTTAGGGATTCTACTTTCACTAGTGGACACTCTCAACAATGATAACATAATTGAATGCATAAATATAATTTCTTCACTATGCTACTCCGAACCACTCTCCGGTTGAATAACGAACACCAATTCATTGCGTAGGGGGTACAAAGCACACCTTAAAGTCGCATTCTCGTATCTAGTTAACCCCACACTGTCACTATGAGCGCCCTAGAAGGTACTAGACAAACACCAAAATTTCATAGGGTCATCCAACACAAGATATAAATATCATGCTAAACCACATGGTGCACACACTGTCACCTTTACACCGTGATCAAAGTGTCTACGGAGATCTCATAATAAAACCACTTGAGTAGCATAACAGATGAAGAGTACATCTACATATTCAACTAGATTACAAAGCTCATGATCACATAAAGAACACACCATGAGAGAGGGAGATGAGACACATAGCTACCGGTAGATCCCTTAGCCCCGGGGGAGAACTACTCCCTCCTCATCATAGGAGACAACAACGACCATGAAGATGGCAGTGGAGTCGATGGAGATGGCTCTGGGGGCACTTCCCCGTCCCGGCAGGGTACCGGAACGGAGATTTATGTCCCCCGAAAGTTGTCTGCGGCGACGGTGGAGATACGGATGTTTTTGGTGGAAAAGGTCGACTGATTTAGGGTTTATGCCTCGGGGGGAATAAATAGGAGAAAGGGCGATGCCGGGGGTGGCCAGGGGGCCCACACCATCTGGTGGCGCGGCCAGGGGGACCCGCGCCACCCTATGGTGTGGCCACCCTGTGGCCCCCCTCCGGGTCTCCTTCGGACTTCTTTGACCCTCCGGGACTTCTAAGACTTCTGGCTTTTGAATCATCCAATTCTGAGAATATTTCCAGAACAACTTTTCTGAAACTAAAAACAACAGAAAACAAGAACTGGCTCTGTGGCATCTTGTCAATAGGTCAGTCCCGGGAAATCGATAAAAATGACATAAAGTGTAAGGAAAACATGTAGGAAATAACATGAAAACAACATGAAACATCGGAAATTAAGGATACGTTTATGACGTATCATACACCTATCTGGTTATTTGAGTGGAGAGTGCTTTGTTGGAATGTGAGAGGCATTAATGACCAAGACAAAAGACTAACTATATACAACAAGATTGATGAAAGCAACTATGCTGTAATTTGCTTGAAAGAAACAAAAAGAGATTATTTTGACCACTCCTTCATCAAGTCATTTTGTCCTAAAAGATTTGATAGATTTGCCTTTTCTCCATCAGTTGGTGCTTCTGGTGGAATTATTGTGATCTGGAATAGCTCAGTTTTCACTGGAAATTGACAAATCTGCGATCAAAATTGCTTTTACTTCAACTCACTATGCTGAAACCTGGAACCTTGCAACTGTATATGGCCCTTGCAAAGGACATTATAGAGATAATTTTCTTACATGGCTTTATAATCTCCAAATTCCCTCACATGAATATTGTCTTCTTCTTGGAGATTTTAATTTCATGAGATCTGTTGAAAATAGAAATAGAATGGTGCACACATGAATGATATATTTCTGTTTAATTCAATTATAAGTCATCTTGGTCTTCTGGAATTACCTTTGTAAGGAAGAAATTTCACATGGTCAAACATACAAGAGCAACCTATTCTTGAGCGGCTGGATTGGTTTTTTACCACTCCTGTTTGGAGCCTCGAATATCCAAACACACTTGTTTTATGTATGGAAAAACCAACTTTTGATCACATTCCTTGTGTGGTCTCCATTTCAACTACAATACCTGAATCCAAAATATTAAGATTTTAGAATTACTAGATTCATCAACATGGTTTCATGGATATTGTTCAGAAGGCCTGGTTAGAACCTGTTAAAGCCAAGTGTTTTGTCACAAGTTTAAATGCAAAATTGAAGAATGTCACATATTGTCTTAAGAAATGGGGAAAAAATATTTCTCTGATCAAAATCCTTACTGAGAAGTGCAACAAAGTCATTTTAGTACTGGATCAATTAGAAGACGAGAGATTATTGAGCAGAGCAGACACAAATTTCAGGATGATTGTCAAAATCTCTCAAATTTAATAAAATCAAAGGCTCAATACTGGAAAAAAATATGCAAAATAAGGTGGATTCAACTTGGAGGGGAAAACACCAAGTTTTTTTTCATGCAAAAGCAACTGAGAGATACATGCACAATATTATTAGTGAACTGAAAGATGAAAATGATGTTCCTTTATTTGATCATCATCACAAAGCAGTTGGTTTATTAAATTGTTACAAAGGGAGAATGGGCACTTCAATACCAACTATTTTCTCTATTGAGGTTATAAATTGTATTGATCTTGTGGATGATCTAAACGATCTGGTTTTTCCATTTTCTATTTAAGAGATAGAATGAATTGTCAAGCATATGAAAATTGATAAAGCTCCTGGACCTGATGGTTTTAATGGATTATTCTTAAAGACTTGCTCGCAAATTGTGAAAAAGGATTTTTGCCTTATGTAATTATTTCTATGAGAGAAAATAATTTGGAAAGCAATACTGGATCCTATATAACTCTAATTCCAAAGAGGCAAGTTCCTGAGACAGTAAATGACTTCATGCCCATCTCTTTGACAAACACTAGTCTGACACCTAACCAAACTTCTTGCAAACAGATGACAACAGGTAATCACAAGGCGCGTTCACAATAACCAATATGGTTTTATAAAATCTAGATGCATTCAAGATTGTCTGGCTTGGTGCTTTGAATTCCTTCATCAGTGCAAAAATTCGACGAAAATTTGGTGTCATTAAGATTGATTTTGAGAAGGCCTTTGATACAGTAGTACACTCAGCAATCCTTGAGGTGTTGACGAAAAAGGGTTCCCAAAATTGTGGAATCTTTGGGTCAGTGACATTATTTCCATAGGGACATATTCCATCCTGATCAATGGAGTACCTGGTAAAAGTTTCTACTGCAAGAGAGGTGGCAGGAGGGGGGGTCCACTCTCACCACTTCTATATGTGATGCAAGGCGATCTGTTACGGAGCGTAGTTAATATGGCCCGGAGAGAGGGTTTTCTACAAAAACCAATTGAGCTGGAAGGTGAATATCCAATTGTACAATATGTTGATGATACTTTAATAATTCTGCCTACAGAAGAAAACGAATTGCAATATTTTAAAGAAGTATTAAAACAATATGCAGATTTCACTCGACTGAAGATCAATTTTCACAAATGTTCTTTGTGGCCTCTTAATCTATCTTCTGGAGAAGCAACACATTTGGCAGAAATTTTTGAATGCCAGCAGCATCAATTTCCTTTCACTTATTTGGGATTGCCAATGGGAACAACAAAGTCTACAATAAAGGATATGTACCCTTTTTTTGATAGAGCTGGGAGAAGGATTTCTGCTTCCACTTGGTTCCTTTCCTATGGAGACAGTCTTGTTCTAGTGAATTCTGTGCTTTCATCCTTGCCAACTTATTATATCCTCACCCTAGAAATTCCACAAGGAGTAATCAAGGTCATTGACAGAGCCAAAAGACATTGCTTATGTAGAAAAGACAAAGATAAGCATATAGTAAACTCCTTGGCTGCCCGGGACATGGTTTGGAAACCAAAGACGAAGGAGGGACTTGGAATAATTGACCTTCAGGCACAGATAAGAGCTCTATTGTTGAAATTCCTACACAAATTTTATAACAATGAAAATATTCCATGGGTGAATTTGATTTATAGTTAATATTACCATGGAGTGGTGCCACATGTTGTAGTTCAATGTGGGTCTTTTTGGTGGAAGGATGTCATGCATTTCTCTTCGGTTTACAAAAGTCTAATAAAAATAAAAATTGGAAATGGTGGCAACACTATGTTTTGGTCCGACATTTGGAGGAAACAAGCTCTAGATATAACACTTCCAATACTTTTCTCTTTTTCCAAAGATAAACTAGTTTATGTCTCAGAGTTCTTTGGACAAGACTCAGTTTTAAACAATTTTCATCTACTAATTTCCACACAAGCCTATCAAGAGCTCAATCTTTTGAATACTGAGTTGGGTCAAGTCACCTTGTTATACTCAAAAGATATTTGGGTTCCTCAAAATGGTAAATCTATTTTCTCATCCAGAATGGTTTACAAGGAGTATAGTAGACAATGGACAAATCACACCCCTTCAATCTAATTTGGAAAAGAAAATGTGGATCAAAACATAAGGTGTTTGCTCGGCTAATTCTACATGATAGGATCAACACCAAGGAGATGATAATCAGAAGGAAGTGGAATGTGGTAGATCATAATTACTGTGTGCTCTGCCCAGCCAGAGACATAGAGGATTGGCGGCATATGTTATTCAATTGTAACTTCAGCACGAGAATTTGGGCATATCTGTAAATTGATTTGTCAAATGGAGCTATATAATAGATATTTAAAGCTACAAAGGAGTCATTCCCAGGGCCTTGTGAAAGTGTATGGTTCCCCCATGTATGGTTTTAGTAATTAATGACAATCCTTATGGACTAATGTTTGCATTGAGACATTATTATAGGATTGTCCATTGGCACCACTTGAACTCCATGTGTTGGATTCAAGGTTGGATTCTATCAAGATCATCACTTAATGAATATATCTATATGATCAATAGAAGAATTGTCATGCTACTATTGACCATATTACAAGCATGTCTTGAAGAAGGAGATTGTGTGAACATTCATGTTTACCTTCGAGTCATCATCACCATGAATAAAGGGAAGACACTTGGTTGATCAAGTAGGTGTGCAAAGCTTGCCACCCATATGGATATTATGTTCAAGTGAAGATGGTCATGTGAGAATCTCATCAAGATCATCACTTAATGAATATATCTATATGATCAATAGAAGAATTGTCATGCTACTATTGACTATATTACAAGCATGTCTTCAAGAAGGAGATTGTGTGAACATTCATGTTTACCTTCGAGTAATCATCATCATGAATAACGAGAAGATACTTGGTTGATCAAGTAGGTGTGCATAGCTTGCCACCCATATGGATATTATGGTCAAGTGAAGATGGTCATGTGAGAAGCTCTCTAATATTAGCTTATGGGGGAGCAATTTACAAGTCTTCACGAAGCGAAGCACAATCAAAGAAGGTGGTCCAACTTGAGGTGATTAAGATCGTCATCATCTAGCTCAATTGGATTGCGCAAGGAAAAGGTATGACTTAAATAGGTTTTCTATTTTACCGGTCTCATTATTCTAGTTGGGAGACCGGATTATAGGATAGATAACCGTACTATCAAGAGGGGCTCTTGAATGCATATCTTGATCGTATCTATCATAGAGAGCTCAAATCTTTGCATACTTGGCATCATCCTTCTTGGTTGTTATTTTGGTTTTCTCCATGTGAGGTTTTATATCTTGTCATGTTCTTCATGTCAATCTCAAGTTCATCAAAAAAGGATTTCGTATGAAAAACTTATCGCATTTTTGTTGTTGGAGGTTTCTACTGGTTGTCCTTTATTGATAGGCCAAACCTTTCATCGTTTGGTTTTATATTACTATTTTTACTATGATGTTTGTCTGCATATTATTCTAGTGCTCGTCATTGCGATTTCAACGAGCCCAAGAACATCGAAAACGGAGTCCGGATACAAAAGTTACGGCCGTTTTCGTATCGGGTGTTCTGCAGTTTTTTCCAGCACCGGAGGTTCCGGTGCTGGGTCCGCGGGAAACCCTTTCGGGATGCCAGTGGCGGAACCTCCGGTGAAACCACCGGAGGTTCCGCTGCGTGGGGAAGTTTTCCATCCCTTTTGGTGTTCTAACTCACCCGGGGGGCGGTAGTTCCGGTGGTTTCACCGGAGGTTCCGCCCCTGCGCGATTTTGACCCCAACGGTTGGATATTTGGGTGACCTATTTAAGGGGCCTTCTTCCGCAATGGTTTCCTAACATTTTGAGCAAGTTTTATCTCCATTGTTGACCTCCAAAAGCTTGCTATCTCTCAATCCCTCCAATGATTCTTGCTTCCACTTGAGGGAAAAGAGAGAGGAGATCTACCACTTCACCAATCAATCCTCCTCTTTGTGAGGGGAATCTATTGGATCTAGATCTAGGGATTCATTTGTTGTTTTCCGTGTTCTTCCTCCTCCCTCCCTCCATTAGTTGCTTTGGTGGGATTTGGGACAGAAGTTCTTGACCACTTTGTGTGTTCTTACCATTGCATTAGGTGCATCAGTTTGAGTTCCCCACGAGATTCGTGAAAGAGAAGTTTGTGAGCTTGTTACTCTTGGGTGCTTGGTCACCGGAGAGATTGTTCCTCTTGGGTGTATTGAGCACCCTAGACGGTTAGTGCTTAGGGATTCCACCTTATTGCAAGAAGCTTCGTTGAGAGCCTCCAATTGAGTTGTGAAGATAGTCTCAACCCCTTGTAAGGTTTGGTCAACGCCTTCAAGTCGACCTCATAGTGGAAACGAGCATCTCCCTCACCGGAGAAGCTCAAGGAGAATAAGGTGTGCACATCCGTGCTATTGAGGAGCGCCTAGGTGGCTCCCCACCTCTCCAACGAAGACGTACTTCCCTTGGGAAGGAACTTCGGTAATCACATCGGTGTCTCCTTGTGCTTCGGTTATTTCTATACTCTAGCTCGTTACTTATGCATTTACCTTTGTGATAGCCATCGTGCTTGAAGTCATCTATCTTGCTATCACATAGTTGTATATCATGCCAAGTATAAGTTTTTGGTGCACATAGGTAAACCTAGCTTGTATAGGTTTTGTGCTTGATAAATTAAATGCTAGTTTTATTCCGCATTTACTCAAGCCTAAACCGTAATTATTTTAAAGAGCCTATTCATCCCCCTCTAGGCGGCATCCTTGTACTTTCAATTGGTATCAGAGCTAGGGCTCTCATTGTTAGGATTCAACGCCTTGAGAGTAATGATGCCGCTTAGTGAATTAGTGCACGACCGCACATTTCATTTTGATGGCACAAACTATGGTGTTTGGAAATTTCACATGCTCATTTATTTCCGGGTCATGGACCCACATATGGAGCAAATTGTAGAGATGGGTTTTTCTCCTCCAAAGGATCCTCAAAATCCAACTTTAGAGGAAGAGAAAAACTTATCTCTCGATGCTCTTGCTATTAATGTGTTCTTCCTTCTTGTGAGCCATGTAGTTATTAAGCCACTTTTTCCTATCCGGAATGCTCATGAGTTATGGACAAAGCTTCAAGATAAATATGGAGTGTCTAATATTATTGAGGATGATTGCTCTCCCTCCATCTCCGACCATGATGACTCCTCAACCTCTTCTACCTCACCAACATGTGGTAATTCTCAAACTAATGATATGGTGAGTAGTGATAGGCTTTGCAATAATGATAGTGAGCTTATTATTGATGATCCTTCATTTCTATCTTATTTCAATGCCTCATCTTTGGACTTATACACAACTAGCACCAAAAAATGTTTTACATTCTTGTGTTGATAGTGTTTTCATATCATGTAGTCATTGATTGACTAAATATCATGATGATATGCTTGCTTTATCTTGTTCCCATGATAAAAATGTTTGTGTTTCCTCTAGTATTTGTATGGCTAACAATTTAAAGGAAACTCAACTCTCTATGGAACAAGATATGGACTTTAGTGGTTCCTCAAGTAATGATTCATCATCATCTACCACATTTTGCCTTATGGCCAAGGATTCAAAGGTATCTTCCACTTTGAACCCAATATATATTATGATGATAGTAGTGATAATGATGTTGGTAAGGAGGATTATGATGTCTAAGAAATTAGGCTTATGGTTAGCAAGCCTTGTTGATGAGACCAAATAAAATGTGAATGCTCTCCTAGAACAACTTGATGAGGCTAACTCTCTTGTAGATGAAAAGGAGGAGATCATTGTGATTTTGGAAACTCATAATGGTGGTCATTCTAGCAATGAAAAAGAGATTGAATAGGCTCTTGAGAAAGAGCGTTCCCTTAGATCTTCTCTTGAAGCGAAACTATATAGTCTAGAAGAAACCTATGCTATTAGCGTTTCTAAACTTAGAAGGGACAATGAATCATCTCTTGCTCTTGATAATGACCTCAAAGCTAAAAATGATGATGCTTGTGATACTAACTCTATTTCTTGTGAAGCATCCATATTAAAGGAGAATGTTGAGCTACGTGCTCAACTTGAGTTGCTAACTAGTAATTATGGGAAATTGGAAGAAACTCATGAAAAGCTCTCAAGCTCTCATGAGGATCTTCTAGTCTCCCATGAGAGGCTAAAATTAGCTCATGAGGCTATTTTAACTAAGGTAACATATTGTGAGCCTCATGTGGACAAAGGCACAATATCTGCATTAAATACTATATTGCCTTGTTCTAGTCCTAGTAATTCATCCTCTCATTATGTTTCCACATCTTATGATGAATTGCTTTCCTTACCTTGTTGCTCTAATAATGATGCATCTACTTGCTCTAGCTCTTGTGTTGATACTAACCATGTAGAGGGAATCAAAGAGCTCAAGGCCCAAGTCACTTCATTGAAGAAAGACTTGGAGAAGTGTCATAAAGGGAAGTCCACACTTGACATTATGTTGAGTGTACAAAAATCCCCCAATGACAAGAGATGACTTGGATTCATTTCCAATCACAAGAACAAGTCCAAGGTCGACAAGAAGATGGGCCATGAACAAGTCAAGAATTTGGCCAAGATTGTTTGCTTCAAGTGCAAGGTTGAAGGGCATCATGTTAGATCACGCCCTTTGAAGAAGAAGAAACTTAGCGAGAAGCAACAAGGGAAGCGGCCACAAGTTCAACCTCAATCTCAACTTCAAGTTGAAGAAAGTCCTCTTCCCACGAAGACTCAAGCTAATTCTTCTCAAGTTGAGAAATCAAATAAGAAGAATGGACGGAGTCATTGTTGCTACTTATGTCGTGAAAAGGGCCATCTTGCTTCTTCATGCACTAATGGTACATTATCCAACCCAATCATAATTTATGATGTTTATTCCATTCGGAAGGATAATGTGGGAAATGTGTTTGCCAAATATGTTGGTACACAAAGTGGTGTCAAGAAAAGAACCATTTGGGTTTCCAAGCCTATTGTGACTAACCTCTTAGGACCCAACTTGGTCGGGGACCAACAAGCTCAAACTTAATCAATAGGTGTTATAGGAGGGCATTGGAGACTTGGCTATATCATGAAGAATTAAGGGATCTTCATCACGTATATTTTACTTCAGCCAAGTCATTTGGATTATCACATCTCTATCTCATATTCCATGCTCCTTCTTGCGGTAAATTATATTTATTACATTATATATATACATTGAAAGTTGCTTGACCCTTTGCATGTATTGGTTTTGTACCTTGCTTGTATTTTGTATATTTTGTGCTTACTACTTACTTATCCTTGAGTAATCTAGTATGTGTTTGTCAGTTCGCACAAAATGTATGTATGAGTTTGCTTTGAGCCTAATTGCATCTTGCGTGTATCTTATTTGGCTCTTTTGAGTGATTAATGGACTATCCCATTTTGGGAGAGTAATATGCCTTTGGCACTTCACAATCCTAAAATATGTGTACAGGAGGGTACCACATAGTGTTGATATTTCAATATTATCTAGTATCTATGTGGTATGTCATACTCATGAGAAATTCAAATTCTAATGTCTATTAATTATCTCAAGTTGGTATTTTTTTGACTCTTTCTAAGAAGATACGGATTATCACGTTATGGGGGAGTAATATGTTTGTGCATATTACAAGCCTAAAGAATGTGAACATTTAATGTTTTGCCACATAGAATTGATATTGTTAATTATCTTGTTCTTATGTGGCATGTGTGCTCAAACAAGTTTCAATTTGCTTAAATGATTTTATTTGCTCATCTTTTGGTATCTTGTTTGTGAGAGAGTTTCTTGGTGCGGTTTTCCACAAATTAGCACTAGTATTTACCCTCTCGGGAACCGGTTGCTTCTTGATATATTAATCATTGATTTTTATGATCATTCGACTATTGAAGCCACCAAGAATCTCTATTTAAGCATGGTGTTTTCATTCCTATCCTTTTCGTAAGCTTTTGTTTTGTGAATATGATCATGAATATGTATGCAACATACCACCGAGTAATAACTCCTCTCCTTGTCCTTGACAAGTGATAATATTTTGTGGTATAATGTATTGATCATATTTACTTGGGACATTTCTTCTTTTTCCATATTGATTGCCAAGTAATTTCTTTTATGCTCACTCCCATTGTCTTCCTTTCCCTTTGATAATCCCTTTGGTTTACTCATATTTGGTTGGTGTTCTAATTGTTAAAGCTAAAGCAAGGATCCCACTTGTGTGCATATTGTATTCAAATACAAAATTATAAGCAATGCACAAATCATGGGGGAGCTTTCCTATATTATTTAGAACACTATTTTTCTTCATTTTTCTTTAGATCTTTATCAATTGGTATTTAATCCCGATGACGTGTCTATTTGCAAGACAAACCTTTTTCGTCTTGGTACTTTGTGCCATTATGAAAAGTGTTGAGGGTTTGGTTTAGTTGTTGGAACCTTGATCTTTTTGGGAGTTGGTTATCTTACTCATTGCTTTATTTTCAAATTGATCTATTTTGGATATTGGACTTCTTTTCGTTAATGAATCTTTCTTTTGATATCTCTTTGGGGAGTTCAATATCTCATTTCTTGTTGTAATTTTTAATTGGTTTCTTTGAAGTGTCAATTGGTTCTTTGTGATCTCGTTTTCACTTGTCTTTTGGTTCTTGAAAATCTTTGCATGCATATTTACTAAAGTATTTGTTATGTCATTCTTACTTTCTTTGAGGCAATATATAGGGTAAACTCCACTGAATCCTAAATTGGCTAAGATATGCATGAAATTCAATTTCTAACTATATGCACATATTTATTTGGAGATTATCCTATGTATTGTAGTTTGTCTAACTACTTTGGACCCAATGTGTTTGGGGACCATTTTGTGCTTAAATGTGTTTTAGGTACATTTGAGATGCATTGGATGCTTGCCTCATTCTCAAGGAAGGTGTTGTCACCATGATCTTATCGGAGTCAAGCTATGATGATAGATTAACTCTTATCCACAACAACATCTCCAATGCGATCTTGGTAACAAGTATCTCTCATGCATAGTATTCGTGTATTCAACCTTGTGTAGGTTGCATCTTGGCATGAAAATTCTTTATTTGTAAAATTATTCTCCCTTTGTCATACTTGATTCTTCCAAAGCATTGCAACTATCTATTTTTCCCTTATTGGTATTTGTGATGTCTTTGGTGTGTTTGTCTTGGAAATTAATTTATCCCCTTTTAAGATAAAATTGAGCTATGTGCTATGCTTTCAATAAAAAATAATCTTATTGGTGTATTTATGACTTTCTCTTGGATATCATGTTCTTCATTTTCGTAACTATTTTGGGTGTACATGCTTCTTTGTGGATACATATTATCATGATTTATGTCCACTTATAAACTTATACACATGAGAGGAGTTACATATATTTTTGGTATCATATTCCTTTGGAGTCCACCCTTCTTATACCCTTCTCATTTTTGGTGACTCCGGAAAGTATTTTCCTTATGAGTGCTTGTCTTATATTGTTTCATCTTATGCACTCTTTTTTTTTGAGTTTTTTTTCCTCATGCTTACCTTGGTGGGCATGCTGGTTTCCTTATGTATGGTTGAGCCTTGTATCATGGTGTTCCATTCATTTGGTATCTTTTTGCTCAATCATTCATTTATTTTCTTCAAGTGCTATGCCTAGTTTGCTTTTTATGCTCTCTTGCACTTGTTTTGTGTTTTAGAGGATATTCAGGGAGTGATGATCCCATATTTGTGCACTTTGTATTCAAATGAAAAAACAAACTCTAAATAGTGCATGAACATTGGGGAGCTTCATGATTTTCTTTAGAACACTATTTTGCTAAAATCATAAAATCTTTGGTTCCATTGGTTTTTAGGATCCTTTGTTTGTGCTCCTCCTCTTGGAAGAATTGTTAAAGGAATATAATCTTATTTGCAATCTTTGGATCCTCAATATAGTTTGATATCTCCCCATCTATTCGTCATTGAATATGCATTTGTTTTCACTCATATTATGAGAAATGCAAAAAATTGTAGGGGAGCTCTTACTATATTGGCCTTCTACATTTTTCCGCTCATTTCGGCAATGGATGCCAATGGGGGAGAAGTTTAGAGGGTTTAAGGTAATTTGGTTTAATACTTTGGTTTTGCTCTTAAGCATTTTTGCCTTCCATTCTCATGCATCCATGTGTATTGCTTTGCATGTTTTCTTAATTCATTATATAAACCCTCGTAAAAGGGATTGTCATCAATTACCAAAATGGGGGAGATTGAAAGTGTATGGTTCCCCCATGTATGGTTTTAGTAATTAATGACAATCCTTATGGACTAATGTTTGCATTGAGACATTATTATAGGCTTGTCCATTGGCACCACTTGAACTCCATGTGTTGGATTCAAGGTTGGATTATATCAAGATCATCACTTAATGAATATATCTATATGATCAATATAAGAATTGTCATGCTACTATTGACCATATTACAAGCATGTCTTGAAGAAGGAGATTGTGTGAACATTCATGTTTACCTTCGAGTCATCATCACCATGAATAAAGAGAAGACACTTGGTTGATCAAGTAGGTGTGAAAAGCTTGCCACCCATATGGATATTATGGTCAAGTGAAGATGGTCATGTTAGAAGCTCATCAAGATCATCACTTAATAAATATATCTATATGATCAATAGAAGAATTGTCATGCTACTATTGACTATATTACAAGCATGTCTTGAAGAAGGAGATTGTGTGAACATTCATGTTTACCTTCGAGTCATCATCATCATGAATAAAGAGAAGATACTTAGTTGATCAAGTAGGTGTGCATATATTGCCACCCATATGGATATTATGGCCAAGTGAAGATGGTCATGTGAGAAGCTCTCTAATATTAGCTTATGGGGGAGCAATTTACAAGTCTTCACGAAGCGAAGCGCAATCAAGAAAGGTGGTCCAACTTGAGGTGATTAAGACCGTCATCATCTATCTCAATTGGATTGCGCAAGGCAAAGGTATGACTTAGATAGGGTTTCTATTTTACCGATCTCATTATTCTAGTTGGGAGACCGGATTATAGGATAGATAATCGTACTATCAAGAGGGGCTCTTGAATGCATATCTTGATCGTATCTATCATAGAGAGCTCAAACCTTTGCATATTTGGTATCATCCTTCTTGGCTCTTATTTGGATTTTCTCCATGTGAGGTTTTAGAGCTTGTCATGTTCTTCATTTCAAGCTCAAGTTCATCAAAAATGGATTGTGTATGAAAAATTTATCGCATTTTTGTTGTTGGAGGTTTCTACCGGTTGTCCTTTATTGATAGGCCAAACCTTTCATCATTTGGTTTTATATTTCCATTTTGTACTATGATGTTTGTCTGCATATTCTTCTAGTGCTCGTCGTTGCGATTTCAACGAGCCCAAGAACATCGAAAACGGAGTCCGGATGCAAAAATTACGACCGTTTTCGTATCGGGTGTTCTGCAGTTTTTTCCAGCACCGGAGGTTCCGGTGCTGGGTCCGCCGGAAACCCTTTCGGGATGCCAGTGGAGGAACCTCCGGTGAAACCAGCGGAGGTTCCGCTGCCTGGGGAAGTTTTCCAGCCCTTTTGGGATTCTAACTCATCCAGGGGGCGGTAGTTCCGGTGGTTTCACCGGAGGTTCCGCCCTTGCGCGATTTTGCCCCCAACGGTTGGATATTTGGGTGACCTATTTAAGGGGTCTTCTTCCCCAATGGTTCCCTAACCTTTTGGTCAAGTTTGAACTCCATTGTTGACCTCCAAAATCTTGCTATCTCTCAATCCCTCCAATGATTCTTGCTTCCACTTGAGGGAAAAGAGAGAGGAGATCTAGATCTACCACTTCACCAATCAATCCTCCTCTTTGTGAGGGGAATCTATTGGATATAGATCTAGGGATTGATTTGTTGTTTTCCTTGTTCTTCCTCCTCCCTCCCTCCATAACATTAGTTGCTTTGGTGGGATTTGGGAGAGAAGTTCTTGACCACTTTGTGTGTTCTTGCCATTGCATTAGGTGCATCGGTTTGAGTTCCCCACGAGATTCGTGAAAGAGAAGTTCGTGAGCTTGTTACTCTTGGGTGCTTGGTCACCGGAGAGATTGTTCCTCTTGGGTGTATTGAGCACCCTAGACGGTTAGTGCTTGGGGCTTCCACCTTGTTGCAAGAAGCTTCGTTGAGAGCCTCCAATTGAGTTGTGGAGATAGCCTCAACCCCGTGTAAGGTTTGGTCAACGCATTCAAGTCGACCTCATAGTGGAAACGAGCATCTACCTCACGGGAGAAGCTCAAGGAGAATAAGGTATGCACATCCGTGCTATTGAGGAGCGCCTATGTGACTCCCCACCTCTCCAACGAAGACGTACTTCCCTTGGGAATGAACTTCGGTAATCACATCGGTGTCTCCTTGTGCTTCGGTTATTTCTATACTCTAGCTCGTTACTTATGCATTTACCTTTGTGATAGCCATCGTGCTTGAAGTCATCTATCTTGCTATCACATAGTTGTATATCATGTCTAGCATAAGTTGTTGGTGCACATAGGTAAACCTAGCTTGTATAGGTTTTGTGCTTGATAAATTAAACGCTAGTTTTATTCCGCATTTACTCAAGCCTAAAACGTAATTATTTTAAAGCGCCTATTCACCCCCTCTAGGCGGCATCCTTGTACTTTCACCTTGTTTCTATGAAATTGCTATTTTGACATGCTGGGCAATTTGGAAACAAAGTAATGCAAAGATTTTCAAGGGGGAGAGACCAAGTTTTAAAGGATGGAAAATTATGTTTATTACAGAAGTCACTTGGCTTATGTCTAGGATGAAAAAAGATGTACATATTTCACTTTCTTCTTGGTTACAATATTTACCTTAATTTTGTTTCTGTTCCAGAGGGATAATCCTCTTATACTAGTTTTGTTGTAATTATTTTATAAAGCAACAAAGTGGGTTGTGGGGGTTTCCCCTACAGTAGAAAAGCTTCAAAAAAGAATCCGTCAACGCGAAGACTTTAATGAGCCTTTAATAATCCATTGCACCAAAAATGAATTCTACCATTTAAATTTGTTCACAACTCTTGCATCTAAACATTATCTCCACCTTTTCCAGTTTGAAATTTCCAATTGATATGTGTAATAACGACCTCCGACGGCTTTTGTTCAGCCATAATATGAGGCCTAAAAAATAAGTGTCTGATGGTTTTTTTTTCTTCTCTCCATCAAATATGCTATTATCGTGAACACAAAAACAACAATAGATGCAACATTTTGATTAATATCACATTAACATTTTCTTCTTTCCGTGCCTGCATCTCCCCCTGTATTACTGGCAGACATAGTTTCCTCCATGTATTTCTATATAATTAGTACTATATACAGCAGCACCACACACTATCCGGAAAAACAAGCAGCACAACGATCTTTAAAATATTTCTAGAAAATCATCCACCATGTCTCGCACGTACTATCGCAATGTCTCTCACCTAGTCTCAATAACAAGAAGCACCAAGCAAAGTAGCAGCCACCTCTCATCAATTCCTCTCATTTATGTCAGCAATTAGAAGCCAACAGAAACAAGACGTCTCCCCACGCATCTCCCAGACAGTGGCCAATCAGACACAACACAGTCTTCTCTCCCCCAACACCCCTCGACTGCATCCAATGACCCAGCCCCACGCTTTCCCTCCAGAGAGTTTCGTCTCCCTGTGCCACATCTCCCCTACATCGGAACCATAGGGTCTCCCACACGGCTCGCCGCGTCATGTTGTGGCCGAAATACGGTCCCCCAGTGTTTCATCCGCCCTCAGTGCGCTCTCTCCCCCCTAGGTTCCATCTTTTGATCTTGATTTTATAGGGAAACAAATTCAGGATGAGGGGAAACTTATTAGAGAAGGAGGCAGGTAGGCAGCTGCGTACCTTAACAGCCTAGGATCGAGTAGTGCCGGAGGTCATCCGAACCATGTAGGCGATGTGTCTACTCCCTCTCTCCTAGTAGTGTGGTTGTCATCCCTTTCGGCGTCGGCTGTGTTGGGAATATTCCCTAGAGGCAATCATGTATGATGTAACTCCCAATGTATTCATAAAGTTACTAAGTTGTCCTTGTTTTGAACATCTGATATATATTATTGAATATGTGATTCGATTGTGGAACTATGTATTCATGTTATTCATGCTAGATTGTCCTTAGTCTTTGAGATTTTGCTGGACACACAACCTAGACTAATGTGAATGGTGGTTGATGACTCGGTTCCACTTTTCATGGGCATGGCGATGCCATTCTAGCTTACACAGACTCGACTAAAGAGTTTAGCAAGTCAGACTGACCCATATTGAGATGCAACGAGTAAGTCATTATTTGCATGTCTCAATCAATGTAATCCTTAAACCTGAGGTAGTCGCACAATCCGAGTTGTGGACCACCGACTTAGGTTCTGTCAAACGTTGTTCCGTGATAAGGCAGTTATAAAGGCAAAGTTCGGGTCGAATGAGAAGCAAGTTGCATGATGTGGATAATCAAGATGGTATTTCCCCCCTCCGACTGGAGAGATATTCTCTAGGCCCTCTCGAGTGATATGATTCCGGAAGCATGACCATGCGCGACTCGGTTAAGTGTTAACCGGTCGATTGACTAAGAGTTAGTTAGATGAATCATATATCATGGACCGAGAAGAGAGTTGAGCTATTTAAGGGATGACGATAATTCGCCTATAATTCGATAAGGTATATCGTGAGCCAAAAGGGACTCAGATGAAAGTCACATTGGAAGGTATGTCGTCATGACTCTATGGCACTTGGGAGTCGGCATATTCTGCTAGGAGCCGCTACTGGTTGATCGATTGGGAGTCGGACTCCAATCGTGTCCAAGTCGCCATGAGCTTGCGGTGTCGCACACTTAAGATCGGGAGAAAGTATATTGGTCGGGTTGGATCCAAACCAGAAATGGACTAAATTAGTGAGTTGGACTCACGGAGTGAATGAGCCACAAGCGTTGTGCATCCCACTCCCACTCGCTATATAAGGAGGGGCGCAGGTTGCCCAACGGGCACAAGTTTCCACTGCCATGCGTTTGGAACCCTAACCCTACTCGGTCCAGCCGCCACACCGGACCTAGCAGTCCGCCGTTGGAGCTCCTCCTCGTACGTGTGGATACCGGCCGATGTGCTATACGTTCAGCATTTCGACGATCGCAGGATTGGATCGGCTGGATTGGATGGTGGGACTGCACTGTATCGACGTGTTTCATCGATAATCCGCACCCGTGCGTATAGTGGTAATACTCTTGGCCTTCTACCTCGGTAGATCTTGGAAGTTCCGCAAAGAAAAGTTTTTGTTTATCTCTACGTGCTCCTACAGACTATTCTCCGCCATCCTCTGCTCCACGGTGGTTCAGCTCTCGCTAACTCCCGTTCATAGCATCCCCTCCTCCACAAAAGCGTCAGCAAGAGCGGCAGAGGGCACCACAAAACAAGCATACCCCAAAACATCACCGGGATGCCGCCGCCATAAATCCGAGGAGCAGGGAGAGGTTGGAGGAGAGGCACCAGGGAGACACTGGGGGCCTAGGACGCCGGCAACGAGGACCACAGAAAGGCAGCTACGAGTCTGGGGAGGCGCGGTACCACAACTCGTGCCACGCCGACCTTGACTCGAGTCAATGGTGTGAGAACGCAAAATAGAGAAGTGCAAAGAAACTGGGAGAGAAAATGATAAGTCGGTCTCGAAACAAACAGAGGCCGACATGCAGGTCCGGATCGAGGACACACCACAGCCCACGGATCCATCGTACATTATGTATTGGAAGGGATTATTCAGAGTTGGTGAATTCAAAATTCCAAAATAAATAAGCTCTAATAAAACAAGAAGCTTTGGTTAATTATTGTTTTCGGTAATGGGAACAGTGTTTTGGATCCTGCATTAAATCCCTAAAAACTAATTACTTATAGTTTTGAAAAAAATGATCAAAACATGCCAATATAAGAGCTAGTTCTCAAGATCTCGTCGCAAAGAACGTCAAACAGCAGGGATATGGGGTATTTTTTTTAAAAAGAAATCAAACAGAGATGGTATGTGATGATGTCACATGTTCATGTTGCACGTGTATAGGATACTGCCACACAACAAGTGTAGGATACGGTGCCATCCCGTTGCGCAAAATAAACCAATTATCGCTAGATGGCCATTTATATCACATCATACATGGCCAGAAGGACGGTCCCTTGATTACCTAAAGAAGGACTATCGCGTTATATTCATGTCTAGTATTCGTTACAAGTAACGGGCTAAATCACTAATTCTGCTCGGGTTGAAGGCGTCGAGACCAATCGAGCAATTTCCTCATTGTGTCATCACTGTGACATTTAAAATTTTGCTTCTCGGTAGCACTGCCTTCTTGATCTCTCCTCTGACCCGCTAGATCCTGGAAAGAACACAAACAAGTATGCAATAATGAAAATGCTAAGAGAACAGCTGAAACCATACAAAGAAACTGGCATGGCAGGAAAGAAGGAACACTGAAATACTTCTCTAAGTTATAAAATACGATGAATTTGTACATACAAGCTTAGTTTTGTTATCAAGTTTCTAGCATATGCACCTAATCAATATAAATTTATTTTGTTGGTAATTACACTGTTTTAGCAAGAAAAAGGCAACGGAGTGTAAAGTAAATATTTCCTTGTAGAAGTCAAGAGAACTATTGAAGAAAAAGTATCCAAACAAACGCGGGTTTCTACCAGTCCGAAGAACACTCATGTTATGATCAAGGAACAAACGGGGCAACCAAGTTTTTTACCAATGACCCTCCCATTCATTTATTCCCTGTCAAATGCTCAACCAATCTTCTATTTTCATCCATACAGGTTGTCAGTTATTACAACAGGTAGGCATGATCCTACATGTTTGCACTAATTTATTTACAGAAAAAGAAAAAAAAAACTTTGAAGCGGCTGTTAATGCAGAAGTGTAAACTAACCAAGCGTTTGATAACAGGGAGTAGGACAATGCATCCATACAAGATTTTGCCACTAAAGATATCAGCTAACTATCTTCTCTAGCTCGAAATTACAAGCAACAAAGGTGGTAGATGAATTCAGCATGTAATGGATATGAATATACCTTCGTTGCATGAAATTCCGCGAGTTGCGAAGCACCAAAATTACCTCTTGGTGCAAGAAAGTTTCGAGCCTTTTCATGATTAAAAGATGCTCGTTTTGCAAATTCTTTAGCTGCTTTAAGCGTTCCTGAAACATTTCTATAGACTGCCAAAAATCGACTGCTGCTATCCTGTTTCATAAAGGTGCTTCAGTTGCACAACATAACAAGATGTGGTCAAAAGAGCTGTATTTATTTGCTTATTTCTGCTAACATACCTCAATAGGATTGTAGATAGAGTAAGGACTCCGTGTGGCTGTCAAATTATCTAGATCCAGCATTCGCTTTTGCATAAGCGAGGCACTTTCTATCACTTTATCATTCGTCATTAACAAGTGTAACTCCATCCATGAACTCAGCTCCAATCCAAGATTTGAAGCATTGCGGGAAATATCCCCGACGATCAAATTTCCAAAATCCACAACAAAATTGTGTATGTGGCGTGGATCCTTGCATAAGCTGGAATTGTTCGATTGAGTTAAGTTAAATATAATAGCTAAAACATATTAGTTAGATAACCATTCAAAACAAAACTAAAATAGACTGTAGGAAACATAGAAAAATAGCGAGTCCACCTAAACAGCGTGATTTAGGAGCTGTCAGTGAAAATAAACAAACCAAGTTGCCACAGCCCGAAGCAGTCTTTCTCGGATCTTTGTGTTTCTCAGCTTTGTACTAATTTTTTTGAATCATTATTGCAAATAATGAATATTTATGAACAAACAAAGGTGAAGGGCTATATATGGGATTGGGAATAGCAATATCATATCTACAAAATGGTTTAATAGTATATCATTAATTCAACACCATACAATCTGACAAAAAGATAAAAGGAAGAGAACCACTATATCAGTAATCCAATGCATCAATTACTAGTACCATATAACCCAATTGCTAAACCCTAGTAATACACTACTAACTTTAACAGTAAAACACAAAATTTCAATAGGCAAATACATCAAGCATACATTACACGGCTTAGGAATGTATGAGAGAATGGAGAGCTTATACTCCAATAGCTTCAAAATATTAGTATAGAAGTCCTCCTAGAGTTCAGCTCGAACAGCTCTAGAAAAGCTCACACCGGTTAGGCCCAGTTCTTTTCGGCTTCGGCTTGTGCATAAACTGGTTAGGCCAGGTAACGATTCGGGTATTGCAGTGAAGCTGAGCGGTGGCAGTTTGACATAAATAACCATTCAAACAGGGAGAATGCCATATACCGGTTCGCTGCACTTACCGGCTGTTGCGGGAAGCTGGGTATAGGGGCTTCTCCCCACTGTGAAGAAATGCCCGAAGCTGGCTGCCCGCAAATACGGCTAAAATTCCAGTTCTTTTGGGCTTAAGCTTATTTCAACCTCTAAGCTGTCTAGAAGCTCCAAAAGAATTGGGCCTAACTTTACCCTACCTCTCACAGCTTCTCAAGTCCAACTTAGGAAGCATTCTCTAGGGAAGCTAAGCCCAGCCAAGCAGTTCGTGACTTTTACCTCTATCTAATCGAATGGCAGAGTGACTGCCTTTTGCTCAAAAATATCCATCAAAGTAGTAACGGTCAGCTGCACCTATCGTAAGTCATCGCGAATTGACAAAATCACCTTAAGTAGAGTACAGAACACATAAAACCACAAACTAGCTGATGTACGTTCCTGGCATACAATATTTGACTGATAATTGTCCTTAAAATGAATATATAGGCAGCAATATATAAGTTGGAACATACAAATACAAAACTAAAAGAAATCAAAATCAAACCGAGCCATTTTAATTTATTTAGCAGGCCAACAAGGGCATAGTAAATGCACACAAAATATACAAGATCCAACATTCCATAGGAGAGATATAGGACGGATCAATACGGAAATTGAGAAGTCAAGCAAAAATAGTTAAACCTGTTCATAGAACCATATGTGTTGTTTGAAGGAAAAGTTGTTTGTAGGGTAGAGTCCATCTTGTTTTTGCAACTAATAAGCTCAGAGACATCCATGTCAAGCTGTTTACACCAATTAAATATATAGTGTTATCAGATTAACAAGTTTTCATGACATAGGAAATATTCACCTAAGACAATTTATGTGTGTAGTACATAACTTATAGATATGGAAAACTTAAAAAATCAGGCCAGAGGGGGGAAGAGCCCCTCGGTATTTTCATTAAGAGATCGATGTGTATGACACCGGGTTGCGAGTGTGGAGACTCGAACTCGGGCGAGCTGGGACGTATAAGCCCATCCAAGCCACTGGGCCATGCCTCAGTCCACATAGATAGATATGGCAAACTTGTGAGTTGAACATGACTGAGAATGGGTCATGTGACGTGGCAAGGTCTCTTTGTCAGAGATACATCATATTTCAAAAGGATATAGTAGCATAGAATACATATCCAAAAAATAGCACCGAGAGGGACTACAGGAGGCACATACATGGATATGATAACTAATGAAGTACAATTGCTACTTAAAGCAGTTCTAATCTGTTGATGATATACATAGCCTGATAGCCCATATATGGATTTACATGAAAGAATAAAAAACATTAGGCTCAACATCATTAAATTCCTAATCAAGAGTGTTGTAGGTTGTCAACTGCTTTGGCTCTCCAGCACGGAGGCAAAATGCATTACAACAAAAAACCGGACATATGTAAGTATTGCAATACTATGTACAACTGTTATTTTTCGTGGAAAACGGGTGATTTTTGCGAGTAAGAAAAAACAGATTTGTAGCACTACAGTTGGCTACTTTTACACTTTAGCTCATCAACTATCTGTTTCGTGTTCTGTGAAAATGACAAACACCTTTTAACCACGAACTTTTGCAGATTTCTAATGCATTCCAACATATACACGTGAAGGGTGCACTGAACCTCGGGAGCAGAAAACCTTGTTTTATGTTACAATACAAGTATATAACTGTTACAATACGAGTATATGATTTCTGAATAAATCTGACAATCCATGAAATATTACCTGTTCAAGTTGTGATAATACCACATCACCAAGTAGAATCCAGTTTGCACGCCTCCATATGCAAGGGAGGACCAAACCCCAATTTCTGATTGCTAGCAAAACAAGCTCAATCTGGAACATAGATAACATACTCAAGTTGGATGAGGCCATTTATGTAACTAGAGCTGAACATATAATATTTAGTGTGATATAGTTAAGTTTGCCAAAACGTCATCATATAAAAGGGGGCGGAGGGAATAACATTTGTCAAATGAGGTTTAATTTCTCAACAAACTGATAAGGTAATACAATTCTTCTTTGCTTCTTTTACAAGGATAATAGTTTGCACTAGAATCATTAGGCCACGCAACTATCCTAGCTTGCCACTATCCCACATAAAATGGTTAACTCCATTTACCAAGGGACAAGGCTGATCAGCTAGTTTAACAAAAATGAAACGAACAATTTAGTATACTGTGCAAAGTGCAAACTGATGTGAATATCTCCAACAACCTAGCATTCTAGTATACCCACAAAAATTTAGAAACAGTGCAAATAGGCATGGATTTTCATCAATAACTCCTATGAAGTAGCTAGAAAAATATTCTCACGCCAAAATACAAATGCCATGCAATGCCATGTTGTAACCACTTCAGTTATTGGCAGTCTGCAAAATCGTTTGACTATACCTTCCTAGATAAGCATCACTAACAAAATAGAATAAATGGCTCATGCTGAAATATTAAATAAAAGAAAGCCACAAAATTTTACTGCAATCGATTTTCTGTAGAAAAACATCACGGTTAGCAAGAATAGGCTATGAGCACGAGTAAACCTGGAGTTCTTTTATTTGAGAAATAGCTTCATCAACAGAGTCATGACACCATAATTGGAGGACTGTGAGCAGTTGAACATAATGACTAATCGATATATCCAGCCTCTTGGCTGGTTCTCCAACTATATCAATGAGTTTATCAATAATATTAGTCCTTAGATCTTTATTAGTTCTCCACTGAAATCTTCCTTCTTCAATGTCTTTTTTAATACTTTCAAGACCATCAAATATTTCATCTCGGGCATGAGAAGATATAAAACCCTGCAAAATTACAGAGTGTGACAAAACACAATTAAATTACTACAAAAACATTTGGTGGAGCCACAAAGAGCTCACTAAAAGGGCAGCCCGGTGCAGTAGCTCCCGCTTGCACAGGGTACAGGGAAGGGTCCAACCACTTTGGGTCTACAGTACGCAGCCTTTCCCTGCATTTCTGCAAGAGGCTGTTTCCAGGACTTGAATCCGTGACCTCATGGTCACAAGGCAGCAGCTTTACCGCTGCACCAAGGCTCCCCTTCCCACAAAGAGCTCACTACAAGACTTAATTCAGACAATGCAAAAATAAAGAAAGACTAAAGGCATTGACATGGTTTTGGTATTGTGACGGTGTTATATAGACACCTGAATCATTAAAATATCTATTTATACGGTAACTTCAAGTTCTTCTTTCTTAGTCATTTCACTGGGAGTCTAGGATACTATTCAAAAATTGCAGGAAGGCCAAATTTGAGCTGAACATGTACGAGCAGGAACAAGTAATATCCAGTACTCCCTCCGTCCTCGAATAAGTGTACCTCTAGAATTGGTCTTGGTCAAACTTTTTACACTTTGACCAACTTTATACAAAATAATATCAAAACGGATCTAACGATACCAATTTAGTATCATAAATGTTGTTCCGTTTCCCAATAAAGTTGGTCAAACTTTAAAACAATTGACTTCCATAAAAAGAAAACGTACACTTATTTGAGGACGGAGGGAGTATACTGATTACTTGTTATCAGATAACATGTACCATTTAGCACATCTAAATATTTCAGCATGAGAGAGAGAGAAAACCTCCTTCGTAAGCATATTGGCATTCTCTTTAGTGGCACTGATGACGTATTTGTAGTTCTCATTCTCCGAACAAATGTACTCTAACAGCCCATCTGCAAAATCTCTAGCACGCTTCTGAAGAGCCTTCGGACGCTGCTTACCCTGATCTGCATCCACCAGCTTCTTTCTCTCCAACTTGAAATTTATGAAATAGTTATGGTCAACTTTAAAGTTTTCAGCAGTCTAATAACAAGACAAGTATGGGACTAACAAATATATGTTTGATACCACTGAACTTTAAACAGTGACACTAAAAATGCACAACCTCGTAAAAATACGCACAATCGTAACAAGCAAATATCGATCAACAGACATGGGCTGATATTATGTAATCTTGTGTGTTTAACTTGCAACATATTGATTTATTTGTTAAAGGTCATATGCGGAAGAAACATGCAGTGGTTGAAATATATGAAACGTAAAACTAGGTTACTATCCTTATTGCTAGCACCATGCAGTGGTTCAACCGGACCTGACAAAGGCAACAGCGTAATCAATTACCGAATTTATTAAGGGACTGTCCTACACACTTCCTCGCCTACACATTCATGTACTCTCACGATGCAGCACTGAAGAATGTGGATTCTTCAAGACATGATAGGTTGCTATCGCGCTAATACCCTCCTCTGTCCAAACATATGCAATGAACTGTAGTTCTAAGAATAATACTTAAAGATTGAAAATCATTTTTGCCAGTAGTGTAAAATCACAGACCATGCATAACTTCGTATGCATATAAAACAAATCATGATTGAACATAAATACTGCTTCAGAAGCCCCTAGCCTTGCTGTATATATTCTTGACCAGACGTTTGCCACGCATTTCAGAGTAATAGTCATCCTGAACACAAGTTTGTAAGTTCAATGCGAAACAAGAGGGTACGAGACAAGATCATAAGATACAGGAATTACCACCGGATAACAAAAACGCTCCCTGTTGAGAAGGTCGATGTGCATGGCTGGACCAAGTTGGCGAATAAAATCCGTGTCCATCTGTAAACATCATATCGACAAATTCGGCTCAGCTGACAATGCCATAACTGTACTTTGTAATCTAATTTGTGGCGCCGATTAAAGAGAATGGCACAGATATTACACCCACTAAGCCTGCTACCATGAGGAAATCAGTCCGTGAAATCTGTGTCGGTACACTTACCTGGGCTTTGAGCTTCCCGCGCCTTCGGTCGCTGCCCATGGACGGGAGTGGAATCGGCGGCGCGCAGAAGCGTCTGTTGTTAGGACTCTGCCCGGAAAGGCCTGCGCAGGTCCCTCGCGGCGGCCCCTTCACCGCAAACGCGGCGGCCATCTCTGCCTGGAGAGGGGATTCGGGGATGATGGGCGGAGTGGGGCAGACTGGGGAGGGGGCGCGAGAGACCCTTCTTCTTTCCGGTGCGGTGAGGGGGGCGGGGCGATCTGCCGCTGATTTATGCCGGCGGTGGCAGGGCGGTGCTTGCCAATGCCATGGACTCTGCGCCCCGTGAGTCCTACTTCGCTTTTGGAAAAGGCTTGTTTTACTACGGCCTAGGATTAGTTTTTTTTTTTTTAGAAGAATCCGGCTCGCCTTAGGCATTGTTCGGTTACTCCCTTACCGGCGTGTATTGCGGTCCAATACCTGTCAAACCCCGTGTATCAGCCCGCCTGGTATTTAATACCGGCCCACTGCAATTTAGCGTTCGGTTACACCCGGCGTGGAAGGCATACCGGCCCAAACCCTGCCTATCCCGTCCATTCCACGGGGAAAGGAAAATCGTCTCCCATCCCGTGGAAGGAAACCCGAGCGAGGCGGCGACAGCACGCAGAGGTGAGCTCGACGGAGACGGCTACGCGTGACGCCACTGGAGGCGAACTTGGCGGCGGTCAAGGCGCCTCCGCATTTCCAGCTCCCCTCCTTCGCGACGAACTCCTCTCGCCAGTAAGCTCCTCTTCCTTCCACCCTCTCCCCCTGTTCCAAATTCTAGGGTTCTTGGTCCGACCTGAGTTGATTGTGACCGGCGCTACTCTTCCTACTTGGCCTCATCCCCTACCACAGTGGTTTGATAGTGATAGCTGGTGTAGACCAGATAGCGGTGGTCAGAAAGGTAACTAGATTGCTCGTCAAATTTTGGTATGGCTATGTAGGAGGCACGGACCAGAGTAGATGACCAGTTTTTGAATCTTGCCCTGCATCTAATGCTGGCTAGACTGCAGAGACGCGAGCACTGTTTCGTTGCTTTAATTTTTTTCTGATTGTTTCTACTGAATAGCACAATATGTCAGTACTGGCAAGGTAATTGATGCTGTATTAGTTGCAAATAAAGCTGATGTAGCATTATTGTTATTAGCTGTTGTTGTGTGGCTACGTGTGCGCAGTCTTCCTTGCAAAATAATAATGATCGATGATCAAATTTATTTTCAGTTTTCCAGATGTGACAACATTGAGGTATCATGATTCTAGTAGACTTGTGCTTATTCTGTGTTCAGGTTGCTCTGGTCTTTGTATAGTTATTTCCTTGCAAAAATATCCCCAATTATACGCTAATTATTAAGCTGCAGCACCTTCTCCTGCAACTGTAATGATGCTGCCAAATTAGAGCAACTAGGGAACGAAGTGCCTGCAAAAATATAACATTGGTTGGCCTCTTGTGGATTTCGAATTGCTGAAATTCCACGGTCTAGATTTATTTTTAACATAAATAAAAAAGTAGACTATTTATCTATTTAACAATCTTTATCTATGAGGCAACCTTTTGTGCAAAGGCTCTCCAGGGAGAGCTTGGGGCTTTTGTATCCGCCTGAGATGATGTGCCTTAGACCTTTGCAGACCATTTCTTTTTCCCTTCTATTCTCTCTTCGTTTATTCCTTCGATGACTACAGGGCTACTAAAGATTTTTCTTTAGACAGAGGTATGCATTGGATAGTAGCACTGAACACATTTTCCCCGAATGGATTCAATTTGTTGCATTGTTTCTTAAGTAGCCCTGTAGTCACTGAATTTGGTGCCTAAAATTATGAACTATGAAGTAAATTTGTTGTGATTTTATACACCGAGATGTGTCCTGATAAAACATAGGATTCATATCTTTCTCTATTAGCAATATTACATGTTCCTGTTTAAGAAATCTTGATTGGGTTACCTGGTATGTTTCAGTTTTAAACTGGTACAAGCATCGGTGAATGTGGTACTAGTTTTAAATAGGAGCAAATTAAAATTAACAAGTTGCCAGTGCACAGTGTGGTACTATTTTTAAATATCTAGCTGGGACTTGCTGTAGTGCATGAAACAAATCAACCATGTACAACTTGTAACCGTATTGTTTGACATGATCATGTCTCTTCTTGGCTGTTGTACTATTACAGTGAATGCCCCTTGTTTATCTTTATATTTTTCAGCTTGTACTATTATTGTTGCATTGTAGTAGTAATAACGAGCGGGACTTTTCCTTTCTAGTCTAGGAATGGATTTGAGAATGAGGGATTGCATTAGGAAGATAGAGGAGGAGGATGAGGATGATGATGATATGATACTATTCCTTTTACCTACACTACATCTATTGGGTGATGGTGAACAAAGGGTAAAAAAGCGCCGCCATACAAGATAAGGAGAAGGGGTTGAAAGAGAATATCGGATGCTCAAGGAGGCCAGAAATCAATGTGGTGCTTCCTGGAATGATCAACGATCAATGATTGAAGCTGAGCAAGCACTGTGGGACAACCTCATCATTGTAAGATAGCCTCACTACTCCTTATACATATCTGATCATTCCTTGTTATAGTATGCCTCACTGTGTGTTCATTTCTATCTTGTAGTCATTTCCCAAAATTAAGAAGTTCCGTTTCAAGGCTTTCCCGCATTTTGATGCCTTGGGGGAGCTGTATGATGGACAGACAGCGGAGGGGACCTACAATTTTACTTCAACTCAGCCATCCCTGAAACCAGTAGTTACACCTTCTCATTCTCATATTGATCCCGAGCCCGAGGTCATGTCTGTAGAGGTCATACTGCCTTCTCGCTCAGTGGATGCTCAGAATGAGGCCAATCTGCAAGCAAACAATGATGGGAATGATACACAAGGGGGATGCAATGGGCCAATCTACAAGCAAACGATGCTGGGCATGACGAGACTCGCCAAACCGTGGCTCCTGCACCACCAACACAGTGGCATATTTATTCGTTAAACTACAAAGTTGTTGCATCGTTATTTTTATGAAGATAAGTTTACCCTAAACCCTAAACAATGGCGTACTAGCCTCCAGCTGAATTCTTTTGCAATATTTTTAGATGCATATGTTTGTATTCTTAAATGTGAGCGGCTGCCTTTTTCAAGTTTATGTTAAATTTAGATTCAAAGTACTATGTCTCTGATGCTTGTGTTCCTGCATGTAATTGCCACTGGCTGCTGTACATTTGTGTTTGATGTTTCGAGCGGCAACATATGTTGCTTGCTGCATGCGTCTGCCTGTACATGCTGCTGCATCCTGTAATTTTACTGAACGCATAGATCATGAGGATTTTTTTTGGCTTGCTTCTTGCTCCCTACTGCCGCTACCGCTTGTGCTTGTATGCGTGGACGTTTTGGACCAGTCCTGGGAGAAGGGAGTAACCGAACAGTCACCTGGTATATGGATTAAGGGTATGGGATTAACGGGGAGTTGGGTGACATGTGGGGATCACCCAATTCCTGGGGGTACTCGTTTCACGTGGGGATTGCTCCCCTAGGAACCGAACAAGGCCTTGAAGAATCAAGGCTGAAGGGATACAAAAGCTCTTAGGCGGACTACCAAACCAAACATACCGCCCATGGGGCGATCCTAGCTCTCGCTGCGCTAGACTATGAGACCAGCTACGCTGTGAGCCCAAAACGGTTCATAGAAGAGTTTGAATCGATTCTACACATAGTGGGGATCCGTTAATCAAGACTGACACAAAAAGCGATTCAACTTCATGGTTCGCTTCTTTGCATGTATACGTGTTGAATATATTAGCAATTTAGCACATGATTTAATTCGAAATAGTCTCAGATAAATTATGACAGTAGCAAATACAGTAATCATGCAAATATCTAGATCTAGCACAGTAGACAGACCGACAGAATCTATTGCAAGAGCTAGACATAGGAATCTCAGGAATATCTCATACAGATGGAATAGAGATACGTACGAGGCAGCGGCAGTGGCACCGCCGTTGTTGTTGTCCATGTTGTCGGCCATATCGTCGATGAAGAGGTTGCCGATGTCGGGGAAGAAATCGTCGTTGGGGAAGTAGTCGCCGTCAGCAGTCTCGCGAGTGCGCTCCCCAAAAACCTGATCGCCCCTCTCCCGTACAGGATCACAAGAGGCGGGGTTCTGGAGGCCTGCTGTCCCTTCTCGCGGTGCACGCCGGAAGACGGGATGGAGAAGACTTGATAGGCGGCGCAGTGCGAAACCATAAGACGAAGTGGCGGCTAGGGTTTACCGTATGCGCGTATTTATACTGCGGACTGGGAGAGATGTGGGCGTGACTCCACGTCCGAGTCGAAACGGTTTAGGAATTAACGCGTCCATTAATTACCAAATTAATGACTCATTAATTTTTTCCCAACCGACAAAATAAATGCTCTCGGCTCGGCTCATTCCCGCAACCCGCGGCGCGTCGTGACGTGTCGTGACGAGGCGAGGCGATGCGAGGCGTGGCGAGGCGGGCGGCGGAGGAGGAGCGCGCGTGTGGCACACCTCTCCTCTTGCCTTGCCAACTCATACATGAGCTAGAATGGCTCACCTTATAAGGTTGTTCCATTCTCGCCAAACTAGCAGTATGGGACTAAATTTTAGTCCCACTCCCTCCACTTATTATTCATGTATGGGCCATGACAATTTCAGGATTTATTGGGCTTTAGTTGGGCCACATGGTGCAGCCCATAAATTCCAACAATCCCCCACAAAGTGTCATGAGCATATTTCATAATCTCTGTTCCAAAACATTGTTTATATACCGGTGTTAGTGCAGACTGTTAAGTTGAACTTCCACTTAGAACATCATGCTACACTAGTTCACAACTTGAACAGTGAACTACGCCTTGAACTACAAGTTTGTTGTGATACCAGTTTCACACAACGTCTGAACTGATACTAGGCTGCCGCAAGGCTTTCCCGCGGGTGGAGCGTATGCGTCATATTCCGAAGGCCTTTCATGAGTTTACTAGAGAGCACCCGATTCTTATAGACTGCGACGTTTAACAGTCAGACTCATATGGGTGAGTTCCTCAGGAGATGTTCTGTAGGACACATCTCCGCTTATATAAATAAGCCACTTGGAACATATTAAGACAAATGTTAACCTACCATACAGATCAGGAGAGTATTGCATCTTCATGGAGTGGAACAAAGTATAAGGATACTCTCCTCTCAGCCGACCAACAGCTTGTCTCCCACTTCTAATTCACGGGATCTCCGATCACATAGAGTGGGTTACCACCACTAGTGGAAACAACCCCTCTCGTCCAGGGGGCCAGGGGGCAGCTGTCCCGGTTGCCACCGAATCCGGGACAAATGTCATGCTTTGGTCCCGGTTCGTGCGCCCGGGGCAACAGGAATCGCCTGGGGGCATTGGTCCCGGTTCGTGGGGGACATATCGGTCCCGGCTCGTGCCACGGACCGGGACCGATGCCTAGCCACAGGCCACGTGGCACGCGCATGAACATTTGTCCCGGGTCAGTCCACGAACCGGGACCAATGCCCCCCTTCCCTATATATACTGCCCCAGCCCCAGCCCCCTCCCCTTCCATCTTTTTTTTTGCTTGGAGGTGTGAGAGAGTGTGGTGTTAGTGTGTTTTATTTTACTATGCACACGAGGTGTTCGACGAAATTCCCGAGCCGCACATAAGCTCACTGAAAATGGTATCTTCGACCGAGGTTAACAAATTATCCTTTTCATCTGTAACTGATACATTAAAAAGTAGTATTTGTCGATGTACTGTGGTCATCTCTGTATTAATATGTTATTGTAATGTATTTTGATAAACTTAATTATACGATGCAGATGGATGCACGGCAGCGATGGATGTACGGTGACCGACGCACTTCCGAGTATATGGCAGGCCTGAATGCATTTCTTGTTGTAGCTCAGGCGAACAAAGATAATGGCTTCATGTGTTGCCCATGTGTTGATTGTCGGAACGTCAGAGAGCACTCTTCCGAAAGAATCCTTCACGGCCATCTACTTCGGAGAGGTTTCATGCCCAGCTATAATTGCTGGACCAAGCATGGAGAAAGAGGGGTTGTGATGGAAGACGATGAAGAAGAAGAAGAAGATCCTTTGTTCCCTGAATACGACGATACTGCAATAGAAGAGAATGCAGAAGAAGGAGGTGATCAACAACAGTCATCGGAAGAGCCCGATGATGATCTTGGCCGAGTTATTGCTGATGCAAGGGAAGACTGTGAAAATAAATTGGAGAGGTTGAAGCTGGACAACATGTTACAGGATCACAAAAAATTGTTGTACCCAAATTGCGAAAATGGTAGCACAAAGCTCGGTACCACACTGGAGTTGCTGAAATGGAAGGCACAGAACGGTGTGACTGACAAGGCATTTGAGAGTTTACTTCAACTAATGAAGCCAAAACTTCCAAAGGATAATGAATTGCCTGAGAGTACGTACGAAGCAAAGAAAGCTCTCTGCCCTCTAGGATTAGATGTGTAGAAGATACATGCATGCATTAATGACTGCATCCTCTTCCGCGGTGAGAAGTACGAGAATTTGGATGAATGTCCGATATGCACTGCACTGCGGTATAAGATCAGAGCAGATGATCCTGGTGATGTTGACGGCGAGCCCCCCCGTAAGAGGGTTCCTGCTAAGGTGATGTGGTATGCTCCTATAATACCACGGCTGAAACGTCTGTTTAGAAACAAAGAGCATGCTAGGTTGTTGCGATGGCACAAAGAAGACCGTAAGAAAGACGGAAAGTTGAGGCACCCCGCCGATGGATCGCAGTGGAGAAAGATCGAGAGAGACTTTCCAGACTTTGCAGGAGAGGTGAGAAACTTATGGTTTGGTCTAAGTACAGATGGCTTTAATCCTTTTGGGGAGCAGAGCTCCAGTCATAGCACTTGGCCTGTAACTCTATGTATGTACAACCTTCCTCCTTGGTTGTGCATGAAGCGTAAGTTCATTATGATGCCAGTTCTCATCCAAGGCCCGAGGCAACCTAGCAACGACATTGATGTGTATCTAAGGCCATTAGTGGAAGAACTCTTACAATTGTGGGGCAAACCAGGTGTACGTGTGTGGGATGAGAACGAACAAAAGCCATTTGACCTACGGGCGTTGCTTTTCGTAACCATCAATGATTGGCCTGCTCTTAGTAACATTTCCGGACATACAAACAAGGGATACAATGCATGCACACACTGTTTAGATAATACTGATAGTGTTTTTTTGGATAAATGTAAAAAGGTTGTATACCTGGGGCATCGTAGATTTCTTCCGATCAAGCATCCCGTAAGAAAGAAAGGAGGGAAGCATTTCAGAGGTGAGGCAGATAACCGGAAGAAGCCTGAGCTGCGTAGTGGTAATGATATATTCGATATGGTCAAGGACCTAGAAGTAATCTTTGGTAAGGGTGCTGGCAGCCAACCAGTTCCGTACGGCCCTGATAAGCGCGCACCCATGTGGAAGAAGAAATCTATATTTTGGGAGCTACCCTATTGGAAAGTTTTAGAGGTCCGGTCTTCGATCGACGTGATGCACGTGACAAAGAATCTTTGTGTCAATCTGCTATGCTTCCTGGGCGTGTATGGGAAGTCCAAAGATACGCCAGAAGCACGGGAGGACCAGCAATGTATGAAAGATCCAAGCAACAAGCACACAGATAGGCGCCATTACTTAAGCAGCTACGCTCTTACTAAAGCAGAGAAGAAAATATTCTTTGAAGTCCTTTACAGTATCAAGGTTCTGTCTGGCTTCTCGTCGAATATAAAGAGGATAATAAACATGGCAGAGAAAAAATTCCAAAACCTGAAGTCTCATGACTGCCACGTGATTATGACGCAGTTGCTTCCGATTGCATTGAGGGAGCTTCTACCGGAAAATGTTCGAGTACCCATTGTGAAGCTATGTGCATTCATGAACGCAATATCTCAGAAGGTAATCGATCCAGAAATTCTGACAAGATTACAGAGGGATATGGTCCAGTGTCTTGTTAGTTTTGAGTTGGTGTTCCCACCATCCTTCTTCAACATTATGACTCATCTCCTGGTTCACCTATGTGAAGAGATTCATATTCTTGGTCCGGTATTTCTACACAATATGTTCCCCTTTGAGAGGTTCATGGGAGTCTTGAAGAAATATGTTCATAACCGTGCTAGGCCAGAAGGAAACATCTCGAAGGGCTATGGAACAGAGGAGGTCATTGGGTTCTGTGTTGACTTTATTCCTGACCTTAAGACAATTGGTGTTCCTGAATCGCGGCATGAGGGGAGACTGAGGGGAAAAGGAACGCTGGGAAAGAAAACAATGATACCTAGGGACGGGCATTCTTGGACCAAAACACACTACACAGTTCTACAAAATTCTATGTTCATGGCTACGTATCTCGAGGAACACAAGAATATTTTACGGTCTGCAAACCCGGGGAAGGATGACTCATGGATTAAACGCAAACACATGGAGACTTTCGGAAGTTGGTTGCAAACACATCTTATAAATGGCACCAATGTTGAAGATCAGCTGTACATGTTGGCAGGGTCACCATCTTCGACTATTGGGAGTTTTCAAGGGTACGAGATAAATGGGAATACATTTTACACGAGCTCCCAAGATAAGAAGAGCACCAACCAAAACAGTGGTGTACGCTTTGATACAACAAACGAGAATGGAAAAAAATGACACATACTATGGTTAGTTGGTTACATAGAGGAGATATGGGAACTTGACTATGGACCTTCTTTTAAGGTCCCTTTGTTCAAGTGCAAATGGGTCAACCTAAATGGAGAAGGGGTAAAGGTAGACCCGCTTTATGGAATGACAACAGTGGATCTCAACAATATTGGTTACAATGACGAACCATTCGTCCTAGCCAATGATGTGGCTCAGGTCTTCTATGTGAAGGACATGTCTTCCAGACCGAAGAAAAGAAAAAATAAGGAAACAAATTCATCATACGATGAGCCGAAGCGTCACATAGTTCTCTCAGGAAAAAGAAACATCGTGGGAATCGAGGACACGACAAACATGTCAGAAGATTATAATAAGTTTGTTGAAATTCCACCCTTCACAGTGAAAGCTGACCCCACCATCCCGTTAAATAATGAAGATGCTCCATGGTTACGGCCGAAGCGATCATAAGCAAGGGACACGAAGAAAATTCAGAAGACTAGATAGGGATGTTGTTGGTGATGTGTAATAATAAACGTGGAATACATGATCATAGTTCTTCTAACGTAGTATGAACGAGATTTTGTTAGCCAAAATGATATTTATACATTTTCTGTGATTATGAATGGAGTAGGTGTAAGTTTGACCAATAATTTGTATTGATCGGTCAAAAGCTGGCAAGCATTGAGTGCTTGACAACTATGACCACCCTGACTTCATTATTATTCCAACCAGCGGCACACCCACCCACTTTTCTGTTTCTCTCTCCTCCGTCTGTTGGTGATGTGTAATAATAAGCGTGGAATACATGATCATATAGTTCTGTTTGATCAGTATTTTGTATTGACCGATAAAAAGCTGACAACTATGACCAGCCTGACTTCATTATTATTCCAACCAGCGGCACACCCACCCACTTTTCTGTTTCTCTCTCCTCCGTCTGTTGGTGATGTGTAATAATAAGCGTGGAATACATGATCATATAGTTCTGTTTGATCAGTATTTTGTATTGACCGGTAAAAAGCTGACAACTATGACCAGCCTGACTTCATTATTATTCCAACCAGCGGCACATCCACCCGAGTATGAGATAACTGTAGGCAGATATTGCAGACAAATTTCAAAGTGATAGTACGGATACCATCCTGATAGATATCCTTAAAATAGAAATAGATCTTCGGTACTACCTTGGAGTTCAAATGACGCAAAGGGTTGCACCTCTGCGGTTACTTTGGCAAGCTGCTAATGCATACACTCCTGCACTGTTTGAGATTTTCAGATTAGAATTTGAACTGATCTTGGATTGCGTGGTCTATAACTGTGGCGAAATTGGACCCATATCCGAGTATGAGATAACTATCAAAAACAGGCGCCGGGGTCATTTTGTTAGATTCGACTCATCAGAATACATTTGTAGCTGCAAGAAGTTTGAAAATGTAGGTCTTCCGTGTTGCCAGGTACTGAAGGTTCTTGAGATCAGAAATATCAAAGAAATTCCACCACACTATGTTTTGAAAAGAGGGCAAAAGAATGCTCAGAGTAAACCTTCGAAGGAAAACTATGGTTTTTCTGTTGTAGACGAAGATCTCAAATTCACCGTGTCAATAAGGTACAACTCGCTTTGTCGAACTTTATATAAATCACCCGGGATGCCTTGTATGCTCTGGACTAACTCGGAAGATCACGAGAGAAAACAAAAATTGTAACATTTTTATATTCAAATTATATACAAATGGTAAAATAATTAATAGTTTCAATAGTTAGAATAATTATTTAGTTAAACGAAAAATGGATTTAAATTAGTTATGCAAATTCTAGCATTTTTCATGTTGGAATTTTTGTCAAATTCGAAAGTATATAGAAATTGTTAATGTGCAAACTTAACCATTTTTCAAATTTTGGCGCTAAAAATTTTTGGGCGCGCAGGGTGCCACCGAAATTCGAAATTAGTTTTTGGTCCCGACCCGTGATACCAACCGAGACCAAAGGGTCTCTAGTCCCGGTTGGTGGCACGGGCCGGGACTAGAGGCCCAGGTGTATAAATATCTCGGCCCTCTCTCCAGGCCGAGCGACCACCCAGGACAGCGAACATGGCTTGGCGAAGCCCTGCCGTCGGCGGGAACGAGTAGGAAGATCCCGCCGGCGGTGGTTCCGCCGGCGGGGTTGGGCTAGGGACACGTTGGACTAGGGACACACATATATATTAAAAAAAGGCCCAGGGGCCTTGCTTACATATAGGGGGGCGGCGCGGCCACAGGCGGCCGGCCGTGCTTACATTATAGGGGGCGGCGGCGGCGCGGCCACAGGCGGCCGGCCGTTTCTTGGGGGGGGGGGGGGGGGGGGGGGGGTAGCTTAGCCTAGGGGGGGGGGGGCGCACCGGCGCCGGCCTACTCCTCCTCGTCGGAGGAGATGCAGTGGTAGGGTGGTGCCTGCCACAGGTGGGCAGGCAGCTGGGGCGGGCCCGCCGGTGGCTGCGGAGGCATCGGGGGCGCGTGCGGCGGTGGCGGGGGCAGCACCTCCTGCTGCGGCGGCGGTGGCGGGGGCAGCTCCTCCGGCGACCATACGCCGCCGGTCCAGGCCCAGGTCATCCCGTACTCCAGGCCGGGGGGCAGCGGCTGTGGCGGCGGTTGGTCCTCGGAGGCCTCCAGGTCGGCGTTCATTACCTGCCACCAAGGGGAAGGCGCCGCAGGGGGCGGGGGCGGCATGGCTGCGCCGTCGGCGGCAGCGGCGGCCAGGACCGCCTCCTACCGCCTGACCTCGTCCTCGACGAGGGAGCGGCGGGAGGCATCGTAGGCCTCCTCCAAGCCGGCCTGGAGCTCGGGGTCGTCGTCCTCGGGGATGGCGTCGCCGATGTCCTCAAGGAGCCACAGCTCCGGCTCCCTGCCCGACGGCGGCGCGGGGTAGTCTTCGGTGCTCACCTCCTCGGCTATGGGGATGTAGGAGCGGCGGCGCTGCTCGTGCTCCTGCTGGAGCCAGGTGGCCCAGTAGGGGGAGCTCCGCGCGTACGCGCGGTCCCTGAGGAGGCGGGCCGGCAGGAGCGCGCGCCGGCGGTCGATCTCCTCGCCCAGGGCCTCTCTGCTGGACGGGGCCGGCGGCACGGGAATGCGCTGCGGGTTCAGGTGCCAGCCGTCCGGAAGGTGGATGTCCGGCCAGAACACCGGCGTGGCGCGTTCCCAGTGCAACTCGGCCTCCTCCTTCCGGACGTACCGGCGGAAGCGCCTGCCCTTGGGTGCGGCGCGGGGCGGCGCGCGTGACGCCGGAGGCGGAGCGGGGACCCGCGGCTGCCCGCCGATGCGGACGCCTCCCGGGCCGAAGCCGAATGCCTCCGCCGGCGGCGGTGGAACGCCGGAGCGCGCGCCGCTCGAGGACCCGGCCTCGTGGTCGTTCCTGGGGCGCTTGAACCAGCGGGACATGGTGGCTAGGGTTGCTTTGGCTGGGAAGCGGCCGGGGTGAATGGGTTGTACGGCGGCGGGGGCCCTTTAAAAAGGACCCGGGGGAGGCTCGCATGCCAACCGGCGGCCGGAACGTGGCGGCGGTTGCAGGCAGCCATGAATGCGGGGGAGGGGGGAGCCGAGGCGTGGCGGCGGTTGCAACTGGCCACGCGCGCGTGGGGAAGTGGAGGGGGGCGGGAAGACGAGGCGGCCGTGGGTCCTTTGACCATCCCTGTGGTCTTAATTTAAGGGACCGGGCGAGCCAGCCACTAGGCCGCTGGCCAGTGGCCCCTTTTGACCCCTGCGAACCGTTGACCGAATATAATAAAAGACGCGGGCCAGTGGACCCTTTTGACCAAAAAATGTGGCCAGTGGGCTTAATTAAAGACGTGGCCTGGACGCGGTTGGGGAAGGGGTGACCGGTTGGGGATTGCGAGACAGGAGCCCAAAAAAACGAAACGAAAAAAAACCTGCCGCGGCAGGGAAAATTGGCGGAATATTTTTTTTTTCAAAAAAGGTATCCATCCCGGTCCCTAAAACGAACCGGGACGAACTCCCTGGCCGTCCCTGGCCCAGGTTCGCCACGTGGGCCATCCTTACCATCCCGGGTCCTGGCACAACCGGGACCAATGGGGGAGGGCCATTTGTCCCGGCTAGCCCATCCCGGTTGCACAACGGGGACAACTGGCCCTTACGACCCGGGACAAATGGCCCTGTTTCCACTAGTGCACTATGTGCAACTCATAACGTGGGTCTCAAGCCCATCTCCCTCGATGCATTATCTATTACATTCTGTGATAAAACCTTTGTGAAGGGATCTGCCAAGTTCATAGATGTTTGGATATAATCCAAAGCAATAACTCCAGAGTTCTTCAATTTCCTGACAGATTTCAATCTCCTCTTCACATGTCTTGATGACTTCGCATTATCATTAGAACTGTTCACTTTGATGATCACAGTTTGATTATCACAGTTCATTAGGATTGCGGGTATTTGTTTTTCAACCACAGGCAAGTCCATTAAAAGCTCACGAAGCCACTCTTCTTCAATAGTGGCTGTGTCTAATGCTGTGAGTTCTGCTTCCATAGTTGACCTCGTTAAGATGGTCTGCTTGCAAGACTTCCAGGAAATAGTGCCACCACCAAGTGTAAAAACATAACTGATGCATGTAAAATGCATAGATGAATTTTGCATATTTTCACATGGTTTTCTATTACATATTGCATCATATAAGGGTATAATTCAATGTTTTATCGTATTTTGGGGTTAAATTACAAAGTCCCCCAACTTTCATGGAATTAACCCTGCCTGTTAGAAACCCCGTTTTCTATATTTTTGATGTTTCAGGGGGCAAACTTCCGCGAAATCACCTGAAAATCTACGGGGTCATTTTTTTGGAAGGAGAAGACTTGCGGGCGAAGGATCCACGAGAATTGGGCAAGGAGGCCCAAAAGAGGACCCTCCACGCGGCCAAATTCCTTGGCCGCGTGAGAGGCCCCCTTTTGCCCCCTGTGGCCCCAATTCCTTCCATCTTCGACTTACCGACTCCGTCTTGACCTAAAACCGACTATAAAAAGGGTCCCCCGTACCCTTACGGAGAGGAGCGCCGCCGAAACACCGAAACAGAGACCTGGAGTTCCAGATTGGAGGGGGAAAACTCTGGCAGGGCGCCGCCGGTGTGATCTCCTACCCCTCCAACGTCGTCTCCATCGACATCTCCATGAAGAGGGAGTAGTCCACCCCAGGGCTATGGGTTTGTGGAAGTAGCACTTGTATCTCTCTCTCTATGTGCTTCACTAATTAGATCCGTATGAGCTGCCTCACATGATTACGGGCACCGTTGTAATTCCTATGTGGTGGATCTTTTCTATGAGTTATTGAATCTGGGATTGCAATTGTTTCTCTTGAGTTATTTGAGTAGATGTATCTTATGTACCCCGTTCTTATTTGCTAGCTTTGATCAATCTAGTTCTTGAGAGCGTGTGTGGGGTGATGGGTGCATTAGTTGGAGTAACGGGGGGTGGCTAGTGCTGTGAAAGTGACAGAAGTTCAGCGATCCACTTAGGTTTTGTTAAACCTTTCTTAGTTACCTCACTAGGGATAAAAAGGAGTACCTTGTTACCGGGGATTTGAAGTGACACTAATCAATCTCCATGACTAGATCTAGCAAGTTCTTACTTCAACTTCATGTCACATTGCTTAAAGCTATACTCTGGTTTTTCCTTAATTATCGAGGTGTTATGATTTATTTCGCATCTTGGTGGAGTATAAGAGGGATCAATATGACCGTAGAGATCTCTATGCTAGGACGTGATGCCCATATGAAAGTACTCAATGTTAAACATGTTATTGTAATCTCACATGTAATTCTTTATGTCCACCGTCTACTACTTTATTTGAGAGAATGCAAGTGTGAAACCATGAACCCCGGTCCTATTTTAAATATAAGAAAACACTCTAGTTACTTTGCTGCAATTTACTTTACTTGCACTTTACTTTACTTGCATCTCCAATTCGAATTTACATTATCTCCATCACCACTTGCATCACAAAAATACAAAAACAATCAATTGCATATTTATTTTCTCATTTGCATTTAGTAGTAGATTTAATTATTGCACATTTACTTTCAGTTTTGCATTGCAATTTAGAAGTCTCACACCTTGTGCTTGACAACCACTTGGTGAGGTTGAGGGCACAAAATTCTCTACTTGTTTGCAGGATCCTGGAGGAAGCTTGGAAGACAACTGCTGAAATACTGGCTCCCCAAGAGTTCGATATAAACCCTCGAGTCACCCTCGTGGGGAAGAAGGCTTGCCACTAGCTACACACTCTGCACTTGGAGTCTCAACCTAGCCATCAAGCGTTTTTCTGGCGCCGTTGCCGGGGAGCCATAGGTGAAGGAGTTGTCCAAGGGAGCTCACAAGAAGTCTTCATCACCAACAAGGTGTGCAAACACCTAAGCTTGGGGAGGTTGCACCTACGTGAGCACCGTCCTTTCTATCTCCACCTTCTTTCAAGTAGATTGTTTTGTTTCTTGTCTTGTTTTTGTTTTTGTTTTGTTTTGTTTTTGTTTTTGTTTTGTCTTGCATATTTTATTTTAGTTTGCATTTTAGTTTTGCATTTAGTTATCTAGTTTATTTTAGTATTTCGGATTTTCTTAGTTACTTTACTTTTGTTTTGCATAAAAAATTAAAAACTACATAAAAACTGTTAAAATGGGTGATAGAACTCAATTAAGTGACTACACAAACACACCCAATGACCAATTCATTGCTAGGCCAATTACTACACCTGAAATACAAGCTGAAAGCTATGAAGTAAGTCCTAGTTTATTGAATTTAATTACTAGAGAGCAATTTGGTGGTAGTGCTATGGAGGATGCCTCTATGCATCTTCATGATTTCATGGAAATATGTGATATGCAAAAATTTAAAAATGTGGAAAGTAGTGTTTTAAAACTGAAATTATTTCCTTTTTCACTTAGAGGAAAGGCTAAAGATGGTTACTTTCACTACCTACAGCTAGTATAAAGTCTTGGGATGATTTAAAAGAAGTTTTCATTAAGAAATATTATCCTCCCGTTAAAATTTTGCAAAATAGGAATAATATCCTCTCATTTAGGCAAAATGATAATGAACATGTAGCCATGGCATGGGATAGAATTAAATTAATGCTTAGAACATGCCCATTACATGGAGTAAATGAATGGACCATAGTACACTCTTTTTATAATGGTCTAAACTACATGTCTAGAAATATACTTGATTCTGCTGCTGGAGGTGCCTTTATGAGTAAAACTGTAGGAGAGGCTAAGAGCATATTAGAAAGCATATTGCAAAACTATAGTCAATGTAATACTGAAAGAGCACCCAATCCCACTAAGAAAATAAACTCAATTGAAGAGACCAATGATTTTTCTTCTAAAATGGACACTATTCTTGCCTTTATTAATAAACAAAATATGGAGAATGTGCCTTTGCAGGAGCTAGTTGGTAGTAATTCTGAAAGTGTGGATGTTAATTTTGTTAGGAATTATGGTAGCAATGGTTTTGGTAACGCTTACAATTATTATAGTAAACCTCCTTATGTGCCAAATAAACCTTTTGTTCCATATCCTAATGCTAATGAAAATAAGTGGAAGCCTTCTAGTGAAATTTCTGAATCTAATAAATTGCTTATGGAACAAGTTGCTAGTCACAATGCTATGATACATGAGTTAAATAAGTCTACTGCATCCATTAGTAGTGATATTAAAGGATTGCAACTTCAATTTTCGAATTTAGATAAAGCATTGTCAAAATTAGCTGATAATCAAGCAACTCTATTAAGCATGTCAGCAGGAAAGCCACAAGCACAACCTAGTGTAGGAAAGAATTCTATTACTATTGCTGCTCCTATTATTGAAAATATTGATCATATTGCTGAGAATACAAGTGAGCATGTCCCTACTAGCTTAGAAGAAACTTTGAATGAAATAGTGAAGTACCCTGAATATTTACTTCCATATATGTCTTATCTTGCTAGCAAAGATGAAATTAGTCGTCATGAATCAAGCATGCTAGCTAAATTAGAGAGTAAAGTAGAGGAAATTATGATGCTTACTGAAATTAAGGATCCATTGCTTGATTTAGAAAAAAGTAGCTTGCAAGAACTTATTGCTACTCTACAAAAATTTGCTAGTGATCCCACTATAAATGTTAATCAATCTGGCTTTGGATCTTATATTGCTAATCATGTCTTGCAAGAAAAAATTGCTAGGTACAAGAATGAGGCAATGATACCTCCTAAGCTTGGGGATGCATGGATCGCCAAGGTGCTAGTTTCAATTGGAAAAGAAATTCACCATGCTATGTTAGATCTAGGTTCTAGTGTATCGGTACTCTCTAAAGAATTATATGAATTGCTAGAACTAGAAAATTTAGAGAAGTGCTCAAGTGAATTTGTCCTTGCTGATAACTCTACTAAACATGCTGTAGGACAAGTAAAAGATGTTATGATTGAATTGCACATGACTTTCGTACCCGTTAATTTCATTATTATGGATATGGGGGATAAATCCCCTAGTCCTATTATTTTGGGTAGACCTTTTCTTCGTACTACAGGTGCAATCATAGACTCCAAGGAAGGGAATGTCAAGTTTCAGTTCCCTCACAATAAAAGCATGGAGCACTTCCCAAGGAAGAGGGGCACGCTGAAGAACAAGCTCCCTTATGAGCTTTATCCCTCTTGATTATCAAGTAAGTAAAGCCTAGCTATATGGCTATAAAGAAAGCGCTTTACGGGAGGCAACCCGGTTGTTTTTGTTTGGATTTTCCTAATGTCCTCTTGCTGTCTCAAGAGATTAGTTTTTTGTTTTAATTCTGGAGTTTTCAATAAAGAGTCAAGTCAAACCCATTTGGACTTATAAGTTGCTATCCTAGTGCATGAAATTTCTGTTTCAGCACGAGTCTGCTCACCGTATGATTTTAAGTTTTTGATTGGTATGTCGGATTGAGCTAATTTTTTAGTATGTTCTGAAAATTTTCGTCCTCTGTAAGCACAAAAATTGGCTTAATTTTTTGACGAGTCTAGCTTAGGGAAAAACGTTCGTTTTGCTGCTGCTGCTGCTTTTCTGGATAGATTCTGCCTTCTTTTGTTTTATGCACTCTTTGGGTTTGGGAATCGAATTTCCATGATTATTTCAAGCAAGAGAGTGAACATACAACATAATGAACCTTATTTTCTATCTACTGGAGCATTTGATTTGGAATTTTGCACAGCAATCATGTGATTTGTTTGTCCTTGCTAATCTCACCCCACAGAAAAAGAATGGGAGAAACATGTTTTGTGAAGTTTTTTCACAGGGAATAGAGGAGCTGCGCCTCAAGACATCCAAGAATGGTGAAAGACATAAGATTGGGGATGTGATGAACACCCCACTGGAGCTACACTCTTTTGGTTAGCACACGTCTACTTTCTGTTTTTCTAAGCAAAGCATTTATCGTAGAGACTTGAAGCGTCTAGTTTTTGTTTTTATTTTTGTTTTGATAAGACCACCACCATCATTTTATATGAGATTGAGCTACTGGAGTTTGGGGTTGGAATGTATTGGATGCTAGTATTATGACTTGGAATAGGGATGCAATGGTTGATTTGAAGAGCTACATATGTTTGCATGATTTATAGGCTTTTTATGTGTAGAAATTTGCAATAATGTTGTCTTGAGCTATCTCTTATTCATGTCCTTGATGTTAATTGCTGTTTTATTTAGTTTGTCATGAAATGAGTAGTTATATGGAAATATGCATGCATAGTAGCTGGTCAACTATCTCCCTCTTTCTATCCCAAAAATTTAAAAATCCCAACAAGTAAAAACTTGTTTCCAACACTCCTTAGCCAAGTATTTCCAGTGAGTCCACCATATCTTCCCATTAGCTTCATTGCTATTTCGAGTATGTTCACCATGTTATTGTGTTATTTATGTTCTAAATTAAGATATTCACTTTATTAATTGTCATGGGTTGAACTTGGGATAGGACTCTCACGAACTTTTGAAGGCACACTTTACTTTTTATGCATCTAATAAACATGACCCAATAATGGGAGCCACAAGTTTTGCGTTTGACAAGTGTGTGGTTGGGAGCTAGCTATAAACGTGTATCACCGGAAAGCTTTCAACATTTCACAAAAAAATTACATTTGGTTGATATCATATACTTTTGTTTTTGGACTCCTGCCATGCCGAAATGAAATAGAGGAATAGTAAGTTTTGATGAGTAAGTATCTATATGACTAGAGAAACGCATTGGGCCGCTAACCCAAGCCATGCTTTATCATGGTGGAAATTTACTTACAGCTTGAGTGACTCTACAACACATCCTATAATAAAATAAGAAGCTATGCATAATAGTGAATGAAAATAAAAAGGATGATGAGTCTACTCCGTTTGTTCATCTTGTTATTGTAACATGGGCTTGTTTCCATGTCATGGGGCAAGAGGTAACTCTTTGCAGTTCTCTATGATGTCATTAATACTTATTATGATTTTACAAAGCATATTAGGAATCTTAAGTTGAGTAATCATGGAGTAGGTTTTCACACTCACGGGGCATGAGGCTTTCAACCACCTTGTCATTCTCATTACTTCAATACTCACAATTTTAAGATGCTAGTGATAAAGGGGCAATGAGAGTCCTAGATCAATGGATACCACATTTCAATTAGTAATTTTAGTTGAATAATTTAGAGGCTAAATAAGACTTGATCATGTTTTACCTCTACTCATTTTTCTCCAAAGTGTCCACCATATTTTCTATTCTCCATTACGCTATTCTTTGACCAATATAGGATTTTATTTTTCATTTTGTGTATGCATTTGGTCCATAGTGCTTTTATTTCATTATACACTTTGTGAACTTTCATGAAGCATCTTTGCTTGCATATTTGATATTTCTTACAACATGAATTGTATATTGCTACTCATTTCTAGTATTAATCATTTGATTATATGTAGCATGAATAATCCTCCTTGATATACCATGATTGTTTCAATATGCAAAACCCATCTTAGTTTTATCATCTTCATACTCGAGGACGAGCAGGGGTTAAGCTTGGGGATGTTGATGCATGTAAAATGCATAGATGAATTTTGCATATTTTCACATGGTTTTCTATTACATATTGCATCTTATAAGGTTATAATTCAATGTTTTATAGTATTTTGGGGTTAAATTACAAAGTCCCCCAACTTTTATGGAATTAACCCTGCCTGTCAGAAACCCCGTTTTCTATATTTTTGACGTTTCAGAGGGCAAACTTCCGCGAAATCACCTGAAAATCTGCGGGGGTCATTTTTTTGGAAGGAGAAGACTTGCGAGCGAAGGATCCACGAGAATTGGGCAAGGAGGCCCAAAAGAGGACCCTCCACGCGGCCAGATTCCTTGGCCGCGTGAGAGGCCCCCTTTTGGCCCCTGTGGCCCCAATTCCTTCCATCTTCGACTTACCGACTCCGTCTTGACCTAAAACCGACTATAAAAGGGTCCCCCGTACCCTTACGGAGAGGAGCGCCCCCGAAACACCGAAACACCGAAACATAGACCTGGAGTTCCAGATTGGAGGGGAAAAACTCCGGCGGGGCGTCGCCGGTGTGATCTCCTACCCCTCCAACGTCGTCTCCATCGACATCTCCATGAAGAGGGAGTAGTCCACCCCAGGGCTATGGGTTTGTGGAAGTAGCACTTGTATCTCTCTCTCTATGTGCTTCACTAATTAGATCCGTATGAGCTGCCTCACATGATTACGGGCACCGTTGTAATTCCTATGTGGTGGATCTTTTCTATGAGTTATTGAATCTGAGATTGCAATTGTTTCTCTTGAGTTATTTGAGTAGATGTATCTTATGTACCCCGTTCTTATTTGCTAGCTTTGATCAATCTAGTTCTTGAGAGCGTGTGTGGGGTGATGGGTGCATTAGTTGGAGTAACGGGGGGTGGCTAGTGCTGTGAAAGTCACAGAAGTTCAGCGATCCACTTAGGTTTTGTTAAACCTTTCTTAGTTACCTCACTAGGGATAAAAAGGAGTACCTTGTTACCGGGGATTTGAAGTGACACTAATCAATCTCCATGACTAGATCTAGCAAGTTCTTACTTCAACTTCATGTCACATTGCTTAAAGCTATACTCTGGTTTTTCCTTAATTATCGAGGTGTTATGATTTATTTCGCATCTTGGTGGAGTATAAGAGGGATCAATATGACCGTAGAGATCTCTATGCTAGGACTTGATGCCCATATGAAAGTACTCAATGTTAAACATGTTATTGTAATCTCACATGTAATTCTTTATGTCCACCGTCTACTACTTTATTTGAGAGAATGCAAGTGTGAAACCATGAACCCCGGTCCTATTTTAAATATAAGAAAACACTCTAGTTACTTTGTTGCAATTTACTTTACTTGCACTTTACTTTACTTGCATCTCCATTTCGAATTTACATTATCTCCATCACCACTTGCATCACAAAAATACAAAAACAATCCATTGCATATTTATTTTCTCATTTGCATTTAGTAGTAGATTTAATTATTGCACATTTACTTTCAGTTTTGCATTGCAATTTAGAAGTCTCACACCTTGTGCTTGACAACCACTTGGTGAGGTTGAGGGCACAAAATTCTCTACTTGTTTGCAGGATCCTGGAGGAAGCTTGGAAGACAACTGCTGAAATACTGGCTCCCCAAGAGTTCGATATAAACCCTCGAGTCACCCTCGTGGGGAAGAAGGCTTGCCACTAGCTACACACTCTGCACTTGGAGTCTCAACCTAGCCATCAATAACCACTAGTGGCCTTAAGCTCATCAGCATCAGATATCCCATTAGAATCACTATACCCTTCCAGAACCATCGGGTTTCCTGTATAGTGAATTCCATCGCTCGCAGTGCCTTTTAAATAACGCATAACTCTCTCAAGCGCACGCCAATGATCATCTCCCGGATTGGAAACAAACCGGCTCAATTTGCTCATAGCAAAAGAGATGTCAGGCCTCGTGGCACTCGCCAAATACATAAGCGAGCCTATAATCTGAGAATATCTCAGTTGATCTCTAGTAATCCGTTGATTCTTTCGAAGCAACACACTAGCATCATATGGAGTTGAAGAAGGCTTGCAGTCACTATACCCGAAGCGACTCAAGACCTTTTCCACATAGTGAGATTGAAGCAGTGTGATCCCACCATTATCATCTCTCAATAGCTTGATGTTGAAGATAACATCAGCTACTTTTAGATCCTTCATCTCAAAACAGTGAGATAAGAAATCCTTAACTTCCTTGATTAAATCAAGATTGGTCCCAAAGATCAATATGTCATCGACATACAGACATAGAATAACTCCCTCGCCCCCACCATGGCGATAGTACACACACTTGTCAGCTTCGTTTACAACAAAGCCTTCAACAGTCAAAGTCCTTTCAAACTTCTCATGCCATTGCTTAGGTGCTTGCTTGAGGCCGTATAATGACTTCAATAACTTGCACACCTTGCCTTCTTGACCGGGTACTACAAAGCCATCTGGCTGCTCCATATAAATTTCCTCGTCCAACTCTCCATTAAGGAAAGCAGTCTTAACGTCCATTTGATGAATGAGAAGACCGTGCGAGGCAGCCAGTGAAAGTAGCACACGAATAGTGGTCAGTCTAGCCACAGGTGAGTAAGTATCAAAGAAGTCTTCACCTTCTTTCTGGGTATAACCCTTGGCCACAAGCCTTTCCCTGTACTTCTCAATTGTACCATCGGGACTAAGCTTTTACTTGAACACCCATTTACATCCTACAGGTTTACACCCATAGGGACGATCAGTGATTTCCCAGGTTCCGTTAGCCAAGATGGAATCCATCTCGCAACGGACAGTCTCCTTCTAGTAGTCAGCATCAAGAGATGCATAAGCTTCTGAAATGGTCCTGGGTGTGTCATCCACGAGGTACATAATGAAATCATTACCAAAGGACTTTGCAGTCCTCTGTCTCTTGCTCCTTACAGGAACTTCATTGTCATCCTCCTCGGGATTCTCAACGTGTTCTATCAGAATGGTGGGTTCAGGAATCTCAGCTAATTCCTGACTAGATGAAACAGGTTTCTCCTGATTTGATGAGCTATGCATATCCTTCATAGGAAATATGTTCTCAAAGAAAGTCGCATCATTCGACTCCATTATCATACCAACATGCATGTCGGATACCTCAGATTTTACTATCAAGAATCTATAAACAATGCTATTAAAAGCATAGCCCAGAAGAACACAATCTACGGTTTTTGTTCTAAGCTTGCGCTTCTTGGGAATTGGTATACTGACTTTCGCCAAACAACCCCAAGTACGTTGGTAGGAGAGTTTCAACCTTTTCCTTTCCCATTCCTCAAATGGAGTAATAGTTTTATTCTTTGTGGGAACTCGGTTTAGGACATGACACGCAGTCATTGCGCCTCCCCCCACCATGCCTTGGAGAGAACCGAAGTATCTAACATGGCGTTAACCAAATCAGACAGCGTTTGGTTCTTTCTTTCAGCCACCCCATTTGACTGAGGTGAGTAGGGAGGCGTCTTCTCGTGAATAATACCGTGTTCAACACAAAAAGAATTAAACTCGTTGGAAACATACTCTCCACCATGATCAGACCTAAACCATTTAATTTTATGATCAAGTTGGTTCTCAGCTTCGGCCTTATAGTTCTTGAAATAAGTTAAAGCTTCATCTTTTAATTTCAGAAGATACACATAACAATATTTAGTGGAGTCATCAATAAGTGTCATGAAATATTTCTTTCCACCTTTTGTCAATACGCCATTCATCTCACAGAGATCAGAATGTATAAGTTCTAGTGGTGCCAAGTCTCTCGCCTCCGCAGTCTTATGAGATTTGCGAGGTTGCTTAGCTTGAACACACACTTGACATTTGGAACCTTTAATAGTACTGAATTTTGGAATTAAACTCATATTTGCTAATCGCGTCATGCAACCAAAATTAATATGACAAAGTCGTGAATGCCAGACATCACAATCATTATCGTGGCAAATATTATTAATAACTTTGGTGCATATATCTGATAAGGATAAGCGGAACAAACCTCCGCACTCATAGCCTTTACCAATAAATTTTCCATACTTGGAAATTACAACCTTATTGGACTCGAAAACCAACTTAAAACCATCTCGACATAAACGAGAACCGCTGATGAGATTTTTATTGATGGAGGGCACATGATGAACGTTCTTTAGTCGCACGACCTTCCCTGAAGTAAACTTCAGATCGACCGTACCAAAACCATGAACAGTAGCATGTGAACCGTTCCCCATCAGCACAGGGGAAGTCCCTGTGATCTGATAAGAAGAGAACATGGAAGCATCAGCACAAACATGTACATTGTTACCTGTGTCAATCAACCATTCAGGTGAATGACACACTGAAAGAATAGTGGGAACTATACCGGACCCAGAATCCTTCATCTCAGTGCCAGCCATGACAACATTAGCGGTCTTGCCAATGTTCTCCTGCTGCTGCAACTCATAACGTTTAGGGCATCTTGGAGCCCAATGAGTCAGTTCACCGCAAACGTGACATGACCCCTTCCTCTTCTTGAAGTTGGTAGAGTGCGACGGCTTAAACCTTCCATCGGGTTTGCCTTTACTCTCGGATTTCTTCTTGTTATATTTAGGCTTGTTGGCGGGTAGTGTTTCTTCTGTACCACATGGGCAGCAAAACCTAACTCAGCAACCCGAGCACGTGTATCCTTTGCTCTCGCATTCTCTTCCACATCAAGAGATCCGATGAGGTCCGAAACGGAAAACTCCTGTCTCTTGTGTTTCAGAGAAGTAGCAAAGGTGCTCCATGAAGATGGAAACTTGGCAATAATGCCTCCGGCCACAAACTTGTCCGATAATATACACTTAAAGTTCTCCAGTTCTTTAGAGAGCGACTGTATCTCATGAGCCTATTGAACAACAGAGCGCTCATCAGTCATCTTGTAGTCGTAGAATTGCTCCATGACATACAGCTCGCTGCCAGCATCCGAGGCCCCAAATTTGGCCTCGAGTGCAGCCCACATATCCTTGCCGTTATCAAATGACATATACGGATCCACAATGGAATCATCAATAATACAGAGGAGGGCACTTTTAAACATAGTGTCCATATTCTCAAACGCCTCCAGCTGTGCTGGATTGAGATCGCCCTCAGGTTTGCCCTTGGTGGCCGCATAGCAGTGCAAGGTTTGAAACCATAGCACTGCTCTCCTGCGCCACCTCTTATAGTCCATACTTTTGAAAGGGATTGGCCTTGTCGACGCAATAATGGACGGTGCAGATGCAACAAATTGCCTTTAATCAGGTTTTTGGATTGTTGAATAACGAGACATCGTGGTATATTTCATAGACGGGGGTGCCATGAGACTACCGATAGAGACGTGGGGGGATGTGGTGACCCAGCACACCACTGCATGTGTAGTGCGCAAGTCGGTGACATAATACTCACAGAAGGACTTATCCGTGAATATTACATCTCTCAGAGTGGTACAACAGAAACACAGCGGGTCCAAGCAAAGCTATAGGATACAAACTTCAATACAAAAGCTTGAGAATCTCTTTGATGAATCAAGAAGATCTCATGCAAATGAAACATCAGAAGAAGCAATTCGAAGCTCCAAGCCGGAGAAGAACTCTAGCTCAGAACGAATCCACAACGGCTGATGTCAGCCCTAATCTATGGCTTGAAATAGCTAAGTCCAAGAATGGACTCTACCTACACCTTGATATCTTGTCCTCCACCAGTGTTGTTGATGATGATACTTTATCGACTAAGTAGTAGATCATTCCTCGCAGCTCCTTTAGGCAGCGATGGCTTCATGATGACGACTTCAATAGGGCTTCAACTCTAAGCAGGGGGTCAAACGGGATAGAATGAGTAACGAGCGTTACTCAGCAAGTTCATGATATATAGTGGGTGGTTGATGCACTATCTACAGCTTTAGACTTGAAAGAGTCATAAGCTAATGCAAGGTTTTGTAAAACTTTCTTCAAGAGGTTGCTTTTAATTCTGAAAACTATGCCCGCCAGACCATCACAGGACTAGAACTTCATGGAGTTGCCTTTCCTGTAGCGTTCGCAGTTCCTTCCCGGAACAGGGGGTAACATGCCACATCCTTTTACACTCTGCAGAGGTGCGTTACTTTACCCATGGACGACCAAGACCATGTTGCACAACCAGGCTCGAGATCCTGTCCACGCCCACTTAGGTGTGGGGCCCGGTTGTTGGTCCAAGCCAAACCGTGCTTCTCCGCACAACGCATGCCCACCCATTTCTGCCAGCAGGTTGAACGCCTGATTCCACCCCTCACGATGGAGATCTACGCGCCCCTGGCAGACACTCATAGACCCCAGAGCCCGTGGGACGTAAGGGCTCCCACCCATGTGCATGTAGTCCCGCAAGACCTACAGCGTACGTCTCTGGCAGTCCGTTGAAATGCGAACGAGAAAAGTATCACGGCTGACTTACTCCCCCCATAGAAGACCCATGGTTAACGCGGTATTTACGGCGCACCGAGTTCTGACGGCATTTGTGATTAGTTCCTAGGTAATACTTTCCCGTGCAGATGGAACCTTCCTTTGACCTATTCATCTTACCATGGTTCCATCTGCCCACCAAATAGAACACTACCACTCGGGTAGTCATTCAAGTAGTCATATTATTATAAAAATAGGATCATGCATTCTTTTGAGAATAGGTGGTAATACGATAGGGTTTTTCAAATAGTTTGTTATGAAGTACTGCAAAGGATATGAGCAAGTGATGAACTTGCCTGAGATTGAAATAACCATAATAATCCAGGTCTTCGGAATTCGAGGGTTGCGTAGAAAATCCCGACTTCTGAAAGATAGCAAAGTAGTCCCGGTAAGGATTACGGAAAACACTGGCCAGATGATACATGCATAGTAATGAGATGCATCGTGAAATACCCTGGAAAACACCCCAGCTTACAAGTGTAAGCCATGATCGATACGATAAGTTAATCACTCAGGTTTTATGTGAATTGTTTCATTGCTTGAGGTGATGTGGTTATTACTTCTTTTAGAGTTACATGTGTTTCACTTTTACTTAACAAACAACTGTTATCATGTTTGGGTTAGAAATGGTTGTCACATGATTAAACGAGAAAACTATATCATATGGAAAACAACAATTAAAAAGATAATAAAGAGGTTTGATTTTATTTTCAAAAGTGTAGGGCTCAGGACATCAAGTTAATTTGAAAATGAAGTAATATAACTAACTCTATCATTACAACACTTGCTTAATACCTTGTGATGATAGGTTTTAGTAGGTGTGAAAACATGAGGTTTTATTAATAAAGAAAATAATGTTTGTGATAGTTGTTTATGGTTATAATAGACTATTATCCAATTCCATTATACCTTGAGTAACAAGTTTATAAGTTCAACAAAATATTTTATGTTGGACATATTTGAATTGAACATGATTTTATCTTTAATTTGGTATATTATTCATTGCCTTTTGAGAATATCTGAATAAATTATTAATTTATTAATTTTAAATGAATTAAATGACTCAGCAAAATATTACACACATGAAAACTTGATCAAATGATCATGAAAACATCATAGGTGGATTGCATTTGCCATTTGGAGCATTTTGGAATATAACTGGTATTTTTCTGATTTTATGAATTATTTATTATTTTCTCTATTTTAAATGATTTAATTTAAATAAAGAAAATATTAAATTTTAAACTTTATTAAATATTTTTGAAAAGTTGATAAACATTTAGATTATATTTTTCTAAGAATTTATATATTTTATTTGTATTTTTCTGATAAATGAATTGAAGGTTATTGATTTAATAAGATTTATGATTTTTCTGCCTATTTAAATTGACAGGTGGGTCCCACCTGTCATATTCAGTTTTTATTCAAAAAATAAAAGAAAAGGTTAATGATATCACTGTGATTTCACGATGACATCACAAGTTCCTGATTCCTCACAGTGATCTACGATTCACGCGATTTAGATGGAATTGATGCGCAATATTGTTCCGATTAGCTAGAGGTGCTCGCGGCGATTCTAAAGGTGGCAGCGCCGCTAGCTATTGTCCACCGGAGATGCTCCGGCGAGCACAGACCGCGGCGGCGGACGACGGTGAACATCGACGACCTCGAAACGGATGCAATCGATCAAACGGAAAGCACCCAAAGATGCACAAGCTCACCCAGAGCACGATGGTGTGGTCGGTGAGGCTTGGTGAGCTCGCCGTCGACGGCGGTGTTGAATTCCGGCCGGCGGCCGTACTCGAAGAAGAAGTCCCGATTCATCCGCGTGCGGCCTTCCCTGCAAACGAGGTTGGTTGAGGAGGATGCTACGACGATGAGGAAGCTCCAGAGATGCTCCACGCTGCTTCCCGTGGCTCCTAACTCCGGCAATCGACGGTGACCCGATGAACTAGGGTTAGGGTTTGGTTCGGGTTCAGAGTAGAGAGGTACAGAGAGAGAGAGCAGGCGAGGGAGAGTGAGAGAGATGCAGACGGCACGACGGCCTCGGCGTTCTTATCCGCGATAGGAAGCAGGCAAGCAGGAGGTGGCGAATCGGCGTTGACACGGTGACGTTCTCCTCTGCCTTCTGGCAGAGGAAGAAGAAGAAGGAAATGAAATGCCACATTTCGATACCCCCCCTGAAATTTCCAGTATTTGCAGCTAGGTCCTTCTGTTAAAAGGAATCATTGTTTTCAGGGCCTTATTGTGATCAAAAAATTTATTAAAAAATATAATTGAATTCCTCATCAAAATTGCAATCTCACCATGTTTTGTTTTGGTGGATTTGAAGAATATTTATATTTTTTATTTAGGGTGCTAGATTAAGTGATTTTCTTGTTTTCACTCTATTTAACTTATTAAATGTCTTAAAATTTTATTTAAGCCATGAACATTACATTCACACAACACACATATGGTTACCCAAGTGGTGACTTATAAGTGGATCATATTGTATACAATTTCTTATTAAAAGTAATTTGGTATCACTTCTAGGTACTGTTTGTATACACTGTAATGAAAATCATCAATAGAGAATTTTTATTCCCTGTCACACCCAATGATTATAATGGTTGAATGAACTTGTTTTATTTTTATAACACTATGTAATTTTCATAATTGAAACTCTTCACAATCTTGATTGACATTTTACTTAGGTAAGTGCAAGTCATGTTGGTTGTTGTTAGTACTTGACCAAGTGGAAAACATGAGTGGTTTTGAGAGCTTATTTGTTTGTTTTCCACATAGGTTCCAATTGGTAATATTATCTCATGTTTGTTTAAGGACATGTAATCCTTAACATGGTTATGTGCATATGAATCTTTATTGTTATCAGGTAGTCTTGTGTATGAAAAGGATTTGGAAAACAAGGTATTAAGCTTGTTTTCATCTACCTCCACATATCAAGACATGTGGATGTAATGATTTGTTAGTCTTTCACACTTGATAATTGTTTTCATTTAAGACATTATTATGAGCTCTTCATCTCTGATGATTTTGACAGAGGTTATTGGTTCTCTAATATATCCTAATGATTTACTGGATAATTTCTTATGATCCTTTTCTGAGGCAGTGTTGCTTCTTGTGGTCTTATGTTGCTTGATGTTCTTCTCTCTAGTTGTCACTTGTCTTCAGACATTGCCTTGGTCCTTTGCAAGTAATATCATCCCTTGATGGTCTCTTGACTTAAGAAATTCACCACCAGAGCTGATAGGATATATTGAGTGGTTCCAAATACTAACTTCAGTAGTAAATTGTAGTTCCTGATGAGATGAGTTCATTTGAATCCATAACCATTTCATTCTTGTGGTGTATTCAATTATGATGAAGAGTAGCTTATTGAAACTCAGTTGTTTTAATACTTACATGAATATTCTGTTCACAAGGTTGATCTGACCTTGTAATCAAATTATTCTTATATAACATCAAACACTTGGATTTCAACATGTTACTTGTTTTTCCTTATCTTGGTTTCTTCCTTACTCATAAGTGGTTCAAGTTATAACGTGGTTTATTATTTTCTCCTTGTTATTCCATTCCTTTTATGGATCATGGTTTTGTATATAACAGAATGTAGGTGTATTTTGTAACATCAAGTTACCATATGCATATAAGTAGAATTTGTTAACAAGTGGATCAGACTTGCCTCCAAATTACTAATCATATACAATAGGTTGAGATGTACTAGGTGATTCAATATTCTGTTTGTTTGTGTATGACACTCAATTGTTTGAGTATACAAAAGTGATCTGTTAACAAGGTTGCAAGGCTTGTTATCAAACTACTTCTATATAACACTAACATTGGAATATCATACTATTTCAAGAGGTTAATAAGATCATATCAATATATAAGAGTTTCCAAGTACTCTTATAGAAGATTAGAGTAGCACTTCAAGCACACTCTAATTAATCTTCTTGGAGATCTTCCTGTGGTAGTTCCTCTTCTCTTGTTGGTGCTTCTCTTGTAGAATGATTTCAAGAATATTGGGAAACAAGATATAGTGGTCTAGCCAGAATAACAAGATCTAGATTAAGGGTTATTTCATGCTTTTATTATCCTTCCATACATTTCTTATTTTATTTCCCAAAAGATATGTAATTATGTCATATAGGATTTATTTACTTAGTTATCAATTCAATTCCTCTAATAGAGGTTATAACTTGTTATTCCTTAGTTGTATCCAAAGATACTTTAGTGGTTCAATGATGGTTTGGATTAGAGTAGAGGTGTGAAATGCTTATGGACTGATGGATTAATAGTAAATGGATCCAATGGTTCATTGAGGTGTTGAGATCTCATATGCTCACTTGTATAAGATGGATGAGACAATGAGCATGAGAAGATTATTGAGGTTTAATGACTGATGTCATAGATGTTAGTTGTTTTTCTCAGATGTCATATTGTAACTTTATATTCTTCTCTTTATTACATTTTTCATTCCTAAGGTAGATATAGAGGTGTGGAATTATCATATATAATGATCATGGTTTATCAGTAGGTTAAGAATATCTATTTCTTCTTTTAGGTACTTCTTTTATGGTTGAGGAGATATGTACATATTCGATAAATAGGTTAATACATTTTTATGTCATTTCCCACTTGTGGGTTTTAAGTTAATACTTGTTTGTATCACTTGTGTTCTATTGAAACTTTGTTATTTACTTGTGTTGGTTCACTTAGTAGGTACTAAATAATTTGGAAAGATGTTGTGTGAATGGTTGATAACTTAAGTAGTTCATTTTTAGAGAGTCTAAAATATTTGTTGCTGAGATTATTCCATCAAGCATTTCTAACTTATGGAAGTGTGATCATTAGTTATGAGATTTGGATACTCACCCCTGTTTGAGTTCTAGATAGGTAGTGAATTATCCCAAGTCACTTATAGACTTGTGGTTAAGGTTGTTGAGAGTTTGTGTTGGTCATAACCAACTATGGTTTGTGTAACCAGATGATTTGGTTTCTTAGGATCCTTGTTATAAAGATCATTCCAAATATACTCTTGACTAGATGAACTAGACCTATTTCATCATGTCAAGTGAAACTTTGGTCACTTTGATTCGTTTAAACTTTCGCGCCAAAATTTCTCGTACTTTTAGATGCATGCTTTGCAAATGCACATATTAAATTTAGATCCTTATAACTTCCCAAACACTGGGATGTTACAGTATCTCCCCCTTAACAAGAACTTCGTCCCGAAGTTCAACCTCTCTCACGTAAAGATAGGTAGAGAGAACTTCTGTAGACCGTTGATTCTTCACAACTGTTTTCTTGTGTTGGACATGGCATGTGTAGCCTCTTGTCTTGATTGTTCACCTTCCACTGTCTTGCACTACGATCTAATACTTAGCCTGTTGCTATGACAACTTTGTTTTGTTATTAGGCCTTCCTAATGATCTTACGAAGAACATGTGGTATTTCCACCACATAGTGGATATCAAGTTTTGTTCTCCAATAAATAGGTATGGTTTCCTATCCCTCACAACTTTCTGAAGAACATTTGGTACATTCACCAGATGATGAATAACCAATAAGATTCTTCCGGTATAATGGTATTGTCTATGTTTAGGACTCCATTTGGTTCAATCTAATGGTCTCAAGAGGAATACTGCTCAAAGAAACTTGTACAACGTAGTGTACATTGACTAAGACTCAATTATTAGTGAAAATAGCTTCGAGTTTCCTCGAGTTTTGACTCTTTCCTATAGGTGACTATAACCTATTCCACTGGTTACTTCCTATGGTCCTTCTACATCTTTGGTTTTCAACTTCTATGGGGTGACTCTATAAGTTAACTTACCGAACTTCTACGTATTTTCTTCTCGGATATAACTACTCATGTGATTTTCTTCTTATCACTGGTGGTATTTCTCCATGTGTTGATGAAGTATGTCACCACTCCAAACAAGATGTGGAATGTGGTCCATTCCCATCAGTGATTTATTGATTTCTGCCTTCTTGATTTCAAGGACATCCAGAGCTTTGATAGTTGCTTCAATCAGCTGAGATTTCAGACCGCTCTCATACTAATCCTAATCCCTCTAGACCAGTAACATCAAGATAGAACTCAATGTTTGCACATGCATTTGCACATCAAGTTCAATCTTCATGCACAGATCTAGTCAATCAAAGATCCAAATAAGATGCAATAAATCCCAGATGCATTTATATAACACTCATGCATCAAAAGCCTGTGAAGTAAAAGTACTTAGAGTCAAACATCTCAAGTACCAAGGCTCTTGAATGCTATACACTACAAGTAGGTATATAATACCTTGTAATCCTATTCTACACAACCACTCTTTGCCCAGTTAATTACTCCAATTGCATGCCTTACTGCAATGGAATAAACCAAGACAAAATGATCTTATAGTAGTAGTTGTCTAACTTGGTTCCATATAGGACTAAGTACCATACTATTTCAAGTACTTCCTCTTGGTTATGATAAGCTTCTCATAACATCTGTTGGTCCTTCATGGTGTTGATCACATCGTAGGAGTAGTAATGTAGCTTCCATCAATTCTTATGCCTTCTCCTAATTCTATTCTATACTATTGTGATTCACCTCTGTACCTGATAACTAAGGATATGGTATATACCCCATAGTTACCATGGTCTAATGACTCTTCATTATTCTCAAACATCCCTACTTGTTGGCTCCTATACTTATTCTATACCATGTTCTACTCCATCCTATACATTCATAGAATGGGGTAATCATCACTTTGACTTAATCATCGCTGACTATGACAGAACTCTCCTTTTCACAATAACACTGATACACAATAGACTTTTAACTATTCATACCTAGGTATAAAGATAATAGATAAGTAGATTTACTCAGGTTGAGTAAGAATAATTCTATACAAGTATGATTATATCATTCTCAAGTGAATGATCATCATAGTTGTAGGAAATATGGTTTAGATAAGATGGCTTCCTATAGACTTTACCAACCTACAGATCTCCTAAAAGGTTTTAAACCTAAGGTCGCTTCGCTCTGATACCATCTGTGGTGACCCAGCACACCACTGCATGTGTAGTGCGCAAGTCGGTGACATAATACTCACAAAAGGACTTATCCGTGAATATTACATCTCTCAGAGTGGTACAACAGAAACACAGCGGGTCCAAGCAAAGCTATAGGATACAAACTTCAATACAAAAACTTGAGAATCTCTTTGATGAATCAAGAAGATCTCGTGCAAATGAAACATCAGAAGAAGCAATTCGAAGCTCCAAGCCGGAGAAGAACTCTAGCTCAGAACGAATCCACAACGGCTGATGTCAGCCCTAATCTATGGCTTGAAATAGCTAAGTCCAAGAATGGACTCTACCTACACCTTGATATCTTGTCCTCCACCAGTGTTGTTGATGATGATACTTTATCGACTAAGTAGTAGATCATTCCACGCAGCTCCTTTAGGCAGCGATGGCTTCATGATGACGACTTCAATAGGGCTTCAACTCTAAGCAGGGGGTCAAACGGGATAGAATGAGTAACAAGCGTTACTCAGCAAGTTCATGATATATAGTGGGTGGTTGATGCACTATCTACAGCTTTAGACTTGAAAGAGTCATAAGCTAATGCAAGGTTTTGTAAAACTTTCTTCAAGAGGTTGCTTTTAATTCTAAAAACTATGCCCGCCAGACCATCACAGGACTAGAACTTCATGGAGTTGCCTTTCCTGTAGCGTTCGCAGTTCCTTCCCGGAACAGGGGGTAACATGCCACATCCTTTTACACTCTGCAGAGGTGCGTTACTTTACCCATGGACGACCAAGACCATGTTGCACAACCAGGCTCGAGATCCTGTCCACGCCCACTTAGGTGTGGGGCCCGGTTGTTGGTCCAAGCCAAACCGTGCTTCTCCGCACAACGCATGCCCACACTACAAGAGAATCGGTCTCTTGCAACGAAATCTGTAGCTACGTTTTTTTTTCGTTGCGATATAATCACAAATTACCACGACCTCTCAGGTTGTGGTGATAGGGCACTCGTATTTCCACGACTCATTTTGGTGGCGATAAATTGTCGTTTTGTTGCGGTAGAGGCCTCCTATTGCCACGATTTGTACTGCTGTTGGAATACAGCCGCGTTTTTGCGACAGAGTATTTTCGTTGCGCGAGGCACTCCTTTTGTTGCCTTAGAGACATGGTATTCCAACGAAATAAGCATTCGTGGTGATATTTAGTCATTTATTGCAACATCTTTATTTGTGTTGCGGTAGTTACAAATATTGTTGCAAAAAAGCTAACTATTGCAACCAAATTTTTCGTGTGGCAATACGATATGTTTTTCGCCTCAAATTTACCCTGCGGCAATACCTATTGTTTACTGCGACAATTTGGGTCGTATGGTAATAGGTTAACGGTAAAGCAACAATCACCGTACTGTTGCGAAAATGAACAAGTTATTTTGCAACGACCATTCATAGACTAGCTTAACGGGCCTCATGGGCCGTGCCCTTGATCACTGTTGCAATTTTCTTAGGACTACACTTCATTTTTGGTCCAGTATCTCAGTTTGGTGAGCACATTATTTTTTTTAATATTGTTTGCAACTGAATTTCTGCAGCACTTAGCATTTTACTAATGTTGCAACTAGTGACAGTACTTAATAATCAATCAAGAACTCATATAATACGCAATTTCACTAGTACATTTATCATGGAAATTCAAAATTTCTAAACACAGGAACTTTGGAATCTTTAAACAAAAATTATGTTATTACACGATCTTTCATCCATGCATGTTCATGGCAAAACCTTTAAGGCAAACAGTGCAGAGACAGCCTACACAAAGAATCCATGGTCATCATCCAATTCATCTTCTACCAAAGGAGCAACATGACCATCATTTATGTAAGCCTCATCATCATCAGTATCAGCATCATATTCGACTTGGTCTTCGTCAAAATCAGAAGGTCTTAAATTATTTATGACTGAAACATCAACGCTGGTTCCTTCATCATCATTTCTGCACCAACTAGTAATATCGTCAGGTAAAGTAAATTCTGGAACTGTAATTCCTGCATCGACGACATCCTGTACATCTGCATCACCACGTTCATCTCCTTCTGCAAGATCATCTAGGTCTGCACCATTTAAAACCGAAGGAGCAAACAAATTGCGTGGATTCATTTTTATAGCACTTGCCCAATTAGGGCTCTTCACATCTCTCACATAGAAAACCTGTGCAGCTTGGATGCCTAGAATGTAAGGGTCTTCCGTGAATCGGTGTACACTAGTGTCGAGGTCAATAATTCCATACTTGTCCCTCCTATACCCCTTACTATGATTTCTATTGGCAGGAGGCACGTCGAACCAGTCGCACTGCAATAGAACAACCTCCTTATCAGGAGGAAAGTCAAGAAATATGATTTTCTTTATCACCCCATAATAATCAGTACTGCTGGTGCTTCCTTGCGCGTTGACTACGACGCCACTATTTTGGGTACTCAAGTCAAGCTCTATTTCGGTATTACGAAAGTAATATCCATTCAGTACTGTACGGTTGAACACACGAGCAATTTGATCAGGCCCTTTAGCTAGTGTATACAACAGACTGTTGACCTTCCCATCTTTATGGAGTTGTGTGATCTGTTTCATGGAATAGAATATGTGTGAGTGTACTATACACCATTGTTTTTTTATTACGAGAAACATTTATGAAAATGCTAAAGTAACTTACCCGTCTTTCGAACCAGCCAACAAAATCTTCCTTGTGTTTCTTTTTAGGATTAGGACAATTGTTCTTTTTGAGCTCGTCAATATGTTCCCTTCAAAAAGAAATGATATATGGTTACTTCATAACCAAAGTGTTAATGCATATCATGATATGAAACAAATACATAAGTTTCCTTACTGAATCCATGGCTCAGTTTCCTCGCAGTTTGTTATTATGTAGTGCCTCATTTGATTAAGAGCTTCCAAAGACAATGATTCACGGGCAAAACCTTTCTTGGAGTAATCAACTGCACTCATTATGCTAATCCCTGTTGGTGCCTCATCTGTAGCTCCATCTGCATGGCGTTCGGACTGACTTATTTTTGTAGGCGAGCCTTTAACGAATCGACTACAGAACGTCATGCACTCTTCAAGTATGTACCCCTCTGCAATTGAACCTTCTGGATGAGCCTTGTTACGTACATATCCCTTCAACGTACGCAGGTATCTCTCAACCGGATACATCCATCTATACTGTACAGGCCCTGCAAACCATGCTTCTCGAGCTAGATGAATTGGGAGATGCATCATAATATCAAAGAAAGCTGGTGGATATATCATCTCTAGCTGACATAGAATTACTGCAATTTGTTCGTCCAAATTCAACAGATCGTCATCCCTTAACTCCTTGGAGCATAAATCGGAAAAGAATTTACTGAGCTGAAGCAATGGGGTAAGGACATTCTCTGGCAGAAGCTTGCGCAACGCAATAGGAAGAAGTTTCTGTAATATAACATGGCAGTCGTGAGTTTTGAGTCCACTAAACTTGCACTGCTCGAGGACCACACATCGCTTAATGTGTGAAGCATAGCCATCAGGCATCCGTATGCTCTGCAGAAACCTGAGCAGCATTATCTTCTCTTCCTTTTTTAAAGCATACACGCCTTTCTTAAGTTTGTACTTATCCTTACCGGCGGGCTTTACGTGCTGATCCTCCCTAATTTTCAAAAACTCCAAATCTAGGCGAGCCTTCGTACCATCCTTTGTTTTCCCATCCATCTCAAGAAAAGTACCCAGAATGCTGTCACAAATGTTCTTCTCGATGTGCATAACATCCAAATTGTGCCTCACGAGCAAGTGCTGCCAATACGGGAGCTGGAAGAACACACTTTTCTTCCGCCAATTGTGCCAGGGATTAGTTTCCGGTCGCTTTCTCTTATTTGACCGCCCAAATGGTTCATGCTGAATGCTATCAAGCTCCTTTAGAATTTCATTGCCTGTAAGTGGCACCGGGGCGTCTCTATGGTCTGGCTTGTTGTTGAACATAACCTTGTTTCGACGCCATTTGTGTTGTTTCCGTAGAAAACGTCGGTGTCCCATGTAGCAATGCTTTCTACCATACCGGAGCCATAAAAAGTCTGTATGCTTGTGGCAGTAAGGGCATGCTAGCTTGCCTTTTGTGCTCCAACCACTCAGCATTGCGTAAGCCGGGTAGTCATTGATGGTCCACAACACGCATGCATACAACTTGAAATTTTGTTTAGTTGCAGCATCATATGCTTCAACACCATCATCCCATAGAACTATCAGTTCATCAATCAAAGGCTGTAAGTACACATCAATGTTATTTCCTGCTGACTTTGGTCCTGGAATAATCATTGACATTATCCAGTTCTCTTGTTTCATACACATCCATGGTGGCAAGTTATATGGGATCAGAATGACATGCCATGTAGTGTGTGATATACTCATGAGCCCAAAGGGGTTGAATCCATCTGAAGCAAGGCCAAGCCGAACACTGCGAGCATCTTTTGCGAATTCTTTCTGACTATATCTTTCATCAAGGCTTTTCCAGGCCTTCGAATCTGCAGGATGCCTCATTATGCCATCATCTTTACGTTTCTCCTTATGCCATTTCATATCAGTTGACATATCTTCTGTCATGTACAGCCTTTGCAGTCTTTGAATGAGTGGGAAATACCATAGAACTTTCTGTGGCACTTGCTTCTTTGATTTACGGATCGATGAATCAGCTTTGTCTACGGTTGGACTTGATTTCCATCGAGACGTATGACAGACAGGGCATTCTTGGGCATCAGCATGCTCATTACGGAATAGCACACAATCATTATAGCACGCGTGTATCTTCTTGTAATCCAGTCCAAACTCTCGAATGACCTTCCTTACTTGTGCGAGATTAGTAGGAATGCAGTGACCCTTTGGCAGCACCTCCGTGAACATCCGCAGCATTAAGTCACATGCTCTGTTGGTCATCCCAGACACGCACTTGATTTGGTAAAGCTTCACAATGAAAGATATCTTTGTGACCTCCTCACAACCTGGGTACAACGATGTTTTTCCCTCTTCCAATAGTTTGTAGAACGCCTTTGCAGATGCATTTGGCTCCTGTTTCATTCCATCACCGCTCGTGTCTCCTGCATTACTTCCCACTTTTGTGGCCCTTATCAGAGTATCGAGCATGTCACATATCCCTTCACCACCACCTGCATCGTCTTCATCATCAGAATCTTCAGACATGTTGTCCTCCTCGGGTTCACCATGGAATACCCATTTTTTGTAGGACGGATCCATCCCATTCTTAAGCAAGTGCATATGGATCTCCTTTTTAGTTTTCTGAGCATTATTCAGACATTTCGTACACGGGCAAAAGTTTCTTGCGTCTGGTTCAGCACCATCAAAACTAAGTTCCAAGAAACTCTCGATGCCTCTTTGCCACTCCACAGAATCTCTATCCTTCTCCATCCAGCTCTTGTCTTGTGACATTTTGCGTTATCTCCGTTTAGCCGGTCTTGTAAAAAAGAAGGAGCAGCATTAGTTCAAACAAAAGTATTTCGAAACAACAAATACATCAGAGAGACAGGCATATTGGTCTTTCAAGTAAGTAAGAATTGCAGGGGATTACATTAGACATTACTTCACAACACAGCGTTCGATTGAAACTAACAGTTACACCTGAAACTGACATGGCTATGAAAATATAAAACCTAGTTCATACCTGAATTCCTGACATTGCTATGAATATTAAACTAGCACTTACAACTGAAACTGATAAAACAGACACGCATATGTGAACACAAGCAGCTAGTCTATCTGACAGCAATTGCAATCGCCATTAACTTCATCGAACCGGCAGGATGGAAACCAAGGATTTCATCAGTATTGGTACAAACCTTGTAATTGCGTCTGACGAGCGGCGGAAGCAGCGGTTGAGTACAAGTCGGCGGGGCAGCGTTGGCGGCAGTTCAATAGTTTACGCTAATCGAGTTCGGATGGCGGCGAGGTAATAGTGGCGGATTGATCGGTCGCGCAGGGCCGATACGGCGGCGAAGTCGCCTGAGAACGGATAGAGCAGCGTTGTCGTGCGGGGGCAGGGCAGTTTGGAGGAGACCGGGCGGACAAACGTAGCCCTTTCGCTCGCCCAATGGCCCAACCGGAGTATGGGCCTATTAATTGTACAATTTGTCTTCACAGCCCATTTGCCTTGTGAACAATAAGTTTTTCCCTTGGCAATAACGTTCAAGTATTATAAATGCTCTATTAAGTTTTACTAATTTCATTTTATGATTAAATTAATTCATTTCGAAATGCATTGTTGTGTTAATATTCAACACTAGTCGGAAAAGACCTGTTATTGGTGTGGTTTTTCTTCAGTTCTGGCATGAAACTCGTACGCCCCTGCTATCTAGGTGTCCACTGGCGTGTTTCTGGAATCGACACAGGTTATACTACATGATCATTGGCGTTGATGTCATAGTCCACATCACTATCCAATAGAAATCGGTAAATAAAAAGGGTATGTAATATTGACTAGAAGCGCACAAATGGTATTCAATTATGAGGTAACATAACAAGCATTAAAAAAAAACCGCATAAACATTCAAAGATTCAACCAGATAGTACTCAACATTAACATGTAATCTAAAAGTTCGCATAAAGCTAGAACTCTCAGCTACAACCACGATACCTACTCATCATCTGACTGAATAATGACAACATGTGTATCCTCAGTAGGGAGCTATGGGAACATCATTTTCGGTGTCTTCAGCATCGTCAGGTCGATCGTAGAGGAAGTAGGTGGACACATCACCTTCATCGAGATAGAATGTCAATCTCCCTGTTGGATCCATCTCGTAGCGTTCCACAAGCTGGCCCCATTGCTGACCACTGAAGTATGTTTTTCCATCCTCATGTGTGACTACAACTTTTTGCTGGTGCTCTGGCACTCTCCAGCTCACCAAGTTCACCTCGAGAGTTCTAGGGTGGTCCCAAATTGCAACTTGAATATGCTCCAAAAAGTCACGCCTGAATCTGCAAGGTATGATCTGTAAAAAAAAAGAAGTACACATTTTTAGTACAAATTTATTGTCAGTTTTCAAAAAGTAGATTGACCTAAAGTATATACCAATCTGTTTTCAAACCCCTCTGGTAGAACAATGGTAAATTTCTTGTTCATGCACTCCTTGTAGCCACACTGTTCACATACATCCATTGCCTGCGGTGGTGCGTTCCATACACTGAATTCAGATACACATCTAACCATTTACCATTCAAAAACCAACTTAAATCTAACAATGTACATCTAATTTTGGTGGCTGAATAAACTTAAATCTAACAATGAAAATCTAATTTCTAAGTCGATCTACATCTAAAATCACAATAGGGCTCCTTTGATTCATATGATAGGAAAAGTGTAGGGATAGGAAACTTGTAGGATTGGTATGGTATGGCCAAATGATTCCTATGAGAAGAGCATTTTCCTTTGATTGTGTGAAGGAATTTTTCCATGAGGTTGGACCTAATGTTCTTTTCCTATAGGATTTGTACTACAAGATTTCTACGGGAATATTTTCTATAGGATATGATCCTGTGAATCAAACAAGCAATATAGGAAAAATTCCTATAGGATCTAATCCTACAAAATTCCTATGGCATTCCTATGAATCAAAGAGGCCTCATCTAACATATAACTCAATCTACATCTAAACCTAACAATGAAAGGTACGGCGGCCGGGGAAACTTACCTGCGGCGCGACGGCTGGACGGCGCGAGGACGACGGTGGCGGTTGCGGCGGCGTTTGTCGCGGCGTCGTTCCGCCGGGTGTCGGTGGGGGATCTGGGGGCGGAGAGGGCTAGCCGTGGCGGCGGTGGGGAATCGGAGGTGGAGAGGGAGAGGACTCGAGTTCGTGTGTGTGTAGCAGTTGGTGTGCGTGTAGCAATCGATTAAATTAGAATATAAACGGTTTTCCTCAAAATTTTCATCATGTGAACGTGCCTCCACATTTGATCTTTCGTAAATTGGTCCTTAATGATGAAGCCAATGATAAACCGTGCCCAACACATTTGATTCCCTCATCCTGGTTAAATGTTGTCGCACCGTGGTGTCGCATGCTGGTGGTCGGTTCGTCCGTTCGTTGCGAGGCGCCTAGGCGACGGATCGTCAAGGATGGTGGTGAGGGTGTGTTTGGGAGAAATCCTTGTCGGAGTACCGATATTAGAGCGGTGTCGCCATCGGGTGGCATCCTCCCTTCATGAAGGGCATCGCGTCTACACTGCATCCGCCGCCCCGATGTGCCGGGGGAAACCCTAGAAGCGCGACTATCCATGTTGAAGGTGTTGATTGGTATTTGACGTCCCGGTGCTAGCAGCTTGGTTGTAGTTTGTAGGTGGGCGCAGTGGTCGTTTCGTCGATCCACTTGCGTCTCCTTTTCTTTTCTTCTTTTACGTTTATTGGTTGTCGCCTCAGCCGGCGTTGTATCAAAACTGTTGCACCGGGTGGTTGCTATATTAATATAGCGGTGGTTCAGCCTATTTCGCCAGAGCATGGGGAGAATATCCTGTGATACTAGACTTCTTGCATGCTACCATGGTACCGTTTCGAATAAATGAAGTTTTGGTGATTCAAAAAAATCTAGGAAAAATCACGAGTAGAGTTACAACAATGTGTAATAATTTTATGTCCAGATACGAAAGTAATATTGACTAACCAAAAAGACAAATCCAAATGTGAATATATAGTGCATATTTGCTGATTTGTACTTTTTGTTTCTCAATGTGTAGGTCGAATTTGGACCTGGTTATTTTTTACATTATGTACACAAATTCTTTGGGAACATTAATTTTTTTTCCTGAATTTTATGAAACATCTATAGTTGATTTTTTAAAATGGTAGCATGGGAGAACAAGGGGCTAGTATCACTGGATATTTTTTCCATTGAGCATGTGTGGTTTGCACCCTTGTTTACATTTTTATGAGTCATAAAATCCAATATGGTAAAGCAAAAATGGTAAAGCTCAGCATAAAAATCAAAATGACATCATGAAAGTAGTAAAACTAAAAGAACATAACATTTAAATTGTGTGAGAATTCAACAATCTAATATAGAGTCTTAACACGGTTTTTATATTGTAGCAACGGGGCTGCATGCATATAGTTGCACACAGAAACCATCAATATCACTGCATTCCTATTACAGACCAACTTCAGGGACATGGGTAGCAAACAAGTAGAGCCCTTCAGAGCACTGGTATAGCAATAACAGCATCTTGTCACCCTGTTTGAGATGACTTTCCTTCGCCATGAACTCTTTCCACCCGCTGACGCACAAGCGACCATCAAGATCAGAAATTGAATATGTCGATGTCACCTCAGTTCTCGGGTAGCAAACAATAGTGATTGTACCATTTCTTGCCATATGTGCAGGAATCAGACGGCTTGGGATTTTCTGTTGCATGCAAAGACTTATAGTCAAGAAAAAAGCTATCGGAAAATAATCATGTTAAAAGAAAGGAAAATAGAACAAGTGTACACGTATTACTTTGCGCATAAGAGAAGATGTGTTCTTCAAGATTTACCACATGTTTATTGAAGTTCTCGTTGTTTGTCCAATTCAGAGTATGCAACACCCCGACAACCAATTCTGCTTCCTCATACTCTCCAGCTCTGTGGAATAGAACAGTGTAATCCAAGTTTTCAACAGCATCGATCACCGTCTCCATCATCCTCCAGTTAATCATGGTCCCATCAGTGCTAGAGAGTGAGTCAACAATGTGACGCCTCTCAGGGGACATGTGGTAGTATGCTGTAAAAATGTAATACGCCTGAAATTAGTGGATTACACATGCCGCAACCAAGTAATATATTAATGTTTATGTGCACAACATAATTTTTTTGTATTAAGTAAGAACTTACACGGATGGATGATTGGGTCATTTCCGGTTATGACTTCAGTTTGGCCTCTTTGTGTGTCGGTCTTGAAAACAAGCTCCATACCAACTTCAAGTTTGTAAACCCTACTAAATTCTTTCCAGTAATTTCCCTTCAGAAAGGTTATCCCGTCGATGTTGCTAAGCTCAACTATAAACGAGAATCCTTCCTTGGTAATCAGTGTGGCTTGAAAATTTCTGTCCTCCATAGGGAAAACAACATGCATTCTTAAGAAATATTGTCTGATGTAGCAGGGGATCACCTAAATAAGAGCATGTATTTTATTAAATTATGAGCCAGTAGTAAATTGGACTTACTAAAAGTAGATATATCCTACAAGAGTAGCTATTTGTACTTTTTCCTATAATTGGACATTGAAGCAATAGTCCTGTACTGCAAATAACTGAACATGCACTCATAGTTTCAGAATGGTACCCTTCAAGTATTGAAATTGCATGTAGGTAGTTCATAAAAAAAAACACGTCCATAACTACTAGAGATCACAGTCCCAAAAAATTTGCTAGCTAGATCAGCTACGTATATTACATCAATGATTAACACATGACACAATGACTACTAGCTAGGACCGGTAGATATGCTACGTATATTACATGTGAATAATCACGAAAAATCCAAATCCAATTTGTACATGAGTAGATTAGAATCCTTACCGTCTTCTCCTCAAATCCCTCTACAAGGGTTATGACGAAATAATCAGTCGTCATGTCATCACTGCCACACATCCCTAGTTTGTCAAAACAAACTGGACACTGCGAGAAAAAACGAACAAAAACGATCAGATCTGGTGTGATAATCACGATCAAAGATGCAAAATGATGCGTAAGCTCAAGTTGGCACGTCTTTGGTTGGCTTCATGATCGAAGTGGAGGGTGCGCCGGCCGGTAGACTAAAAATTTTAGGTCAAACTTGTGCGGAAGGGCAGGCGGCGGCGAACACGTGGCGAGGGAGGCGTGTGAAGTCGGCGGTTTTCTGTGGGAGAATGATTACACGCACGCTGCCTTAGGTCAGGCCGTAGACTAGCTGTTTTGATGGGACAAATCGTGGGCCGCGTTGGCCATTGTGTAGGTTTAGTAGATTAAAAATATGCTTATTAGTTTGGGCCCACAAACAAGTGAGTACTATGGGACAAATCGTGGGCCGCGCTGGCCATTGTGTAGGTTTAGTAGGTCTATGTACACACACGGCACAGGTGCTTCCCAATTTTTTTCTATCGATTTCACACGGAAACCACTTCGAGTCTGCTCCGTACAGAATTAATATTAATACTCCCCTGTACTTCCATTCGTATTCACCACTGCATCTCTTCCAACCGCTGCACTCCAGTCTCTTCTTCTTCCATCCTCTCCCCTCTCTTCTTCTTCCAAGAATGGACGAACAGAAGTATTTCTGCCGCACGATTAAGGTCCCCATCCATGGCGAGGAAAGCATCGACGTCACGTACACCAACGACCCTGCCGAGGTGCAGCGTGTCGTAGACATGTACGAGCAGTGGATTGATAGCGGAGAAGAAAGGTTCATGGGGCTCGATTTCGAGTACACATCCCACAAGGTTGATATCGAGAAGAAGGTCGCCGTCCTTCAGCTTGCATTACGCCGCCACGTCCTGGTGTACCATCACTCCAGGTTAAAGTCATTTTTTCTCTTGTTTTCTGCAACTAGTACTCATCTGCTCCGCCGCCATGTTCTTGTGATTGCTATTTGGTTATTCCTGGTTCTTGTGATTGGTGTTACTACTACTTTTTTCCTCTTTTTTTCGGCAACTAGTACTCATCTAGATTTTCTGCAACTAGTACTCATCCAGACATGCATGCGTAACAGTTTTCTCACGCACTTTTTTTCGGATCGGAGGGAGTAGTACTTTTCTAAACTCTTGTTACTTGTGTACTTCAGTGGTGACTCGTGGCAATCTGCGACGCTGGCTGATCTTTTTCGTTTTGGCGGCGTCAAATTTGCAAGTGTTGACACCAACAACGACAAGAAAATGTTTGCGAGAACCTGGAATTTTTCTATTCCAAAAGAAAATTATGAGGATATCCAAGATTTATACTTTCATGTGTTCAAAGAAAAGAAAGTTGGAATGGCTACCATGGCAGCAAAATTTATTGATCCCGTCTACAAAAACATGAAGAAGAAGGATTACCGGTGGCACAGCTACTGGGACAACCAAATGCTAGACATGGAACACATCACCTATGCTGCAATTGATGGGTTCCTCTCCCTAGAGTTGTACTGTAAGCTCAAACCCATGAGTGACGCCAAGAAGGCCGAGGAGGGAGGCAGATCAAGGAGGGCGAGGGCGACCCACACTTGGCACTAGATCACCTGCTGCGGCGTAGTATATATGCTACTTTTGTTCTTTGTAATTAGAGTATATGTAAATTTATTCGAGTAGTACATATGCTACTTTTGAGCTATGGATTAATCTTGGTACTTTTGTTCATATTGCAAGTGCTATATCTAACTAGTAGTGCAAATTATGCTACGTGAAGTCTGGTTTGAACTCAATGACAACTCTCCTCGCTGGCGGTGTTCGAGTAGTTCCCTCCTCGAGTCAGAACTAGTCCTGCCGCCATTCTCCTTTGGGTGGTTCGACGACTAGGGATGTCAAGATGGAGTTTGTTATTCCTAAGAGGCACCAGCATCTGTGGCGACGCGGCTCTGATCTTTGTTTAGGAAAGGCCTTCTCTTGTGTTTGGTTTTTGAGTCTGTGGGACAGTTCTCGGACTAGCCGGTGTGGAGTGGTGTAAGTGATAGTGTTGCTCGCAACGAACTGTCAAGTTCATGTACTCAAACCACTATCTCCTATAAAAATCAGGTGCCAATTGCGTGCCCTCCAAAAAAGAAACAACTCTTTAACAATATTAATAAGCTCTGCTAAACGATAACATAAAAAGGACATAATGTTTCACATAGTGCATCATGCAGGAGTACTGGAAGCAACACATAGTTTAAACAAAAGAAACATTGTCTTCACAGGCACAACTTAGAAGATCTTGTGAACTGGGCCAGCTTCCATGGGATCAGGTATGAGTGGAATGAGTCTATTCACCTTACGGAAGGTGACTTGTTCTCCCTCCCACTCGTACCTCTTCCCGTGACACCTTAGCACATCCTGTCTACGCATCTTGATGTAAAGATACGCGGAGTCTCCCTCTTCGTGAGACTGGACAATGCGCCAGTTGGTAGTACCCAACTTGCTAAGGAGTCCACGGATGAGGAGTCCACGGATCAGCAGTCCATGGATGAGGATGACCCATTCGACTCTTCCATCATCTTCTCCCAGAGAACTGATCTTGATGACGATGAGAAGGACCACGTTCGTGAGCTTCTACCCACAATAGATGAATACATTGGAGTGCCATACGTGACTCGTTTGACGTGGACAAATGTGGCCAGATATGAGATGGTACGTAAGGTGCCAATGCTATTTATGTTTTTCAACACAATTTATGCTTACAACGTGTGCCTTACTATGACCTACTTATTTTTGTATGTCATCCACATGCTCGAAATCCAGAAACTACCTCAGTCCATAGCGGACAGTGCTGGCATTCCGTCTTCAGGCCATGCTGGGCTATGCCTCGGATCATCAGAGGCGTTCACCACCGTTCCATACAACACGGACAGGGACGGCCGCATTATGTTTGGCAGGAATGCATGGCGGGAATTCCTTGAAGGCAAGCATTTATATGAAAAGCAAGCTATTCTCATTACACTTAGGAGCACCCGTAACCGCCACTTGGACGTGAAGATCGTGATGCGGGCGGTGTCGCCCTGGTTGTAGTACGTACGTAGTCTGCCAACTTGGACATTCTCATCGGATCATGAACGTATGGATGTATGTAATTATCGTACTGCCATCAGCGATGTGCTTCAGTGGTTTGATCACCCAAACCTTCATCTGCAGTGAAGATTACTTGTCCTGTTTATATTTTCAGTGGCAATTTCAAGTTTGCAGAAATAAACAAGGCGACGGCAGCTAATAAGTTGCATGAAATAATTGTTCAGTGACATTACATGACTCATGCGAGACTTCCACATGTTTTCAATCCTACGTTGTAAGCGCTAGGGAATAAATCCGATTAGTTTTCCCTCGATAGTTAAGAACCTGACGCCTTGAAACTCAATGCAAAATATGCCTTCTAGGCAGCCTGCGATTGCATGTATTGTTTAACTGCTCTATTAGCGCCTATATTGTCGACAAGACGTTGTGGTTGCTCGAATACGATGTCCCACCAAAAAAAAATTAAATCCTCCCGCTAAAACGCCAAGTGTAGCGAAATTTTGTGTTCCCACCAAAAAATAAAAGCAGTCACTTTAAATTTCCCGCTAAAGTGTATGTAGAAGTGCACGATGCCCCCTCCTGTTTCGCCATAGCATAATCTGCGGGCCACCTCTTTCGCCATTGCAGATTAGATCTCATCTCGCCCTCATCACGTTCAGAGCTCTACACATGTCGATGTCGCGATCGGACTCCATGGAACGCGAATCCTCTCAGGTTTTCCTGTCTAATCTACTTCTCTCGTCCATCTCCGTGATCTCGCCGTCTCTTATATGGTCTCGATATTGGTTGTTATTCTCTGTTCTTCCTCTGGTTGAAGCGTTAATCCGTGTATGAACACCTAGTCGATCATATGTGTATCTGGTTTTCTATGTGAATAATGCCATGTAACTATTTTTTTTATTTCAGATCTGCTAACTCACTGATTATTTGGGTTCTCATTTTTTCCTTCTATCTAATTGTAGACGACCGAACCCATTTGGAAAGTTAGACTTTTCTATGAGGAAGGTGATAAAAACAAAAAAGTTGTGGAAGCAGCCATGGAACCGGAGGAAATCTGCTATATGGAGTTCATCAATTTGATTGAAAACGTTGGCTTCAGTGGCGCGCGTGATTACCTGTACTGCAGGCTTAATAATGGCCCTGGCAAAGGAAAACTTGTTCCAATAGACCATGGTAGTGATTTGGAGCAATTGAAACGCATACACTCTAATGATAAGAAGATCTCCCTGTGTGTGTTTAGGGAGAAGGCCAGGGCGGTTGATATTGCAACAATAGAGTCTCTGCTTGATGATGCAACTGGATCCACCAGAAAAAAGCGACAGATCACTATCACAGGTTATACTTTCATGCCAAATCTCCAACTCGCAACTCCTTCAATACATACTTTAATAAATATTTTCCCCGGTAACTATTTTATGCATTCCTTACCTAATCCACAATTTTGATAAACATGCAGTTAGGGATGCAACCGAAGAGGAACAAGCTTCAAACGAAGAAGAATATACAGATTACTCCTTTGGGAATGGTACACAAGTTCATTAATTCTTAATCAGCTTTCTGAATTATGCACAATGCTAATGCTTTGTCCATTTATTGTTAACATTTTCAGTAATAAAGAAAGGATCTGTCTGCATGACAAGGGTTGAAAGTATACTACAATATAAAAAAAGTCAGGGAAAACGTAGACGTGGTAATTTATTTTTGACATTTAAGCTCTGTCTAATATTTGTTTTAATGGATAAAATCTACGATTGCTGATTCAGTACAAATGTTAACCCTGAAACTGACATGTGTTCCGTTGATGATTGGCCTTCCCATGCACACTGCTATCGCCCGAAGCTACAACTACAAGAAGGTACTAGCTATTTTTTTTACCGTTGTGTCCTAATTTCTTTCAATCAACTACAAAATAAATTGTTTCTTTGTGTGTGTTTTGGGATGTAGGTGATGACATACCGAAGAAGAAAGGGCGATGTGTTGTGAAAGGTTTGAAAGCCAATAAGAAGCGTCATGCCAATGGAGCTGGAAAGCTAGGTGTTGATTTCTCTGAAACATTGGGTGGTCCAGTAGGAATGAACAACCGTTCATTCAAGGATGACTTGGTAATCACAATGAAAAGAAGGTTACCAATTATTGGAGTGAGGAGGTGGACAGACATTCACCCTAACATCCATCGCATGATCGTCACAGATATGTTGGTGCGTACAACCTTTCTCACATGTGTTGTCTGCTTTTTTCGTCCATAATTAATGTACTACTACTAAACTAAGTCTATCTGTTTGTTCTACGCATTACAGGACAGATATGATATGCCAGATACAGACGAAACACACGAAAAAATTCTTAAAATTGCAAAAGAACGCTACAGAGGCTGGCGAGGAAACCTAAGCAGCACTTACAAGGCATACAGAACAGATGATGCCAGAAGGGCAGTTGTCCCAAAAGATTTACAAAAAGAAGAGTGGGAATGGTTGATCGAGTACTTTGGCACTGATCCGAAATTCCTGGTTATTTCTATACTACCTGTTTGTGAATTTTGTACTATCATCAAATGGCTTGTCTGACAAGTTTTTTTTTTTGTAATTGAATGAGCAGGAACTCAGCCAAAAGAACAAGGATAACCGTTCGCAGATGAAGACAAAACACAGAGTAGGATCAAAATCCTACTCTCAACTCAGTTTTGAGAATGTATGGGCCTACTCACTATGCATGCGTCGGTGTTCACTTTGCTTTAATGTTTATAGTATCTAATTGTTGCACTACTTGCAGAGGGATTCGGAAACTGGAGAAGAGCCAGACTGTGTTGCTCTCTGGAGACTGACCCACACAAAGAATGGAACATGGACTACAGAAGAGTCCAAGGATGTTTACGTGAGTTAACTGACTTAGAAGCTACTCTAAACATATTTACTGTTCTCCATCTTGGATGTTTCTTCATCTGATTTGAGATTTTTTTTCGTAATCAGGAAACAACATGTAAAGAGATTGAAAACAGATTAGAGGAAACTGGTGTTCCATTGGCAGCTGAACAAAGAATCAATATTTTCCAGAAAGCATATAAATCTAAAGTTCAATGCAAGTCATCGCAGCCTCGTGGGTTCGGATACATGGCCCAGGTGCAAACTAGTTCTCATCGGTCTAAGTTGCTGTTAGAGGAGCAAGCTCGGGCTACGGCAGAGACCCAAAAAGTTAACTCCCAGCTCACCACGAAGGTCACTACTTTAGAACAGAAGTTACTAGATGAACGTGCAAGCATGGAAGAGAAGATTAATGTAGAGCGGGCTGAGAGAGAAAATCTTGAGAAGAGATTAATGGAAGAGCTTGCTCAAAGGGAACAACTGATGGAGGCGGAGAGAAACTCAAGAAAAGAATTTGAAAATAACTTGGTTGCACAGTTTAACTCACGGTTCCAGGCAAAGTTTGACGAGCTCTCCGCACAGATGGAAAAGCAGAAGACGACTACACCTTAGGTGATGATAGTCATACAATTGCAAACTAGTAAGATTTAGTTGTTTACTTGCGTTGCTAACAGTGCACTTTGTTTTTGCAGACGTCTAAGAAGTCGAACCAGCAACCTTCACTTACCAACAGTCCTGCTAAGAAAATAGTTCCTCCGCACAGCACGATACAGAAAAGTCGAATGTTTAAGTCATATGTAAGTCACAATCTTGTACAATTCGGTAGTAGTACATTCTGTTTTTGCTTCACCCACACTATAGCGTTGCTGCACCCACCCTATACTTGCTGCAGTTTATGTTTCACTATGGGTTGTGGCTTCGTTGAGTTACAACAACTGTTTTTGCTTCATCCATACACTATAGTCTCCTGGTTCTTATGTTTCAGCATGTGTTATTGCTGACTAGACTCACACCTTTTTTTTTTACAATTGATTGCAGGACGTCAATCAAACTTCTGATGGAAACAAATAGCTGCACTGGATATTTCAGTTTGATTTTATCTTGATTTGATCCATGTTGTACGAGAATTTTCATTTGTATATATTAAAAATAGCTATGAGAACTATTATTTTGTGTAAATAAACATATTTTACGTACCCTTTTGAACATTTTAATTCAATGCCCGTATTTTTTGTTTCCTTATTTTTTTTATTTTTTTTTCTATAACGTGGCAATAGGTAGTTTACCACGATAATGGTAGTGTTGCGTGAAGCCTCAGTCGCCACAACAAAGTGTTTTGTTGAAATAGACTCTCACCACCATGAGGGAGACATCATCGCAATATTTTTTCTCCACCAAACTAACTTTGTTGCGATATTTCATTCACGCCACCAAACTATGTTTGTTGCAATACAGAATTCCCATACTTCTCGCCACGAAATTAAATTTTGTAGAAATAGAAAGGCGCAACGAATAGTTGAAGTTGTCGCAGTTGTTTCTAGCTACTAAAATTTGTACGTTGCGAATAGTACAACATCTCGCCACGAAACTAAAATTTGTAGAAATAGAAAGGAGCAACGAATAGTTGAAGTTGTCGCAGTTGTTTCTAGCTACTAAAATTTGTACGTTGCGAATTGTATATGTCGCCACAAAAATAAAATTTGTCGAAATACAATGGCGCCACGAAAAGTTGTTATTGTCGCAGTTGCTTCTAGCAACATAAAATGTGGATGTTGCGAATACTACATCTCGCCACGAAACTAAAAATTTTCGAAATACAATGGCGCCACGAAAAGTTGTTATTGTCGCAGTTGCTTCTAGCAACATAAAATGTGGATGTTGCGAATACTACATCTCGCCACGAAACTAAAATTTGTAGAAATTGAATGGCGCCACGAATAGTTGAAATTGTCGCGATTGCTTATGGCTACTAATATGAAGGCCGTTGCGATTACTATTTCAAAATCATCTTACCACGATTGATTGTGTGTGGCAAAACATTGTTCCCACGCGTATAATGTTTGTTGCCATAATTTTTTGCCACACAATTGGACGTGGCAAATAAACTCGACTTTTGCAACGAAAGAACAAGCGCAACGGAACACTCGCCGTTGCCACATTGGTCACTCGCCACGTTTGGTTATTTGTTGCACTAGAGGTGTACCAACAAAATACGTACGTTGCGTTATGTGCGAGACGCGACGGAAACGTGCGTGGCAATTGGCCTAGGAAATGGTTGCAACTGGATTATTTTTTAGCGACGAATCTAAGTGCGCGGAGACAGGCTTCTACCACGGAGGTTTTCGCGACGCCTCCCAACGAAACCGATTTCGGTGCAACAAAACCCTATTGCGACGATAAGTCACTTTTTACAACGACTATTTTCGTTGCAATAGACCGATTCCGTTGTAGTGCCACCCATTTCTGCCAGCAGGTTGAACGCCTGATTCCACCCCTCACGATGGAGATCTACGCGCCCCTGGCAGACACTCATAGACCCCAGAGCCCGTGGGACGTAAGGGATCCCACCCATGTGCATGTAGTCCCGCAAGACCTACAGCGTACGTCTCTGGCAGTCCGTTGACATGCGAACGAGAAAAGTATCACGGCTGACTTACTCCCCCCATAGAACACCCATGGTTAACGCGGTATTTACGGCGCACCGAGTTCTGACGGCATTTGTGATTAGTTCCTAGGTAATACGTTCCCCTGCAGATGGAACCTTCCTTTGACCTATTCATCTTACCATGGTTCCATCCGCCCACCAAATAGAACACTACCACTCGGGTAGTCATTCAAGTAGTCATATTATTATAAAAATAGGATCATGCATTCTTTTGAGAATAGGTGGTAATACGATAGGGTTTTTCAAATAGTTTGTTATGAAGTACTGCAAAGGATATGAGCAAGTGATGAACTTGCCTGAGATTGAAATAACCATAATAATCCAGGTCTTCGGAATTCGAGGGTTGCGTAGAAAATCCCGACTTCTGAAAGATAGCAAAGTAGTCCCGGTAAGGATTACGGAAAACACTGGCCAGATGATACATGCATAGTAATGAGATGCATCGTGAAATACCCTGGAAAACACCCCAGCTTACAAGTGTAAGCCATGATCGATACGATAAGTTAATCACTCAGGTTTTATGTGAATTGTTTCATTGCTTGAGGTGATGTGGTTATTACTTATTTTAGAGTTACATGTGTTTTACTTTTACTTAACAAACAACTGTTATTATGTTTGGGTTAGAAATGGTTGTCACTTGATTAAACGAGAAAACTATATCATATGGAAAACAACAATTAAAAAGATAATAAAGAGGTTTTATTTTATGTTCAAAAGTGTAGGGCTCAGGACATCAAGTTAATTTGAAAATGAAGTAATATAACTAACTCTATCATTACAACACTTGCTTAATACCTTGTGAGGATAGGTTTTAGTAGGTGTGAAAACATGAGGTTTTATTAATAAAGAAAATAATGTTTGTGATAGTTGTTTATGGTTATAATAGACTATTATCCAATTCCATTATACCTTGAGTAACAAGTTTATAAGTTCAACAAAATATTTTATGTTGGACATATTTGAATTGAACATGATTTTATCTCTAATTTGGTATATTATTCATTGCCTTTGAGAATATCTGAATAAATTATTAATTTATTAATTTTAAATGAATTAAATGACTCAGCAAAATATTACACACATGAAAACTTGATCAAATGATCGTGAAAACATCATAGGTGGATTGCATTTGCCATTTGGAGCATTTTGGTATATAACTGGTATTTTTCTGATTTTATGAATTATTTATTATTTTTCTCTATTTTAAATGATTTAATTTAATTAAAGAAAATATTAAATTTTAAACTTTATTAAATATTTTTGAAAAGTTGATAAACATTTAGATTATATTTTTCTAAGCATTTAGATATTTTATTTGTATTTTTCTGATAAATGAATTGAAGGTTATTGATTTAATAAGATTTATGATTTTTCTGCCTATTTAAATTGACAGGTGGGTCCCACCTGTCATATTCAGTTTTTATTCAAAAAATAAAAGAAAAGGTTAATGACATCACTGTGATGTCACGATGACATCACAAGTTCCTGATTCCTCACAGTGATCTACGATTCACGCGATTTAGATGGAATTGATGCGCAATATTGTTCCGATTAGCTAGAGGTGCTCGCGGCGATTCTAAAGGTGGCAGCGCCGCTAGCTATTGTCCACCGGAGATGCTCCGGCGAGCACAGCCCGCGGCGGCGGACGACGGTGAACATCGACGACCTCAAAACGGATGCAATCGATCAAACGGAAAGCACCCAAAGATGCACAAGCTCACCCAGAGCACGATGGTGTGGTCGGTGAGGCTTGGTGAGCTCGATGTCGACGGCGGCGTTGAATTCCGGCCGGTGGCCGTACTCGAAGAAGAAGTCCCGATTCATCCGCGTGCGGCCTTCCCTGCAAACGAGGTTGGTTGAGGAGGATGCTACGACGATGAGGAAGCTCCAGAGATGCTCCACGCTGCTTCCCGTGGCTCCTAACTCCGGCAATCGACGGTGACCCGATGAACTAGGGTTAGGGTTTGGTTCGGGTTCAGAGTAGAGAGGTACAGAGAGAGAGAGCAGGCGAGGGAGAGTGAGAGAGATGCAGACGGCACGACGGCCTCGGCGTTCTTATCCGCGATAGGAAGCAGGCAAGCAGGAGGTGGCGAATCGGCGTTGACACGGTGACGTTCTCCTCTGCCTTCTGGCAGAGGAAGAAGAAGAAGGAAATGAAATGCCACATTTCGATACCCCCCCTGAAATTTCCAGTATTTGCAGCTAGGTCCTTCTGTTAAAAGGAATCATTGTTTTCAGGGCCTTATTGTGATCAAAAAATTTATTAAAAAATATAATTGAATTCCTCATCAAAATTGCAATCTCACCATGTTTTGTTTTGGTGGATTTGAAGAATATTTATATTTTTTATTTAGGGTGCTAGATTAAGTGATTTTCTTGTTTTCACTCTATTTAACTTATTAAATGTCTTAAAATTTTATTTAAGCCATGAACATTACATTCACACAACACACATATGGTTACCCAAGTGGTGACTTATAAGTGGATCATATTGTATACAATTTCTTATTAAAAGTAATTTGGTATCACTTCTAGGTACTGTTTGTATACACTGTAATGAAAATCATCAATAGAGAATTTTTATTCCCTGTCACACCCAATGATTATAATGGTTGAATGAACTTGTTTTATTTTTATAACACTATGTAATTTTCATAATTGAAACTCTTCACAATCTTGATTGACATTTTACTTAGGTAAGTGCAAGTCATGTTGGTTGTTGTTAGTACTTGACCAAGTGGAAAACATGAGTGGTTTTGAGAGCTTATTTGTTTGTTTTCCACATAGGTTCCAATTGGTAATATTATCTCATGTTTGTTTAAGGACATGTAATCCTTAACATGGTTATGTGCATATGAATCTTTATTGTTATCAGGTAGTCTTGTGTATGAAAAGGATTTGGAAAACAAGGTATTAAGCTTGTTTTCATCTACCTCCACATATCAAGACATGTGGATGTAATGATTTGTTATTCTTTCACACTTGATAATTGTTTTCATTTAAGACATTATTATGAGCTCTTCATCTCTGATGATTTTGACAGAGGTTATTGGTTCTCTAATATATCCTAATGATTTACTGGATAATTTCTTATGATCCTTTTCTGAGGCAGTGTTGCTTCTTGTGGTCTTATGTTGCTTGATGTTCTTCTCTCTAGTTGTCACTTGTCTTCAGACATTGCCTTGGTCCTTTGCAAGTAATATCATCCCTTGATGGTCTCTTGACTTAAGAAATTCACCACCAGAGCTGATAGGATATATTGAGTGGTTCCAAATACTAACTTCAGTAGTAAATTGTAGTTCCTGATGAGATGAGTTCATTTGAATCCATAACCATTTCATTCTTGTGGTGTATTCAATTATGATGAAGAGTAGCTTATTGAAACTCAGTTGTTTTAATACTTACATGAATATTCTGTTCACAAGGTTGATCTGACCTTGTAATCAAATTATTCTTATATAACATCAAACACTTGGATTTCAACATGTTACTTGTTTTTCCTTATCTTGGTTTCTTCCTTACTCATAAGTGGTTTAAGTTATAATGTGGTTTATTATTTTCTCCTTGTTATTCCATTCCTTTTATGGATCATGGTTTTGTATATAACAGAATGTAGGTGTATTTTGTAACATCAAGTTACCATATGCATATAAGTAGAATTTGTTAACAAGTGGATCAGACTTGCCTCCAAATTACTAATCATATACAATAGGTTGAGATGTACTAGGTGATTCAATATTCTGTTTGTTTGTGTATGACACTCAATTGTTTGAGTATACAAAAGTGATCTGTTAACAAGGTTGCAAGGCTTGTTATCCAACTACTTCTATATAACACTAACATTGGAATATCATACTATTTCAAGAGGTTAATAAGATCAGATCAATATATAAGAGTTTCCAAGTAGTCTTATAGAAGATTAGAGTAGCACTTCAAGCACACTCTAATTAATCTTCTTGGAGATCTTCCTGTGGTAGTTCCTCTTCTCTTGTGGGTGCTTCTCTTGCAGAATGATTTCAAGAATATTGGGAAACAAGATATAGTGGTCTAGCCAGAATAACAAGATCTAGATTAAGGGTTATTTCATGCTTTTATTATCCTTCCATACATTTCTTATTTTATTTCCCAAAAGATATGTAATTATATCATATAGGATTTATTTACTTAGTTATCAATTCAATTCCTCTAATAGAGGTTATAACTTGTTATTCCTTAGTTGTATCCAAAGATACTTTAGTGGTTCAATGATGGTTTGGATTAGAGTAGAGGTGTGAAATGCTTATGGACTGATGGATTAATAGTAAATGGATACAATGGTTCATTGAGGTGTTGAGATCTCATATGCTCACTTGTATAAGATGGATGAGACAATGAGCATGAGAAGATTATTGAGGTTTAATGACTGATGTCATAGATGTTAGTTGTTTTTCTCAGATGTCATATTGTAACTTTATATTCTTCTCTTTATTACATTTTTCATTCCTAAGGTAGATATAGAGGTGTGGAATTATCATATATAATGATCAAGGTTTATCAGCAGGTTAAGAATATCTATTTCTTCTTTTAGGTACTTCTTTTATGGTTGAGGAGATATGTACATATTCGATAAATAGGTTAATACATTTTTATGTCATTTCCCACTTGTGGGTTTTAAGTTAATACTTGTTTGTATCACTTGTGTTCTATTGAAACTTTGTTATTTACTTGTGTTGGTTCACTTAGTAGGTACTAAATAATTTGGAAAGATGTTGTGTGAATGGTTGATAACTTAAGTAGTTCATTTCTAGAGAGTCTAAAATATTTGTTGCTGAGATTATTCCATCAAGCATTTCTAACTTATGGAAGTGTGATCATTAGTTATGAGATTTGGATACTCACCCCTGTTTGAGTTCTAGATAGGTAGTGAATTATCCCAAGTCACTTATAGACTTGTGGTTAAGGTTGTTGAGAGTTTGTGTTGGTCATAACCAACTATGGTTTGTGTAACCAGATGATTTGGTTTCTTAGGATCCTTGTTATAAAGATCATTCCAAATATACTCTTGACTAGATGAACTAGACCTATTTCATCATGTCAAGTGAAACTTTGGTCACTTTGATTCGTTTAAACTTTCGCGCCAAAATTTCCCGTACTTTTAGATGCATGCTTTGCAAATGCACATATTAAATTTAGATCCTTATAACTTCCCAAACACTTGGATGTTACAGGGGACGTGGTTGTGCGAAGGACAATGACACAGGGTTTTTACCCAGGTTCGGTACGGCGCAGTAATGCGACGTTCGTACTCCTGCAAACTCACTATTCAGAACTAAAGTCTGGAAATACAGAGTACAATGTCAGGTTCTATTGGCTGCTCGTCAAGGATCAACCTCTCGGCGAGTTAGCCTTTAGCTTCTTGCCTATCTATCATATCTCCCGTCCGGCTTTATATAATAGCCGGATTAGGGCATACATAGTAGGAAACCTAGAAGACTACGGTATCTCTTTAACTTGGAAATTAAGGAATCCGCCTTCTACTCCAAGCCAGATCACGTGGGCCGTGATCCTGGTTCTTCTAGAATCCGGCTTCTGTGCGTCAGCTTACTGGGCCGCCTAACAGACCGTAGCCCATTACCATTTAGGCCACCCTGGTAATCCGGCACTTTATACTACCATCTGATATACCCCTAGTTGGTATATATCCGACAGTAGCCCCCAAGAAGGATTAAGACTCAGATTCACCGTCTTTCGCCAAATGCATATTTTTCAGGAAATATCGGCCTGCAGTCTTGATTCTTCTTTTCCTCCTCAAAGGATGTTACAACGCAAAACTCGGAATCCAGAAAATCCGGCTTTTCTTCCACGATGTCTTCGCGGAGAAGGAACTTCCTACGTCAGCGCTTTAACCTTGCTGACGTAAGGGACGTTTGGGTTATAGGTGGGAAACCCAGAAACATATCTCTGACAGATTCTCGCGGGAAACGAGGCGATACCAATAATCACCCGTCGTTTCATTTCCCGGAATTTCCGGCGAGCAACACGCGTTGATCATCCAACGGTCAAAAGAGCCGTTAGCACGCATCATGACGAGATTCCGGCTATAAATAGCCATGTTCGTCCTCCTCGTAAACCTTCCGCTCTCACTTCGCACCGCCACTTCCAGCGCCCAAGTTCTTCGCAGAGCACTTCCCGAGCGCACAAAGCACCCAGGACCTCACCGGAGCGACCAAGCGCCGCCACTCGATGGCATCTCCGTCATCTTCCCCGGCCCGCACCGTCGCTAAGGACATAGACGAGATAATCGCGACGATGGACCCGCAGCTGGACTCGTCAGTGCAAGCCTCCGGCGACGAGCCGATGAGGGCCACCGGCGGCGCGGAGGGCGAGGAAATCCCTCTCGCCTCCGCGGATCTTGCGGGATCTTCCTCCGCGCCTCTCCCACCGTTCGCGCCCGAGACGGTGGAGGAGAAAATCGCGCTCGTCGGAGGCGAGCTCGCGGCCGCGTCCGCTGCTGCGTCCGCCGCCGCCGGAGCCGAAGAAGAGGCGGAAACTGCCGGCAACTGGAGTGCCAGCAGTATTCCGCCATCCCTCCTTCCGACAATGGAGAAGGAGGGACTCATACTGAAGGGAAAATGGAGGCTCCCGGAAGATGAGACCGAGCCCTCGCCGAAGGACGGAGAACGCGTCCTTCTCTCCTCCCACATCCAGAGAGGTATGGGTCTGCCGCCATCCGCCTTTTTTCTCCAGATTCTAGCCCACTACAACATCCAGCCCCATAATCTGCCACCCAACTCCATCCTCTATTTAGCCGGATTTCAGGCCCTTTTCGAGGGTTACCTAGGTATAGCACCTAGGTTAGATTTCTGGCTTTATTGCTTTGGGGTTAAGCGGAACTCTTCGGAGGGCGCACTCCCAACTTGTAGGACCATTTCCTTCACTCTTCATAGATTTAGGGAGGATTGGTTCCCCAAGATTAAAACATCGGAATCCGTCAAATTTTGGACGGGTTCCTTCTTTTATCATCCCGACGTTCCCTTTCCTGGGAAAACCACCGGGGTTCCACCTTTCTCAAACACCGCCGCTGTTCCCCAAGAAATTTGGGGAACTGAAGCAGTTCAAACCCTGCCGCCGGATCTTCTCAGGATCAAGCGGCGCATCGCAAAGCTCGTCGCCTCTGATCCGCCTCTAACCGGCATGGACACGATCCTTTGCTGGTTAGAAAGGCGGATTCAGCCTTTGGCGAATCACGGTGCTCGCCTCCTCTGCGAATACTCGGGAGATGGCGATGCTATGCGGACAACCGACAAGGTTTAGTCGGCAAAAGATTTGCGGAGACGCGCAAATCAATTGGTCGCATCCCGCGACCAATACGAAGAAAGCCGGCCAATGTATACGGCCGAGAATCCGGCTCCCAAGGTACATTTTTTGCCTTTTGGGTTTAACTCCTTGTCGTTTACTTGGCTTTCATGCTTTCAACTAATTTTTTGTCTTCTTGACAGATTGCCGAACTTCCTGAGTCGGAACTTTCTTCCAATGCCGATCTAGAGGCATTGTGCTCCGCCTTTGCTGGTGGACGTAAGAGCAAGAAGATTTCCGCTTCCCAGGAAGTCATTGACCTTGACGGGGTGCCCGTCGTCACCTCCAGGTTTGAACATCTGGGTTTGTTCTACTTTGTCGGGATTTTCTTCCTTTACCTCGGAGTTTAACTTTCCGGCTTTTTCTCCTTTGCCTGCCTCCCTCTACTCTGAAGCCGAAAAAGCTGAAGAGGCATAAGGCTGTGGCCAGTAGAGGTCCACACCCTTCTCCTGCTACCGCTCCAACTACACCAATCGCAGCAACAGAAGAGCATGCTGCAGCCCCCAACACCGAGTCCCAGACCAGCCAGCCCATTGTGCCGGAAACGGACACGAGGGAAAGGGCGGTCCCTGAGGTGGGAGGTCCTTCTCGGATAACTGAGGAGGAGATTCCCACTTTTGATAAGGAATTCAAAAATATCCACGAGGGCCTTAGCACAGTTGGGACTCTTTTTGCCGACTACGCAAAAGAGTTCACTAAAAACTTGGCAGGTTTACAGCGGATGAGCCAGGTATATATTATTTCTAGCCCCCAAGCAATAATTCGAATGTATGATTTTCACTTAATGTTTTTTATCTTTATCATGCTTGTTTCTAACTTAAGCGTTCTGGTTCGTTTCCTTATTTCAGAAAACCGCTGAAACCATAAATATGGAAGTTTTCAACAAGCTAACTGTCAAGAATAAGGAGGTTAGAAGCCTTCTCTCTATTCTTGAAGTTAAGGAAACGGAGCTGGCATCATCTCAGCTGGCGCTGAAGGAAACAACAGGTAACTTTTAGTTCTCTGTAGTTCCTTGTCCATAATTTTTGCTAAGTACTTTTCCGAGTTTTCTTATCTCGGATATTTTTCCTTGCATTCCAGCTGCTTTGGTGAAAGCCAAGCAAATAGCTGAAGATGCCGGCAATGCCGAGAATCTCTGCCGGGAGAATTTGGACCTTCATAAGGAACTTATGAAGGCTCAAAAAGATCTGGAGGCCAGCAATATGGCTCTTGGAATTGCTCAATCCAAGGTCTCCCAGCAAGCGGACAAGGACAAGGCAACTATCCAAGATTTGGAGAACGCCTTGAACCTGCGCTGGAGGAAGGCTCCGAGATGGACAAGATTCTCGGTAAGTTATCAACTTTTACCGGATTTTCCATGTCTTAACTTTTTTCTCTGTTTTTCCGCTAACTCTTTGGTTATTTTGTCTTGAAAAAACAGGAGACGACCCAGATCTTACTCGGATTGAGAAAATCCGAGCTTTCGGGAAGGTGTTCACTGCGATCCGAGCTGCAGGCATGCAGCTGGTCAACAAGTACCTTCCCGCAAGAACTGGGGAGTTCTCGGAAGTTGAAAAACTTCCGGAAGCTATCCTGGAGGTGGCAGAGTCCAAGGAATCCACCTTGCGCTCCGCAACACGGGGTGGTGCACGCATGGCCTTAGGCCTTATGCGTATGCATTATCCCAGTGCCAAATCTTGGCGCGTGGCGTCCGGTATCCCTGTTGGATATACGGAGACCCAGCTGACCACCATCTTTGACGAGATCAAGGGTCACGCCACCAAGATCGCCTCCATGGTGAACATCTCCATCACCTATCCGGAAGAAGAAATTCCAGCATCCCCCGAGGATGACAGCAGCGAGGAAGACTCAGATGCTTGAAGAATTATCCTTGTCCTGGATGGTGGAAATAGGAAATAGGAGCATTACTCCACTTTACAATGTAATTTATATTGTAATGCTTCTATTCTTTTGTATAAACAAGTACTCCGCCCTTTGCAGTTAACATTTATGAAATCCTTTGCAAGTTTTCCGGGTTTTATATTCCTTTATCTTCCAAGTTCTCTGGTTTGTGTGCTTTAACTGTCCTTAGCGTTTGAAATGGCTCAGTAGTACTGTAATCTTCACGCCAAGTTACTGGGTATAACCAATCAGTTTAAACTTGGAAACATGGATCATACTAAAGGCATTTTACTTACTAGCTCTAGTGACCCAGCACATAAACAATCAGATAGTGCTTACAGAAAAGTAAGGAATTTTTTGAATGAAACTCGGGCACGCAGGCACAATCCGAGCTTCCTTTAACCTTTAGTAGGCTGAAAATCATTCAGTTTTTAAACGCCGAGCACGCAGGCACAATTCGGGTTAACATTGAGTATTTTGTAAGATCATTGGGAAACAGATGAGACGGAATCATGCTTTATACTATAATAAACTTGTAAAAACATGGATGTAAGAATTCCGACAACTTTATTTCATGATCTCAAAGATGTTTACATAGAAATTGAACTAAGTATAGAAGGGACGTAACTGCTGGATACTCCAGGGCCTCTTTGTCTCCCCTAGTTCATCATCTATCTTTCTCTTTCTTTTGCGATTCGGCTTCTCGGGATCATCTTCCGTATCGCGAATGTCTACAAGATAATACGATCCATTCTTCATGGCTTTACTGATGACAAATGGTCCTTCCCATACTGGGGCCAGTTTGTGCTTTCTTTGCTGCACCAATCTTAGCACCAGGTCACCTTCTTTAAAAGAACGATGCCTGATTTTCCGACTATGATAATGTCGTAAACCTTGCTGATAGATGGCGGATCTTTGAAGCACAAGTTCTCGTTCTTCTTCTAAGAGATCGACGGCATCCTGTCGTGCATTTTCGGCATCTGATTCATCGAAATCCTGCACTCTTGGGCTGTCATGGAGCATGTCCGTTGGGAGAATTGCTTCCGCACCATAAACTAGGAAAAACGGGGTTTGCCCAATTGACCCATTTGGTGTTGTTCGGATACTCCAAAGCACGGAAGGTAACTCTTCTACCCATGCTCCAGCTGCTCTATGAAGAGGAGATTCGAGTCTTGGGCGTATCCCTTGTAAGATTGAACTATTCATTCTTTCAACCTGACCATTGGATTGCGGGTGTGCCACAGATGCAAGATCTAGGCGAATTCCCGTTTGTCGGCAATATTTTGCCAACTCTCCAATAGATCAATTTGTCTCGTTATCGGTTATTATGTTGAGTGGAACGCCGTATCTCATGACTATGTCAATGATGAAATTTCTGGCAGTCACACCGTCAAGCTTTTTGATGGGTTTGGCCTCCACCCACTTGGTATATTTATCCACTGCAACGAGTAGATGTGTAAGTCCGCCCCTGGCAGTCTTGAATGGTCCCATCATATCTAGCCCCCAGACCGCAAACGGCCATGTAATGGGGATAGTTTTGAGTGCTTGGGCCGGCATATTTGTCTCCTTGGCATAATATTGACACCCTGCACATGTGTTTACTATGTGCTCAACGTCCGTCTTGGCTGTTAGCCAGAAAAACCCGGCGCGGAATGCTTTTTTGACTATGCTTTTTGATTGAGCATGATGTCCGCAATCTCCGGCATGGATTTCTTGCAGAATTTCTCGTCCTTCCTCTGGTGAAATACATCGCAGAAAAATTCCGGTAGTTCTGCGTTTATACATGCAATTATTAATTACCGTGTACCCTTTGCATCGACGCTGAATTTGTCTTTGCAAGACTTCGTCTGCTCCATCCGGGTACTTCTGATCAACTAAGAACTTTAAATATGGGATTGTCCAATCCGGGTTAACGAGCATGACTTCAATTGACTCGGAAGCCAGAGGATAATCAACACCTCCACCTTTTATCGATGGTTCGTACAAATGTTGGACGAAAACCCCTGGTGGTAGGGTTTTGACCCTTTCTGACCCCATGCGGGCTAATGCATCCGCGTTCCAATTTTCCTCCCGTTTAACATGGAGTACTTCGAATCCAAAGAAACATATGGCAAACTCGTCCACCGTTCTCCGATATTCGGCCATTATAGGGCTTTTGGCGTCCCAAGTTTGGTTGAGCTGATGCTGTACCAAATCTGAGTCGCCATAGCATAGGATGCGTTTGACGCCTATTTCCTTTGCAACATGCAAGCCGTGAAGCAAAGCTTCATATTCTGCCACGTTATTATTGGCGTTGAAGTGTATTTGTAATACATACTCCATTGTATCCCCTTTAGGGGATTTTAGAACTACACCAGCTCCAGCGCCCTCCTTCATCTTGGATCCGTCAAAGTGCATGATCCAGTACTCGGACTCCGGCATTGGTGTTTTTTCCATTGCTTCCGTCCAGTCGGCGACAAAATCTGCCAGAACCTGGGATTTTATTGCCGTCCTAGGCTGATACTTAATGTCGAATGCTGCTAGCTCGATGCCCCATTTGGCTACTCGACCTGTTGCCTCCGCATTGTTTATTATATCCCCTAGTGGCGCTTTGCATACCACTGTTATGGAATGTCCTTGGAAGTAATGGCGAAGTTTTCTAGATGCGAAAAATACGCCATATGCCAGTTTTTGATAGTGTGGATACCTTTGTTTGGACTCGGAGAAAACTTCACTTATGTAATATACTAGATGCTGGTCTGGTATGCTTTGTTCGTCTTTCTTCCTTTCCACAACAATTACTGCACTAATAACCCGATTTGTAGCCGTAAGGTACAATAACATAGGTTCTTCGTCTTTTGGGGATGCCAAAATTGGAGCTTTCATCAAAGTTTCCTTCAACTGGGTTAGCGCTGCATCTGCCTCCTCTGTCTATTCAAATTTGTCGGATTTCTTCAACAATTTGTATAGTGGCAAGGCTTTATCCCCCAGCCGGCTAATAAACCTGCTGACGGCTGCAGCGGAACCCGTCAATCTTTGCACATCTTTTACGCACGTAGGCTTAGAGATGTTTAGGATTGCTTTGATCTTTTCCGGGTTTACTTCTATTCCTCTATGAGAAACGATAAAACCCAGAAGTTTTCCTGAGGGAACCCCGAATACGCACTTTAATGGATTTAACTTCATTTTATAAGTGCGCAAATTTTCGAAGGTTTCTCGCAAATCTTCAAGGAGTGTTTCTTTTTTCTTGGTTACGACAGCAATGTCGTCCATGTAAACGTGGACATTTTTGCCAATCTGACTATGCAAACACCATTGCATGCAACGCTGGTAGGTTGCACCTGCGTTCTTCAGGCCAAATGGCATGGTTATGTAATAGTACGTCCCATAAGGGGTTATGAACGAGGTTTTGATTTGATCCTCCTTGTTCATGTGTATTTGATGATACCCGGAATATGCATCCAAAAAGCACAAAAGCTCAGAGCCTGCAGTGGCATCTATTATTTGATCGATTCGCGGTAACGCAAACCTATCTTTTGGACACAGTTTGTTCAGACCGGTGTAATCTATACACATTCTAAGGGCAGTTGTATCTTTCTTCGGGACTAATACTGCGTTTGCAGACCATTCAGTATGTATAAATTCCCGGATAAAATCTGCTGCTAAAAGCCGGATGATCTCCTTGCCAATAGCCTTCCGTCTTCTTCCGTCAAATCGACGGAGACCTTGTTTGACGGGTTTCGATCCTGGAATTACCTTGAGTTGATGCTCAGCAAGCTCCCTGGGTACGCCTGGCATGTCCGCTAGACACCAAGCGAAAATATCCCAGTTCTCACGGAGGAACTTGATGAGCTCGCCTTCCTATTTGTCGGTCATCCCAGTTCCCACTACGACAAATTTTATCGGATCTTTGGGATCTAGGATTACCTGTCTTGTATTCTCGGAAGCCTTGAAGCTATCTGCTGGCTTCCGGCTTTCTTTTCCTGCCGGCATTTCTGTCGGCGATACCTCTTTTGCCAGCTCTTTCAACTCTTCCTTTGCTATGACTTTTTCAGCGCAAAGGGCGTTTTCTTTTTCTAACTCGTTTGCCAATTTGAAGTCTCCAGATATGGTGATTACTCCTCCTTTGGGTCCTGGCATCTTCAGCTTGTTATAGATATAACATGATCTTGCCATGAATTTGGCGAAAGCTAGACGTCCGAGTATCGCGTGATACACGCTTTCGAACGGCACAACCTCGAAGGATACTTTTTCCTGCCGGAAGTGATCTTTGTCTCCAAAGGTTACATCTAGGGAAATTTCTCCTAGGGATCGTGCTTGTCTGCCAGGAACGATGCCGTGAAAACGTATGTTGCAGTGGTTGAGCTGGGTCTCGGAAATTTTCAGATGCTTCAGTGTATCCAGGTACATTATGTTAATGTTGGATCCTCCATCCATCAGCACTCTTTTTAGCCTAATGTTTTGAACAATAGGACTTACGATTAGAGCTTGTGTGCCGGGTTCAGGGATATTCCCGGGATGATCAGACTGATCCCAGGTAATTGATGTGTTTGAGTACTTCAAGAATTTCGGGGTTGCAGGGACAACCGCGTTTATTTCTCGAAGCGTTCTCTTTGCCACCTTTGCTGAAGGAGTTGCCAGGAAAGTTAGGTTGCATTCTCCATCGACTCTCGGAAACTTAGGCTCGCCTTTTCGCTGTTGTTCCTGGATTTTTTCGTCAGTGTCCGATTCACTGTCTTCTTTCTCAGCTTCTGGTTTTTGCTTGGAAAACTTCCTCTTGGAATTCTTCCCTTTGTTTCCGGATCCTGCACTGCCTTTCATATGCTTGTTCAAGCGGCATTGTGCGTTAGTATGAGTGGGCTTCCCAAATTGCGAGTGGTGGACACAGTTTTCCGACTTTATTTTCTCCCACTCTTCTTTAGTGTAGTTTATCGGCCCGGTACTGCGTCCTTTCCACCTATTTCCATTTTCCCTTCCAAAGGCTATGTTTACCTCTTTGAGTTTTTGTGCTGCATCTGGAGTTCCTTTTTTCTCAGGGCGAGGGTTCTTTTTGGCCTGTATCAGTGCATCGATATTGCCTTCTTTTGCCCTGATGTCGTCCTCGGCTGCAGCGTGTTCGTTGGCAGTTGTAAGCATAGATCCGAGATCTTTGTGCTTTTTGGAGCCAATCATGAACGGTACAAGTCCGGGTTTTAGGCCATTGACGAAAGCATGCATTGCTTGAACGTCAGTTACTCCAGAGCAACTATTCTTCATTGCCGTCCATCTTGAGATGAAATCCACGTATGGTTCGTCCTCAAATTGGGTGCAACGGTTTAGCTGGTTGATGCTATTCGGGCGTTTGTAGGTTCCCCGGAAATGCTGAGTAAATACTCGAGCCATATCATCCCAGCTGTCGACAGTTCTGGAGGGTAATCCATTGATCCATTCTCTGGCTCCATCCAGCAACATTAGGGGAAGAAACTTTACAGCTTCCAAGTCTGTCCCATTGTTGATTTGGACGGCTGTATGATAGTCTGAGAGCCAGGTATCCGGGTTTGTACTACCGGTATATTTTTGGTATGTTGGACCAACTTTGGCAAAGCCAGCATGTAGGGTTATCCTTCGGATCCTATCTGGGAAGCACTTAGGTCCAAAGTATAACTCGTCTCTTTCCGCTCTATCCATGTGTGCGGAGTACCTGCCGGCTGAATGGACAGAAGGGGATCTGCTACTTTCTTTTCCATTGTGGCGTGAACGCGCTTTTCCGGGATTCTCTCTATTTCTTCCGAGATCTTGTCCCTTTGGATAAGGTGGAGTTCTACTCCTGTTTCTTTCCTTATTTCTGGGGGGTGTCCGGGATCTTTCACGCCTGTGAGGTATATCCTGCCTTCCAGGTTTTTCAGCTGGGCGTCTCGGAGGCGGCATTTCTTTTCCGCCATTCCGGAGTTTTTCTTCCCGATCGCGAGGATTAAGTCCGTCTTTCGGGAGATGGGATCCAGTTCTAGACGCTTCATCCTTGTTGTCGGGATTTTTCTTGTCTTTTCTCGGATCTGCTTTCTTCTCTTTTGAGTTGCTTGAAATCTCCAGGTTCTTCCGGTCCAGGTGCTCCAGCGGCGCATGTAGCTGTTTTACATAGGGCCGAGTCGTCATGCAACTTCCCTGATCGCTGCTGCCCTCGCTGTTGTTGTTGCAATGCTTTTCCTAAGAAAGCATACACCCCTTGAAGTTTTTTGCCATTGGAGTACAAATCATTGTTGAGGATGGCGAACGCTGCTTCCGCATTCTCTGCTGCGGTTTTGTATATTGGTTCGCCTCTGGCATCTTTGCCATTTACCTGCTTTTTCCAAGATGGGTTATGAAACCTTTCTTTTGGCGGAAGTACTTCCGGTCTTACAATTCCGGGTAACCTTGTAGGTTTAATTCCAGATCTATTCTTTCTCTCGTATTCCTCGATTTCTTCCTTCATGAGTTTGATGTCATCCTGGGTTTTTTCGAGGTGTTCACGAGTTCTGAATAGATGTTGTTGTTGCCTCTGGAGAGCTTGTCTCCTGGCTTCTAGCACTTCAGGGGGTTCATGCAATCCCACTGGTGTTTGGAGTAACTCCTGTTCTTCTTGTTCTGTCATTGGCGGAACAAGGATTTCTTTTGTTTTCTTCTCCGAAGGTTTCACACCGCTTGCGTCTCCGACTTCCGGGCTTTCATTGGCTGGATTAGCCAATTTCTTCTTCCGGAGTTTATATTGGAGCTTCTTAGCAGTTTTGTGCTTTTTCTTGGAAGAGGGAGGTTTTTTGATTGGTTCTTACTCTGTCAATTCTTTGACATCAGGGAATTTCGGAGAGGTTTCTCCTTCTTCTCTCTCTTCCTCTGGCGGAGGAGTTCTAGGGCTTTCCTGCTGTCGGCATCCGTGTTTTCAGCCGGTTTTGCCATCAGTACTTCGTGGAATCCCTCTTGGAAGGATTTGACCTTTCTTTCGAAAGCGTCTTCATCTTCGTCTTCGGTGTCGAAGTGATCCGATCCGGTTTCCGACTCTAATCTCGCCTCAATGGCGGCTAGTACTGAGTCAGCTTCCGAGTTCGTCGCGATGCTGACGGATGTCGGATCTTCCACCTCTGTTGTGGGAGTGTTGTTTTCTGCCTCTTGCACGAGATTACTTTCATCCGTGTTTTCGGCGATCTCGGATTGCACCATGCCGATAAAGTGTGGTTCACTTGTATGTCGGCGATCTGAGCAAAACACGGTATCGTAGTCATCTTTGACTGGGTATAGGGCGGGTGGGATAAATTTACTTCCACCGCAAAACCCCATGGCCTCTGCGGTTAATCCGATAAAGATATTTGCAGATCCAATCGGTAATACGCAGGCACTTACCAGATGATTTTGCGCCGGTATGTAAGATCCGTTGTCGAGGAAGCGCCCAACGTCGTTGTCGAAATCCAAGCTTCCGACAGTTATGGAACTGCCGATCCCGCCGAGTATCCCAGATCGAAACTTAACGCCTGACGTCGCTGGCCCCACGGTGGGCGCCAACTGTCGAGACATCGTGGTAGATTTCATAGACGGGGGTGCCATGAGACTACCGATAGAGACGTGGGGGGACGTGGTTGTGCGAAGGACAATGACACAGGGTTTTTACCCAGGTTCGGTACGGCGCAGTAATGCGACGTTCCTACTCCTGCAAACTCACTATTCAGGACTAAAGCCTGGAAATACAGAGTACAATGTAAGGTTCTATTGGCTGCTCGTCAAGGATCGACCTCTCGGCGAGTTAGCCTTTAGCTTCTTGCCTATCTATCATATCTCCCGTCCGACTTTATATAATTGCCGGATTAGGGCATACAGAGTAGGAAACCTAGAAGACTACGATATCTCTTTAACTTGGAAAGTAAGGAATCCGCCTTCTACTCCAAGCCAGATCACGTGGGCCGTGATCCGGGTTCTTCTAGAATCCGGCTTCGTCAGCTTACTGGGCCGCCTAACGGACCGTAGCCCATTACCATTTAGGCCACCCTGGTAATCCGGCACTTTAGACTACCATCTGATATACCCCTAGTTGGTATATATCCGACATTGAATATATTAGCAATTTAGCACATGATTTAATTCGAAATAGTCTCAGATAAGTTATGACAGTAGCAAATATAGTAATCATGCAAATATCTAGATCTAGCACAGTAGACAGACCGATACAATCTATTGCAAGAACTAGACATAGGAATTCCAGGAATATCTCATACAAATGGAATAGAGATACGTACGAGGCAGCGACAGTGGCACCGCCGTTGTTGTTGTCCATGTTGTCGGCCATGTCATCGATGAAGAGGTTGCCGAGGTCGGGGAAGAAATCGTCGTTGGGGAAGTACTCGTCGTCAGCAGTCGCGCGAGTGCACTCCCCAAATACCTGATCGCCCCTCTCCCGTACAGGATCACAAGAGGTGGAGTTCCGGAGGCCTGCTGTCCCTTCTCGCGGTGCACGCCGGAAGACGGGATGGAGAAGACTTGATTGGCGGCACAGTGCTTTGGATCGGTGCGAAACCATAAGACAAAGTGGCAGCTAGGGTTTACCGTATGCGCGTATTTATACTGCGGACTGGGAGAGACGTGGGCGTGACTACACGTCCGAGTCGAAACGGTTTAGGAATTAACGTGTCCGTTAATTACCAAATTGATGGCTCATTAAGTTTTTCCCAACCGACAAAATAAACGCTCTCGGCTCGGCTCATTCCCGCAACCCGCGGCGCGTCGTGACGTGTCGTGACGAGGCGAGACATGGCGATGCGTGCGGTGGAGGAGGAGCGCGCGTGTGGCACACCTCTCCTCTTGCCTTGCCAACTCATACATGAGCTAGAATGGCTCACCTTATAAGGTGGTTCCATTCTCTCCAAAATAGTAGTATGGGACTAAACTTTAGTCCCACTCCCTCCACTTATTATTCATGAATGGGCCATGACAATTTCAGGATTTACTGGGCTTTAGTTGGGCCACATGGTGCAGCCCATAAATTCCAACAATCCCCCACAAAGTGTCATTAGCATATTTCATAATCTCTGTTCCAAAACATTGTTTATATACCGGTGTTAGTGGAGACTGTTAAGTTGAACTTCCACTTAGAACATCATGCTACACTAGTTCACAACTTGAATAATGGACTATGCCTTGAACTACAAGTTTGCTGTGATACCAGTTTCACACAACGTCTGAACCGATACTAGGCTGCCGCAAGGCTTCCCCGCGGGTGGAGCGTATGCATCATATTTCAAAGGCCTTTCATGAGTTTACTAGAGAGCACCCGATTCTTATAGACTGCGACGTTTAACAGTCAGACTCATATGGGTGAGTTCCTCAGGAGATGTTCTGTAGGACACATCTCCGCTTATATAAATAAGCCACTTGGAACACATTAAGACAAATGTCAACCTACCATACAGATCAGGAGAGTATTGCATTTTCATGGAGTGGAACAAAGTATAAGGATACTCTCCTCTTAGCCGACCAACAGCTTGTCTCCCACTTCTAATTCACGGGATCTCCGATCACATAACGTGGGTCTCAAGCCCATCTTCCTCGATGCATTATCTATTACATTCCGTGATAAACCCTTTGTGAAGGGATCTGCCAAGTTCATAGATGTTTGGATATAATCCAAAGCAATAACTCCGGAGTTCTTCAATTTCCTGACAGATTTCAATCTCCTCTTCACATGTCTTGATGACTTCGCATTATCCTTAGAACTGTTCACTTTGATGATCACAGTCTGATTATCACAGTTCATTAGGATTGCGGGTATTGGTTTTTCAACCACAGGCAAGTCCATTAAAAGCTCACGAAGCCACTCTGCTTCAACAGTGGCTGTGTCTAATGCTGCGAGTTCTGCTTCCATAGTTGACCTCGTTAAGATGGTCTACTTGCAAGACTTTCAGGAAACAACGCCACCACCAAGTGTACAAACATAACCACTAGTGGCCTTAAGCTCATCAGCATCAGATATCCAATTAGAATCACTATATCCTTCCAGAACCCTCGGGTTTCCTGTATAGTGAATTCCATAGCTCGCAGTGCCTTTTAGATAGCGCACAACTCTCTCAAGCGCACGCCAATGATCATCTCCCGGATTGGAAACAAACCGACTCAATTTTCTCACAGCAAAAGTGTCGTGGGATAATCACGGCAGACGTTACCGGGGGTAACTTGTCGTGGGGCAAATCGACTCTGGTGTTTGGGAGAGGGTTTAGCTCAAGGGAAAGCATGGTGATACGCAATCTGGTAGCCGGCAATCAAGTCGCCGAGTCTACGATCCGAATATATTGTCTCGATACTCGTGTTACAATGGACACTCGATAGCTCGCAATCTCTATCTCGTAAACTTGTGTATCTTGTGAACTCGTCCGATCTAACCCTAGGGGCCGGCTTATATAATCCCCGGATCCCCTGGCTTGCTATCCAAGGCGTACTCGGAATCCTACCCGGACACTACATACAAAACCCTAAACTTCCTTATCGGAACCCACAATCCGGGTTACGAGGCCTACACTCCTGGGCCTTCTAGAAGCTCCTTTTCCCTAAGCCGGGTCTTGCACAGCGTCCTTTGGGCCGAGTTACTCCTTGACGTTAGCATACCGGGTTATCATCCCTCCATCAGTAGTCCCCAGAATAGTTTGGGCTTCACGGAATCCTCCTTGAAGCGCATGCTATTCCCTGCAAAAATAACAAACATACAAATTCATAGAGGCCGGGTTAAGTTGCTTTAATAAACAGCTAGGCCTAACTCCATCGGTGGTCCATATAATAACCCGGTTTCCTCTGAATCCATCTTTTACTTTTCCGGGTCAAGCCCTGATGAGAATGCCAAAGATCCGGCTTATTTCACTCGTTAATCGGTCCAGATATTGCGGGAGAGATTTGCTTCCTATCCATTCCGGATATCTCGTCCAGTACTTAACGCGTATCCCAGAAAATCAGGACGGGTATCCCTTATCCCGAAAATTTCGGCTCCCGCTCGTTGGCCTAGGTTTCCCCACCCGTACCTATAAATAGGTACCTAGGGGGTGACCTAACCCCAACGGTTCACTCCTTTCTTCTTCTTCCTCCTCACCAGTGCTTCCGCGTCCGAGCTCACAGAGCGCCACCACGGAGACCTCGTGCACGCCGCCGGAGCAACGCCACCGCCAGTTACGCTCTTCCACGGCTCGCCCTGCGCCGCCGCCAATCTCCGCCGCCGCGTCCTCGACCTGCCCGCCGGGAGTCGCAAGGGGACATCACGACTGCGCCATCTGCCGCCGTCGCGCCCTTCTCCAATCCACACCGGTAAGCTTCTTATTTTCATTGATTTAGCCTCAAATTTCCCCGTTTGAACTAGATTGGATCTAGGTCCGCCGCGGGTCATTTCTTGCTTCACGCCGGATTAGGTCGCGTAGCTCCATCCTAACTAGTCCAATTGTTTAGCAGATGACCATACATCACTCCTCTATCACTTGTAATCGTTAATTTCTCAACAAAATCATCCACAAATTTTCCAATCTGGATGCAGTTCGCCCAAACTTCCGCGGCTGCTCTTGATACCCGGAAAATCCACCACTTACGGTTCTTTTACTTGCACTAGATACATAGGCAATCAACCTTTTTTCATAACTACTTGCCGATACGTAGATATCCCGTAATTTCTGTACTGCTCGTCAATAACCGGATAGTTTGTAATTTTCGCTCTGTCCAGTGATACCCGGACAATTCATAGTTTCCATGCCTCTTACTGATACTGCTTGTGTGTACTCGGATAGCTCATGATTTCCGAGTCTTAATGTTTCGCGCATTTTGCTTTGTATTTTGCAGACTGAACCAATGGCTCCAAGGAACAAAGGGAAACAACCGGCAAAAACAAGGACGACCCAGTCCATATCTGCCAATTGGGCGCGGTCTTCCGTGACCCAGGCCAAACTGGAAGAACTGGCCGAGTCAGGCATCCTCCCTCCTCAGAAGGAGATTCATTGGAGGGTTCCGGGTGACGAGACCCGGCCCACCCCCAATGCCGACGAGGTAATATGCTTTGTCAAGCACGTAATCCGGGGGTTTCGCCCCCCGAGTCACTCTTTCTTCCGTGAAGTCCTCCGCCATTATGGCCTCCGGGTGTTCGACATAGGGCCCAACTCTATGTTGAACATAACCCATTTCATAGTCCTTTGCGAGTCTTATTTGTGCATCCCGCCAAATTTGGCTTTATTTATCGAGCTCTTCCAATGCAAACCGTGCCGCGAAAGCGGTGACGGGGCCCTTTTGGCTTGCGGCGGGGTTTCCATCCAGCGCCGCAAAAATTCTCCCATGCCGACTCTAAACCTAAACTCGCATGTTAAGCACTGGCAGCTGTCCTTCTTTTACTGCCGGGATACCTCCCCACCCGGCGAGAGAAAGTTGCCAGGTTATTCGGAGGGTCTCTTAGATCTTTCCGATACTTTTAAGGCTTCCCCCCTGAGTCGGACAGGGAAGCCATTCAGCCCCTTCTATAAAAAATAGCCGTCCTTTCTGCCCAAGGCCTCCTTGGGCTTAACTTGGTTAAGACATGGGTGGACTTCCGGATCCACCCCAAATCCATTCGCGCCAAGCTGATGTGTGACTACTCGGGGCACGTCACGGACGCGCTCCAATACTCCTCAAAGAATTACCCAGCCGGCGATACTAACAAGACTATCAAGAGTTTCTTGACGGAGAAGTTGGATGTGATCCGGAACATTGCCGGGTTAAATCCATATACACGCGAGAATCCGGCTCCCGCGGTAAGATCCGGCACTTATACCTTTACTTTCATCCTTATACTTTCGCTTGATACGATCACCAACTCTTACTTTTATGCCTTTACCTCAGGCTGATAATGCTTTCTGGAATATCAAGACCTCCCCTTCCTCCGAAGACCCAGAAGAAGATGAAGAGGCAGCTGACTCGGAAGAATATACATTCCGGGTTTTTACCCAACCCAATTCATGCTAACTTGTCACCCCACATTTCCTGTTTTCCGACTGTATTCATCGGTGATTCAGGGCTGGAGGATAAGGAAGAGAAAGAAGACCCGGAAGATGGGGTAGAAACACAGAGTGACGAGAGTGAAGCTGAACCGGTCACCGAGGTCGGAGCTAAGAGGAAATCCCGAGGGGTTGTCTTTAAGGTCCCATATCACTCCCTTGCCTCCAAACCATACTCCTTCACTAATATGTGCGAGCTAAACCGTAAACTATCCGACTGGTCATATTTGAAGGAACCTCCCCTGATCAAGCGCAGGGTGACCCGGAACACTCCGGTTAACGCCACGCTCAACCCGGGTATCCCACCACCTCCGGCTCAGCGCGCCGGTACTTCTCAACCTCATCCCGAGTATCGGAGATTTCCTTCTCCCAATCACCCCTTAGCGGGACGAATCCGCGTCTCACTTTCTCAATCTTTGTCAGCTTCTTCCGGGTCCAGCAGTGAATTCCCCTCAGACTTCATGGTGAACTCCGGGTAAGGTTCTTCTCTTCCTCTCATCCATAAATTTCTCTAGCTACATACTAACCACTTGCTCGTATCATCCTCAGGGCCAAGGTCACTATCAGTGACCAAGACGACATGGAAACTGATGACCTGGGCAAAGAGAACCCGACTGATGGCACAATGGCTGCAGCTGGCGGCGAGGGGGAACAAGTGCCACCGAAGAACCCGGCTGATCGAGAAGCAGAGTATCCAATAGCCTCGCACGCGCATGAGGATGAAGAGGTCACAATCCTGGGCACAGGGGGAGGCGAGCTGAATTCTGACACTCGAGCGACCCGGGTGCCTTCCCCTGCCAAGGCAAGAGCTCCCGGGTCTTCCGACCCGGGTAATCATTCCTTCGACCAGATGATGAGCGCCCTCCTCGCCCTGAAGGCCACAGAGAAAAATATGTTGGAGCGCATGGCTGCTGAACATCAGGTAATACTGATTGGTATTTCATAGTATCCATCTAGTCCCCAAGTTCCTAGTATAACTTGTCGAAGTTGTACTTGGTAATACCTCTTGGATACTTGGGTTATTATGATATCCGACTGAACTTTATCCTTCCGTCCCTTATAGGCACAAATGGCCTGGACCGAGGAAATTTTGGCCAAGACCAATCAACTCCTGGAGACTGAGGTACGGCTGCGAGAGGCGCTTGAGGCTGAGGTGGAGACGCTTAACAAAGATGTCGCGAAGTACAAGAAGAAGTACACCACTGTTCAGGCTGCGCTGAAGAAGTTATCAGCCCAAGTTGCCGACACTTATCGTGTCCTACTTGGTGAGATACTATTACTTACTGGTTCGTGAATCGGTTTTATCTTGATCCTTGATACTCGGAATATTTTGTCATAACCTTTTACTGTTTACTTTGCAGGCGCTAACCTTGCGCTCGAAGAAGAAGATGATATCCAGAAGGTGAAAAATTTAAGGACTGTGCTCCGGAGGTTCTGCGCCGGCACTAAATGGATTCTGGACACCATACAATGGCCGACTGAGGGATATCCGGGTATGGAAACCCTGATCCATGCGTGCTCTACTGTCCCTGCATGGATTGAGCTCTGGAAACGCTCGGCATGCCGGGTTGGGATGACCCGGGGTCTTATGATGGCTAAAGCCTACTTTCCAAAGCTTGAGCCGGCAAAACTGGTGGCCGGGTTTCCAGAGTTCAAGGCCGATGGCTCCAGGTTCGTCGCCAAGGACTTCAAAGCTGTACAGACTGAGGTGCGTCACTCGGCAACTACTCTTGCCGACTCTATGGACCTGAGTAGATATGTAACTCCGTACGACGCCGCGGATAAACCTGTGAAGGAAGATATGCCTTTGCCCTTCGATATCTTGGAGAAGTGGAATGCTGAATCGGCCAGGAAGAGGGAGGAAGCCGCAAAGAGGAAAGCCGAGTTGGAGTTAGCGCCCTCCTCCTCTACGCCGGCTGGCCGCCCGCCTGTTCGCCCTGATACTGCGAATCCGGGTGACAATACTAGGACGGCCTCCGAGGAGCAAACCCAAGACCAAGACCCGGAAAACAAGGGCAAGGCTGTCGACCCAACCCAGGAGGCCGAGTAAACTCTTGACCGATACCATCTCAGTACCTCATTCGGCCAATGTTGCTGTACAATTATTATTCTTTTTGATAGCGCGCTTGTGCGCTTTATGATACTACTATCGTGGCTTGTAATACATTTTGATACCTTAATATATCTTGTGGCCCTTCTGGCCTTTTGCTTGAACTTGATATTTCTTAGCTTTGAGCTTTTTCATCTTTGATTTTCTGACTTTCTGCTATGGTGCCTATTGTGAGACTCGGTTTCCAGGTCTCGTGGGTTTTGGCTAGTGGACTTTTTTCTAAGTCCCCAAGTCCCCAAGACTCGGATTTTTGGGATTTTTAGCTGAATAGCTAGATAATTTGTTTCTGTTTTCAAATTCCCGAGTCCCCAAGGCCCGAAATTCCGAGTCTGGGGTGTTGGGTCTTTCAAAAGGAACAAATTGTTACATGCTAAGCTCAAACCTAGAGCCGTTTCACATAGGTTTTGAAGTTATGCTTAATAAACTTTGAGTTTCCGGTTGTTAACCTTGTACTCTGCATAACTTGTGGTTTAGATGACCCTTTTGACTCTCTTGTACTGTAAGCCGACTTTCGTGTGGATAATCATGTTGCTACAGCTGTATGAAGACAGGGGCAGGCAAGTCCCATTGGGCATCATGACTGATTGTAATCATACGCTAGCGAATCATGCCACTTTAGTGCGAGTCACATCGAGCTTAAGTAAGAAAAGTCAAGAAAGTTTGGCTCCTTTGTCCGGTTATAAGCTTGCAGCCGTACTTGTTTGCAAGTAATCGGCCCTTATAACTCATAGGCATCATGGCCGGGTCTTTGAGTTTGTAACTGTGCTATTCAAGCAATCAGCCCCCAAGACCTAAATATATGCAATTTACTAAAGAAACTAATGTATTAAGAACAATAAATAGTACTTACCTGAAGAAGAAATAAACACAACAGAGATAAAAAAACTCAATAAAAAACACATAAAAAGGAAAGAATATATTGTTTAACCATCTCTTTATTGGTATGAGAAAAGTTAGGTCAGCAAGCCGCCTCATTAAAAACCCTCCAGTCCCCTTAGGTACCATGGATAGGAAAAGAGTGCGTCTGAAACCTGCTTCCTGTTACATCGTGTAATTCCACTTGTAAATCTAGTCTCGACTAGGTGTAGTAGGGACGCAGCTGAGCTACGTTCCAAGATCTTTCTCTCTCTTGCATAGATGAAGTGGTGTGAGCGGTGTCATTAACAGTAGCCGACTCTTCCCTTGCATCTACCAAGTAATATGATCCATTGTGCAGATTCCGGCTTATGATGAACGGTCCCTCCCATGGTGGGGACAACTTGTGTTTTCCTTCCTTTGACTGTACTAGGCGCAGAACCAGGTCTCCTTCCTGGAAGACCCGGGTTTTGACTATGCGGCTATGATATCTCCTCAAATCCTGCTGGTATATGGCTGATCTTTCCAAAGCTTGTTCCCTGTGTTCTTCTAACATATCCACGGCGTCCTGCCGGGTCTTCTCGTTCTCCACCTCGACGTAAGCCGATACTCGAGGCGAGTCATGGATGATATCACTCGGCAGCACCGCTTCTGCACCATAAACCATGAAAAACGGTGTCATCTGAGTAGATCTGTTAGGTGTGGTGTTGATACCCCAAACCACTGAAGGTAACTCCTCAACCCATGCTCCAGCAGCTCTGATACATGGGACTCGCAATAGTGGCTTTAATCCACGAAGTAACTCCTGATTCGCCCTCTCCACTTGTCCATTGGCTTGTGGATGAGCTACGGAGGCTATGTCAAGCCGGATTCCGTTATTACCACAGAATTTCTCCATCTCGCCAAGGGACACGTTGGTTCCATTGTCGGTAATTATACTGTGAGGATACCCGAACCGGTAGATAATCCTTTTCAGGAACTTAACTGCCGTAATCGCTTCACAATTGGTAACTGACATAACTTCAACCCACTTGGTAAATTTATCTATAGCCACTAGGAGATGTGTCTTTTTGCAAGGTGACATGTGAAAGGGGCCAACCATGTCCATACCCCAAACGGCGAAAGGCCAGGTTAAAGGAATTGTTTGCAACTCCATAGCCGGCACATGGATTTGGCGGGCGTACCTTTGACATCCATCGCACCTTGCCACCAAGCGTTCCGCATCTGCTAAAGCTGTGAGCCAGAAGAACCCGTGCCTATATGCTTTGGCCACAAGGGACCTTGTGGATGCATGATGGCCACAGTCGCCTTCGTGGATCTCTTTCAGGATTTGCCGGCCTTCTTCTGGTGCTACGCAGCGCAAAAATACTCCTGCGGAACTCCTTTTATATAACTCCCCATTGATGATAGAATAGCCTTTTGCTCGCCTCAGAATTTGCCTTGCTAGTACCTCTTGCTGTTGTAACTCGCCCCGTGATAGGTAAGCCAGAAACGGATCTGTCCACTCGGGAACAGTGCGTATTGTGGCCACGAGCTCCAAATCCGGGTCTTTGTTAGCCAGTTCTTCCTCAGACTCGGTTTTAACTGATGTCCGCCATAACTCATCTAGGAACACAATGGGTGGAACCGGCTCTCTGCGCGAGCCGAGTCTGGCAAGTGTATCTGCTGCCTCGTTTTTTCTTCTATCTACATGCTCCACCTCATACCCGGAAAAGCACCCGGCAACCCGGTCCACCTCTCTGCGGTATGCTGCCATAGTTGCATCTTTTCTATCCCAAGTTCCCGAGACCTGCTGTACCACAAGGTCCGAGTCCCCATAGCATCGTATCCTCTTAATGTTCATCTCCTTGGCTATCTTCAATCCATGTAATAATGCCTCATACTCGGCCACGTTGTTGGAACAATCAAAGTGAATCTGCAATACGTAGCTCAATTTGTCTCCTTTAGGTGATGTGAGTACCACTCCAGCTCCTGATCCCTCGTACTGCTTGGAGCCATCAAAGTGCATTATCCAAGACTCGGAACTTGGAGTCATTGTGGGCATGCCTGTGTGAGTCCAATCGTTAATGAAATCAACTAGAGCTTGAGATTTGATTGCTGACCTGGGCTCGTAGTTGATGTGATAATCTCCCATCTCGATCGCCCACTTGGCTATTCTGCCTGTTGCGTCCGAGTTTCTGATGATATCCGACATTGGTATAGAGCTAACCACTGTTATGGGGTGTTCCTGAAAATACGGTTTCAATTTCCGGCTGGCCATGAAGACCCCGAAAACCAACTTCTGCCAATGCGGGTAGCGCTGCTTTGCTTCTGATAATACCTCACTGACGTAATAAACCGGCCTCTGGACCGGGTGATCTTTTCCATCCTCCTTGCGCTCAACGACGACCACTGCGCTAACCGCCCGGGGCCCCGCTGCAACGTATAGTAACATGGGCTCTTTAGGACCCGGAGCTGCTAGGACTGGTGCCTCAGATAGTTGCTTTTTTAGTGCCTCGAATGCCTCATCCGCCTCTTGGTCCCAAACGAATTTATCAGATTTCCTCAAGAGCCGGTACAAGGGTATTGCCTTTTCTCCGAGTCTTGATATAAACCGGCTCAGTGCTGCCACGCACCCCGTGAGCTTCTGAACATGCTTCAGGTTTTCCGGCTTTTTCAGACTCTGGATAGCTTTGATTTTATCCGGGTTTGCTTCAATCCCTCTCTCTGAAACAATGAAACCGAGTAATTTCCCTGCTGGGACTCCAAATACACACTTTGTCTGGTTAAGTTTCATCTGATATCTTCTCAAGTTCTTGAATGTTTCCTTCAGATCATCAATGAATGTCTCTGCTTTCCTGGTCTTGATCACCACGTCATCCACGTAAGCATGAACGTTGCGTCCAATTTGGTCCTCAAAGCACTTCTGAATGCACCGCTGATAGGTTGCGCCGGCGTTCTTCAATCCAAAGGTCATGGTCTTGTAACAAAAGACTCCAAAAGGGGTTATGAACGACGTTTTCTCCCAGTCTTCCTTCTTGAGCTTGATCTGATGATACCCGGAATATGCATCCAGGAAGCATAATAGGTCACTTCCAGCCACTGCATCTATGATCTTATCTATCCTTGGAAGTGCAAACGGATCCTTTGGGCAATGCTTGTTGAGACTCGTATAATCACGAGAACCGGATTTGCTAGCCACTCCGGGTGAAATACTTCCATGATAAAGCCGGCTGTCAACAGCCGAGCGATTTCTTCGCTGATAGCCCTTCTTCTTTCCTCATTCATCTTTCTCAGTCCCTGCTTCACGGGCCTGGACTTGGGGTCAACGTGCAATCTGTGCTCTGCCAGCTCTGTAGGGATACCCGACATATCGCTAGGCGTCCAAGCGAACACATCCTGATTTGAACGAATAAACTCCACAAGTGCTTTTTCCTGCTCATCATCCAAGTTAGATCCTATGGCAAATTGCTTGGACGGATCGCCTTCGATGAAGGCTACCATCTTAGTATCTTGTGCTGCTTTGAATTTTGCTCTCTCATCCTCAGTGTTTGGTCTCTTCAGCGCTGTCCTGTCATCCGGGTCTACCTGAGACCGGTAGTATTTAAGCTCCTCCTTTCTACAGGCTTGTTCTGCCATTGCCGCATCTCCTTCGTCACACTCAGCCGCTATATCCCGGCTTCCATGTATAGTGATGGTCTGTTTAGGACCCGGGATTTTCAGTTGTAGGTACACGTAACACGGCCTGGCCATGAACTTGGCGTAAGCCGGCCTCCCAAATAGCGCGTGATAAGGACTGCGCAACTTCACCACTTCGAACGTGAGCCAATCTACCCGGAAATTATCCTTTGATTCTCCAAAAGCAACCTCCAAAGTGATCTTTCCTTCAGGGCACGCCGAATGACCCGGCACGATCCCGTGAAAAACTGTTGAACTTTTCTGTAGCTGAGATTCCTTGAGACCCATGCGCAAGAAAGTTTCCCAATATAGGATGTTGATGCTGCTTCCACCGTCCATTAAGACCCTTTTCAGCTCATAACCATTAAACTATGGCGCAACCACCAATGCTAGGACTCCCGGGTGTTCTATTCTCTCCGGGTGATCTCTTCTGCTCCATGTTACATCCTGCTCGGACCACCTCAGGTATCTCGGGACGGCTGAGGAAACCGAGTTTACTGCCTTTTTTAGTATCTTTCTATCCTTGTTAGAAATTCCTGTGGTGTGAACGTGGTATTGGCCCAATTGCTTGGGGTTGGCTTGGAAACCTCCAGCTCCTCCCTGATTATTACCCGGATTCCCAACTCCCGGGTTGCCTGCTGGGGGTGGGCCGTTTCCCGGGTTTCCACCCGGACCCGGTCCTCCTCCCCGCCCTGCACCTCGCGTAGCTTTGTTCACTTCCTCGTTCTTCCATCTCTGCAAATCCGCACATTTCTCCAATGAGTGGTTAGCTGGCCTTCCGTTCCTGCTGTGTTTCGGGCACGCCATTCTGAAGATATCCCAGTTGTTACCCGGCCTTGGTGGCCCTTGATAATTTCCTCCATTATGATTTCCTGCGTTGAAATTTCCTTCTGCCCTGGGCCTTGAAGACCCGGCTTCTGTGCTAGCGACAAACTCGGAATTCCCCTCGAACGGGCGCTTGTTCTGGTTGTTCCAATTGTTACCTCCATGGTTACCCGGCGTTGATCCATTGCCGGTTCTTCCGTTATTGCCTGTATTTGCTTTTGCTTTCTTGTCATCAACGTCCTCTTCCGTGGTATCCGTTGCAGCATGTTTGTTGCACGCATCCATTAGTTCTCCCATTGTAACTTCTGAAGCATTCCGACTGGATTTCATGCGAGTTAATTTCTGCACTAAAGGTGTATACTTGCATGTTTTGGCCATAGCCTGCAACGCATCCTTCGGCTGAATATCTGTAGATGAATGCAATATCTCCATAACCCGGCGCACCCAGCTGCGCGCCGACTCTCCCTTCTTTTGCACGCACCGTTCTAGATCATCGATAGTAAACAACTTCCTGCATGTTCCGTGAAAGTGCTTGATAAACGCAGTTTTCAATTCTCCCCATGACTTGATAGATCCTTCCGGTAAATTGTTGAACCACAACTTTGCTGCTCCTTCCGACATCATTAGGTACATGAACTTGGCTTGAAGGTTTTCAGACGTGTTGCGGATCGACATAGCCATCTTGTAACTGCTCAACCATGTTTCTGGATCTATAGTCGGCTCATAGTTCACTACTTTACCCGGTTCCTTGAATTTATCCAGGTAAGGCTCAGCCCTGATGTTATCCGTCAGACACTTGGGCCCAGCGAGATTAGTCGGTACTGGCCTCACCCGTGAAACATGCGATCCTGCGGGGGGTACGACTGGACGTGGCGCTGCCGCTGGTCCATGCACCGCAGACCCGGCCGCGGCTCTCCTAGCTCTGGAACTATCCACAATAGCTTGTGCTGCTGATACTGCTGGTGCTTCTTGCATGCGAGGAGGAGGCGGCATTTGCTGCTGCTCTGCCCTCCGGCGCGCTGAACTTGTTTGCAAATTGCCGGCATTGCCGTGTTGCTGGCTGATATAAGGTGTTCCATGCATTCCACTCCTGTTATCCGGGTAATTAACCTGCTGAGCCACTGCCGTATGCAACAAATAGATCGCCTGTCGGGTCTGCTCCGCATGGGGTGACTCTCTTACGGGGATCTGATTCAATGCTAACGTTGCGGCATATACATAATCCATGGGGTTATTGAAATGACCTGGTGGTGTACGAAATCGTGATGGTGGTGGTGGTGGTGGCGCTGTGTTGCCGACAGGGGCCCCAGCCTGCAGTGTGGGTAACCCGGCCTGTACGTTCGCCGGCTGTCCTGCTCCAGTTGCCGGTTGATGCACAGTTTCCTGATTCACAGCCGGAATCGGCTGATCCTGGGGTGTGATGAATAGTGCGTTAGGGTTTATGACTCCACCCATCGCCGGTAATCTTGTCTGGTATCTCTGATGCACCCTGCTTGTCTCAGCTCGGAGCCGGTTCTCCAGCGCGTCCAGTTCATGTTGGCGCGTGGCTACCCCTTGCTTCTCTGCTTCTACATCTCTTCTTTGTTGCTCTAGAGCGCGGCGTGCTACCTCCAAGTCCCTGGCGCGTGCCGCGTCGTTTTCCGGGGTTATCACAGTAGCTAACACTGTTGGGTCCAAGACAATATTGTTACTGAACAGGGACGGGTGTTGCGGGTTCGAAGGACCTGCCCCCGGCGTCCTGTGAGCCAAGAACCCAAACATATTTGCCTGCATCTCGCTATCCGCCGCTCGGCTGGTGACTGAAGCCGACTCTCCGTCAACCCGGGTCAGAACCGGATTTCCTTCAGCCGGATTTTGCTGCTGGGCCAATGCTTGCGCCGCTCTGACCGCGGCCGTAGCCACGTTCCCCTGATTGAGGTTGGTTGCAGGGGCCGTGTAGACCGCGACCTGGTGCGCAATGCTTGGCGAAGACTCATACTCCTCCTCATCGTAGCTATCTTCCTCGTACCGGTCCTCCAGTAGGTGCAAGATAGACTCGGTATCATCCTCCCTTACGACCCGGCCACGCGGGGTCCATGCCGGCTCCTCCGGCTGTTCCCTCTTCGTGGTGGGCTCCTCTTTCGGATCCACCGTCCCGACCGATTCTTCTCCGTCCGACTGAACGTGGGTGGCCTCTCCTGACACAGAATCAAATCCAAAATCGTCAGGGATTGAACCGAACGCACGTACCATGCCGACGAAGACGTTGACCCGGCCGATCGTGATGACGGATCCGGATTCGAGCAGATCCGACTCTGGCCCCCAGCCAAAATCGTCCACCATCTTCTCTCCTTCAGGGTTGGTGTAGATCTCGCCGACGACGAGGTTCTTCATGTTCTCCCGAGCTTCTCCCGTGATGTAAACACCCTTGGACGTAGGCCCCACGGTGGGCGCCAACTGTCGTGGGATAATCACGGCAGACGTTACCGGGGGTAACTTGTCTTGGGGAAAATCGACTCTGGTGTTTGGGAGAGGGTTTAGCTCAAGGGAAAGCATGGTGATACGCAATCTGGTAGCCGGCAATCAAGTCGCCGAGTCTACGATCCGAATATACTGTCTCGATACTCGTGTTACAATGGACACTCGATATCTCGCAATCTCTATCTCGTAAACTTGTGTATCTTGTGAACTCGTCCGATCTAACCCTAGGGGCCGGCTTATATAATCCCCGGATCCCCTGGCTTGCTATCCAAGGCGTACTCGGAATCCTACCCGGACACTACATACAAAACCCTAAACTTCCTTATCGGAACCCACAATCCGGGTTACGAGGCCTACACTCCTGGGCCTTCTAGAAGCTCCTTTTCCCTAAGCCGGGTCTTGCACAACGTCCTTTGGGCCGAGTTACTCCTTGACGTTAGCATACCGGGTTATCATCCCTCCATCAAAAAGAGATGTCAGGCCTCGTGGCACTTGCCAAATACATAAGCAAGCCTATAATCTGAGAATATCTCAGTTGATCTCTAGTAATCCGTTGATTCTTTCGAAGCAACACACTAGCATCATATGGAGTTGAAGAAGGCTTGCAGTCACTATACCCAAAGCGACTCAAGACCTTTTCCACATAGTAAGATTGAAGCAGTGTGATCCCACCATTATCATCTCTCAATAGCTTGATGTTCAAGATAACATCAGCTACTCCTAGATCCTTCATCTCAAAACAGTGAGATAAGAAATCCTTAACTTCCTTGATTAAATCAAGATTGGTCCCAAAGATCAATATGTCATCGACATACAGACATAGAATAACTCCCTCGCCCCCACCATGGCGATAGTACACACACTTGTCAGCTTCGTTTACAACAAAGCCTTCAGCAAACAAAGTCCTTTCAAACTTCTCATGCCATTTCTTAGGTGCTTTCTTGAGGCCGTATAATGACTTCAATAACTTGCACACCTTGCCTTCCTGACCGGGTACTACAAAGCCATTTGGCTGCTCCATATAAATTTCCTCGTCCAACTCTCCATTAAGGAAAGCAGTCTTAGTGTCCATTTGATGAACGAGAAGACCGTGCGAGGCAGCCAGTGAAAGTAGCACACGAATAGTGGTCAGTCTAGCCACAGGTGAGTAAGTATCAAAGAAGTCTTCACCTTCTTTCTGGGTATAACCCTTGGCCACAAGCCTTTCCCTGTACTTCTCAATTGTACCATCGGGACTAAGCTTTTACTTGAACACCCATTTACATCCTACAGGTTTACACCCATAGGGACGATCAGTGATTTCCCAGGTTCCGTTAGCCAAGATGGAATCCATCTCGCAACGGACAGTCTCCTTCTAGTAGTCAGCATCAAGAGATGCATAAGCTTCTGAAATGGTCCTGGGTGTGTCATCCACGAGGTACATAATGAAATCATTACCAAAGGACTTTGCAGTCCTCTGTCTCTTGCTCCTTACAGGAACTTCATTGTCATCCTCCTCGGGATTCTCAACGTGTTCTATCAGAATGGTGGGTTCAGGAATCTCAGCTAATTCCTGACTAGATGAAACAGGTTTCTCCTGATTTGATGAGCTATGCATATCCTTCATAGGAAATATGTTCTCAAAGAAAGTCGGATCATTCGACTCCATTATCATACCAACATGCATGTCGGATACCTCAGATTTTACTATCAAGAATCTATAAACAATGCTATTAAAAGCATAGCCCAGAAGAACACAATCTACGGTTTTTGTTCTAAGCTTGCGCTTCTTGGGAATTGGTATACTGACTTTCGCCAAACAACCCCAAGTACGTTGGTAGGAGAGTTTCAACCTTTTCCTTTCCCATTCCTCAAATAGAGTAATAGTTTTATTCTTTGTGGGAACTCGGTTTAGGACATGACACGCAGTCATTGCGCCTCCCCCCACCATGCCTTGGAGAGACCGGAAGTATCTAACATGGCGTTAACCAAATCAGACAGCGTTCGGTTCATTCTTTCAGCCACCCCATTTGACTGAGGTGAGTAGGGAGGCGTCCTCTCGTGAATAATACCGTGTTCAACACAAAAAGAATTAAACTCGTTGGAAAAATACTCTCCACCACGATCAGACCTAAGCCGTTTAATTTTACTATCAAGTTGGTTCTCAGCTTCTGTCTTATAGTTCTTGAAATAAGTTAAAGCTTCATCTTTTGATTTCAGAAGATACACATAACAATATCTAGTGGAGTCATCAATAAGTGTCATGAAATATTTCTTTCCACCTGTTGTCAATACGCCATTCATCTCACAGAGATCAGAATGTATAAGTTCTAGTGGTGCCAAGTCTCTCGCCTGCGCAGTCTTATGAGATTTGCGAGGAATCTTAGCTTGAACACACACTTGACATTTGGAACCTAAAATAGTACTGAATTTCGGAATTAAACTCATATTTGCTAATTGCGTCATGCAACCAAAATTAATATGACAAAGTCGTGAATGCCAGACATCACAATCATTATCGTGGAAAACATTATTAATAACTTTGGTGCATATTTCTTACAAGGATAAGCGGAACAAGCCTCCGCACTCATAGCTTTTACCAATAAATTGTCCATACTTGGAAATTACAACTTTATTGGACTCGAAAACCAACTTAAAACCATATCGACATAAACGTGAACCGCTGACGAGATTTTTATTGATGGAGTGCACATGATGAACGTTCTTCAGTCACACGACATTCCCTGAAGTAAACTTCAGATCGACCGTACCAACACCACGAACAGTAGCATGTGAACCGTTCCCCATCAGCACGGGGGAAGTCCCTGTGATCTGATAAGAAGAGAACATGGAAGCATCAGCACAAACATGTACATTGGCACCTGTGTCAATCAACCATTCAGGTGAATGACACACTGAAAGAATAGTGGGAACTATACCGTACCCACAATCCTTCATCTCAGTGCCAGCCATGACAACATTAGCGATCTTGCCAATGTTCTCCTGCTGCTGCAACTCATAACGTTTAGGGCATCTTGGAGCCCAATGAGTCAGTTCACCACAAACGTGACATGACCCCTTCCTCTTCTTGAAATTGGTAGAGTGCGACGACTTAAACCTGCCATCGGGTTTGCCTTTACTCTCGGATTTCTTCTTGTTATATTTAGGCTTGTTGGGCGGGTAGTGTTTCTTCTGTACCACATGGGCAGCAGAACCTAACTCAGCAACCCGAGCACGTGTATCCTTTGCTCTCGCCTTCTCTTCCACATCAAGAGATCCGATGAGGTCCGAAACGGAAAACTCTTGTCTCTTGTGTTTCAGAGAAGTAGCAAAGGTGCTCCATGAAGATGGAAGCTTGGCAATAATGCCTCCGGCCACAAACTTGTCCGGTAACATACACTTAAAGTGCTCAAGTTCTTTAGCGAGTGACTGTATCTCATGAGCCTGTTGAACAATAGAGCGCTCATCAGTCATCCTGTAGTCATAGAATTGCTCCATGACATACAGCTCGCTGCCCGCATCCGAGGCCCCAAATTTGGCCTCGAGTGCAGCCCACATATCCTTGCCGTTATCAAATGACATATACGGATCCATAATGGAATCATCAATAATACCGAGGAGGGCACTTTTAAACATAGTGTCCATATTCTCAAACGCCTCTAGCTGTGCTGGATTGAGATCGCCCTCAGGCTTGCCCTTGGTGGCCGCATAGCAGTGCAAGGTTTGAAACCATAGCACTGCTCTCGTGCGCCACCTCTTATAGTCCATACCCTTGAAAGGGATTAGCCTTGTCGACGCAATAATAGACGGTGCAGGTGCAACAGATTGCCTATAATCAGGTTTTTGGATTGTTGAATATATTAGCAATTTAGCACATGATTTAATTCGAAATAGTCTCAGATAAATTATGACAGTAGAAAATACAGTAATCATGCAAATATCTAGATCTAGCACAGTAGACAGACCGATACAATCTATTGCAAGAACTAGACATAGGAATTCCAGGAATATCTCATACAGATGGAATAGAGATACGTACGAGGTAGCGGCAGTGGCACCGCCGTTGTTGTTGTCCATGTTGTCGGACATGTCGTCGATGAAGAGGTTGCCGAGGTCGGGGAAGAAATCGTCGTTGGGGAAGTAGTCGTCGTCAGCAGTCGCGCGAGTGCGCTCCCCAAAACCTGATCGCCCCTCTCCCATACATGATCACAAGAGGCGGGGTTCCGGAGGCCTGCTGTCCCTTCTCGCGGTGCATGCCGGAAGACGGGATGGAGAAGACTTGATTGGCGGCGCAGTGCTTTGAAACAGTGTGAAACCATAAGACGAAGTGGCGGCTAGGGTTTACCGTATGCGCGTATTTATACTGCGGACTGGGAGAGACGTGGGCGTGACTCCATGTCCGAGTCGAAACGGTTTAGGAATTAACGCATTCGTTAATTACCAAATCAATGACTCATTAAGTTTTTCCCAACCGACAAAATAAACGCTCTCGGCTCGGCTCATTCCCGCAACCCGCGGCGCGGCGCGGCGCGTCGTGACGAGGCGAGGCAAGGCGTGGCGAGGCGAGCGGCGGAGGAGGAGCGCGCGTGTGGCACACCTCTCTTCTTGCCTTGCCAACTCATACATGAGCTAGAATGGATCACCTTATAAGGTGGTTCCATTCTCTCCAAACTGGCAGCATGGGACTAAACTTTAGTCCCACTCCCTCCACTTATTATTCATGAATGTGTCATGACAATTTCAGAATTTATTGGGTTTTAGTTGGGCCACATGGTGCAGCCCATAAATTCCAACAATACATGGGTCCATTGGGCAACAATGTGAGGGAGGACGGCCTGGAACGTAGAAAACTAGCTAGTTGTTCACTCAATAGCAGGAGCCACCATCGGTTCAATACATAGTAGCAAAGTTGCTGCCGATTCATACTCTGGCACATTTTTCATTGAATCGGTACCACATAGTGCTTGGTCGCCATATTCGAATCTCGACGTTCCTGCACAAAGTCTGCAACATCGAAACCCCTTGCCGTCTCCTTTATTTCATGCAGAATGCTAGTAAACCCCCCAAGATTATGCTCCTTTATTGCCGTTACCACAGACGGGCAATCGCTAGCCAGGAAAACCTTAGTGAGTAGAAAATCTTGTGCCAAGCATAAACCCTCTCGCACCGCCGGAGCCTCAAGCATCTCTGGATCGGTAAGCACCTCAAAGACCACAACAGAAGCTCCAAGGTATAGTCCATCGATGTTACGCGCCATCACTGCGACAGTGCCACGCTCTCTCTTCCTCGCTACTCCCCCCCCCGTCCACATTTATCTTCGCCAACCCCGACGGAGGAGGCAGCTAGGTTCGCTGACGTAGCTCTCTTCACCGTCGCCCGATCATTTACCTGTGACAGTTTCGACAGAAAACTTTCCACGAAGTGGTGTGTCGAAAGAGGGCTTTGAAAGATTCCTTCATGGATTGCCTTGTGCCTCGCATGCCAAAGTGCCCAGAGTGTTACACACATCTGTGTCAACTGGTCCTGAGGTAAAGTTTCGATCATAGTAAATAACCAGTTACGTGCATCCGGCTCCCGTATCTCCTCGTCCGCTAAAGCCCAGACGCATCGATCCATCATACAGTCCATTAGGGAATGCCTCCACGAGTCTATCTCCCCACATATACCACACGCACTTGATTGTGCAATGTGTCTTCGATGAAGCAAATCCCCTGTCGGTAGTGAATGTCTTGCCAAATGCCACAGAAACAATTTCAGTTTTGCAGGGATTTGGATGTTCCACATACTGGTCCAGCTATTTTTGACTCTCTTGACGTCTGAAACCGTTGTCGTGCTTTCCATCCAGGCTTCCCGTCTCCCCTGGTGGTCGACAACATTTTATAAGCCGATCTCACGCGGAAAACTCCCCATTTCTCATAGTGCCACGCTCAGTAATCCGCTTGGGCGAGCGTGCTGATCGGTCAGCGCGCGGCTTCTTCTAGTGATCATTTCATGGCCAGCTAGATCAGCCCAACTAACACACATTTGGTTTTTGGGCCAAGTTTTCGTGTCAGTGCATCTTTTTTACCGACCCAACGTGATAACTACCAGCAGCCACACGTAGGCTAAGTGTTTTCGCCATTTTGGGTCAATGTTTGTGTACGTCTTTAACACTTTTTTTTTACACCACGTCCTTAACAATTGTAACAAGTTCGCATGTATTTTATTGAGAACCACGAACAAGGTGTTGCAATGTTTTCTGGATGATTTTCTAGAAAAATGCGTATATATTATTAGAATTCATTTGGAATGATATGTTTATGCACTCTTTCACATGTTGCAAACATATGATTTTATTGTACTATCGATTTTTTTTGTTGAAATAGGGGATAATTTTTGTTGGAACTGGAAAGGTGACAAATTATTTTGTTGCTTACCGACTTTTAATTGATGCAAATATATTTTGTTGTTGCAATAAGTTGTGATTTTTGTTGAATTGTTTGAAACTTTTTTGTTGCAACCCAATAAATACATTATTTAACTCTTTTTTTTAGCATTACTTTTTTTATTTAGAACAATTTGTTGTGATACTTTTTTTTTGTACACGGCGTGATAATTTTTGTTGCGATACCAGTGATTTTGTTACAATGTCAGTTTTGCTGTAATTATCAAGACGACGGGGGCAACACAATATACCCCTTCGTTTAAGTTGAGCTGTTGTGGAGTGCGGATTCTATATACGAAAAGTAGGGAGACTAAAATGCAAAAACGCGAAATGATGTGGCCGTAAGATGACGATCCAATGACCGATGAGGGGACCTAAAATTGACCGCGCTAGGACGTGGTCGCCCTAGCATTCGTCTTCACTTTAAGCCCTGCTACCATGTCACCGTGCCTTTAGCCTCTCCGTTTTGCGAGCCTATGACGTGTTGCCCTTCCTTCCTTGCTTAGCTGGCCAATACATACCGTCCGGCACGGCACGACCACTCCAGAAAAAGCACGGTATGGTAAGGCATGCCCAAGCGCGTCCGGCATGGCACGGCCCACTCCAGAAAAAGCACGGAACGGTAAGGCCTGCCTCTTAGGCAAGATTGGCATTCGTGTCGGCATTTCCTATTTGCTGCCCTTGGCGGCGCAATTTAGCCATCCGCCCGCGGGGAGCGCCCGATGGGCCGGCCCATTTTCGGACCCGGTCTATTTTTTTTATTTGTTCAACATTATTTTTGTTTAAACTTATTTTGTATTCAAATTTTCTTTTGTTTAGAACTTTTTTTTCCAATTTTTTTGTCTAAATTTATTTATGTTTACTTTTATTTTTATTCAAAAAAATTGAAAAAGGGGGAGAGGCTAAATGGGCCAGGCCATTTTCCGCGCACCGCAGGCAGTGGCGGCTAAGTGCCATTGCGGGGCGGCGAATAGGAGCCCCATTCGTGACCAGTCGTGGCAGCCACCCAAGACAGGTCACGGCCCATCGACACGTATAAGTCCTGCCATGCATGACGGGTCGGCTCCGACACATGGCTGTTCGGTCTATTTTGATCCGATTATGGTCCAGATTTAAAGAAAGGTAAAAAGTCCAAAGAACATAAAAATTTATTGTGTCATGCCTGCCCATCGGTTTCACACTGAAGCCAGGCATGAGTACTAACGGCCCGTGCCGTGCTGGGCCCGTTTATTTCGTGTTTTGCTATTTTTTCCTTTCCTTGGCCGGGCTCGTTTGGCTCGGGAGGAACCGGCCTATTTGGCCTGGTCTATTTGGCTGGGTTAGTGCCTTGAACACTTGCAACGTAAAATCGTTGCTGGAATACACGATGGCACCCTGACCCTCGACTGCGTGCTCTTTAAGGCCATCGACAATGGGCGTAGCAGGCTCGTCCGTCCAGCGGGTGCACGCCCTCATTCTCCAAGGTTTCGTGGAGTGGAATTTTCTACGGGATGAATCTTCTCAAATAAGTCAAATGGAGTGGAAATTTTCTACAGGATGTCGTTTCAATACAAGTACACCGGGTGGAGTGTAACTTTCTGTGCATAAACATCATGAACTAAACTTCAACAAAACTGCTTTAAATTGATTACCAATCTTGATGACGTAAAATATTTATACACTTATATTTTTTCTCGGAAATTTCTTCATTCGAACTAGACATTGCTGTAAGAATACAATTTGGTAAATTGCACTATGCCAATATGACATATAGATTTCTCAAAGATTGTACCTTAAGTATTGGCGGAGACGTGCATCGCACGTACATGATTACTAGTTTCCTTAAATGGTTAATTGCCGTGGTCTCCATATAATTAATGTCCCTGCTTATTATGCCTATAGAATTGACTTCCTCCGGTAGGACGTGGGAGAGATTGACAGGATGGGGTTGCTTGCCGACAGGATTCGCTCGCTGCCAGGTCGTGCTCAAAATATTGGGCCAAGTTGAGTTAGCCCAGTAGCAAATGCTGAAAATTCAAAATGGGCCATGTGTACAAGTGAGTGCTGGGAGTAGAAAGTTTAGTCCCACATTGGAAGTTTAAGAAGTTGCACACCACGTTATAAGGTGGAGTGTTGTAGGGATTGTATGTGAGTGAGAAGAGGATAGCCTCTCTCGCACTCCTCCTCCTCCGTCGCCGCTCGCTTGTCTCGACATGAACGTCGCGATCGCGTTTCGTGAATCGGGCCTCGAGCCAAGACAACATTTGTCTTTTTTTCCTGATATGGAAAACCGAGTTCGTAGTCCTGAAGGACGCGTCACAGCTGAGGCGGTTCGGGTCGCTCCCGTGTCGTGTGCTGCAACCGACTCGGACGTGTGGTGTGGGCCTCCCACATCGCACCCGTTAGGGTTTTCCGAACCGCGCTATAAAAGGCACGCACCATAGGCGATGTACACACACCGAAACCGATCTAGGTTTGCCACACCTCGTTCCTTGCGCCGCCACCGTAGTCTACTCCATCCCGAGCGCCGGCGTCCACCGGCGAACGGGGGAGCATGTCTCCGGAATCAGTCACCTTTGTGATCCTTTACGGGAGAGGGCGAATTAGCTTTTTGGGAAGCGCTTCGCGCGACTGCTCGCTCCTTCCACGACGGCTCGACTGCCTAGCAAGTCAGGCGGTTCTGCGTACCGCCGCCTCAAGTGTCGTCTACTCCGACCCGTCATCGCCAACGCTGTCATCAACAACGTTTCTACAAACGGTCGGTACAGAGTCTGTGTCCTGATCTGTCTGTTTAACATGTCTATTGTTTACATGTTTAGGGAGATCGTGTTGTTGTTATTCATGTTGTCTACTGCATCTAGTATGTTCGAGTTCCACAGGTTAATAGCTGCTTTTTTCATGATATCTATTCTGGAATTAATCGTGAAATTATGTCTAATTATTCAATGATCCAAAAACCTAAATGTAGGCAATTTTCTGAACTGACTATGGCCAATCTAAGTGATGCAATGAGACTGGAAAGGTTCAATGGTGCCACCTTTAAGAGATGACAACTGAGATGCCAACTGTGGCTCCAGTCCATGAAAGTGTGGGACATAATTATAAATGGCCTTCCTGAAGGAGCTATTGACGATGTTCAGAATAAGTTCAAGGAAGCCAATAATAATTTCAGAGGCTGTGTTCTGAGTGTCATAGAGGGACGTCTATGCGATGTGTATATATGCACAGCGAAGACGCTAAGGAGCTCTGGGATGCTCTGAATACTAAATTCAGTGCGTCCGATGCTGGCAGTGAGCTGTATATCATGGAGAGCTTTAACGACTACAAGATGGTGAATAACCGTTCTGTAGTCGAACAGGCTCATGAGATATATTGCACTGTGAAGGAGCTTGATCTTCTCTAGTGTGTGATTCCTGATAAGTTTGTGGAGGAATTTCTCCACATCTCTCAAACATAAGAGACAGGAGATATCGATTAAAAACTTGATAGCGTCTCTTGATGTTGAGGAGAAGTCTCGGGCAAAGGACACAACTGAGAGAGGTGGTGATTTGCATTCTAGCGCCAATATGGTGCAGAAAAATCATCACGTCAAGAACAACAGCAAGAACAAAGAGAATCATAAGCCCCAGTTCAATGGTCCTGTCAATACTAATTCCTTTTAAGAATAAGAAGAAGAAGGTGCTGAACAAAGCTGGGCTCGAGTGCTATTCATGTGAAGCGCTCGGCCACTTTTCTGTTGACCGCCCTGATCGTACAGACAAGAAAGGGAAGAAAGGCTTCAAGAATGTCAACGTTGTGAACACTAGCAACACTGATGGGTACGGTAATTTTCTGATGGTAATTTCAGTTTTTCAATCTCCATGTTGGTGGATTGATACAGGTGCTAATGTTCATGTGTGTGCTGACATCTCTATGTTATCTTCTTATCAGGTCGCTCGGGATTCCTCCTTCCTAATGGGAATGGGTCACATGCTACTGCACGTGGTGTTGGCACGGTAAATCCGAAGTTTACTTCGGTGCAGATCGTGCAGCTGAGGAACATGCAGCATGTCACTACTATGAACAAGAATCTCGTTAGCAGTTCCCTTCTATGCAGAGATGGGTTTAAAGTAGTATTTGAGTCCAATAAAATAGTATTGTCAAGATTTGGACAATTTATTGGTAAAGCCTATTAGTGCGGAGGATTATTCCTCTTTTCGCTTTCCGAATTTCGCAATAAGTTTGTGGAGTATATTTGTGGCAATGTTGATTCAGATGCTAGTGTTTGACACTCTCGTTTATGTCATGTCAATTTTGGAATACTGTCTCGGCTATGAAGTTTAAGTTTAATTCAGAATTTCACCATTGCTAGAGGTTCTAAGTGCCATAGTTGTGTGCAATCTAAGCAACCTCGAAGCCTCACACGGCAGCCGAGGAGAGATACTTGGCACCTCTAGAAATCATACATTCTGATCTATGCGAGATGAATGGTGTGTTGACAAAAGGTGGAAAGAGATATTTCATGACGCTCGTTGATGATGCTACGAGATTCTTCTATGTTTATTTGTTGCAAACTAAAGATGAGGCTTTAGAGTACTTTAAAATCTATAAGGCTGAAGTTGAAAAATCAATTATAGATAAATATCAAACGTTTTAGGTTGGATCGTGGTGGAGAGTATTTCTCGAACGTATTTGATGAATTCTGTTAGGAACACGACATTATTCACGATAGAACGCCTCCCTACTCGCCCCAATCAAACGGAATTGCTGAGAGCAAAAACCGCACACTGACCGACTTGGTGAATGCCATGTTGGACACTGTCGGTTTATCTAAGGCATGGTGGGGGAGGCTTTGTTGACTTGGTGTCATGTCCTGAAAGAAGTTCCTAACAAGAATAAAGAGAAAACCCCCTTATGAGGAGTGGGTTGGGAGAAAACCATCACTTTCTTATTTTCTTACTTGGGGATGCTTGGAAAAAGTCAACGTTCCAATTCCAAAGAAACGCAAACTCAGACAAAAACAGTGGATTGTATCTTACTGGGCTATGCTCAGCGTAGCATTGGTTATAGATTTCTAGTGGTTAAATCCGAGGTACCTGATATGTATGTTGATACTATTATGGAATCTCGTGATGCAACATTTTTTAGAATATGTTTCCTATGAAATATATGCATAGCTTTGATGAATTTTTTTCGGAATTAATTCCTGAATCTAGTACATCTAGTGAATATCCTGAACAACCACATGATGAGCAAGTCTTTGAGAAGTATGACAATGAAGCTCCTAAACGGAGTAAGAGGCAGAGGATTGAAAAATCCTTTGGTGATGACTTCATTTATACCTTGTGACAATACTCCTACGTCTATTGCAGAGGCATTTGCATCTCCATATGCAGATGACTGGAAAGAAGCTGTCCATAACGAGATGGACTCCATTCTTTCTAATGGGACGTGGGAGTTATCTGAACGACCTTATGGTTGTAAGCCAGTGGGCTGTAAGTGGGTGTTCAAGAAGAAGCTAAGGCCTGATGGTACTATTGAGAAGTACAAGGCACGACTTGTAGCAGAGAGCTACACTCAGCGAGAAGGCGAAGATTATTTTGACACCTATTCATCTGTTGCTAGAATGACCACCATTCGTGTACTACTTTTCTTGGCTGCCTCTTATGGTCTTATCGTTCATCAAATGGACGTAAAGACAGCTTTCCTTAGCGGAGAGTTGAAGAGGAAATCTATATGGATCAGCCCGATGTATTTGTGGTAAAAGGTGAAGAGAGAAAGGTGTGCAAATTGTTAAAATCTTTGTATGGACTCAAACAAGCACCTAAGCAATGGCATGAGAAGTTCGACAGAACTTTAACTTCTGTGGGCTTTGTCATTAATGAGGCTGATAGGTGTGTATACTACCGCCATGGTGGGGGCGATAGAGTTATATTATGCTTGTATGTTGACGACATACGTATTTTCGGTTCAAGCATAATTGTAATAAATGAGGTCAAGTCTTTTCTATCAAAGTGATTTGATATGAAAGATCTGGGAGAAGCTGATGTAATTTAGAACATTAAGCTTAAGGATGAGAGTGGGATTACGTTGACACAATCACACTATGTTGAGAAGGTCTTGAGCCGTTTCATCTTTATTGCTAGCAAGCCCTCTCCAACACCTTATGATCCCAGTGTGACACTTCGAAAGAACAAGAGGATTGCGAGAGATCAATTGAGATAGTGTCAAATAATCGGTTCACTCATGTACCTTGCGAGCGTGACGATGTCTGACATCTCTTTTGTTGTGAGCAAATTAAGCAGGTTCATGTCAAACCCGGGTAATGATCATTGGCATGCACTTGAAAGGGTCATGCGCTATCTGAATGGTACTATGAGCTATGGGATTCATTATTTAGGGCACCATGCTGTGCTTGAGGGATATAGTGACTCGAACTAGATTTCAGATGTAGATGAGCTATACGCCACAAGTGGATATGCATTTCTTCTTGGAGGTGGCGCAATGTCATGGAGGTCTTGTAAACAGACCATATTGACGAGGCCAACGATGGAAGCAGAACTTACTGGTTTAGATACGACCACTGATGAGGAAAAATGGCTGCGTGAGCTCTTGATGGACTTGCTGGTGGTTGAGAAACCATTACCGGCCATCCTCATGAACTGTGAAAATCAAACCGTGATTGCCAAGAGTTCTGTCAGGAAATTGAGAAACTCCAGAGAAATTATTGTTACGTATATTCAAACAGTCAAAAACCTGGCAGATCCCTTTACGAAAGGACTATCACGTAATGTTATAGATAGTGCATCTAGGGAGATGGGTATGAGACCCGTGAATGTTACACCATAGTGGTAACCCAACCTATTTGATCGAAGATCCCGTGAATTAGGATGTGGCAAGAACAAGCTAGTGGTTTGGCTGCGGAGAGTGTTTGATAAACCCTCTCTAAGTGATGATGCATAACTCTCAAAGAGCTGTAAAGCAGGTTGGAAACATGCATTAATGTGTTTATGTTGGCTATTCATAGAAAATATGCTGTCCTACAGAGCATTCTTGAAAGAACACACCTATGTGAGTCCGACTGTAAACGTTGCAGTCTATGAGATTTGGGTGATCTCTAGTAAACTCATGAAGAGACCATGTAGTACGATGCATATGCTCCACCCGCGGGGTAAGCTACTGGAAGCCAAGTACAAGTTATGAGTTTGAGTAAAGTCTGTTGGCACAAAACTTGCAATTTAAGGCATAGTCCATTGTTCAAATTGCTGATAGATGTAGCTTAACGCTCTAGGCAGAAGTTCAACTTAACAGTCTCTGCTGAAACACTAGTATATAAACATGTAACGAGGATTGTCACATCTTCAAATGGGCATTTGTGCTCTGGTGGGGGGTTGTGATGTCTACGCATGCTTCTATTCTTGTAGACAGTGTTAGGCCTCCAAGTGCAGAGGTTTGTAGAATAACAGCAAGTTTCCTTAAATGGATCCACCAAGGTTTATCGAACTCAGGGAAGTAGAGGTTAAAGATATCCCTCTCAAGCAACCCTGCAATTAAGATACAAGAAGTCTCTTGTATCCCCAACACACCCAATATACTTGTCAGGTATATAGGTGCACTAGTTCGGCGAAGAGAGAGTAAAATACAAGCAGTATGGATGATTATAAGTGATAATAACAATCTGAAATAAATATGGCAGCAAGCAAACATGTAGCAGAACAGGCGGAAAACGGTGTTTCAATGCTTGGAAATAAGGCCTTGCCTCCTACTTTCACTAGAGGACACCTCTCAACAATGAAAACATAATTGAATGCATAAATATCATTTCTTCACTATGCTACTCCGAACCACTCTCTAGTCGAATAACAAACACTAATCATTGCGTAGGGCTTTAACAGCACTCCTCAAGTCTATATTCCCTCTCTAGGGCACCCCAATGTCACTACGAGCGCCATAAATTGGTACTAAACAAACGCCACAATTTCATAGGTTCACCTTCCAACACAAGATATAAATATCATGTTAAACCACGCGGTGCACACACTATCACCTTTACACCGTGATCAAATTGTTTACGGAGATAAAAAAAACCAATTGAGTAGCATAACAGATGAAGATAAATCTACATATTCAACTAGATTACAAAGCTCATGATAAAATAAAGACCACACCATGGGAAGAGGGATGAACCACATAGCTATCGGTAGAGCCCTCAGCCCCGGGGGAGAACTACTCCCTCCTCATCATAGGAGACAGCAACGTCGATGGAGATGGCGGTGGAGTCGAAGAAGATGGCTCCCGAGGGCACTTCCCCGTCCCGGGAGGGTGCCCGAACAGAGATCTATCCCCCGAAACTTGTCGGCGGCGGCGGTGGAGCTACAGATGTATTTCGCGGAAAAGGTCGATTCTCCTAGGGTTTATGCATCGAGGAGTATATATGGGCGAAAGGGTGATGTCGGGAGGTGGCTAGGGGGCCCACACCACTAGGGGGCGTGGCCAGGGGGGACCCACGCCACCCCATGGTGTGGCCACCCTGTGGCACCCTCCGGGGCTCTTCGGGACTTCTGGAAGCTTCCGCGACTTTTAGTACTTCTGGCTTTCAAATTTTCCAATTCCGAGAATATTTCCAGAACAACTTTTCTGAAACTAAAAACAGCAGAAAAGAGGGAACTGGCTCTGTGGCATCTTATTAATAGGTTAGTCCCGGAAAACGTGTAAAATTGACATAAAGTGTAAGGAAAACATGTGGGAAACAATATAAAAACAACATGGAACATCAGAAATTAAGGATACACTTATGACGTATCAAGCATCCCCAAGCTTAGTTCCTACTCGTCCTCGAGTAGGTAAATGATAAAACAATAATTTCTGAGGTGACATGCTACTAACATAAACTTGATCAATCTAATGTAAAAGCATATGCACGCTGAGATCATAAAACTTTAAACACATGCATGATAAATAAAACTTTAATAATAAAGCATAGCAGTTACTTTGCATCATGAAGAGTATCTTAAAATAAAGGATCATGGATAATAATGCAAAGAAAGATAAACGTTTGTTTTAGGTATAGAGAAAGCATGGCAAAGTGGTATTTCGCTATTCCTTAAGAGTGGGACAAAACATAATTGCCAGGACACTTTCAAAGTTCATGAGGAAGACTAGAACAAATAATTTAAGAACAAATAATATCACATCATGAAGTAATTATTGATGTTTATGAGACAAATTCACACAGAACTCATAATGGCAAAAAATGCTCTCTCAACTAAGCATAAAGTTATAAGATAGAGACTCAACATAAAAGTAAAAGAAAGACCCTACGCAGAGGGAAGAAGGGATCACTCATGTGCTAGAGCTTTTTATTTTATTAAACAGAGGTATTAAAAGGTTGAAATTTGTGGAGAAATGTCTATATTTTAGGAGGGGTGTATGCTAGTGTCAACGACTGGTAAACAGACAATACAGTACGTCACAAGCCAACTGGATTCACAAGAGCGGCTCCTATATATGGTGAAGGACGCAACTGGTATAGAAGGTCATCCCTCTTTCTCTTTTGTTTACACAATTATGCTTTGACTGATATGATTAGGGGCAAAAATAGTGAAGAGAATTTGTTTGTATTAATTTGGGGTTGAGCACCCCGCTGCCAGCTCTTCTATCATTTGGATAAGCGGATGAAGCCACTAGTCCAGGGTGTGAATCCAATCAACAAGTGAGATAAAGATTCTCTATTTACGTCTTCATGAGCAAAAACAAGAACACAAAGCAGGAATAATTTTGCAGGTTTTAAAGGTAACACATGAGCAATTTATTTGAAATGGCAGTTAGATACCACATGTAGGTAGGTATGGTGGACACAATGGGAACACTTTGGTTTAAGGAGTTTGGATTCACGAGTAGAGCTCATACTCAGTACAGGTGGAGGCTAGCAAAAGACTGGGAGCGACAAATCAAGAGAGCATAAGAGCCATAATCATGCATAGCGACATAAGCATCATTAATTAAAACATAAGAAGTATCACAAGTTCAAAAACTAAGTGGTCAAGGAGGCTATTCGTGACTGGTTTGTACTCATAAACATGGTGTGAGCATGCGCCAAGTCAACCAAATAAATCATTCGAAAGAGAATACCATATATTGATGCTTTACTATGACAAGAATAACTCATGAATCTTTCAATACATATTAAACGCTCTCAACTATTTAAGGCTATTCATGCTACTCAATAACCACAAGGGTTTAAAACAAAAATAACATTTAGCATGGCATGAAAAAGTTCTAGTCACAGTCTATACAAGCTTCTACTAGTACTGTTATAAATTCTACATCAAGTGGCAGTTTTCTTTTCCCAACAAGCACCATACAAGATATGTTTTAACTAAAATACTCTTTATGATACAACAAGAAAACATGTGAAGGGGTCGTTGCATAGAAAAAAAAAATTCCTACGCGAGAGACACCCGAAAGGCCAAGATCTAATCTAGGAGACGAAGTGCAACAGGCAAAGAGAGGGTTAAGGAGAAACACATACCCTCGAAGACACAAAGCGTTACGGGATCAAATATCGTTGTTGGCGTAGTCGTACTCACACCAATCCCGATAGCGAGAAGATGTGCACCACAATCAGGCGGTGCCTCCGTGATCGGTCACACGTACAGTTGATGGCGACCTTCGTTCCCTCGATCCAGCGGGGCGTGTAAGTAGAGGATCCCTTGGAACTCCAGCAGCACGACGGCGTGGTGGTGAAGAAGAATCCCACGATCAAGGCTTCGCCAAGTCGGAGACCATGGAATGGAGCAGCGGGTGGAGGGAAAAGCTAGTGGGCAAGTGTGTGGAGGAGGGAGAGCTCTCACCCTCTTTTTATAGGGAAAGGGGAGGCAGCCAATAGGTGGGTGCGGCCAGCCCATGGTGGTGCCCCCACCTCTTCCCTCATCATGTGAGTGGACACTCCACTCACACCCACTCATTTTCCCATTATTTCCCACTTGGAAAATCCAAAGGTTTTCCTTTAATAAATAAATAAAACATTTTTATTTCTTTATTTATATTTATTAATTCTATTAAGAAACATTTGCATATAGCACCTCGAATCATTTGTTAATTGTATTAACAACCATTCGACGAAAAACCCCTTGAACTATTTCAATTTTCCCCGAAACAATTTCGGTGTTGCCCAAAACATTCTTTGATATTCCGTATCCTCTCAAACACGTCATCGAACCTTAAGTTTGTCACCCTACGGTTCGCGAATAAGATAGACATGATCGAGACTCCTCTCTGATCAATAATCAACAGTGGGATCTGGAGATCCGTGATGACTCCTATATATTCAACGATGACTCTGGTGATCGTGTGAACCATCAACGTCGTGAACTATTCCCTTTGTCTCGCGATATATTATTTATCTGAGTTTCGATCATTGGTATTAACCATACCTTGTTCAATCTCGTTACCGACAAGGACTCTTTTCTCGTTCCCATGATACAACATCCTTGTGATCATATCACGTGCTTGCAAGCGGTGTTGATGTGATATCACCGAGAGGGCCCAGAGTATATCTCTCCGTTATTTTGGATGGACAAATCCCACTATTGATCCATGATCCTCAAATAATACTTTCCGAATACTTAACGACACCTTTATAGTCACCCTGTTACGGTGCGACGTTTGATGACATCAAAGCATCCTTCCGGTATCTGTGATTGACATGATCTCATGGTCTAAGGAATAAGTTACTTCGTATGTTTGATATAACAATGTAAACTTAATGACTTGATCGTATTGCTATATTCACTTTGGGTATACGTTCATCACATCATTCTTCTAATGACATGACCCCGTTATTAACAACATCTAATATTCATGATCAGGAAACCTTGATCATCTATTAATCAACGAGCTAGTTAAAAGTGAGGCTTTACTAGGAACCATTGTTTGTTTATTAAGCACACATGTATCAACATTTCCGGTTAATACAATTCTAGCATGAGAAATAAACATTCATCATAAAAAGGGAATAAGATAATAACCATTTTATTATTGCCTCTCGGGCATATTCCCTTCAGTCTCCCACTTGCACTAGAGTCAATAATCTAGTTTGTAAGCACTTAACACATATGGCGTTCCAGTGTTATTATCATGCTTTGCATGTGGTAAACATCATCAAAAAGATCTGAACTATTCAGGTCCTATTTTATTTGCATGTTCTTTGCGTCTACACGCATTACTCATTCTCTAATGAGATGGCTTTGTATATATATTGTCAATAGGTGAAACCTTAATTCCTCAGCTTAAACCGATGTCACTAACATTTTGAAAATGTAGCTTCATAGTGTTAGCATTCCTGGAAATTCACCAAGTTCAATAATGAACTCTTTGACACAAAATACGCTTATTATCAGTTGTCAACACAACGATATACTTTAGCCTTTGTTGTAGTATCTGTCACAATATTTCAATTTCGAAACTCTTTCAAATCCAGCATGGAACTTTATTCCAGCCTATTGTGCTACTCTTCATCACATATTTTAATTGAGATAAAATTACTTGAATAAATGAGAAGACTATTAGTGTAACATATTCACTAGTGGAAACATGGCCATTTGTCCTGGTTCGTAAGGGCCATTTGTCCCGGTTGTGCAACCGGGATGGGCCAGCCGGGACAAATGGCCCTCACCATTGGTCCCGGTTGTGCCAGGACCCGGGACAAATGGGGCGTACCACATGGCGAAATTGGCCAGGGGAATTAGTCCCGGTTCTTAACACGAACCGGGATAAATGCCTCCTCTGCCACGGCAGAGGTTTTTTTTTTGCTTTATTGTTTTCCTTTTTATTTTCTGTTTTGCGATCAATTCTATTTTACGATACCCCCGGTCACCATACACTGATAAGGAGCCTTGGTGTCCCCTCCCCGAACATCCCAGATCCCAGGAGAAGAGAGGAGCCCGGTGGCCCTTCCCCTGGACCTCCTAGATCCCACGACAAGAGAGGAGCCTCGGTGGCCCCTCCCCGGACCTCCCGGATCCCACGAGTGAATAAGTAATACATATATATAGAAAAATAAGGAACACTTATATTACATAAGCTAAGTATATCGAGCATATTACATGACCGATGGAATGAATTACAAAATCAAATTTAGCCCGCAATTTCCTCCTGAAATGCTCGTATGCGGTCCCTTGGTAGAAGACCGTCCCGGAGCAGTTCGATCTAATATAAAGAAGAGTGGTCAATATATATTAATGAAACTAAGTAACTTAAATAGATGGTAATAAGAAAAATTGACGACTGACGTACATGAAGGTGGTTCCCTTCTGACGAATGAACTTGCAGACGTAGTATCCACACAAGTGATTCCCGTCTCCCTGTTGCAAGCACTTTACGAGAACATGGTTTCAATCAAAATAATAATCAACCAGCCATGATAATGGTATCGACACTAGAATCAAGGAGATGCGCGGATCTCGTAGCAAACTCCTGTGTTTGTTCCAGTTGCTGTGTTTGTTCCAGCGCCATTCCTGTAGGCATTGGCGGAGGGTGAACAAAACATAAGAGGGGGCCAATTTTATAGAAAACACAAAAAATTTATAAAAAAAAGTGGCCAACTCATATAATAGAAATAACGATAATTAGATGGAGATGTTGTGATGATATGTTTTCACGCAAAAACATGTCTATATCTATGGCTAACATAAAAAGACCGAGAGAAAGAAATCGAAAGAATCACATCCGTCCACGACGTCGATCGAATGGTGTATGTCGCTTCAATGTTAAGTACCAAAATCACCTACCATCCCATCTTTCTCTAACTATTGCTCAAGTAATCGCTCTGTTAGTTAAGACGCGCATCGCCTGTGCAATATTACTAGTATATAACTGGTTCTAAAACGTGCAAATTTACATCTACGTAAAAAAAAGAAAATGTGTATCAGTTAATTAACTAAGTGAAGTGATGAACATCTAAATTAGCTAACCTAGTCAAGTGCATCAATTACATCCAATTTTATAATGAAATAGTCAGAAAAGGGACAAACTTAAGCTGGACAGAGACAAGGAGCTGAAGGCTACAGAAATGAGGCGCTGGGCGTGTAGCGCTGGACATGGACAGGCAGTGACACAGCGGGCGCCTGCCTCGTAATCCCCAACCGGCCTCCCCTTCCCCAACCTACAGGCAGTGACGCGTGGTCAAAGGGGGCCACTGGCCAGCGACCTAGTGGCCGCCTCGCCTTCCCCCACGTCACCACGTCTTTTATTACTCCCCCTAACCGCGGCCACGCGTGGTCAAAGGGCCCACTGGCCAGGTTCGATCACTAGTATCAACCATACCTTGTTCAATCTCGTTACCGACAAGTACTCTTTTCTCGTTCCCATGATATAACATCCTTGTGATCATATGACGTGCTTGCAAGCGGTGTTGATGTGATATCACCGAGAGGGCCCAGAGTATATCTCTCCGTCATTTTGGATGGACAAATCCCACTCTTGATCCATGATCCTCAAATAATACGGTGCGACGTTTGATGACATCAAAGAATCCTTCCGGTATCAGTGATTGCATGATCTCATGGTCTAAGGAATAATTTACTTCGTATGTTTGATATAACAATGTAAACATAATGACTTGATCGCATTGTTATATTCACTTTGGGTATATGTTCATAACATCATTCTTCTAATGTCATGACCCCGTTATTAACAACATCTAATGTTCATGATCAGGAAAACTTGATCATCTATTAATCAACGAGCTAGTTAAAAGAGAGGCTTTACTAGGAACCATTGTTTGTTTATTAAGCACACATGTATCAACGTTTCCGGTTAATACAATTCTAGCATCAGAAATAAACATTCATCATAAACAAGGAATTAGATAATAACCATTTCATTATTGCCTCTCGGGCATATTCCCTTCAACATGAGGGTAATCAAATAATACTACTAAAACTAATAGATCTGAATAAGAGATGCATGAAAACAAAGGCTAAACGCAGTACTAGCAAGAAGTGAACACTCACAGAACAATAAGAATGAAAACTAGAGTGTTGTAAGCAATGAAAACGGAGTGTGTCCCTCTCCCACACAAGTATGATAAGATCCAACCATACTACATAAAAGAAAACTAAATAAACTGAAAGCAAAAGTTAAAAGACTCTCCAAGTAAATCACATAAGATGTGACCGAATAAAAATATAGTTTCACTAGAGGTGACCTGATAATTTGTTGATGAAGAAGGGGATGCCTTGGGCATCCCCAAGCTTAGATGCTTGAGTTTTTTTGGAATTTGCTGTGATTTACCACCGGGGCATCCCCAATCTTAGGCTTTTCACTCTTCTTGATCACATCATATTATCCTCTTATCTTGACCCTTAAAAACTTCCTTCACACCAAAATTCTCACAATCTTCATGAGCAACGTTAGTGCAATCGATATAATAAACTCACATTCTTCAGTTTCAACACAAGCCTAGCACTCAAAAACACATTAGATACTATCACATCTTATTTTAGAACTCTTTTTCTCAAAAGAACTCCAAAAGAAAGGGATTAAGATGCAAATGCAATAATTGGCATAAATCTGTCAAAACAGAACAACAGGCAGAGATTGATTTTTTCTAAAATATTCTATTGCTCAAATAAAAAGTGGTAAACTAAGAAAAGTTGCTTATATAACTCATGATTAATCACAAAAAATCTCAAGTCATTTTAAATTTTATGTGATGTTTAACGGAATTAACAGTGGACAGCAGAAATCTGTTTTCTGTGCAGAAATCCGAAATATAGTGTCAACTTTCCACTAGAGGCTTTACTTGGCTCAATAAAAACACAAAAGAAAAGATACAGAGCGGTGGCTAAGTAAATAGAAAACACCCAGGTGAAAATCACACACAATAAAACAAGGGAAAACTGAATGAAAACAGAGAAATAAAACGGGTTGTCTCCCGGTAGTGCTTTTCTTTAACGCCTTTCAGCTAGGCACAATGATTTCTAAAAGATGCTCACATAAGAATAAGAGTTGAAGCACCATAAGAGAGCATTAAGAAGAAAATGTATAACACATTTAAGTCTAACCTACTTCCTATGAAAAATAATCATGTAGAAAAACAAGTCATGAAAACACAAAGCAACAAGCATAGGAAAGCAAAACAAGTGCAACTTCATAATTTTCAACATAAAGAGGGGAAACTTGATATTGTTGAGATGCATGAAACTATGTTTCCCTCTCTCATAATAACTTTCAGAAGCATCATGAATGAAATTAACAATATAACTATCACAAGAAACATTCTTATCATGAGCCATGTGCATAAAAGAATTAATACTCTCCACATAAGCATAGTCAATTTCATTAATAGCAGTGGGAGAAAATTTTACAAAATAGCTATTATTATCAGTCTCATCACCATAATCATCAAACATAGGAGGCATTTTGCAATCGTAATTAATTTTCTCCTCAATAGTAGGTGGACTGAAAATATCATATTCATCATTGTAATCATCATATATAGGAAGAATAATATCATCATAAGCAATAGAATAGCTATCCTCCAAAATGTGTTCATTTGTAAACATATCATCATTTTTACTAGGAGGAGATGTATCAAGCATATAATCATCAGTAGCAAAAGGATTTTCAAACACATCATCCACAAGTTTAGAGCTTTCTATATCATCATTTTCAATATCAAAAGTAGTGTTCTGTTCCCAATCATGATCACTACTATAAGTAACAGGCATAGGCTCATCATTAAAGCAAATTTTCTCCTCCGTGCTTGGGGAACTAAAAAGACCATTTTCATATAAACTAGCTTCCCCAAGCTTAGAATTTTCCATAGCATTAGAAATAATAGTGTTCAAAGCATTCATACTAATAACATTGCTATTAGCATGCAAATAAAGTTCCATATGTTTTTTAATTTTCTCTTCAAACACTTCATGTCCTAACTCAAGTTAAAGATTATAAATATCTCTCATATTTTTGTTGTTTTCCATTAAGACTAACTAGTGAAATAAAAATAAGAAACAAAAAGATATAATTGCATGATCTAAAGGAAATAACTTCAAGCACTCACACCCGAGGATGTGAGTACCTTTTACCTTACCTCCCCGGCAACGGCGCCAGAGAATGAGCTTGATGTCTACGCACGCTTCTATTCTTGTAGACAATGTTGGGCCTCCAAGTGCAGAGGTTTGTAAAACAGCAGCAAGTTTCCCTTAAGTGGATCACCCAAGGTTTATCGAACTCAGTGAGGTAGAGGTCAAAGATATCCCTCTCAAGCAACCCTGCAATTAAGATACAAGAAGTCTCTTGTATCCCCAGCACACCGAATATACTTGTAAGGTATATAGGTTCACTAGTTTGGCGAACAGAGAGTAAAATACAAGCAGTATGGATGATTATAAGTGATAATAACAATCTGAAATAAATATGGCAGCAAGCAAACATGTAGCAGAACAGGCAGAAAACGGTGTTTCAATGCTTGGAAATATGGCCTAGGGCTCTTACTTTCACTAGAGGACACCTCTCAACAATGAAAACATAATTGAATGCATAAATATCATTTCTTCACTATGCTACTCCGAACCACTCTCCGGTCGAATAACGAACACTAATCATTGCGTAGGGCTTTAACATCACTCATCAAGTCTATATTCCCTCTCTAGGGCACCCCAATGTCACTACGAGCGCCATAAATTGGTACTAAACAAACGCCACAATTTCATAGGTTCACCTTCAAACACAAGATATAAATATCATGCTAAACCATGCGGTGCACACACTATCACCCTTACACTTCTATCAAATTGTTTACGGAGATAACAAAACCACTTGAGTAGCATAACAGATGAAGATCAATCTACATATTCAACTAGATTATAAAGCTAATGATCACATAAAGATCACACCATGGGAGAGAGAGATGAACCACATAGATACTGGTAGAGCCCTCAGCCCCGGGGGAGAACTACTCCCTCCTCATCATAGGAGACAGCAACGGCGATGGAGATGGCGGTGGAGTCGAAGTAGATGTCTTCCGGGGGCACTTACCTGTCCCGGTAGGGTGCCAGAACAGAGACCTGTCCCCCGAATCTTGTCGGCGGCGGCGGCGGAGCTCCGGATGTATTTTGCGGAAAAGGTCAATTCTCCTAGGGTTTATGCATCGGGGAGTATATATGGGAGAAAGGGCGATGTCGGGATATGGCCAAGGGGCCCACACCACTTGGTGGCGCGGCCATGGGGACCCGTGCCACCCCATGGTGTGGCCACCCTGTGGCTCCTTCCGGGGCTCTTCGGGACTTCTGGAAGCTTCCGGGACTTTTAGGACTTTTGGCTTTCAAATTTTCCAATTCCGAGAATATTTCCAGAATAACTTTTCCGAAACTAAAAATAGCAAAAAACGGGGAACTGGCTCTGTGGCATCTTGTTAATAGGTTAGTCCCGGAAAACGTGTAAAAATGACATAGAGTGTAAGGAAAACATGTGGGAAATAATATGTAAACAACATGGAACGTCATAAATTAAGGATATGTTTATGACGTATCATATTGCTAAAAATATTTGGCCCAAGTTGAGTTAGCCCAATAGCAAATGCTGAAATCTCAAAATGGTCCATCTGTACAACTGAGTGGTTGGAGTGGGAAGTTGAGTCCCACATTGGAAGTTTAAGGATTTGCACACCACCTTATAAGGGGAAGTGTTCTAGGGATTTTATGTGAGTGAAAAGAGAAGATTCACTTCACTTTTTTTTCTTCTTCTTCTTGAAGGGTTTGTTGCATAGAAAACAAAAAATTTCCTACGCGCGATAAACCGAAGGGCCAAGATCTAATCTAGGAGATGAAAAGTAACGGGCATAGAAAGAGAGAGTCTTAAGGAGAACATACCCTCGAAGACACAAATCGTTACGAGATCAAATCTCGTTGGTGATGTAGTCGTACTCACATCGATCTCAAGATCAAAAAGATGAGCGCTGCAATCCGGCAGCGCTTCCGCACTCGGTCCCACGTACAACTTGATGACGACCTCCGTTCCCTCGATCCAGCGGGGCAGCGGTCGGAAAACAGTAGCACGACGGCGTGGTGTGGTGGAGAAAACTTCGTTCAGGGCTTCGCCAAGAGCATGAACATGAGGTGGATCAGCGGGAGGATGGGGGTGGAGATGACACCAATTGTGTGAGGGAGAGGGATCTCATTCCCTCTATTTATAGGATAGGAGGGGAGGCATCCATGAAATTTTGGTGCCTCCACCTGTCCCCTCATCATGTGGGTGGAGTCTCGACTCAACCCACTCATTCTCTCATCATTTCCCACTCAAAATTCCAAGGGTTTTCTTTAATTAATAAATAAAACAATTTTATTTCTTTATTTTAATATTTGTTAATCCTATTAACAAACATTAACACTTACCCCCTTGAACTATTTTTAACCAAACATTAACATATACCACCTTGAACTATTTCAATGTTCCCCGAAACAATTCCGGTGACTATTTAAATATTCCTCGAAACAATTCCGGTATTGTCCAAACTTTTCTCCGATATTCCGTATCCTCTAAAATGCGTCATCGAACCTTAAGTGTGGAACCCTACGGTTTGTGAATAATGTAGACATGATCGAGACACCTCTCCGATCAATAGTCAACAGCGGGACCTGGAGATCCATAATGACTCTCACACATTCAACGATGAATCTCGTGATCGTGTGAACCATCAACGTCGTGACTATTCCCTTTGTCTCTCGATATTTTACTTTTCCGAGATCCGATCATTGGTATCAACCATACCTTGTTCGATCTCGTTACCGACAAGTACTCTTTTCTCATTTCCGTGATATGACATCCTTGTGACCTAGTCACGTGCTTGCAAGCGATGTCGATGTGATATCACCGAGAGGGCCCAGCGTATATCTCTCCGTCATTTGGATGAAAAAATCCCACTCTTGATTCACGAGCCTCAACGAAGACTTTCCGAATACCTAACGACACCTTTATAGTTACCCTGTTACGGTGTGATGTCTGATGACATCAAAGCACCCTTCCGGTATCAGTGATTGACATGATCTCATGGTCTGAGGAATAAGTTACTTCGTATGTTTGATATAACAATGTAAACCTAATGACTTGATTGCATTTCTATATTCACTTTGGGTATATGTTCATCACATCATTCTTCTAATGACATGACCCCGTTATTAACAACATCCAATGTTCATGATCAGGAAACCTTGATCTTCTATTAATCAACGAGCTAGTTAAAAGAGATGCTTTACTAGGAACCATTGTTTGTTTATTAAACACACATGTATCAACGTTTCGGGTTAATACAATTCTAGCATGAGAAATAAACATTCATCATAAACAAGGAATAAGATAATAACCACTTTATTATTGCCTCTCGGGTATATTCCCTTAACTTATTCTCTTTCATCATCATCTTTGGAAGCATAATCTTCTTGAGTCATTACCACAATACTTGAAGTTGGCTTCTTGTTGGAGGAGTTCTATTTGAAGAAATCCTTCTTGCGAGGGAGCTTTTGACTTATCCTTGCGAACAAGTCTCCCTCCTTGAGTTTCTCTATTCTCGAAAGGTCACTCGGCAACGAAATGATACCTGTCTTGACAATTGAAACAAGACATCACTTTTTGAGTCCCTTCCTTACCATAACTTGACCTTGTATTTCCCTCAACATAAGCATTGGCCTAGGGAGGGTTCCTCCAAAAATTTTGAGCGGCAAGAGCAATAAAATCCTTAAGCACCGGATCATACTCCTTGGAGACTCCGGCCCACACATCGGATATTCAGGCCAAGACGAGAACTCCGGACACTCTTCGGGCACTTTCCGGGAGACAACAGTGGGTGACACGACTTGTTATCCACGCTGTGTAATCCTGAGTCCGGAGACTCTGGCCTGCAGATTTTAGCGAGCACCTCTAGATCTTTTTCTCCCTTATTGGGATTTAGCCACCATCAATAGAAAAAGTTATCAAGAGGGTGTAGCAACATAAACACTTTGTTAAAATAATATTAATGTTGTGATCACAAAACCAATTTACGTGAGATATGAACTTTTAAACACTCACATTCACATGAATAGAAACGAGTAATCGTGCATAATGTACATAAAGTTGCTAGATGAAGCATGAAATGAGGGATTTTGTATTCACACCGAGGGCTTAAAACCCTACAAAATCCGCTAATCAAAATTTTGGTAGGAAACCAAAATAATTAGTTTCCACTCTTGGGCATTAATCCGCGAATTGAGGTAAGTTCCAACAAAAAAAAATGTCTATGCCATTTCCTTCACGCTTCTTTGGCCAACTTGTAGCATTTTTGCACATATTGACAGGAGCACAAGAAGCTACATGCAAGATTTTATATCTTATGGATGGACCATCAAGCTAGGTGCACTGCATTGGAGCACCTAGCTTATGAATTATCTAAATCTTCAATTATATCTTATGAATTATCTAAATCTTCAATTATACCTGGAAATTGTGCTACGAAATGGCCGAGTTGGACTCATACTTTGTATTGCATTGTAACATAAATCATAAACACGTGTGTCTTATTTTATAATTGTAGGTTAATATATGATAGAGTGAATTACAAATGAAAAACTAAGATAGAAAACTTGTGTTCTATTTAAATGTTTCATTTATTTTGTAAGTATGGAGGAGCGTGGCAAAGTGAATTCCCTTGCTCCTTATATAATATTTGGGTGGTAGGAAGCCACATGAAGTCATTTGTTGGGTAAGGTCAATAGCTAGACATCCCTTCGTATTTTTATTTGAGAGATAGCTAGACGTACTTCGTTATGATATTGTTTACCCTTTATTAAATCAAATGTCGGCTAAACTTTTGGCATCCTATCCTCAAGGAAAAAATGCAGTATTGTTTTGTTTGTCAGGGTTCCATCATCAACTGAATTAGTTGATCTCATGTCATAACACGGTCACCGCCAGTGAATTCCAAAGAAAATATGCAACCCCCAACAACCGTTGACTTTGAATTTTTCTTCGCTATATTATAACGGCTTTTCCATAATTACCAATGACACAATGGATAAGGCTAAGATGCCACTTGGAATTAAAAAAATTAGCGCAACAATTCGAAGTGATCGTGCAGCTGATTTTTTTTTTTTTTTTTTTTGGCTACAACTCATGCACGAACTGGAAATGCACATGTTGAACTCAACATCGTCTCCGACCACAGTCCTGGTAGCGCTTATCAAGAATGATGTTAAGCTTTGGGTGACCGCGGGTGCGAATCATTTGAACCTTGCCAAAACTATTGTAACTTTTTAACCCCAACTATTGAGGAGATCCGCTGCTGTGACTACAATCTGTAATGTTTTAACCCCAGCCTTTTTAATACATGTTCTGAAATATTTGTTACACGCAATAGCAAAACAACGATGAAATTAAGCAAGATCAAACCAACGGGAACATGAGATTTTAACGTGGAAAACCCTTCCAACAAGGAAGAGAAAAAACCACGGACGCCAGCCAGCAATACTTCACTATTTCGGGTGAGGTTACAAACGCGCCGGGATTTACAATGTGTGGCTTATCCCGTGCGGCGGCTTACAAGAGGTATATAAAGGCGGTCCTGACCTAACTAGGTCGGTAACTGTGAATCCAACTCCAACTCGGTATCGACTCGTACCGTCAGAAGTTCGGCCTTTATCAGTATATACGAATATGAATTTGGATCACACCAAAAATAACAATATTGCTTCCAACTATCACTTCTTTGGTGCAACCCAAATATTTTGGCACGAGTCAGAAACATGGTACAATATCCAGAGCACTACAGAAGAAAAGGAACCAAGGCGCGGGTAACGACCCCTATGATTAGTGAGAGCTCAGTCGTCCGGGTGAAATGTATTCTCTTCTTTTTCATATTATATATTCCCCATGATCAATCAAAGAGAGGAACTCTCGCCGTGCTTTCCACTAAGAAGTGTGCATTTTTGTATATTCCCAAGTCAACTGTTGTTTGCTTCATGCCATTTGTTTCCGGTATCTAAAAATAGTATCTGCTCCATATATAAGAGACGCCATGTCGTTGCGCCTACGGCTCCACTCGTCAGAAGTTCGGCCTTTATCAGTATATACGAATATGAATCTGGATCACACCAAAAATAACACTCCACCTTGAGACAAATTCCCTCTTGTAGCATGAATGAGAACCTTCACCTGAAACACACAAAGAAAACACCTTCGGCGCCAAATAGCCTCTTGGGCTAAGCAGTGATACCAACTAAGCTTGAGAAAAGCTCAAATTTAGCAATAGGAACTGACTTTGTCATCATATCAGCAGGATTATCATGAGTAGTAATCTTGCATACCTTCAGCATACCTTGTGCAACAACATCACGCACATAATGGTACTTGACATCAATGTGCATTGTTCTCTCATGGAACATCTGATCCTTATAAGGTAAATAGCACTCTGACTGTCACAAAATAGGTTAATGCAAGTATCATCTCCACAAAGCTCAGCAAACAGGCCTTTCAACCAAACTGACTCTTTGCATGCTTCAGCAATAGTCATATATTCAGCCTCAGTAGTAGATTGTGCAACAACACACTGCAAGGTAGGCTTCCAGCTAACGGCACATCCACTAATTGTAAACACATAACCTGTGAGGGATCCCCTCTTATCCAAGTCGGCAGCATAATCTGAATCCACATAGCCTGCGAGTCCCTCACCAGTCTTGCCAAACTTCAAGCAAGCTTTGGATGTGCCGCGAAGGTACCTGAAAATCCACTGAACAACTTTCCAATGTTCTTTACCAGGATTATCCATGTATCGACTGACCAAAATCATAACATAAGATAAATCAGGCCGAGAACACACCATGGCATACATTAAGGAACCAAGAACACTAGCATAAGGAACTCGTGACATGTACTCAATATCTTTGTCAGTAGTAGGACAGTGCAAAGCTGACAACTTGAAATGTGAATCAATTGGAGTACTAACAGACTTCGCATCATGCATATTAAAACAATGAAGGACTTTATTAATGTAATTCTCCTGACTAAGAAATAGCAATCTAGATTTTCTGTCTCTTGAAATTTCCATACCTAGAATTTTCTTAGCAGGACCAAGATCCTTCATCTCAAACTCACTACTCAACTGTTTCTTAAATGTAGTGATTTCTTTCATGCTCTTGGCAGCAATTAACATATCATCAACATATAGCAGCAAGTATATAGGCGATTCATCAACAAATTTAATGTACACACAGCTATCATATTCAGACCTCTTAAAGCCATGTGACATCATAAAAGAATCAAACCTTTTATACCATTGTCGAGGAGACTGTTTCAAACCGTAAAGATACTTCTTTAGCTTGCACACGAAATCCTCTTTACCAGGCCCTATGAACCCATCAGGTTGGTCCATGTATATTTCCTCCTCAAGTTCTCCATGCAAAAACACAGTATTCACATCTAACTGCTCAAGCTCAAGATCATGCATAGCAACAATACTAAAGAAAGTACGAATAGAACTATGCTTAACAACAGGTGAGAACACATCATTATAACACTCCTGGAATCTGGCTGAAACCTTTTGCTACTAATCTTGTCTTAAACCTTGGAGGCTCACTTGGAGATAAACCCTCCTTTCTTTTGAAGATCCACTTACAACATACGGTCTTCTTTTGTTTAGGCAAGTGCACGACATCCCACGTGCCATTTTTCTCAAGTGATTGCATCTCCTCGTGCATTGCACCAATCCACTTGTCACGATCAACCGAAGCAATAGCTTCATTATATGTAGCAGGTTCAGCATCATTCTCCACCTGTTCTGCACAACTTAGAGCAAAATAAACAACATCATATTCCTCAATTAAACGAGTACGAGGTCCTTTATTCCTCTTTTCTCTGTGCTCTGCAATAGACAAATTTTCTTGTTGCACAATAGGAGGTGAGGGTGGCACAATATCCTCCCCATCAATTTCAGTTTCCTCCTCATCCAGATGGTCTAGCTCCACCTGCAAACGAACTCGTGGTTCGTCCTCATCAGAAGAATCTGGCATAACATCAGTTGACAAACTGTCCTCATACATAACAGATTCATTAAACACAACACTCCTGCTAAAGAAAGTCTTTTTGGTTTCCGGGTTCCACAACTTATATCCTTTTACTCCAGAACCATAACCATGAAATAAGCACTTAATAGCTATAGGCTCTAATTTTCCATTATCAACATGAGCATAGGCAGTGCAACCAAAAACATTCAGTTGTGAATAATCAGCTGACTCACCAGACCATACCTCAATAGGAGTTTTCTTGTCAAGAGGGATGGATGGTGACCTGTTGATCAAGTAGCAGGTAGTGTTGGAAGCCTCAGCCTAAAAACGCCTATTCATGCGGGCGTTAGACAACATGCAGCGAGCTTTGGAGATGATCGTACTGTTCATCCGCTCGACTACACCATTCTGCTGAGGTGTGTATGGGATGGTGTGATGCCTGACAATGCCTTCCTGCACACAATAATCATCAAAAGCATGCGCAAAATTCGCCACCATTGTCAGTACGAAGCACCTTCACCTTTCTCTCAGTTTGCTTTTCAATCATAACTTTCCACTCTTTAAAAGCAGCAAAAGTATCATCCTTAGTTTTCAGAAAATGAGGCCAAACTCTTCTAGAGTAATCATCAATGATAGTAAGCATATAACGAGCACCACCATAAGAGGGCTTACGTGAAGGCCCCCACAAATCAGCATGTACATAATCCAATGTACCTTTATTGGTATGAACGGAAGCATTGAACTTAACTCTCTTATGCTTACCAAACACGCAGTGTTCACAGAACGACCACTTACTCATATTGCAGTTCTTCAGCAGTTCTCTCTTCACCAATTCTGCCATACCATGTTCACTCATGTGTCCAAGTCGCTTATGCCAGAGGTTAGTTGTACTTGGATCATCATGAGTAATAACAGCAGCAGTACCAGACAAAGTGTTGCCTCTAAGGATATATAACTTGGCAGAATTCATATCACCAATCATAACAATGAGAGAACCTTTTGATACCTTCAGGCGTTTATCCCCTCCGACATATTTGTACCCGTCACAATCAAGGGTACTCAGCGAGATCAAATTTCTCGCCATGGGTGGTATGTGTTTCACTCCCGTCAATGTACGTGTCATCCCACCATGGGTCTTGATCTGAACAGATCCAACGCCAACAGTGTGACATTTGTTGTCGTTCCCCACACGCACAAAATCTCCAGTCTGCACAGCCTCATAAGAACTGAACCAATCTTTGTTACAGCAAATATGAAACGAACAAGCAGTATCAAGAATCCACTCATCATCACGGGTAACACATGCAGCAAAAACAACTAAGCATTCACCATCCGAACTATTATCAGTAGCAACAACATCAGCCTTACCAGTACCATTACCGTCAGATTTATTTTTCGGTTGGTATGTGCCGTTCCTTTTCTCCTTGTTCTGTACCTTCCAGCAATCATCAATAGTGTGATTGGTTTTCTTACAGTACCTGTAGAACTTGTCTCGTCCTTTGGACTTTGAACGGTCCTTGCTCTTATCTCTGTTGTTGTTGTTGTAGTTGTTATCTCGCTGCTCAGGTCTACCTCGTACCTGCAAAGCATCTCCTTTGGAGGACGATGTGTTAGACTGCACCATAACTTTCATCTTTTTCCTGGTCTGCGGGGCCTCACAAACTTCCGCAAGGGTTATTTCATCACGGCTTAACAATATGGTATCTCGCAGGTTTGTAAAAGAGCTAGGCAGCAAACATAACAACAGAAGAGCTAAGTCTTCATCATCATATTTTACCTCCATCGACACTAGGTCGGACACGATCTCCTTAAAGATCGACAAGTGGCTCATGACAGAACCACCATCTTGCATCTTGAGCGAGAACAACTTCATCTTAACATGCATCTTGCTGGTTAGATCCTTTGACATGCAGATCGATTCCAGCTTGAGACACAACGCAGCTGCGGATTTCTCCAGCAGCACCTCTTGCAAGATATCATTGGATAGATGAAGTTGAATCAACGACAAAGCCTTACGATCCTTGCGTTTCTCCTCGGCAGTCCAATCCTTGGCTTCCTTATTCCCGAACTCATCTAGCGCCTCATCAAGATCCGATGCTTGCGACAGAACCGCATGCATCTTTACTTGCCACAGAGAAAACCTTGTCTTGTAGTCCAGCAACGGTAGATCAAACTTCATCGATGCCATCGCGAATCCCTAATCTGAAACAGGGCTCTGATACCACTTGTTACACGCAATAGCAAAACAACGATGAAATTAAGCAAGATCAAACCAACGGGGACACGAGATTTTAACGTGGAAAACCCTTCCAACAAGGAAGAGAAAAAACCACGGGCGCCAGCCAGCAATACTTCACTATTTCGAGTGAGGTTACAAACGCGCCGGGATTTACAATGTGTGGCTTATCCCGTGCGGCGGCTTACAAGAGGTATATAAAGGCAGTCCTGACCTAACTAGGTCGGTAACTGTGAATCCAACTCCAACTCGGTATCGACTCGTACCGTCAGAAGTTCGGCATTTATCAATATATACGAATATGAATTTGGATCACACCAAAAATAACAATATTGTGTCCAACTATCACTTCTTTGGTGCAACCCAAATATTTTGGCACGAGTCACAAACATGGTACAATATCCAGAGCACTTCAGAAGAAAAGGAACCGAGGCGCGGGTAACGACCCCTACGATTAGTGAGAGCTCAATCGTCCGGGTGAAACGTATTCTCTTCTTTTTCATATTATATATTCCCCATGATCAATCAAAGAGAGGAACTCTCGCCGTGCTTTCCACTAAGAAGTGTGCATTTTTGTATATTCCCAAGTCAACTGTTATTTGCTTCATGCCATTTGTTCCCGGTATCTAAAAATAGTATCTGCTCCATATATAAGAGACGCCATGTCAATTGGCCTTTGGCAGGAAACACAAGGGGAAACATATACAATTTCAATCCTTGCCCTTGGCGATCCATCCATTCCAAGGAATCAAGGATAGTAGGCGGAAAGATGGAGGAGTTGTGCACCAAAATTGCAGATGCAATCCTTAGTGCTATCATGGGCGACCTAGCCAATCGAGATCAATCTCTTTCCTCGTCGGAAAATGGCAAAACAACCAGACGTCGCCGACCGAGGAGGAGAGACTGCTACTCCGGGTTCGTGCCGTGATGGAGGAGGCAGAGGAACCTCACATCACAACTATTGTGACCCCAGTCTGTAATAACCCAGCCTATTTAACACATGTTTTGAAATATCACGTCCAACTGTCACTTCTTTGGTGCAACCCAAATATTTGGGCAGGACTGACAAACATGGTACAATATCCAAGGCTCAATCCAGCAATAAAGTTCGTGTACACATTATGGATATAGGTTTTGGTACATACTTCCTCCGTCCGTGAATAAGTGTGCTTTTACCTTTTCTCTTTAGTCAAACTTATTGAGTTTTGACTAACTGTATTGAAAAAAGTAATAACATTTATGTGACTAATTTAGTACTCCCTCCGCTTAGTCTTATAGGGGTCAATTAGCAAATCCCTTTGACCAAGGTGTTAGATGATTAGAGCTGAAATCTTACATGCATTGGTCGAAGAGCCAAATAGCCACTAATTGAGAGGGAATTAAATGCTAATACGTCTAGGTGTTATTTTATTGTGTTCCGAATGCCATACAAGTGTTGTACTACATTTGGAGTCCTATCAGACTACGGCAAGACAACCGTGCTAAACATAGCATGTATACAACACTATTTCGTGTCCGCCAAGAAAGAGAGTTGTTTGCCCCAATATATAGTGCGAGGTAGTCATAGAATAGATTGAGAGAGAGAGACGTGAGATCAAGAAAGAGATCCACCAGATTAGCACGTAGAGGGTTTGTCCTCTCGTGTATTGTAATACTCCTCCCAATTATAGTGATACGCCGTCGTGCGTTCGTGGTTTTCTCCCGTAAGGGTTTTCACGTAAAAATCTGTGTTCTTGTTCTTCGTTGATCTACTTATCGCTGCGATATTTTATAACAAGTGATATCAGAGCTTCAGATTTGAAGATTGATTCGCTGCCCGGGAGACTTTCGGCTGCGCTCTCGGGCAGCACCGCGCAACGTTCAAGATCAACCGCCACCCGCAATCTTGCGGCGTCATGCAGCTGAACCTGGATTAAGTATCGCGTGAGATCGGATCTGAAAAGAATTCACGGTTTCTAGGTCTGCGTTCTGTGCGCCACCATTGACCGATATGCCCGCGTATAAGTTTTCGGGTCAGGTACTATTTCCGATCCAGCGTTGTATATTGTCCTATAGTCGGTATCAATTCCGAGAGCGAGAAGCATCGTGCATTACCGGAACGATTTGAGTTGGGCGTGAGCACTTTGATGTACCAGATCGATCTATGTATCAAGTCCCGAGGAGACAATTCTCTGCGGGGGCAGCAACCCATCGAGTTCTCAGGTTGTCGAGCAATTTACTCGGCGCTGTCTCCGGTCGATTGGAAGGAGAAAAGCTGCTGCGCTGCTGCTATCTCCGTCAAGTAAAATTGATAGAGTCCTGAGGTGCCTAGGCACCAAAAGCGATCTGCAAGGTAATGCTCTCTATTGTTGTGCTCGTGTAAAGCTACTCTACGTGAAAGGCAAATCAATTTTTTTTTTGGATCCTTAATCTTCTATGCATACACGGATCATGTTTCGAGGAGATAGGTGCTGCTGGGATGTTGCCATCACGTGGAGATTAGATCAATTCATTGATCTTTGACCTGCTATGGGCACACAACAAGAGAATCAAATGCTATGTCCACCAAACAGCTAGCGGTGCAACCTATTCATTTTATTGCTCTGTGTATTAATTCTATCAGAATTTTGTGTACCGGCTTGTACTACTTTGTCTTAACAGATTACTCATGGCTACCGTGAAGTACCAACTTTCGTTGTTGGAGTATGACACAAGGATTTCCGTATGGCAAGTCAAGATGCGAGCGATTGTTGGCACAAGCTGATTATGAGGATGCACTGGATAGTTGTTTTGTTTAAGGTGGAGTTTTTTGGATTATTATCCATCAAATATAATGGATGCAATATTGCTGCAGTTATTTGAAGAACACAATTCAGTTATCAGAAAAAAATTATGAAGGAGGTAATTGTTAAGCCTGTTGGTAGCCAGCATATACTCTATACTCTCCAGAGATATTTGCTGTTATGCATGTGAAGGTTTTGTTCATGTTCGTGATGAGGATCCGTTGAGGCGCAAGATGGAGATTTGTTGTCTACTAGATACTACAACATTAGTACTGTTCAGGTTCAAGTATAATTTAGTTGTCTTTGCTTTTTTCAAGAGGGGTCTAATGCAGAGTTTAAAGTCTACTGCATGTCCAGGAGATTTCTTCATCCGACAGTTGTTTTACACGGACAGTTTTTAACCATGTCATGGATTTTTCATACGGCAGCTTTGGTGTACGTGATATGCTCCGTACCGGATGCTCTTGCAAGAGTATTGTTTGCCGAGATTTGTGCTATGTGTATTGTAGCATGTTCAGATTCCATGAGATGAGTTCTTCACAATGCTATGTGCATCATGATGTTGCACTATGAGCTATGCGCTCGTCAGGCACCACAGGAGATATGATGACTTATGTCATTTGATAATTGATCAGTTTCATTTTTGAGGTTAGTGGCATAGACTCAGACTTTTATTGGGTGATCCCAAGTTTCGTATGTCTGCTTTGTTGACAGCTGTGTGTTTTCTCGACGAGCTACCGATTGATTTGCTCACTATGACTTCATGAGAAGTTTATAAGTCCTATGGACGTTTCAAGGCACAAGGTTTACTTGTGATGACTTTAATTGAGGAGTTGATGCTATCTATGATTATTGTAGGGATTTCATCTCAAGGTGGAGTGTTATTTTATTGTGTTCTGAATCCCATACAAGTGTTGTACTACATTTGGTGTCCTATCAGACTACGGCAAGACAACCGTGCTAAACACAGCATGTATACAATTCTATTTCGTGTCCGCCAAGAAAGAGAGTTGTTTGCCCCAATATATAGTGCGAGGTAGTCATAGAATAGATTGAGAGAGAGAGACGTGAGATTAAGATAGAGATCCACCAGATTAGCACGTAGAGGGTTTTGTCCTCTCGTGTATTGTAATACTCCTCCCAATTATAGTGATACGTCGTCGTGCGTTCCGTTGTTTTCTCCCGTAAGGGTTTCCACGTAAAAATTTGTGTTCTTGTTCTTCGTTGATCTACTTATCGTTGCGATATTTTATAACACTAGGAGGGAAAGAGGATTTGGTACTGTATGTTTTTGAGATCACGACTTATGAATCAGGATGGAGGGAGTACCACTGGATTCGTTTTGACATGAAGTTCTAAAATATATCAATTTGACATCATATATGTTTGACGTCATATATGTTGCCAATATTTTCTTTAAAATTGGTCAAAATGTTAAAAATTTGGCTAAGTACTTCGTGGACGGAGAGAGTATATAAGTAAATATTGCTCCCGCACTTGAATAAGCAAGTAGTGCTTACGAAGTTGTTTTGTTTTGCAAAAATGATAGATCGAGAGGGAGAGGACCTGGACAATTAGGACGATCTGGACAGATTAGGAAGAGTGCGATCGTCCGGGTGAACCGTATTATCTTCTCTGTCCCATTATTATATCTTATCAATGATCAATCTAATAGGGGAACTCTAGCCATGGTTTCCACAAAAAATTATAGTATACCCCATGTCAACTTTTTTTTTTTTGCAATTAAAGTCAACTATTGTTTTGTTCATGCAATTTGTTCCCAGTATGCAAAAATGTAGTACTAGCATATATACAATCTGCTCCATATATATAAGGCCATGTCCGCCTTTGGCATAGAGGGGACATACGGTTTCAATCCTTTGCCCTTGGCGATCGATCCATTCCAAGGATTGTAGTAGGCGGAAAAATGGAGGAGGTGTCCACCAAAATTGCAGATGCAATCCTTAGTGCTATCATGGGCGACCTAGCCAATCGCTCCATCTCTTTCCTCGTCGGCAAATGGCAAAACAACCAGACGTCGCCAACCAAGGAGGATAGGCTGGACAGCTTGCGACGGCTGCTACTCCGGGTTCGCGCCGTGGTGGAGGAGACAGAGGGACGGCGCATCACAAACATGGCCATGCTGCAGCAACTCAACACGCTGCGAGTGGAGATGCACGGAGGCTACTACGTCCTCGACAGGTTCAGTTGCGGAGCCCCGGATGACGAGGGCGACAAGGTGAGCCGCTCTTTCGCTCTGCAGTCTAATTTCAGTCCTGCCAAGCGTCTTCGTGTCCGTGGCGGCGGCGGCTTGGGTGATGGCGCGCACGAGCTGCAGCATGTTCTGGCGAGGATCAACGCCGCCGTCGAAGACGCGGGGCCCGAGTTTGCTCGGCTCTCCGGGCTTTACCCTCGTCTGTTCCGGCAGCCGTACAGCGCGTACCTGCTCCTGGACAGGTGCATGTTCGGCCGACAGACGGAGATGGAGCATGTCGTCGACTTTCTTCTGCAAGCCGATGATGGTCAGGCTCTGCTCGGCGTCCTGCCGATCGTCGGCCCAGGAAAAGTCCGAAAGACCACCCTCGTCCACCACGCCTGCGCCGACGACCGGGTGCGCGGCCACTTCTCGCGCATCGTCATCTTCCGCGCCACCGCCGCCGCCGACGATCTTACAGACGGAGTTGCCAATCAAAGGGTGCTGATCGTGGTTGAGCTAGAAGGGGATGTCCAGGAGACTGGTCCATGGAGGCGACTGTGCAGCTCAGCAGCTTCAGAGAGTCGTCGCGGCGTGGCATGTGGCAGCAAGATGATAGTCACGAGTCGATCCGACAAGATCGCGAGCTTGGGGACAACTCTGCCGCTGAAACTAGGCTTCTTTACTCCGGCAGCCTACTGGTACTTTTTCAAGGTGCGTACGTTCGGAAGCGCGGACGCGACGGAGCACCCTAGGCTCGCGTCAATCGCCATGGAGATAGCCAGGGAGTTGAACGGGAGCTTCATAGCCGCAAGTATCTTCCGCGGGATGCTGAAATCAAGCATGGACGCTCGTTCTTGGAGCCTGGCTCTCGCGATCCTGAGAGAGTTCAGGCAGAACAACCTGTCCCTCTTCAGCGCTGCAAGACCGGTTGATTCTTGGGACAGTGCACAGGCACCGGTGAAAGTCCCGACGACAAGCAAATCCACAAGTCCTGGCCGGTATGGTTTTGTGATTCTTGATAACTATGAAACGGCTTCCTTTCAGAGTGACATTCAAGCTCCAGCTGTGACGGTGCAAGATGTCTTTTATGGAGGTGCCAGACTTCAGGGCAAGTTCGATGTTCTTGCATCCAGATCTCACTTGCCGCCTCACTACTACTACGTGTTTAACTGTGAGGTGCGGACGCCGCAGCGTGTGGTCTCCAAGAAGAAGAAAAACCAGAGGTCTGCCCGCTCTTGATTGTTCCTCTCAGTTTGGTTCGTGCCTGTATATAGAAATGTATCCGAATCTTTGCAAGTGTCAACTACTTTGAATTTGACATTGTTGGGGACAAGAGAGCTTTTGGTTTTAGTTACAGATTGCTTAATGGAGTGTCCCTGGTTGGTTTGTAATCGCACCATGTAGCGTGGAGGGCGCATGGAACCTGCAAGCTCGCGATCTGAAACCGTGGTGCTCGCTTGCTACACCCATGGAGGAACCGTGGTGCTCGCTTGCTTCCTGCGCGACTCCGCTCCGCACGGCGGTGCATGCCAAGCCGGGGCAGTGGAGAGCGGTATACCACAGTCGACACGGAGCAGGAGCAGATCGTTTTCATGGAGTTATCGTGTCGGATGGTGCTGCGAGGATCTCGTTACGCCGCAGCGACGGGGTCGAGGTGGACTCAGCGGCATGCACGGCGATCGCCGGACCAGCACATGGCTCGGTGGTTCGTTTCACACCGTACGTGGCCATGATCAGGCCATGTATCACGGGCCTATCACTTCCTCGAGTGCGTACGAGTACGACACACCGTGCACCGCCCTTGGTGCGTGTGTGTGGGGTGGTCCGACTCGGTACCCGGCACGCGCCAGATCCACCACCGGCGACGAGCGGCCAGGACCCACCAGGCAGGGATCGAGCGATCCTTATCCATGAGGGGAGCGGAGTGGCCGAGGAGTCCACTCCCATTCACCCGCTCGAGAGAGACAGAGAAGTTCCATACCCTAGGCGGAGGTGCTGGGTCGTGTTCGTCAGATCCACTCCAAATTCACGCCCCTCTGCCCCTCGAATCGCTTCCCCTAGTGATTGGAACGGGGTGCTCTCAGGAGATCAACGCACCTCCGCGCAGGTGGTGACTACAGGCATGGATCGGCGATTCAGCAGAGGTGGTGGTGGTGGGGGGGGGGGGGATTTGGAGGAGGAGGCTATGGGGGACCGAGGCGATCCCCACCACGGAACAATTTCCGCACAGGTTCGTATGGTGCCAGATCTAGGCTGGGTGGTGATGGGGATAGAAGGGAGGGAGACCGGATTCACGATGAAGACCGTCTCAAGGAGGAGGATAGGAGGAGGGAAGATGACAGGCGCCATCAGGAAGAGAGGCGTAGACCTGAAGAGCGCCGCCGGGAAGAGTTGAAGGCGAGACGCCGGGAAGATCTCAAGAGGCAGGAGGAACAGCAGCTTAGGTTGACAAGGACAAGGGAAACGGAGCGGCTGGCCAGGGAGTGTTCTTTGGCTGAGCAACGCCACCGGGAAGCATCCAACGCGACTGGGCGTGATCGGTGGAATCACCGTCAAGAGATGACAGGGGCAGGCTCCATTTCTGCGGCGTCTGAATCAACAGCCGCGACAGCATCAACATCTGGTGAGACCCGTCCTAACCCTAATCCTTCGAATGGGCGAGACTTAGTGACTAATCCCTTAGTTATTAGTCCTTCTGTGCAATCAAATTTCCCCGCGGTTCAATCCAGTGCTCATATTGTTCATACAAGTGGAGTGATTCCTCAGAATGCGCTCACGGTGACTAATCCGATGCGGGATAGGAACCAGGCAGGGTCCTTTGCACCCGTGCCTGGTGATATTCACGCCCATGATGTGTCAAATTTTGGTGTTGAGGAGATTGGGGGAGTGCCAGGAGGAAGATGCAGTTGTTGTGGACAAAACGCACGGTCTTGCGGTCTGTCAGAAGAGGGTCCCGTGGGAATATACTGCTCCTTTCTTCGGGTGTTCTGATTTCGAGCAGGGGTTTCCAGCTGAAGAAGTTGAAGTTAGATCTCAAGAGGTTCTGCATCATGCAGTGTTGAAAATTGTTACCGGGGAAGCTAGATGCAGAGATCTTGAGCATGAGTTCTAGGTGTGGGTTGAGTCGATGCAGATAAATTGGCGATTTTATGCAAAGATGGTGTCTGAGAATGAGTTCCAAATGCGGTTCCCCAATGCTAAGAGTTTAGAGGAACTATCTCACTTTGGTAGGTTCTTCATGAAGACAAAACCTGATGTATTGTTGGAGATCAAGAAATGGACAGGAGATATTGCACCTGTTGCTCAGTTAGAGGAGGCTTGGTATAGAATTAAAGGTATTCCTATGAAATACAGGCAAAGGTCAGTCATCTTTTATGTGGCTGGACTAGCTGGCAAACCCTTGGCTCTTGATGAGAATACTGTTAGAAAGTGTCGCACCCGGACTTTTTGAGGATACTCACAACCCTCTAAACAGTAGATAAATGGCTTACGGGGCCTACCTGCACCCGCATCTCAATATGAGTAGGCCAACACGTAAACGTGTGACAACCATCCTCTACTATTCATCGTATGTGAAACCATCCAATAGAAATCCGAATACTTCCATTGACGTACTTCATAACATACACACATGGTACGTCAACGGCATTTGAACAAGTGATATCACAACAAATCTCTAAGACACAAAGAAATAGAAATAAGTGGCAAAAGCTCTCACTAGAGCAGAGATAGCAAATACAGTCATGCAGAGGACACATGTCCCAATAAGTCATCATTACATCACAGCGGAAGCATCCAGAGTGTCTGGGTACAGACAAGATCCAAATAGGCCTAAGAGGCCGGAAACGAAAAGTACAGAGCCCATCCACGAAGTCTCGGATCATGCTCGGGTCCGCTATCTACTCGTCAGCAGCCTCGTCATACTCCACGTAGTAGCCACCATGGGGATCCTCGGAAACGTAGTCTGCAGAACACGCAGCCCCAAAGGGGTCAGTACAGACGAGTACTGGCAAGCAAGACGCACAAGATACCAAAGTGTACCCGGCAACACCAAGTACTGATGCTTTGGGTTCAACGGAAGATAGGTGATACAAAAGTGCGACAGCGGGCTGCATAACCAACTACAGAGACACGCTACAACATCCGGCTAAAAGAAAGGGATAAGATAGCGCATCGGAACCAACTACCAACAACCTCAACCAAACCCATCCTGGATCTCGCCCCTTATCCAAAGAAGCAATCCGAGGATAACTCACACAGTTGGATTAGTGAAGGTTCAAGTTATTGTGTCAATAAGCCTATTACTAGTCAAATTATTATCAATTAGGTGTAAGTTGTCTAATCCTTGTTAGCCAGCCCTATCACCAAGTCATCCATAACCGCGGACAACACGGCTTCTCGAGAAGATTTAACCCTGCAGGGATGCACCAATTTGGCCGTACACGTAAGAATATCCCGCCAGACGGGGGATCAACCCACCAAGCGAGGTACTCAACACAACCCAACTCTTCTTCGCATCAAGCCCAAAGAACCCCGTGCAGTTGAGCGCACGGCTAATCAAGCCCCACGAAGAAAAGGGGACCCTCATAGCACTCTAAGAACGTGTCTCCCTAAATGCCGACTACAAAAGTTACCACCCTGGCGCCAAGGGTTCGCAACTGCATATGCATGCGGCAATTGGAAAACCCGAACTAAATGAGGCGATTTGGACGAGATGCGAATCGAATCAAAGTTGAGGGGGGCGCCCATACACGCTTCCCACATGCGGTTAGCGCGCTCATCATGGATCTAGAGGACAAGAAACTTTTCCTGAGTTCGACACTAGCAGGCCTCAAAACCATACCCGGCCTCCTGCAGGTGCCTTATCATCAAATTAGCATTACCTCAAACATTAACAGGTTGTTGTTTAAACATCGAGCCCCAGAACATAATAAATATGGTAACAGCAATAACGGACATCAGACTCGAGCATAAACAACCCTAAGCATGCTAGTAAGACACAGGCAACAAGCAACAGGGTTATAGGTGTGGAGGATAGGCTATATCAGGGTTACAGGATAACATGTGATAGGTTCGGAACACAAGCAACGAATCTTAAGGCTAGCAGAACAGACAACGGAAAGTATCGGTATCCAATGTGGAAAGAACACAATGGTTCATGTGAGTGAATACTTGCCTGCAAACTCAGTAGCCTGGTACTGGGCTAACTCCTCTGAAGTAGTGTCGTAAACCTCGTCTATCTCAACGTCGTCGTCTATTCGAGAAGAAGCAAACAAACAACGTAGAGAGACAAACAATCAATAACATGGCATAATGCAAAAACATGGGATGATGCATGACAATTTAATTGATGCATCAACGATAAGCTAGTTGACATGGTAACATAATTAAATGGGCCTATATGCAATTTGGATTGCATATGGAAAAGCCCATGAATTAAGGTTGAATTAAATGATCTACAAATAACCATCATGTGAAAGTTGATTAGAATTATGCATGGATGATGAAAAGAATAAGAAAACAACAATAGCTTCAATTTGAAATGTTGTTTACCAAGTTTGGAATTTTATTTATTAAGTTATGAAAATTGGCTTCTTAAATGAGTTACACAAGCATTTGTTGTTTTCACCAATTTTAATTGTTCAAAATAGATAACAAAAGTCATATTTGGAAAGAACACAAAATTTTAGGTGGAATACATATTTCATTTGTTGACAATGGATTTAAAATGAATTAATTATGAATTAAACAAGTTTAAACAAGATTTAAATGAATTTAATTCAAGTATAAAATTATTTGAATTTTTATTTGTTCAAAACATTAAATAAAATTCATATTTGAAAATATTATATTTTTTTGGTTTGAAAAACATATTTTATATGTTCAAAAAGAATTTAGTTTGACCAAGTTATTAATTTAGCAATTTTAAATGGTTTAAACAAGATTTGAATTATTTAACCAATTTTAATTATTCAAAACAGGAAACAAAGTTTATATTTGGAAAGCTTGTTCAATTTTGCATGGAAAACATATTTTACATGTGCCATTTGAATTAAATTTGAATTATTTATGAATTTGACCAAATTTGAAAGAGTTGTTTGAATTTGAATTTTTGAAACCATTTGAAATATTCAAAACAGTATGCAAATGGTTTAAACATGTAGAGAATTTAGTTTGGTATGGAAAACATATTTTATTTATTAAATTTGGATTTGAAATGCAAAAGATATTTGAATTTTAGTTACAGGGGCTATTCTGTGATTTTTAAAGTTTCAGATTTGTTCCAGGGGCTTAGGTGCGAAAAAGAAATTCAGAAAAGGTCCCTGGAACCTTTTCTACGCAGGCAGAGCAACCCCTGGGTCACTGGCAGTGGGCCAGCGCCCTGCTGGCGCCTGCGTGGCGCGCGTGTGTGTGCTTGCGTGGCCACCACGTCGCTGACGCGTGGGGCCAGCATGGTTGCGTGGCAAAGCGAGGCAAAAGGTGGGATTTAATCCCGCGACGGGGGATCGAACCCGCACCCTCGCGCTGCGCGCCGTTAGATCTGGCCACTGGGATAGTTCGACGGTGGTGATAGGAGAGGGATCCGTGTGGTTTTGAGGTGGATCTCGCGGCTTAACTGAAACTGAAACAAAAGTTCAGTCTTTCTGAACTTCACCGAGGGAACGGTGGTCGCCGGCGGCGATCGTTGCGTGGCTGCTGCTGCTCGTGGGTGTGTGTGGTGGTGGGTACGTGCGCGCCACAGGAAGAAGCAGAGAGAGGGGAGAAAGGTTGGCGCTCACCGGGGAGAGGAAGGAGGAGGAGGACGACGGCTCGGTGCAGTGACGGTGACCGGCGACGTCGAGGAAGCGGTGGGGCGATCCGAGGCCTCCCAGGCCCTGTCGAGGAAACGAGGAGGGAGAGGGGACGACCACGGTCCCGTTCCCGTGCCCGTGGGGACTCGACGACGACCACAACCCCAACCACTACCTCGCTAAGCTCTGGCCATGGCGGCTCGTCAGAAGATTCAGAAAATTCAGAGGAAGAAAGGAGGGGATCTGAGAGGGAGGAAGAGGAATGGCGGCGGCAGGGAGGAAGGAGAGGGCTAGGTTTAGGGTTTGGGTGCTCTCGGGGTAGAAATAGGGGGAGTAAAAGGAGGGAGCAGGTGGAGGTGTGCTGCGGTGTGTGTGCGTGCTGGCGTCAGCTGACGCTGGCCGTACGGAGGAAGCAGAAGGAGGGAGCGGGCCGCGCTGCGCGCTGGCTGGGGTGGAGGTTGGGCTGGGCTGGCCCAGCTGGCTGGCCTGGTCTGCCTCCCCCAGCCCGATTTTTATTTTTTCTCTCTGTTTTTTTTTGCAGAAAAGAAAAGAAAAGAAAAGGAGAGAAATAGAAGGGATTTTGGGCTTAAAAATTTTGTGGATGATTTTGTATAAGCTACTTATTACAAAAGCCCAGCTGTGCAACTTTTTGTTTTCCAAATTTTTAAATTTTGTTGCTGTTTGAAATTCAAATGGATTTGATTGAAATTTGCAATAATTGGAATATTGAAATTTAGGCAAGTTAATACTTTGGAAATTCTAGTTTATTGGAAGCAATTGAATGGTTTGATTTGAAAGTTTCATTTGAAAAATTGTAACAGAACAAGTATGAAACAAGGTTTTGAAATTTGGTTTGAAATTCAAATGGAAAACAAGTGAAAACAAATGCAAAACTCATGATGGAATGATGCAAACTTAATTTAAACAAAAAGCAAGCATTGTAAGGCTATTTTTCATACTTGGGATGTTACAAAATGCCCCCCTTGAAGGAATCGCGCCCCGAGATTCCTACTGAGAAGAGAAAAGGTCCGGATACTTCTTGCAAAGATCCTCTTCGGTCTCCCACGTTGCCTCTTTATCGGAATGATGAGACCACTGCACTTTTAAGAACTTGGTGCTCTTGTTGCGAGTTTTGCGCTCGGTCTCATCGAGAATTCGAATAGGGTGCTCCTCATAAGAGAGATCTTCTTGCAGTTAATTGGAATCATGATCAACTGCACGACCTGGATCTTTGAAGCTCCTCTTGAGCTGTGACACGTGAAACTCATCGTGCACCTTGGATAGCTTTTCTGGAAGTTCAAGACTCGGAAACTCGGGTAGATCCCGTATCGTTTGCTGCAACCGACTCGGACGTGCGATGTGGGCCTCCCACATCGCACCCGTTAGGGTTTTCCGAACCGCGCTATAAAAGGCACGCGCCATGGGAGATGTACACACACCGAAACCAATCTAGATTCGCCACACCTGGTTCCTTGCGCCGCCACCATAGTCTACTCCATCCCGAGCGCCGGCTTCCACCGTCGAACGGGAGAGCATGTCTCCGGAATCAGTCACCTCTGTGATCCCGTACGGGAGAGGGTGAATTAGGTTTTTGGGAAGCGCTTCGCGCGACTGCTCGCTCATTCCACGACGGCTCGACTGCCTAGAAAGTCAGGCTGTGCTACGTACCGCCGCCCCAAGTGTCGTCTACTCCGACCCGTCATTGCCAACGCTGTCATCACCAACGTTTCTACAAACGATCGATACAGAGTCTGTGTCCTGATCTGTCTGTTTAACATGTCTACTGTTTACATGTTTAGGAAGATCGTGTTACTGTTATTCATGTTGTCTACTGCATCTAGTATGTTCGAGTGCCACATGTTAATAACTTCTTTTGTCATGATATCTATTCTGGAATTAATCGTGGAAATTATGTCTAACTATTCAACAATCCAAAAACCTAAATGTAGGCAATTTTCTGAACTGACTATGGCCAATCTAAGTGATGCAATGAGACCGGAAAGGTTCAATGGTGCCACATTTAAGAGATGGCAACTGAGATGCTAACTGTGGCTCCAGTCCATGAAAGTGTGGGACATAATTATGAATGGCCTTCCTAAAGGAGCTACTGACAATGTTCAGAATAAGTTCGAGGAAGCCAGTAATAATTTTAGAGGCTATGTTCTAAGTGTCCTAGAGGGACGTCTGTGCGATGTATATATGCACATCGAAGATGCTAAGGAGCCCTGGGATGCTCTGAATACTAAATTCAGTGCGTCAGCTGCTGGCAGTGAGTTGTATATCATGGAGAGCTTTAACGACTACAAGATGGTGAATAACCGTTCTGTAGTCGATACAATGCATTGTGAAGAAGCTTGATCTTCTCTAGTGTGTGATTCCTAATAAGTTTGTGGATGGATGCATTATTGCAAAGCTGGCTTATTCATAGAGGAATTTTGTCACATCTCTCAAACATAAGAGACATGAGATATCGTTTGAAAACTTGATAGCGTCTCTTGATGTGGAGGAGAAATCTCGGGCAAAGGACAAAACTGAGAGAGGTGGTGATTTGCAGTCTAGCGCCAATATGGTGCAGAAAAATCATCACATCAAGAACAACAGTAAGAACAAAGGGAATCACAAACCCTCAATGGTCCTGTCAATACTACTTCCTTTAAGAATAAGAAGAAGAAGGTGCTGAACCTAGCTGGGCTCGAGTGCTATTCATGTGAAGCGCTCGGCCACTTTTCTGTTGACCGCCCTGACCGTGCAGACAAGAAAGGGAAGAAAGGCTTTAAGAATGTCAACGTTGTGACCACTAGCTAGCAACACTGATGGGTACGGTGATTTTCTGATGGTAATTTCAGTTTTTCAATCTCCATGTTGGTGGACTGATACGGGTGCTAATGTTCATGTGTGTGCTAACATCTCTATGTTCTCTTCTTATCGGATCGCTCGGGATTCCTCCGTCCTAATGGGGAATGGGTTGCATGCTACTGCACGTGGTGTTGGCACGGTAGATCTGAAGTTTACTTCGGTGAATATCGTGCAGCTGAGGAACGTGCAGCATGTCCCTATTATGAACAAGAATCTCGTTAGCAGTTCCCTTCTATGCAGAGATGGGTTTAAAGTAGTATTTGAGTCCAATAAAGTAGTAGTGTCGAGATTTGTACAATTTATTGGTAAAGGCTATGTGTGCGGAGGCTTATTCCACTTTTCGCTTTCTGAATTTTGCAATAAGTTTGTGAACCATATTTGTGGAAATGTTGATTCAGATGCTAGTGTTTGGAACTCTCGTTTATGTCCTGTTAATTTTGGTTTACTGTCTTGGCTATGAAGTTTAAGTTTAATTCCAAATTTCACCATTGCCCAAAGGTTCTAAGTGCTATAGTTGTGTGCAATCTAAGCAACCTCGGAAACCTCACACGGCAGCCGAGGAGAGATACTTGGCACCTCTAGAACTCATATATTCTGATCTATACGAGATGAATGGTGTGTTGATAAAAGGTGGAAAGAGATATTTCATGACTCTCATTGATGATGCTACTAGATTCTTCTATGTTTACTTGTTGCAAACTAAAGATGAGGCTTCAGATTACTTTAAAATCTATAAGGCTGAAGTTGAAAATCAATTAGAGAGAAATATCAAACGTTTTAGGTTGGATCGTGGTGGAGAGTATTTCTCGAAAGAATTTGATGAATTCTATGAGAAACATGGTATTATTCACGAGAGAACGCCTCCCTACTCGCCCCAATCAAACAGAATTGCTGAGAGGAAAAACCGCACGCTGACCGACTTGGTGAATGCCATGTTGGACACTGCCGATTTATCTAAGGCATGGTGGGGGGAGGCTTTGTTGACTTTGTGTCATGTCCTGAATAAAGTTCCTAACAAGAATAAAGAGAAAACCCCTTATGAGGAGTGGGTTGGGAGAAAACCATCACTTTCTTAATTGCTTACTTGGGGATGCTTGGCGAAAGTCAATGTTCCAATTCCAAAGAAACACAAACTCGGACCAAAAACTGTGGATTGTATCTTTCTGGGCAATGCTCAGCGTAGCATTGTTTATAGATTTCTAGTGGTTAGGTACATGATATGCATGTTGATACTATTATGGAATCTCGTGATGCAACATTTTTTGAGAATATGTTTCCTATGAAAGATATGCATAGCTTTGCTGAATTGTTTTCTGAATTAGTTCCCGAATCTAGTACATCTAGTGAATATCCTGAACAACCACATGATGAGAAAGTACTTGAGAAGGATGAAAATGAAGCTCCTAAACGGAGTAAGATGTAGAGGATTGAAAACTCCTTTGGTGATGACTTCATTTATACCTTGTGGACAATACTCCTACGTCTATTGCACATGCCTTTGCATCTCCAGATGCAGATGACTAGAAAGAAGCTGTCCATAACGAGGTGGACTCCATTCTTTTTAATGGGACGTGGAAGTTACCTGAAGGACCTTATGGTTGTAAGTCAGTGGGCTATAAGTGAGTGTTCAAGAAGAAGCTAAGGCCTGATGGTACTGTTGAGAAGTACAAGGCACGACTTGTAGCAGAGAGCTACACTCAGCGAGAAGGCGAAGATTATTTGGACACTTATTCACCTATTGTTAGAATGCCCACCATTCGTGTACTACTTTTCCTGGCTGCCTCTTATGGTCTTATCGTTCATCAAATGGACGTAAATACAGCTTTCCTTAACGGAGAGTTGGAAGAGGAAATCTATATGGATCAGCCCGATGGGTTTGTGGTAAAAGGTGAAGAGAGAAATGTGTGCAAATTTTTAAAATCTTTGTATGGACTCAATCAAGCACCTAAGCAATGGCATGAGAAGTTTGACAGAAATTTAACTTCTGCGGGATTTGTCATTAATGAGGCTGATAGGTGTGTATAATACCGCCATGGTGGGGGCGATAGTGTTATATTATGCTTGTATGTTGACGACATACTGATTTTCGGTACAAGCATAATTGTGATAAATGAGGTCAAGTGTTTTCTATCAAAGTGCTTTGATATGAAAGATCCGGTAGAAGCTGATGTAATTATGAACATTAAGCTTAAGGATGAGAGTGGGATTACGTTGACGCAATCACACTATGTTGAGAAGGTCTTGAGCCGTTTCGGCTTTATTGATAGCAAGCACTCTCCAACACCTTATGATCCCAGTGTGACACTTTGCTAGAGATCAATTGAGATACTGTCAAATAATCGGTTCACTCATGTACCTTGCGAGCGCTACGATGTATGACATCTCTTTTGTTGTGAGAAAATTAAGCAGGTTCATGTCAAACCCGGGTAATGATCATTGGCATGCACTTGAAAGGGTCATGCTCTATCTGAATGGTACTATCAGCTATGTGATTCATTATTTAGGGCACCATGATGTGCTTGAGGGATATAGTGACGCGAACTGGATTTCAGATGTAGATGAGCTCTATGCCACAAGTGGATATGCATTTCTTCTTGGAGGTGGCGCAGTGTCATGGAGGTCTTGTAAATAGACCATATTGACGAGGTCAACCATGGAAGCAGAACTTACTGCTTTAGATAAAACCACTGTTGAGGTAGAATGGATGCGTGAGCTCTTGATGGACTTGCCGGTGGTTGAGAAACCATTACCGGCCAACCTCATGAACTGTGACAATCAAACCGTGATTGCCAAGGTGAAAAGTTCTAAGGATAATGCAAAGTCATCAAGACACGTTAAAAGACGCTTGAAGTCTGTCAGGAAATTGAGAAACTCCGGAGAAATTATTGTTATGTATATTCAAACAGTCAAAAACCTTGCAGATCCCTTTACGAAAGGACTATCACGTAATGTTATAGATAGTGCATCCAGGGAGATGGGTATGAGACCCATGAATGTTACACCATAGTGGTAACCCAACCTATTTGACCGGAGATCTCGTGAATTAGGACGTGGGAAGAAAAAGCCAGTGGTTTGGCTGAGGAGAGTATTTGATAAACCCTCTCTAAGTGATGATGCATAACTCTCAAAGAGCTGTAAAGCAGGTTGGCAACATGCCTTAATGTGTTTATGTTGGCTATTCATAGCAAAGATGCTATCCTATAGAGTATTCTTGAAAGAACACACCTATGTGAGTCCGAGTGTAAACGTCGCAGTCTATGAGATTTGGGTGATCTCTGGTAAACTCATGAAGAGACCATGGAGTACGACGCATGTGCTCCACCCGCGGGGTAAGCTACTGGCATCCAAGTACTAGTTATGAGTTTGAATAAAGTCTGTTGGCACAAAACTTGCAATTTAAGGCACAATTCATTGTTCAAGTTGCTGATAGATGTAGCTTAAGGCTCTAGGTGGAAGTTTAACTTAATAGTCTCTGATGAAACATTAGTATATAAACATGTAGCGAGGATTGGCACATCTTCAAATGGGCATTTCAGATCTGGTTGGGGATTGCTGAAAATATTTGGCCCAAGTCGAGTTAGCCCAATAGCAAATGCTGAAATCTCAAAATGGCCCATGTGTACAAATGAGTGGTTGGAGTGGGAAGTTTAGTCCCACATTGAAAGTACACCACCTTATAAGGGGAAGTGTTCTAGGGATTGTATGTGAGTGAAAAGAGGAGAGCCACTTCACTTGTGGTTTCTTCGTCTTCTTCTCTTTCATCATCATCTTTGGAAGCATAATCTTCTTGATTCATTAACACAATCCTTGAAGTTGGGTTCTTGTTGGAGGAGTTCTATTTGAATAAATCCTTCTTGCGAGGGAGCTTTTGACTTATCCTTGCGAACAAGTCTCCCTCCTTGAGTTTCTCTATTTTTCGAAAGGGCACTCGGAAACGAAGTGATACTTGTCTTGACAATTGAAACAAAACATCACTTTTTGAGTCCCTTCCTTGCCATAACTTGACTTGGTATTTCCCTCAACATAAGCTGTAACATCCCTGATTTTTGGAAAGTGCAAAAATCACAAAAATTTGAAACTTTTTGTTTTCATGTTATGCAAGTCACCAAAAACCAAATGAGATGCAAGAAACAAAAGAAAACAATACATGTTCTAATGTTTTGGAAATGAAAATCCAATATACCTCTATTCCATAAACCCTAAAGTCATTTCAAAATAAATATTTCTACATAAAGAAAATATTTCTTCTTAAGCAAACCCTTACACCAAACATGTTTTCAACCCAATTATGATCTTGAAAATATTTTTGATATATAAAAACTAGAGAATTGTTATCTCTAATATTTTCTTCTTGTCTCTAAAAAGGGGTTCACTATTATTGATAACCCCAAAATAGATATAAGTTGGATCCTTGTTTTCCAAGTGTTATGTCAATCAACAAGATAATATAGTGCTATAGAAATAAAATTGTTTATGAAAACAAGTAATATACTTTGAGAAAACAATGTTTTCATTTAGGAAAACCTTTCTGCTTTTACTAAACCCCATTTCCAAATTTATTAAATAAATTCTCTATGTTTGAAATATAACAAAAGGATACAAATTGTGGTTTCACTAATATGTTGAAAATTATACAATATGAAAGTTCCTAAAAGGGTCTTAGAAAACAATAGTTGAACCATAGAAAATATTTCTAAAAATTGTTTTAATCATATAAAAAAATTTAATGTTTTCTATTAAAGTGACTATCATTGTTTCTTCATATTTTAAAATCATAAAATATGAAAACCATTAAATATGATTTTGTAAAATGTTATTTTATCACATTGATGTCTCTGATATTTTATTAAACCAATAATTTTCATTTATATAATTGATATTTTTAAAATGGCATTAATATGCTATTAGTGAAATCATTTTTATTTCAAAATATAAAATAGCAAAACAAGTGTAAATGATTTTCAAAAATGATATTTGACTTATATAATGTCTCTTTATTTTTATAAAACCCTTTCTCAAAATTAAATTTGATTTTCTATTAAAAATGCTATTAAGTCACTTTTAATGAATTATTCAAATTTCATAATTCAAAAATGTAATATGTTCAAAAGTTTTCAAAAATGGTATTGTTAGAAAGTATTTCAAATATTATGAATTTAGAATTTTATTTCATGTTAATTGGATTCATAAAACAGAAGATATAAAATAAATGAGAAAACAGAAATTAAAAAGAAAAGAAAATCATTGATGACGTCATCATGACGTCATCGTCTTCAACCTCGGACAGAAAACTGCCACTACCGTTTCTCCTTCGATTAATTTCCGCGAATTACTCGTGATTAAGGCCATAATTATGTCTCCCGTTTCCTCTTAAATCCCCTCGACGCCCTCTTCATTTCCCCCTTGGACACCCAGCCCGAGACCTCCCGAGGAGAAAGAAATCGCTCGCCGGAGTCGAGAGTACCCGCCGCCGTTCGCCGTTGGTTTCGTCCGCCGTAGCCCATCCCTACCTCCCTCTTTCGGCCCTTTCGAATCCCATGTTCTGGGCGCACGCGATAATCCACTTGCCCTATTCGTTTGTGCAGAGAATCGACGGCGCCACGGTCGCCGGAGTCGAGAACTCCTCCGTTCGCTCGGCGCCAACGCTCGAGGAAGCGAGCATCTGTGCCGTGGACACCACCGAGTCCGCCGTGCCGCGCCGGTCCTCTTCGTGTGCTTCCCCGAGCCCGGAGACCCCCTGCCGCGTCGCCACCCTCCACGCCCGAGCGAGCGCCGCTGCCCCGCCATTTTCCGGCAACCCTCCGGTGAGGTGAGAACCCTAGCCGTTCCTGGCCATCAGATCTAGTTCGTGCGGCCCAGATTAGATCACTTAATGAACCGGTATCGGCCAATAGGATTGCGCCACGCCAGCGCGCGTGTTATGTTGGTATTTGTCGCCCAAACGCAGCACACAACCGGCCCAAGCCCACTCCGTAGTCATCGCCCTGTGCGACAGATAAGCAATCTGGGCCCAACTGCTTTCTGTTATCTTTTCCGAATAAATTAAAAATGGCAATTTTGCAGAATAGTCCCTAGAACTTAGAAATATCATAACTTTTTAACCACTTAGCCAAATTTAACAATCTTGGACTTTTTGAAAATCCCTTGACATCTAGAAACTTTTGGCACTGTCCAAATTCAAATTTGACAAACTTAAATTTGTTCAAATTCAAATATGCTTGTTTGGTGAAATTTGGCATAATTCAAATTCTACAAATCCAAAAATTGTAAATAAAATATATTTGGAAACCTTAGGATGTGTACTTTCATATCCTCTGTCCCAAAATAATATTTGAACAAATTAAAATTGAATTTAGAATTAAGTTGTCTATTTGAGTATTTTTGACACAGATTAATTTCTATAAATATTTTCAATATAGTTCCTTTTGCAAAATTGTTCCATTTGACAACCTTGGACCAGAAACAACCTTGCCCAACCATTTTGGACACCAATGGACCATGACCATGTATTTTAGCCAAAAATCCATCATAGTAGTCCATCTAGTTATTATGTCTTAAATTTTGTTTCTATTTCTTTCTACCTTTGTTTGTTGTGGCCATTTTGAATCCAAGACCAAGTCCCTTGTATGTAAACCTTCTAAGAGACCAAGTAGTGAACCTCAAACACTAGTACTATAGGTTTCTATCTACCCCTCCATCCCCCTATTCTAGCTTCAAGAATCCATCAAGTTAGCAAATGGAAAACAAGACTCAAGAAATAGAAGGTTCTTCACTTTCAACTTAGTGGCAACAGGAAGAGGAACAAGGAAGATCATTGAAGAAATGACTTAGGCTCCAAAACAATCTGAAGCATACCACATCAAGTTCAAGTATATGAAGAAATGAAGAAGAAGACTCACCCCTCCCATTCTATCCTCTTGTCCCATTTCTCCTCTATTTTGACTTAGTGATATTTTCACATTTGTTAAATAAAACACTTAGTTGTGACCACACCACTTGGGAAACAACTAGTGAGAAAACCATGAAGACTATAAAGACCAAGAGAAGCACCACACCAAGGAAGGAAACAACTTAGATGGCATGATGATGATCTTCAAGAAGGCAATCACATGAGGACTAGAAGCAAATCCATACAAGTTGAAGAATAACAAGTTATTTTTGTCCAACCATTGACCCAAATGGAAAACCCAAGATTTAGTAATATTTTCCCTTTGATGAGGAAGTTAGTAGGCCTACCCTAACCACAATGGAAAATACTAACATAATCACTCAAATATTTTTGAAGGTGAATTTGACCAAGTGTTTGCATGTATTACTTCAGTTGAAGAAGTAATATGGTTATTCTTAGTGAACTCTTGGAACTTCCTCGACAAGTATGATTATAATAAAGTTAGATCACATCAAACTCAACCTAGCCCTTCCCAAGTAAACCATTGGAATTTCCTTAACAAGTATGAGACCATTAGAGAATGAATCTTTAGAACCCAAACCTTATCCTAACCAACTTGGTTAAGCCCCTTTTGATATGTTAGTTGCTATGTATGTTTTATACACTTGTATGATTGTTTGGTAGAATGTTTGTTTATTTTGGTTTTGTGTTTTCAATGAATAGATTGTACGGAGAGCAACGATCTTTTGTGAAGAGAGTGTGAATATCTTCACCAACTTCAACCAGGAAAGTAACACACCATCAACTACCCATTATTTTCTATATGCATTAGTTGATTTTAAGTAGCATGCATGATAGGAAATTTTACTAAGTTATATTATGCTATGCTATTATCCTAGTAGTGTGTAGCCATCCCTTTTACCTTGTTATTTTGATAGCCTTAAAATTTACTAGGTGCTATGCAATATTACAAATTGTTTTACTAGATGTTGAGGAAAAATTCTAAGTATAACTAATGAATGAACCACCTTGGTGGAAGTGGTAAGACTGGTTTATGTTGAGTGTTGCCTCAGGGCCCTTGTCTAAGGGTTATTCCACTTGAGGTTGTCACTTGAGGATGGCCACCCAGGAACAAAGAGATTACTATGTCCTTCTAAATCTAGTAGCTTCCCGTGCAGCCTTTTGACAATATGGGCTCTGTCTTGATCAATTAAGTTGTGAGGGTTCAGCCCAGGCTTGACAAGCAGATGTAGCAAAATTATAGGTGGAACGGGTCTTGCCGGTGGGTTTGGACTTCTTCTTCTGAAAGATCTCGTCTCAATTCTCTCCTTTCCATGATGCACTCCGGGTGTATAGGATGTTTGGGCTAATTGAAGACAAAGGGTGAAAGTGCACAACCTCTGCAGAGTCAACAAACTAAGATCTTAGCCGTGTCCCCGGTTATGGACAACTATGAGCAGCTGGACAAGGATTGACGGAAGAATCTCATCATCAATTTCAATAAGTAAAATTTTGACCAAGTGAACAGTATTGTGGTGCTTGGATCTTAATCCAATGTTGCCACCCTTTTGAAAAGAAAAGTTGGTTTTACAAAAGTGATAGGAGAAAACTGGCTTTATGCAAAACTCAGCCAAAAACTCCACTCAGCCAAATAAGCATGTAGTATTAGTCTTGCCATTTATATCCACCATAGTGTTACTTGCCAATACATTAAATTGTATTGACTCCCTTGTGGCTGCATATTCCATATTGCAGATATTTCTGAAGACGAGTGAGGATTTCGTTTAGGATCTCGAGACTATCGCCAACATGTTTTGCCTGTGGCACATGAAGAAGATGGGCTCAATGTTGTACTATGTTTTCCGCTGTATTTCTTTGTTTTCTGCTAGTCTTCTAAGACTATGCAAGTTGTAATCCTATTTTGTAAAGACTGGATCATGCGATGTAATAGAATTTGATGCATTTGCATGATATTTCATTTTGTACTGTGGTGCTAGCATTTGATCCAGGGACTAGCACAGTAACACAGGTATTCCATCTTTATTAAAAGTTGGGATGCTACAAAATGGTATCAGAGCATTGTGTTGTCTGTAGGATTCGAGACCCTAAGTTTGGAAAAGACCCTAGGATTGAAATTTCTATGTTCAAACTTTCTAGAAACAAAACAATCATCTTAATCTTTCTTATATCCTCTCATCTACTATTCACCTTCAAAATTTTCTAGATGACCTACTTCTTGAATACCATCAAGGCAAGATTGTTGATGACCATACCAAGAAGTGCAAGAAGTATTTTCACCACATGAAGACCTACACTCAAGATTTTTGAAGAATTTGAAGAAAAACATAGACTTCCCAACAATCAAGAACACCTCATGACATGGAGAGAAGAATTTGAAGAAACTCAAGAAGATATAGACGAGACCACCAATCTAGTTACTTTGTTAGAACAACGTTAATGTGTTAGAGTATTGATCATACCAATGAGTGTGGTATGACAATATTAGTTGTTTTATAAAACCTTGTTGTTTGGTGTGAAGATTGTTTGTTATGTGTAAGATGAGTTTCCTTGATCTGCTATTTTGGATAAGAACTTTCCTTAGCCATCTTTCTAAATCTCTACTCATCCCTACTATACCAAGCCCAACACCATACTCATTCACCAACCATAGTGAGAACCATTTGGAATCATACAACCTTTACCCTATTGATACACAAGCCATCCCATTTGAGGAATGCTAGTATCAAATTCCTTCTTCTGTGTGAAGGAACAATCACATCCATGATCAATGCCAACTGCCTAATAAGGAGTATCAAACCAATCAACAAGTGAAGAAAGACAAGTGAACCCCAAGTTGCATGAGCTATGAAGATTTCAAAGCCAACTACACCAAGAGAAGAAGTAATGAAGAAACACAACTACCCAGTTTGTGTTATATGAGAGTTTGTTTAGAAATAGCATGATGTTTGCCTTCAAGGATTACAACAAGAAGATGAAAGATTTCCAAGGGCATCAAAAGACCAAGTTGAGAGTGACCCAAGGACTTTTGATTGACCCAAAGAGTGACCCCTCAGTGTCAAAGGTAGTTCAACAGACCTATGTTGGTCTACACCTCTACCACAGAGGAAAGATCTACTCAAGCTAATTTAGAATCAATCTACACTCCAATCTAATGAAAATAGACTACCCACAAAAGTTTCTTTTAAGGGTGGTAGCCCACCCAGTTGTTTTGGAATCCAATTACCCAAATCTTTCTTTCTAACCTTCCCAAATCTCGGGACGAGATTTCTTTTAAGGGTGGTAGTCTGTAACATCCCTGATTTTTGGAAAGTGCAAAAATCACAAAAAATTGAAACTTTTTGTTTTCATGTTATGCAAGTCACCAAAAACCAAATGAGATGCAAGAAACAAAAGAAAACAATACATGTTCTAATGTTTTGGAAATGAAAATCCAATATACCTCTATTCCATAAACCCTAAAGTCATTTCAAAATAAATATTTCTACATAAAGAAAATATTTCTTCTTAAGCAAACCCTTACACCAAACATGTTTTCAACCCAATTATGATCTTGAAAATATTTTTGATATATAAAAACTAGAGAATTGTTATCTCTAATATTTTCTTCTTGTCTCTAAAAAGGGTTTCACTATTATTGATAACCCCAAAATAGATATAAGTTGGATCCTTGTTTTCCAAGTGTTATGTCAATCAACAAGATAATATAGTGCTATAGAAATAAAATTGTTTATGAAAACAAGTAATATACTTTGAGAAAACAATGTTTTCATTTAGGAAAACCTTTCTGCTTTTACTAAACCCCGTTTCCAAATTTATTAAATAAATTCTCTATGTTTGAAATATAACAAAAGGATACAAATTGTGGTTTCACTAATATGTTGAAAATTATACAATATGAAAGTTCCTAAAAGGGTCTTAGAAAACAATAGTTGAACCATAGAAAATATTTCTAAAAATTGTTTTAATCATATAAAAAAAATTAATGTTTTCTATTAAAGTGACTATCATTGTTTCTTCATATTAAAATGTTATTTTATCACATTGATGTCTCTGATATTTTATTCAACCAATAATTTTCATTTATATAATTGATATTTTTAAAATGGCATTAATATGCTATTAGTGAAATCATTTTTATTTCAAAATATAAAATAGCAAAACAAGTGTAAATGATTTTCAAAAATGATATTTGACTTATATAATGTCTCTTTATTTTTATAAAACCCTTTCTCAAAATTAAATTTGATTTTCTATTAAAAATGCTATTAAGTCACTTTTAATGAATTATTCAAATTTCATAATTCAAAAATGTAATATGTTCAAAAGTTTACAAAAATGGTATTGTTAGAAAGTATTTCAAATATTATGAATTTAGAATTTTATTTCATGTTAATTGGATTCATAAAACAGAAGATATAAAATAAATGAGAAAACAGAAATTAAAAAGAAAAGAAAATCATTGATGACGTCATCATGACGTCATCGTCTTCAACCTCGGACAGAAAACTGCCACTACCGTTTCTCCTTCGATTAATTTCCGCGAATTACTCGTGATTAAGGCCATAATTATGTCTCCCGTTTCCTCCTCTTAAATCCCCTCGACGCCCTCTTCATTTCCCCCTTGGACACCCAGCCCGAGACCTCCCGAGGAGGAAGAAATCGCTCGCCGGAGTCGAGAGTACCCGCCTCCGTTCGCCGTTGGTTTCGGCCGCCGTAGCCCATCCCTACCTCCCTCTTTCGGCCCTTTCGAATCCCCTGTTCTGGGCGCACGCGATAATCCACTTGCCCTATTCGTTTGTGCAGAGAATCGACGGCGCCACAGTCGCCGGAGTCGAGAACTCCTCCGTTCGCTCGGCGCCAACGCTCGAGGAAGCGAGCATCTGCGCCGTGGACACCACCGAGTCCGCCGTGCCGCGCCGGTCCTCTTCGTGTGCTTCCCCGAGCCCGGAGACCCCCTGCCGCGTCGCCACCCTCCACGCCCGAGCGAGCGCCGCCGCCCCGCCATTTTCCGGCAACCCTCCGGTGAGGTGAGAACCCTAGCCGTTCCTGGCCATCAGATCTAGTTCGTGCGGCCCAGATTAGATCACTTAATGAACCGGTATCGGCCAATAGGATTGCGCCACGCCAGCGCGCGTGTTATGTTGGTATTTGTCGCCCAAACGCAGCACACAACCGGCCCAAGCCCACTCCGTAGTCATCGCCCTGTGCGACAGATAAGCAATCTGGGCCCAACTGCTTTCTGTTATCTTTTCCGAATAAATTAAAAATGGCAATTTTGCAGAATAGTCCCTAGAACTTAGAAACATCATAACTTTTTAACCACTTAGCCAAATTTAACAATCTTGGACTTTTTGAAAAGCCCTTGACATCTAGAAACTTTTGGCACTGTCCAAATTCAAATTTGACAAACTTAAATTTGTTCAAATTCAAATATGCTTGTTTGGTGAAATTTGGCATAATTCAAATTCTACAAATCCAAAAATTGTAAATAAAATATATTTGGAAACCTTAGGATGTGTACTTTCATATCCTCTGTCCCAAAATAATATTTGAACAAATTAAAATTGAATTTAGAATTAAGTTGTCTATTTGAGTATTTTTGACACAGATTAATTTCTATAAATATTTTCAATATAGTTCCTTTTGCAAAATTGTTCCATTTGACAACCTTGGACCAGAAACAACCTTGCCCAACCATTTTGGACACCATTGGACCATGACCATGTATTTTAGCCAAAAATCCATCATAGTAGTCCATCTAGTTATTATGTCTTAAATTTTGTTTCTATTTCTTTCTACCTTTGTTTGTTGTGGCCATTTTGAATCCAAGACCAAGTCCCTTGTATGTAAACCTTCTAAGAGACCAAGTAGTGAACCTCAAACACTAGTACTATAGGTTTCTATCTACCCCTCCATCCCCCTATTCTAGCTTCAAGAATCCATCAAGTTAGCAAATGGAAAACAAGACTCAAGAAATAGAAGGTTCTTCACTTTCAACTTAGTGGCAACAGGAAGAGGAACAAGGAAGATCATTGAAGAAATGACTTAGGCTCCACAGCAATCTGAAGCATACCACATCAAGTTCAAGTATATGAAGAAATGAAGAAGAAGACTCACCCCTCCCATTCTATCCTCTTGTCCCATTTCTCCTCTATTTTGACTTAGTGATATTTTCACATTTGTTAAATAAAACACTTAGTTGTGACCACACCACTTGGTAAACAACTAGTGAGAAAACCATGAAGACTATCAAGACCAAGAGAAGCACCACACCAAGGAAGGAAACAACTTAGATGGCATGATGATGATCTTCAAGAAGGCAATCACATGAGGACTAGAAGCAAATCCATACAAGTTGAAGAATAACAAGTTATTTTTGTCCAACCATTGACCCAAATGGAAAACCCAAGACTTAGTAATATTTTCCCTTTGATGAGGAAGTTAGTAGGCCTACCCTAACCACAATGGAAAATACTAACATAATCACTCAAATATTTTTGAAGGTGAATTTGACCAAGTGTTTGCATGTATTACTTCAGTTGAAGAAGTAATATGGTTATTCTTAGTGAACTCTTGGAACTTCCTTGACAAGTATGATTATAATAAAGTTAGATCACATCAAACTCAACCTAGCCCTTCCCAAGTAAACCATTGGAATTTCCTTAACAAGTATGAGACCATTAGAGAATGAATCTTTAGAACCCAAACCTTGTCCTAACCAACTTGGTTAAGCCCCTTTTGATATGTTAGTTGCTATGTATGTTTTATACACTTGTATGATTGTTTGGTAGAATGTTTGTTTATTTTGGTTTTGTGTTTTCAATGAATAGATTGTACGGAGAGCAACGATCTTTTGTGAAGAGAGTGTGAATATCTTCACCAACTTCAACCAGGCAAGTAACACACCATCAACTACCCATTATTTTCTATATGCATTAGTTGATTTTAAGTAGCATGCATGATAGGAAATTTTACTAAGTTATATTATGCTATGCTATTATCCTAGTAGTGTGTAGCCATCACTTTTACCTTGTTATTTTGATAGCCTTAAAATTTACTAGGTGCTATGCAATATTACAAATTGTTTTACTAGATGTTGAGGAAAAATTCTAAGTATAACTAATGAATGAACCACCTGGGTGGAAGTGGTAAGACTGGTTTATGTTGAGTGTTGCCTCAGGGCCCTTGTCTAAGGGTTATTCCACTTGAGGTTGTCACTTGAGGATGGCCACCCAGGAACAAAGAGATTACTATGTCCTTCTAAATCTAGTAGCTTCCCGTGCAGCCTTTTGACAATATGGGCTCTGTCTTGATCAATTAAGTTGTGAGGGTTCAGCCCAGGCTTGACAAGCAGATGTAGCAAAATTATAGGTGGAACGGGTCTTGCCGGTGGGTTTGGACTTCTTCTTCTGAAAGATCTCGTCTCAATTCTCTCCTTTCCATGATGCACTCCGGGTGTATAGGATGTTTGGGCTAATTGAAGACAAAGGGTGAAAGTGCACAACCTCTACAGAGTCAACAAACTAAGATCTTAGCCGTGTCCCCGGTTATGGACAACTATGAGCAGCTGGACAAGGATTGACGGAAGAATCTCATCAATTTCAATAAGTAAAATTTTGACCAAGTAACAGTATTGTGGTGCTTGGATCTTAATCCAATGTTGCCACCCTTTTGAAAAGAAAAGTTGGTTTTACAAAAGTGATAGGAGAAAACTGGCTTTATGCAAAACTCAGCCAAAAACTCCACTCAGCCAAATAAGCATGTAGTATTAGTCTTGCCATTTATATCCACCATAGTGTTACTTGCCAATACATTAAATTGTATTGACTCCCTTGTGGCTGCATATTCCATATTGCAGATATTTCTGAAGACGAGTGAGGATTTCGTTTAGGATCTCGAGACTATCGCCAACATGTTTTGCCTGTGGCACATGAAGAAGATGGGCTCAATGTTGTACTATGTTTTCCGCTGTATTTCTTTGTTTTCTGCTAGTCTTCTAAGACTATGCAAGTTGTAATCCTATTTTGTAAAGACTGGATCATGCGATGTAATAGAATTTGATGCATTTGCATGATATTTCATTTTGTACTGTGGTGCTAGCATTTGATCCAGGGACTAGCACAGTAACACAGGTATTCCATCTTTATTAAAAGTTGGGATGCTACATAAGCATTGGCCTAGGAGGGTTGATACGTCTCCAACGTATCTATAATTTTCGATGCTCCATGATAATATTATGCCAATTGCTACATGTTTAATCCTTTCTTTATAGCATTTTTACACGTTTTCCGGGACTAACCTATTAACAAGATGACAAGTGCCAGTTCCCTGTTTTCTGCTGTTTTTTTTATTTCAGAAAAGTTATTCTGGAAACATTCTCGGAATTGGACCCCACAAAGCCCGAAGTGCCTATTTTCCCCGGAAGCATCCAGAAGACCGAAGAAGAGGCGAAGACGGGCACCAGGGGGGCCACACCACGGGGTGGCGCGGCCTCCCCCTGGTCGCGCTAGCTGGTGGTGTGGCCCCCAGGGCTCCATCTCCTTTGCCCTTTCACCTATTTATTCCCCCCGGATGGAAAACCCTAGGCACCTGATCAAATATCCCCGGAAAGTTCCGCAGCCGTCGTCGTCGTCCACCCAAGATTAGGGGGGTTCTGAAGCTGTCTCCCGGCACCCTGCCGGAGAGGAAATCATCACCCTAGGCTTCTTCATCACCATGCCTGCCTCCGGAGTTATGCGTGAGTAGTTCATCCTTGGACTACGGGTCCATAGCAGCAGCTAGATGGTTGTCTTCTCCTCATATGCCTCAGTGTTTAGATCTCGTGAGCTGCCTATCATGATCGAGATTGATCTTATGTAATTCTATATGTTGTGTTTGATGGGATCAGATGAATATTTAACTTATGCCAAGTTGATTATAGTATTTATTGCATATGTTATTTGTGATCTTGCATGCTTTCCGTTGCTAGTGGTTGCTCTGGCCAAGTAGTTGCTAGTGACTCCAAGAGGGAGTATTTATGCTAGATAGTGGGTTCATGCCTCCTTTTCGCGTGTGCTCGAGTGACATAAACATGACGGGGGAGGATGTGTTTATGCCACTCGGGAGAAAACAGCGGTGTGAGTGCCCACGTGTACAATCATATCTTACTTTACACACATTGTTTAATGCAGTTATCTGTTGCTTGTAACTTAATACGTAAGGGGGTTCGGATGATAACCTGAGGGTGGATTATTAGTCATAGATGCAGTTGGATTACGGTCTATGTATATTGTTGTAATGCCCGCACTAAATATCATAGTAGTCTTCATGTCATAATGTGCACTACGGTGCAACCATTATTTGTCAATTGCCCAGCTGTAATTTGTTCACCCAGCATGCTATCTTTTATGGAGATACACCACCAGTGAACCTCGGTCCATTTTCCTACACTGTTAAACAAACCGCTACAATTTCCTGCTTTCTTTTTTTATTGCAAGCATACCAGTTTCCACACTATACGTCTAATCTTGGTTTTCAGCAAGACCGGTGAGATTGACAACCTCACTGTACCGTTGGGACAAAGTATTTTGGTTGTGTTGTGTGCAGGTTCCGCATTGTTGCTTACACCGGTGAAGCGCTATCACCACCGTCAGTGGCATCAACCTTCCGAAGGTCCTCTTTCTCCTACTGGATTGATAACCTTGGTTCTTATCTAAGGGGAAAACTCCTACCGCTGTGCTCACCACACCCCCTGGCGCCGTTGCCGGGGAGAAAGAAGTCTTCTGGCAAGGGGAGTCTCTCACTCTCAACCTCTTTATTTTGTTTATTTTTTGTTTTTATTTTTGTCTTGTTTTACTCCTGTGTATCAAAAACACAAAAATAATTAGTTTACTTTATAGCTGTTATTTATTTGCTTGCGGTTATTTTGCTAAAATGAGTTCCTCTGAGAATACTAAGTTTTGTGACTTCACTAGCACAAACAACAATGATTTTATTTGCACACCTATTGCTCCACCTGCTCCTACTGCTGCTTTCTATGAAATTAAACCTGCTTTATTAAATCTTGTTATGAAAGAGCAATTTTTTGATGTTAGTACTGACGATGTTGCTGCTCACCTTAATAATTTTATAGAACTATGTGATATGCAAAAATATAAAGATGTGAATGGAGATATTATTAAACTAAAAATATTCCCTTTCTCTTTGAGAGGAAGAGCTAAAGAATGGTTGCTATCATTGCCTAGAAATAGTATTGATTCCTGGACTAAGTGTAAAGATGCTTTCATTGGAAAATATTATCCTCCTGCTAAGATTATATCCCTGAGAAGTGACATAATGAATTTGAAACAATTGGATAATGAACATGTTGCTAAAGCTTGGGAAAGAATGAAAACTATAGTGAAAAATTGTCCCACTCATGGACTGACTACTTGGATGATTATACAAACCTTTTATGAAGGACTGAATTTCTCCTCAAGGAACCTATTGGATTAAGCTGCTGGAGGTACCTTTATGTCCATCACTTTGGGCAATGCAACAAAGTTTCTTGATGATATGATGATAAATTATTCAGAGTGGCACACTGAGAGAGCTCCGTAAGGTAAGAAGGTAAATTATGTTGAGGAAACCTCCTCTTTGAGTGAAAGGCTTGATGCTATTATGTCCATGCTTGTTAATGGTAAAGCTCAAGTTGATCGAAATAATGTTCCTTTAGCCTCTTTGGTTTCTCAAGAAGAGCATGTTTATGTAAACTTTATTAGAAATAATAATTTTAACAACAATGCTTATATAAATAATTGTTGTGGAAACAATTATAAGCCCTATCCTCCTAATAATGGTTATGGTAATTCCTATGGAAACTCCTACAATAACAATAAAAGCTTTACCTCTAATCCTGAAAACATTCTTAGAGAATTTATTAACACATGAACTACTTTTAATAAATCTGTTGAGGAAAAGCTTGGTAATATAGATGTTCTTACCTCTAAAGTAGATAGCCTAGCTATTGATGTTGATTTTCTAAAACTGAAGGTTTTGCCACATGATGTTAAAGAAAGTAAAACTTTTAAAGCCATCCAAGTTCAAATAGATAATAATGTTAGGTCGATGGCTGAATTACGTGCTAGGTGGGAAAGAGAAGAAGAATTGGCTAGAAATAATAATATTGCTACAGTTTGCACTATCACAACCACTAGTAAAAATGAAGCTCCAAGTGCTAGTAAACCTCCTATTATCAATTGTAAAGTAGTTGGTGTTAACAAAGTCCCCACCCCTTCGTTGAAACGTGCTAAATTGCCTGAAATTGCTGAAACTGCTTCTAATAAAAGTGCTGAAATTTTTAAAGATGTAGGAGATAATGGTCCCATTACTTTTGATGATAATAATTTTGATTTTGATGATTGCAATATCTCTGAAGTTATTATGTTTCTACAAAATCTTGCCAGAAGTCCCAATGTTAGTGCCATGAGTATGGCCTTTACTAAACATATGCTCTCATGAAAGTTAGGGTAAAAAAGTTGAATCTTGAAACATCTATCCCTAGGAAATTGGATAATGGTTGGGAGCCTACCGTTAAGATAAAAGTAAATGATTTTGATTGCAATTGTTTGTGTGGTCTTGGTTCTAGTATCTCTGTTATGCCTCAAAGGCTTTATGATATGCTTGATTTACCACTGTTGGAACACTGTTATCTGGATGTTCATCTTGCTGATAATGCTAAAAAGAAACCTCTTGGTAAAATTGATTATGTTATTATTATTGGTTAACAATAACCTTGTCCCTGATGATTTTTTTTGTTATGAACATTGAATGCAATGCTTCTTGTCCTATTGTTTAGGGAAGACCTTTTCTTAGAACTGTTGGTGTTGTTATTTATTTGAAAGAGGGGAGTATTAAGTATGAATTACCCCTCAAGAAAGGTATGGAGCACTTTCCTAGAAAGATGATGAAGCTACCTTTTGACTCTATTATTAGATCAAGTTATGACGTTGATGCTTCTTCACTTGAAAATACTTGAGTTGCTTTCTATGCCTAGCTGAAAGACGTTAAAGAAAAGCGCTACCGGAAGACAACCCGTTTTATTTGTCTGTTTTCAACAAGTTTTCCTTTGTTTTCTTTTGTGTGCTTTTCACCTGTGTGTTTTATGTTTCCTTGGAAACCCCTCTGTATCTTTTCTTTTGTATTTTTGTTGAGCCAAGTAAAACCTCTAGTGGAAAGTTGAGACTATATTTCGGATTTCTGCGCAGGAAACAGATTTCTGCTTTCCACTGTTTAATTTGTATAAAATCACAGAAAATTCAAAATTACCTGAGCTTTTTTGTGCGTAATTATGGGCCGTATACGCAACTTTTCTTAGTTGAACACTTTTTGATTTGAGAAACAGAAGATTTTCTAAAAAAAATCATCTTTACCTGCTGTCCTGTTTTGACAGATTTCTTCCAATAATTGCATTTGCATCTTAATCTGTTTCTTTTGGTGTTCTTTTGAGAAAAAGAGTTTTAAAATAAGTTGTGACAGTAGCTAATGTGTTTTTGAATGTTAGGCATGTGTTGAAACTGAACCATGTGAATTTATTATTTCGATTGCACTAACGTTGCTAATAAAGATTTTGAGAAGTTTGGTGTGAAGGAACTTTTCAAGGGTCAAGAGAAGAGGATGATATGATGTGATCAAGAAGAGTGAAGAGCCTAAGATTGGGGATGCCCCGGTGGTACATCCCAGACAATTTCAAGAAGACTCAAGCATCTAAGCTTGGGGATGCCTTGGTCACTTCTAGTGAAACTATATTTTTATTCGGTCACATATTATGTGCTTTACTTGGAGTGTCTTTAATTTTTGCTTTCAGTTTATTTTTATTTTTTTAATAAGCTTGGTTGGACCCCAACATTATTTTATTGGAGAGTGACACCCTCCGCTTTTTCCTGGGAATACTTTGTATTCTTAATCTTTGTCTGGCTGCTGCATTTATTTAGCTCCTATTTTGCATGCATCTCTTATCAGAGCTATTAGTTTTAGTAGTGTTATATGAGTACTCTCATGTTTGCTTACTTTATCATCAAGAGTATTTTTGTTAAAAAATATCTTGTATGGTGCTTTTTGGGAAAAGAAACTACTGCTTGATGTAGAATTTATAACAGTGCAAGCAGAAGCTTGTGTAGACCGTGGCTAGAACTTTTTCATGCCATGCTAGATGTTATTTTAGTTTTAAAGCCTTGTGGTTATTGAGTAGCATGAATAGCCTAAAATAACTGAGAGTGTTTAATATGCCTTGAAAGATTCATGAGTTGTTCTTGTCATAGTAAAGCATAAATTTATGATATTCTCTTTCGAATGTTTTATTTCATTGACTTGGCGCATGCTCACACCATGTTTATGACTATGAAACAGTCACGAATAGGCTTCATGACCACTTAGTTTTTGGACTTGTGATACCGCTTATGCTTTAATTAATAATGTTTATGTCGCTATGCATGATTATGGCTCTTATGCTCTCTTGATTTGTCGCTCCCAGTTTTTTACTAGCCTCCACCTGTACTGAGTATGGAATTCTACTCGTGCATCCAAACTCCCTAAAACCAATTTTTTTCCTATTGTGTCCACCATACCTACCTACATGTGGTATTTCACTGTCACTCCAAGTAAATTGCTCATGTGCTACCTTTAAAACTTTCAAAATTACTCCTATTTTGTGTTCTTGTTTTTGCTCATGAGGACGCCAATGGAGAATATTTATCTCACTTGTTGATTGGATTTCACACCCCGGACTAGTGGCTTCATCCGCTTATCCAAATGATAGAAGAGCTGGCATCGGGGTGCCCAGCCCCAAATTAATACAAACAAATTCTCTCCACTATTTTTGCCCCTGATTTATCAGTCAAAGCATAATTGTGTAAACAAAAGAGAAAGAGGGATGACCTTCTACCCAGATGCGTCCTTCATGTGGGAGCTGCTCTTGTGAATCCAGTTGGCTTCTGACGTACTGTATTGACTGTTTACCATTCGTTGACATTAACATACACCTCTCCTAAAATATAGACACTCCTCCACGGTATGTGATTGTTGGAACTCATCCGAGGATTCGGTTAGCCATGGTTTCTGAAAGATGGATGGGATGTGTGTCAAACTTTTAATACCTCTGTTTAATAAAATAAAAATCTCTAGCACATGAGTGATCCCTGCTTTCCTCCGCGAAGGGCCTTTCTTTTACTTTTATGTTGAGTCTCCATCTTCTAACTTTATGCACAGTTGAGAGAGAATTTTTGCCATTCTGATTTCTATGTGCATTTGTCCCATAGACATCAATAATTGATTCATGATGTGTTTTTAAATTTTTTTCTCTAGTCTTTCTCATGAACTTTGAAGGTGTCCTGTCATTTATGTTTTGTCCCACTCATAAGGACTAGCGAAATACCACTTTGCCATGCTTTATCTATACTTGAAACAAACGTTTATCTTTCTTTGCATTATTATCCATGATCCTTTATTTAAGATACTCTTCATGATGCAAAGTGATTGCTATGCTTTATTATTAAAGTTTATTTATCATGTTTGTGTTTGAAGTTCTATGATCTCACCGTACATATGCTTTTACATTATAATGATGAAGTTTATGTTAGTAGCATGTCACCTCAGATATTATTGTGTTTTATCGTTTACCTACTCGAGGACGAGTAGGAACTAAGCTTGGGGATGCTTGATACGTCTCCAACGTATCTATAATTTCTGATGCTCCATGATAATATTATGCCAATTGCTACATGTTTTCTCCCTTCTTTATAGCATTTTTACACATTTTTTGGGACTATCCTATTAACAAGATTCCAAGTGCCAGTTTCGTGTTTTCTGCTGTTTTTTATTCCAGAAAAGTTGTTCTGGAAACATTCTTGGAATTGGACCCCACAAAGCCCGAAGTGCCTATTTTCCCCGGAAGCATCCAGAAGACCGAAGAAGAGTCGAAGACGGGCACCATGGGGTGGCGCGGCCTCCCCCTGGCCTTTGCCCTTTCGCCTATTTAACCCCCCGGATGGAGAACCTTAGGCACCTGATCAAATATCCCCGAAAAGTTCCGCAACCGCTATCGTCATCAACCCTAGATCAGGGGGGTTCTGAAGCTGTCTCCCGGCACCCTGCCGGAGAGGAAATCATCACCGGAGGCTTCTTCATAACCATGCCCGCCTCCTGAGTGATGCGTGAGTAGTTTCTCCTTGGACTACAGGTCCATAGCAGTAGCTAGATGGTTATCTTCTCCTCATATGCCTCCATGTTTAGATCTCATGAGCTTCCTATCATGATCGAGATTGATCTTATGTAATTCTATATGCTGTGTTTGCTGGGATCCGATGAATATTGAACTTATGCCAAGTTGATTATAATCTTTATTGCATATGTTATTTGTGATCTTGCATGCTTTCCGTTGCTAGTGGTTGCTCTGGCCAAGTAGTTGCTAGTGACTACAAGAGGGAGTATTTATGCTAGATAGTTTTTTCATGCCTCCTTTTTGCCTGTGCTCGAGTGACAGAAACGTGACGGGGGAGGATGTGCTGTTGCCACTAGGGAGAAAACAGCGGTGTGAGTGTCCGCGTGTACAATCATTGCTTACTTTACACACATTGTTCAATGCAGTTATCTGTTGCTTGCAACTTAATACCTAAGGGGGTTCAGATGATAACCTGAGGGTGGATTATTAGTCATAGATGCAGTTGGATTACGGTCTATGTATATTGTTGTAATGCCCGCACTAAATATCATAGTAGTCTTCATGTCATAATATGCACTACGGTGCAACCTTTATTTGTCAATTGCTCAGCTGTAATTTGTTCACCCAGCATGCTATGTTTTATGGAGAGACACCACTAGTGAATTTATAAACCCCGTTCCATTTTCCAAGAGTGTTAAACAAACCGCTCCAATTTCCTGTTTCTTTACTTATTGAAAGCATACACCATTTTTTACACTATACGTCTAATCTTTATTTCCAGCAAGACCGGTGAGATTGACAACTTCACTGTACCGTTGGGAAAAAATATTTTGGTTGTGTTGTGTGCAGGTTCCGCGTTGTTGCTGACACCGGTGAAGCACCATCACCACCGTAAGTGGCATCAACCTTCCGAAGGTCCTCTTTCTCCTACTGGATTGATAACCTTGGTTCTTAACTAAGGGGAAAACTCTTACCGCTGTGCTCATCACACCCTCCTCTTGGGGTCTCCGAACGATAGCAAAATCTGCACCATCAAGGGTTCCTCTAAAAGTTTTGAGCGGCAAGAGCAATAAAATCCTTAAGCACCGAATCCTACTCTTTGGAGACTCCGGCCCCACACATCGGATATTCAGGCCAAGACGAGAACTCCGGACACTCTTTGGGCACTTTACGGGAGACAACAGTGGGTGACACGACTTGTTCTCCACGCTGTGAAATTCCGAGTCCGGAGACTCTGGACTGCAGATTTTAGCGAGCACCTCTAGATCTTTTTCTCCCTTATTGCGATTTAGCCACCATCAATATAAAGTTATCAAGAGGGTGTAGCAACATCAACACTCTGTTAAAATAATATTAGTGTTGTGATCAAACACACAAACCAATTTACGTGAGATGTGCACTTTTAAACACTCACATTCAAATGAATAGAAACGAGTAATCGTGCATAATGTACATAAAGTTGCTAGATGAAGCATGAAATGAGGGATTTTATATTCACACCGAGGGCTTAAAACGCTACAAAATCCGCTAATCAAAATTTTGGTAGGAAACCAAAATAATTAGTTTCCACTCTTGGGCATTAATCCGTGAATTGAGGTAAGTTCCAAAAAAAAAATCTATATGCCATTTCCTTCACGCTTCTTTGGCCTACTTGTAGCACTTTTGCACATATTGACAGGAGCACAAGAAGCTACATGCAAGATTTTATATCTTATGGATGGACCATCAAGCTAGGTGCACTGCGTTGAGCCTCTAAAACTTCAGTTATACCCGGAAATTGTGCTATGAAATGGCTGAGCTGGATTCATACTTTGTATTGCATTGTAACAGAAATCATAAACATCTGCGTCTTATTTTATAATTGTAGGTTAATATATGACAGAGTGAATTACAAATGAAAAACTAAGATAGAAAACTTCTGTTCTATTTAAATGTTTCATTTATTTTGTAAGTATGGAGGAGAGTGGCAAAGTGAATTCCCTTGCTCCTTATATAATATTTGGGTGGTAGGAACCCACATGAAGTCATTTGTTCGGTAAGGTCAATAGCTAGACGTCCTTTCGTATTTTTATTTGAGATATAGCTAGACGTCCTTCGTTATGATATTGTTTACCCTTTATTAAATCAAAGGTCGGCTAAACTTTTGGCATCCTATCCTCAAGGAAAAAATGCAGTATTGTTTTGTTTGTCAGGGTTCCATCATCAACTGAATTAGTTGATCTCATGTCATAACACGGTCACCGCCAGTGAATGGATAAGATTCCAAACAAAATATGCAACCCCCAACAACCGTTAACTTTGAATTTTTCTTCGCTATATCATAACGGTTTTTACATAATTACAATGACACAATGGATAAGGCTAAGATGCCACTTGGAATTAAAAAAAACAGCGCAACAACTCAAAGTGATCGTGCAGCTGAACTTTTTTTTTTTGGCTACAACTCACTAACTGGAAATGCACATGTTGAACTCAACATCGATCGTCTCCGACCACAGTCCTGGTCAAACTTATCAATAATGATGTTAAGCTTTGGGTGACCGCGGGTGCGAATCATTTGAGGCTTGCCAATACTATTGTAACTTTTTAACCCCAACTATTGAGGCGATCCGCTGCTGTGACCTCAATCTGTAATAACCCCAGCCTCTTTAATACATGTTCTGAAATATTGCGTCCAACTATCACTTCTTTGGTGCAACCCACATATTTTGGCACGAGTCACAAACATGGTACAATATCCAGAGGCTCAATCCAGCAATAAATTTCATGTACACATTCTGGATATAGGTTTTGGTACATATATAAGTAAATATTGATCTTTCATCAATAATATATACGTTCATCACATTTGAATATGCATTTATGCAATAGTTCTTACCAAGTTGTTTTGATTTGCAAAACTAATAGAGGAGGAGAGAAGCTAATGGGGTAGGAGTAGCTAGCCGGTGAGGAGAGCGGGGGAGGAGGAGCTCGCCAGCGCGCTGCGAGGGGAGGCGGCGGTTGTGGGGGGAGGGGGGAGGACTGAAGAAGAAAAGGAACCGAGGCGCGGTTGACGACCCCTACGATTAGTGAGAGCTCAATTGTCCCGGTGAACCGTATTCTCTTCTTTTTCATATTATATATTCCCCATGATCAATCAAAGAGAGGAACTCTCGCCGTGCTTTCCACTAAAAGGTGTGCATTTTTGTATATTCCCAAGTCAACTGTTGTTTGCTTCATGCCATTTGTTCCCGGTATCTAAAAATAGTATCTGCTCTATATATAAGACGCCACGTCGATTGGCCTTTGGCAGGAAACACAAGGGGAAACATGTACAGTTTCAATCCTTTCCCTTGGCCATACATCCATTACAAGGAATCAAGGATAGTAGGCGGAAAGATGGAGGAGTTGTGCACCAAAATTGCAGATGTAATCCTTAGTGCTATCATGGGCGACCTAGCCAATCGATCAATCTCTTTCCTCGTCGGCAAATGGCAAAACAACCAGACATCACTGACCGAGGAGAGACTGCTACTCCGGGTTCGTGCCGTGATGGAGGAGGCAGAGGGACGTCACATCACAACTATTGTGACCCCAATCTGTATTAACCCAGCCTATTTAACACATGTTCTGAAATATCACGTCCAACTGTCACTTCTTTGGTGCAACCCAAATATTTGGGTAGGACTCACAAACATGGTACAATATCCAAGGCTCAATCCAGCAATAAAGTTCATGTACACATTCTGGATATAGGTTTTGGTATATACTTCCTCGGTCCGTGAATAAGTGTGATTTTACCTTTTCTCTCTAGTCAAACTTATTTAGTTTTGACTAACTATATTGAAAAAATTAATAACATTTATGGCACCAATTTAGTACTCCTTCCTCTTACACTAGTACAGAAAGGGTCATCTGTGGCACACCAAATTTCAATTCTATGGCACACCTAGGGCCCAGAGGGGTACGCCACAGAAATCACGCCATAGAATTTTTTTCTGTGGCGCATCCTGGCCGTGCGCCACAGAAATGTCAATTCTGTGGCGCACCTCAGCCGTGCGCCACAGAAATTTGCAATTCTGTGGCGCACCAAGTAGGGGTGCGCCATAGAATTTTTTTTTTGAATTTTAAAAAAAAAGCGGCCAGATCTAGATCTAGATCTGGCCGCCGGAATTTCGGTGAAATTTAAAAATTTCGCCGAAGCTCGTCGGATGCCGTTGTGACCGTGGCCTTAGGTGGAGGATGGGGGTCACCGGAGTTGGTGGAGGAGTAGAAGCTCGCCGGAGGTGGTGGAGGAGGAGGAGGAGCTCGCCGGAGGTGGTGGTGGGGGAGGTCACTGGAGTTGGTGGAGGAGGAGAAGCTCGCCGGAGGTGGTGGTGGGGGAGGTCACCGGAGTTGGTGGAGGAGGAGAAGCTCGATGGAGGTGGTGGTGGAGGAGGAGGAGGAGCTCGCCGGAGGTGGTGGTGGAGGAGGAGGAGGAGGAGGAGGAGGAGGAGGAGAGTTGGTGGTGGTGGAGGAGGAGGAGGAGAAGGAGAAGGAGAGGTGGTGGTGGAGTAGGAGGCGGAGGGGAGAAGTAGGAGGTGGTGGTGGAGTAGGAGGTGGAGGGGAGAAGTAGGAGGTGGAGATGAGAAGTGGAGGAGAAGTGGAGAAGTGAAATGAGAGAAAGGAGAGAAGGAGAAAGAAGAGGGAGAAGAAGAGGTGTTGGTGAGAAGGAGAAAGAAGAGTGTAGGAGTGCGCCACAGATTTTTTTGTTATTATTTTCTAGTAAAAAATCTTTAAACGGCCATAACTTTTTTTCCTTTTGTAATTTGGCGATTCTAATAAAAGTTCACAGGCCAAAGGCCAGTGAGGTTGGGTTCCTTTTTCTCTCTATTTTTTTGATATCTTGATCATTTTTTTCCGACATCGTATGCAAAAGTTATAACCATTTTACAATATTTAAAGAACTTTTGCTCAGAAAGTCGAAATTCATATTTCAAGATTTGATAAAAAAAAAGTAGACTTTAAACTCTCCGTGCATCTATAAGGGATTTATTTTTTGATGTTTTTTTAGACCTTCAACTCTCCCGTGAAAAACTAGAAATGGCTTTCCGGGGGGGGAGTGGGAGTTCGTGCGTGTGGACAGAAAATTTGGGGATGAGAATTCTGTGGCGCACAGGACAGTGCTGCGCCACAGAAATGTGTAACCACCATGTGCCACAGAATATGAGTGGTTGTCGCAGCCGGACTTCTAAGGGATACTCACAGTCCGCTAAACAGTAGAGAAGTGGCTTACGGGGCATACCGGCACCCGCATCTCAATATGAGTAGGCCAACACGTAAACGTGTGACAACCATTCTCTTACTATTCATCGTCTGCGCAAACCATCCAGTAGAAATCCAGATACTTCCGTTGACGTACTTCATAACATACACACATGGTACGTCAACGACATTTGAACAATGGATATCACAACAGATCTCTACGACACAAAAGATTGAAATAAGTTGCAAATAGCTCTCATTAGAGCAGAGATAGCAAATACAATCATCCAGAGGACACAGGTCCCAACAATTCATCATTACATCACAGCGGAAGCATTTAACATGTCTGAGTACAGACAAGAACCAAATAGGCCTAAGAGGCCGGAAACAAAAAGACGGAGTCCATCCACGAAGTCTCGGATCCTGCCCGGGTCCGCTATCTACTCGTCAGCAGTCTCGTCATACTCCACGTAGTCGCCACCATGGGGATCCTCGGAAACGTAGTCTGCGGAAACCACAGCCCCAAAGGGGTCAGTACATAAACGTACTGGCAAGCAAGACTCACAATTCACCAAAGTGTAACCCGTCAACACCAAGCACAGATGCTCTGGGTTCAACGGAAGAAGGGGTGATACAAAAGATGCGGCAGCGGGCTGCGCTAACCAACTACAGAGTTGCTATAACTTCCGGCTAACAGAAAGAAGATAAGATAGCGTATCGTAACCGACTAACAACTAACTCCAAACAAACCCATCCTGGATCTCGCCCCTTATCCAAAGAAGCAATCCGAGGATAAATCACACAGTTGGAATTAGTGATGGTTCAAGTTATTATGCCAATAAGACTATTACTAGTCAAGTTATCATTAGTTAGGTGTAAGTTGTTCTGAGTACTTGTTAGCCAGTACTTTCACCAAGTAATCCATAACCGCGGAAAACACGGCTTCTCGAGAAGATTTACCCTGCAGGGATGCACCAATTTGGCCGTACACGTAAGAATACCCCGCCAGGATGGAAGTGCACTTCCACCAAGCGAGGCACTCAACACAACTCAACTCTTCTTCGCATCAAGCCCAAAGAACCACATGATGTGCGTGCGCGGCTAATCGAGCCCCACGAAGAAAAGGGGACCCTCATAGCACTCTAAGACCACGCCGCCCTAAATGCCGACTACAAAAGTTCCACCCTGGCACCAAGGGTTCGCACCTGCACATGCATGCATCAAATGGAAAGCCCGAACTAAGTGTGGCGATTTGGACGAGATGCGAATCGAATCAAATTGAGGGGGGCGCCCATACACGCTTCCCACATGCGGTTAGTGCGCTCATCATGGATCAGTAGACAAGACCCTTTTCCTAATTAGGGTCGACACTAGCAGGCCTCAAAACCACGCCGGGCCTCCTGCCGGTGCCTTATCAGCAAATTATTATTACCTCAAAATTAACAGGTTGTTGTTTAACATCGAGGCCCAGAACATAATAGAAATAGTAACAGAAAGTAACGGGTAACAGACTCGAGCAAAACAACCCTAAGCATGCTAGTAAGACACGGGCACAAGCAACGGGGTTATGGGAGTGGAGGTGAGGCAATATCAGGGTTAAGGGATACATATGATAGGTTCGAACAGAAGCAACGATTCAAAGGCTAGCAGAATAGACAACGGAAAGTATCGGTAACCAATGTTGAAAGGAACACAGTGGTTCATGTGAGTGAATACTTGCCTGCAAACTCAGCAGCCTGGTACTGAGCTAGATCCTTAGAAGGGGTGTCGTAAGTATCGTCGGTCTCAACGTCGTCGTATATCCGAGAAGAAGCAAACAAACAACGCAGAGAACAAACAACCAATATCATGGCATAGTGCACAAACATGGGATGATGCATGGCCATTTAATTGATGCAACAAAATAAACTAGTTGACATGGTAACTTATCATGATTAAATGGACCCACATGCAACTTGGATTGCATATGGAAAGCCCATGAATTATGGTTGAAATAATTGTTCTAGCACTAATCATCATGTGTAAGTGAGTTAGCATGATGCATGGATGATGAAAACAATAAGATAACAACAATAGAGGCAATTAGAAATAAGGTTTACCAAGTTTGGAAATTTGTTTATTAAGTTAAGAAATTTTGGTTTCTTAAAGGTGTCACACAAGCATTTGTTGTTTTCATCAAGTTAAATTGTTCAAAACAGATAACAAAGTTCATATTTGAAAAGAGCACAAAATTTTAGGTGGAATACATCTTTCACTTGTTGAAAAAGGATTTAGAATAATTTACTTATGAATTAAACAAGTTTAAACAAGTTTTAATTGAATTTAATTCAAGCATGAACTTATTTGAAATTTTATTTGTTCAAAACATTAAACCAAACTCATATTTGAAAATATTATACTTTTATGGTTTGAAAACATATTTTATAAGTTCAAAGAGAATTTAATTTGACCAAGTTATGAATTTAACAATTTAAAATGATTTAAACAAGGTTTAAATTATTTAACCAATTTTAATTATTCAAAACATGAAACAAAGTTTATATTTGGAAAGGTGGTTTAATTTAGCATGAAAAACATATTTTATTTGTTGAAATTGGATTAAAAATGAGCAAGTTATTATTTTGGCAATTTTAAATGCATTAATTAAGAAACAGTTGTTTTCAGCAATTTAAATTATTCAAAACAGCAAGAAAGTTGATATTTGGAAAGTACATCAAAAATGGGATGGAAAACATATTTAGTTTGTTGAATTTGGAATTTTTATGCCCAAGTTATGAATTTTGCAAAATTAAGTGAATTAAACAAAGATTCAAATATTGCACCAATTTAAAATATTCAAAACAGTAAACAAATTTTATATTTGGATAGAGCATTTAATTTGGTACAGAAAACATATTTAAAAAGTTGAAATTGGAGTTAAGATGAATTATTTAGGCAATTTACAATATTAAGGTGTAATCTGCCATTTTATTACATCTAGGGACTTAGGAAAAAAATTAACAGGGGCCTAGAAGTTAACAGCAGGGACTGTTCTGTGATTTCTGTGAAGTTTCTGCAACCAAACAAAAGAAATAAAAAAAAGTTTGGTTTATCTGCGGGTGGGGGGATTCGAACCGCAGTTCAGTTCGCCTGAACTTCGTCAGGTCGAGCGGGAGGGCGCCGGCGGGCAGCGACGCGCCGCTGCGGCTCGCCGTGGCCGTGGTGCGCGTGCGGGTGCTGGTGAGTGTGCTGCGTGGAGAGGGGTGGAGGAGAGGGAGGAAGGGGTCGAGGGGAGCGCTCACCTCGAGGAAGAAGCGCAGAGGGGCAGCGCTCGGGCAGGGGGTGGTCGGCGACAAGCCCTTGACGGCGGCGGCGGCACAGCCCCTCCCGGCCCGTGCCGAGGGGTGGAGGAGGAAGAGGGCGCCGCGGGGAACCCATTCCCGCGGTTAGCCAGCCCTGGAGGTGGCCAGGTCGCCGGCGATCGCCGGAGAGGGAGGTGAGGTGGTTTCGGTTACAGAGAGTTACAGAGATGGGGCAGAGAAGAAAGAGAGAGGGAGAAGGGAGAGATTGGAGGCGGGGGGAGAGAGAAGGAGGGAGAAGGAGAGGGCAGAGGGGAACCCTAGGGTTAGAGCTCGAGTTATAGGGGGAGGGGGAGGAGCTGCACCGTTGTTTCCCTGCTCTGCTACGTGGATGCAGGGGATGGACGCCGTACAGAGGTGGAAGAAGAGGTGGGTGGGTCGAAGGGGTACCAGGCCAAGGGGGAGAGAGAGTTGGGCTGAGGGGGAGTTGGGCTGGGCCTGGCTGCCCCTCTCTCCCTTTGCTTCTTTTTATTTATTTTTTGCTGTTTTTTTTTTCTGAGATGAAAATAGGAAGAAATAGAAAGGTTTTGAGTTAGAAATTTTTAGGGAATTTTTGTAACAACTCTTTATTGTAATAGCAACATGTGCAAAGTTTTTGTTTCCAAAAATATTTAAGTTATGTGGCTGTTTGAAAATTGTTTGAAATTTGGATGAGATTAGTATTAATTGAAAATTAATTGAACTTGAGCAAATAAGTTTTAAATTCAAGTTTCTTGGAAGCAAGTGAATGAATTACTTTGTAATTTTTATAATTCCAAATTGGGTGGCTGTTTGGAATTCTATTTGAATAACACTTGAATTAAGTTTGGATTAAGTGAATTATTAAAAGCCATAATTTTAATGGTTTGAACCTTATGGTTTGATGGAAACAATGATGGAAGGGTTTTGTCATTTTCATAATTTTAAAAAAAGGTTGCTGTTTTGGAAATTAATTGAATTTGCAAAGGGTTTGGTATTAAATGAATTTTTTGTTTAGAAACAAATCAACAGTTTTGAAATGACAACTTTAATGGAAACAATTGATTGTTTTGATTTGAAATATCATTTTGGAAATTGTAACATCACAAGTATGAAACAAAAGGTTTGAAATTTGGTTTGAAATTCAAATAGAAAACAAAGGAAAACAAAGGAAAACAGAGGAAAACAATTGGAAAACAATGCAAAACAAATGCAATGAACATGATGTCATGATGCAAAACATAAAATAACAGAGAGCAAACATTTTAATGGCTATTTTTCATACTTGGGAAGTTACACTGGTGCAATGATTGGGGGCCCCAACATATTTTTGTGGCGCACCTCTGTCCCGTGCGCCACAGAATTCCTCTTTTCTGTGGCGCACCCCTGTGCCGTGCGCCACAGAATTCCACTTTTCTGTGGCGCATACCACCCCACGCGCCACAAAAATACATTTCTGTGGCGCATACTTACATGGTGCGCCACAGAAAACCATCCACAGAAATGCACTTCTCTACTAGTGTTAGTCTTAGACTTGTCACAATGGGGGTATCATACACCAGTATCATGCACATGATATTAGTCTATGTTACTACTCTCACAATGGGTAGTAACATGCTTGTGGTATCATATAGCGTTTCATTTATTGTGATGTATACTCATCTTGTCTCGTAATGCGTTATGTTACAGTATCTACCTATGATACCACCATCACCTTTCTCCTAATTAATTGCACTGCCACCTCAGCTTTTTATCTACATGAGATAGTATCATGCATATGATACTAATATATGATACTACATCTCTAATGCATAGTATCATATAGGAGTATCATAATCACCTTCTATTTATTATTTTGTAGAATCTCAATGCAAATATGTGTATAGGATTTGTTTGTCATTAATTTTCTTAGTTTTGCGTATCATGATACGGTATCTACCTATGTTGTTCTAATCTCCTCTCTCTTCTTTAATTGCATGCCACATCACCTATTTTGTGAGACCAAGTTGCATGATACTACCTATGATACCACCACTATAGCTATTCTTAAGGCTTAATTAGCAAATCCCTTTGACCAAGGTGTTAGATGATTGGAGCTGAAATCATGCATTGGTCGAAGACCCAAATAGCCACTAATTGAGAGGAAATTAAATGCTAATACGTCTAGGAGGGAAAGAGGTTTTGGTACTGTATGTTTTTTAGATCACGACTTATAAATGAGGACGGAGAGAGTACCACTAGATTCGTTTTGACATGAAGTTCTAAAATATATCAATTTGACATCATATATGTTTGACGTCATATACTCCCTCCGTTCCTAAATATAAGATGTTCTATCTATTACTCATGTTGTTTAGATACACACTAATATGAGTGAATACATATATACTAAAAGTTGTCTAGATACATGTAGACATGTATGAATGTGGAAAATGGCTAAAACATCTTAATTACATTTAGGAACGGAGGGAGTATGTTGCTAATATTTTCTTTAAAATTGGTCAAAATGTTAAAAGTTTGGCTACGTACTTCGTGGACGGAGAGAGTATATAAGTAAATATTGCTCCGACATTTGAATAAGCAATAGTGCTTACGAAGTTGTTTTGATTTGCAAAATGATAGATCGAGGGGGAGAAGACCTGGACAATTAGGACGATCTGGACACATTAGGAAGAGTGCCATCGTCCGGGTGAACCGTATTATCTTCTCTATTCCATTATTAAATCTTATCGACGATCAATCAAATAGGGAACTCTAGCCGTGGTTTCCACTAAAAAATATACTCCCTCCGTTTTAAATTAATTATCGCAAACTTTAGTGTATGTATCTGGGCATAATTTTGTGTTAGATACATCCATTTTTATCAAACTTTGCGACAATTAATTTGAGACGGAGGGAATACTATATCCCCAAGTCAACTACTCCTATTGTTTTTCTTTTCAATCAAAGTCAACTATTGTTTGCTTCATGCAATTTGTTCCCGGTATGCAAAAATATACTAGTATATATACAATCTGCTCCATAAAGGGAACATACGGTTTCAGTCCTTTGCCCTTGGCGATCGATCCATTTCAAGGATTGTAGTAGGCGGAAAAATGGAGGAGGTGTCCACCAAAATTGCAGATGCAATCCTTAGTGCTATCATGGGCGACCTAGCCAATCGCTCCATCTCTTTCCTCGTCGGCAAATGGCAAAACAACCGGACGTCGCCAACCGAGGAGGAGAGGCTGGACAGCTTGCGACGGCTGCTACTCCGGGTTCGCGCCGTGGTGGAGGAGGCAGAGGGACGGCACATCACGAACATGGCCATGCTGCAGCAACTCAACACGCTGCGAGTGGAGATGCACGGAGGCTACTACATCCTCGACAGGTTCAGTTGCGGAGCCCCGGATGACGAGGGCGACAAGGTGAGCCGCTCTTTCGCTCTGCAGTCTAATTTCAGTCCTGCCAAGCGTCTTCGTGTCCGTGGCGGCGGCGGCTTGGGTGATGGCGCGCACGAGCTGCAGCATGTTCTGGCGAGGATCAACGCCGCCGTCGAAGACGCGGGGCCCGAGTTTGCTCGGCTCTCCGGGCGTTACCCTCGTCTGTTCCGGCAGCCGTACAGCGCGTACCTGCTCCTGGACAGGTGCATGTTCGGCCGACAGACGGAGATGGAGCATGTCGTCAACTTTTTTTTTTTGAATATAAAGAAGGTAGAGGCGGCCTCTACCTTATTGTTACAATAGTGGTTGTGGATTTACAAGTCACCAATCTAAGGAGATGTGGTGAGAAAGCCGAAAAACAGAGAAGAACTAAGAGAGAAAAGATAGTGACAAAGAAAATGAAAGAAGAGAGAAAAGAAAAGAAACAAAAGAGAAAGAAAAAAAAGGGGAACCCAGCTGAAAGTCCTTCCAAATTCATCCTTCTTTAATCGCGCAGCTTCCCTGCCCATTCCGTTATGGATCCTTGGTTTTTTGCAAAGTTTTAAATAGCCGGCTATAGCCCGGCTATAGCCAGGCTATAGCCTTCCGAGAGGCTCGGGGCTACGGCTAGAGCCTTCAGAGGCTATATGGAGAATAGCCGCTAATAGCCCGGCTGTATGGATATAGCCTCTTAGCCCGGCTATTTTCTGTCTACGGAACCAAAAAATTTGGACCAAAATTTGTCAGCTCCGTCAATTTCGGAGCCCAAATCAATCACCGTTGGTTGTTTAATTGCTGTTGTGGAGTGCAACTGCGACCTGGTTATAGAACCGCTGAACTGTGTCATAAACAGTTGTTATTTAAACTCCCGATTGTTCATTCGTCTTATATGATTATGTTGTTACGTTATGTGTTTGCGAATAATACTATATAAATGATTATATGTTGTCTAAATTTTACTATTTTTTCAATATTATAACAAAACGGCTATATGGTTATAGCCCGGCTATAGTCTTTCGTAGCTTCTGAAATCGCAGGGGCTATATGCAATAGCCCGCTATTTTAAACTTTTGTTTTTTGTAGACCTGTGAGCCCATAGCATTAGGTCGTCTGCTATGCTGTTGATTAGTTGCCGTCTGCATTCAGTCTTGCCGTTGAAGACACGATCATTTCTCATTTTCCATAAGCCAAGCAAGCACGCCGCAAAGCAGATAGGCCATGCACGACATTTTAGCTTCAGATGAGCTTGAAGGCAGAAATCTGAAATGTCGTCAACTTTCTTCTGCAAGCCGATGATGGTCAGGCTCTGCTCGGCGTGCTGCCGATCGTCGGCCCAGGAAAAGACGGAAAGACCACCCTCGTCCACCACGCCTGCGCCGACGACCGTGTGCGCGGCCACTTCTCGCGCATCGTCATCTTCCGCGCCACCGCCGCCGCCGACGATCTTACAGCCGTAGATAGGGCGATTACTCTCGGCCCGGACGGAGACGGAGTTGCCGACCAAAGGGTGCTGATCGTGGTTGAGCTAGAAGGGGATGTCCAGGAGACCGGTCCATGGAGGCGACTGTGCAGCTCAGCAGCTTCAGAGAGTCGCCGCGTCGCATGTGGCAGCAAGATGATAATCACGAGTCGATCCGACAAGATCGCGAGCTTGGGGACAACTCTGCCGCTGAAACTAAGCTTTTTCACCCCGGCAGCCTACTGGTACTTCTTCAAGGTGCGTACGTTCGGAAGCGCGGACGCGACGGAGCACCCTAGGCTCGCGTCAATCGCCATGGAGATAGCCAGGGAGTTGAACGGGAGCTTCATAGCCGCAACTATCTTCTGCGGGATGCTGAAATCAAGCATGGACGTTCGTTCTTGGAGCCTGGCTCTCGCGATCCTGAGAGAGTTCAGGCGGAACAACCTGTCCCTCTTCAGCGCTGCAAGCCCGGTTGATTCTTGGGACAGTGCACAGGCACCGGTGAAAGTCCCGACGACAAGCAAATCCACAAGTCCTGGCCGGTATGGTTTTGTGATTCTTGATAACTATGAAACGGCTTCCTTTCAGAGTGACATTCAAGCTCCAGCTGTGACGGTGCAAGATGTCTTGTATGGAGGTGCCAGACTTCAGGGCAAGTTCGATGTTCTTGCATCCAGATCTCACTTGCCGCCTCACTACTACTACGTGTTTAACTGTGAGGTGCGGACGCCGCAGCGTGTGGTCTCCAAGAAGAAGAAAAACCAGAAGTCTGCCCGCTCTTGATTGTTCCTCTCAGTTTGGTTCGTGCCTGTATATAGAAATGTATCCGAATCTTTGCAAGTGTCAACTACTTTCAATTTGACATTGTTGGGGACAAGAGAGCTTTTGGTTTTAGTTACAGATTGCTTAATGGAGTGTCCCTGGTTGGTTTGTAATCGCACCATGTAGCGTGGAGGGCGCATGGAACCTGCAAGCTCGCGATCTGAAACCGTGGTGCTCGCTTGCTACACCCATGGAGGAACCGTGGTGCTCGCTTGCTTCCTGCGCGACTCCGCTCCGCACGGCGGTGCATGCCAAGCCGGGGCAGTGGAGAGCGGTATACCACAGTCGACACGGAGCAGGAGCAGATCGTTTTCATGGAGTTATCGTGTCGGATGGTGCTGCGAGGATCTCGTTACGCCGCAACGACGGGGTCGAGGTGGACTCAGCGGCATGCACGGCGATCGCCGGACCAGCACATGGCTCGGTGGTTCGTTTCACACCGTACGTGGCCATGATCAGGCCGTGTATCACGGGCCTATCACTTCCTCGAGTGCGTACGAGTACGACACACCGTGCACCGCCCTTGGTGCGTGTCTGTGGGGTGGTCCGACTCGGTACCCGGCACGCGCCAGATCCACCACCGGCGACGAGCGGCCAGGACCCACCAGGCAGGGATCGAGCGATCCTTATCCATGAGGGGAGCGGAGTGGCCGAGGAGTCCACTCCCATTCACCCGCTCGAGAGAGACAGAGAAGTTCCATACCCTAGGCGGAGGTGCGGGGTCGTGTTCGTCAGATCCACTCCAAATTCACGCCCCTCTGCCCCTCGAATCGCTTCCCCTAGTGATTGGAACGGGGTGCTCTCAGGAGATCAACGCACCTCCGCGCAGGTGGTGACTACAGGCATGGATCGGCGATTCAGCAGAGGTGGTGGTGGGGGGGGGGGGGGAGATTTGGAGGAGGAGGCTATGGGGGACCGAGGCGATCCCCACCACGGAACAATTTCCGCCCAGGTTCGTATGGTGCCAGATCTAGGCTGGGTGGTGATGGGGATAGAAGGGAGGGAGACCGGATTCACGATGAAGACCGTCTCAAGGAGGAGGATAGGAGGAGGGAAGATGACAGGCGCCATCAGGAAGAGAGGCGTAGACCTGAAGAGCCCCGCCGGGAAGAGTTGAAGGCGAGACGCCGGGAAGATCTCAAGAGGCAGGAGGAACAGCAGCTTAGGTTGACAAGGACAAGGAAAACGGAGCGGCTGGCCAGGGAGTGTTCTTTGGCTGAGCAACGCCACCGGGAAGCATCCAACGCGACTGGGCGTGATCGGTGGAATCACCGTCAAGAGATGACAGGGGCAGGCTCCATTTCTGCGGCGTCTGAATCAACATCCGCGACAGCATCAACATCTGGTGAGACCCGTCCTAACCCTAATCCTTCGAATGGGCGAGACTTAGTGACTAATCCCTTAGTTATTAGTCCTTCTGTGCAATCAAATTTCCCCGCGGTTCAATCCAGTGCTCATATTGTTCATACAAGTGGAGTGATTCCTCAGAATGCGCTCACGGTGACTAATCCGATGCGGGATAGGAACCAGGCAGGGTCCTTTGTACCCGTGCCTAGTGATATTCACGCCCATGATGTGTCAAATTTTGGTGTTGAGGAGATTGGGGGAGTGCCAGGAGGAAGATGCAGTTGTTGTGGAGAAATGCACGGTCTTGCGGTCTGTCAGAAGAGAGACCCGTGGGAATATACTGCTCCTTTCTTCGGGTGTTCTGATTTCGAGCAGGGGTTCTATTCAATTCCAGCTGAAGAAGTTGAAGTTAGATCTCAAGAGGTTCTGCATCATGCAATGTTGAAAATTGTTACTGGGGAAGCTAGATGCAGAGATCTTGAGCATGAGTTCTAGGTGTGGGTTGAGTCGATGCAGATAAATTGGCGATTTTATGCAAAGATGGTGTCTGAGAATGAGTTCCAAATGCGGTTCCCCAATGCTAAGAGTTTAGAGGAACTATCTCACTTTGGTAGGTTCTTCATGAAGACAAAACCTGATGTATTGTTGGAGATCAAGAAATGGACAGGAGATATTGCACCTGTTGCTCAGTTAGAGGAGGCTTGGTATAGAATTAAAGGTATTCCTATGAAATACAGGCAAAGGTCAGTCATCTTTTATGTGGCTGGACTAGCTGGCAAACCCTTGGCTGTTGATGAGAATACTGTTAGAAAGTGTCGCACCCGGACTTTTTGAGGATACTCACAGCCCGCTAAACAATAGATAAATGGCTTACGGGGCCTACCTGCACCCGCATCTCAATATGAGTAGGCCAACACGTAAACGTGTGACAACCATCCTCTACTATTCATCGTCTGTGAAACCATCCAATAGAAATCCGAATACTTCCATTGACGTACTTCATAACATACACACATGGTACGTCAATGGCATTTGAACAAGTGATATCACAACAAATCTCTAAGACACAAAGAAATAGAAATAAGTGGCAAAATCTCTCACTAGAGCAGAGATAGCAAATACAGTCATGCAGAGGACACATGTCCCAACAAGTCATCATTACATCACAGCGGAAGCATCCAGAGTGTCTGGGTACAGACAAGATCCAAATAGGCCTAAGAGGCCGGAAACGAAAAGTACGGAGCCCAACCACGAAGTCTCGGATCCTGCCCGGCTCCGCTATCTACTCGTCAGCAGCCTCGTCATACTCCACGTAGTAGCCACCATGGGGATCCTCGGAAACGTAGTCTGCAGAACACGCAGCCCCAAAGGGGTCAGTACAGACGAGTACTGGCAAGCAAGACGCACAAGATACCAAAGTGTACCCGGCAATACCAAGTACAGATGCTTTGGGTTCAACGGAAGATAGGTGATACAAAAGTGCGACAGCGGGCTGCCTAACCAACTACAGAGACACGCTACAACATCCGGCTAAAAGAAAGGGATAAGATAGCGCATCGGAACCAACTACCAACAACCTCAACCAAACCCGTCCTGGATCTCGCCCCTTATCCAAAGAAGCAATCCGAGGATAACTCACACAGTTGGATTAGTGAAGGTTCAAGTTATTGTGTCAATAAGCCTATTACTAGTCAAATTATTGTCAATTAGGTGTAAGTTGTCTAATCCTTGTTAGCCAGCCCTATCACCAAGTCATCCATAACCGCGGACAACACGGCTTCTCGAGAAGATTTAACCCTGCAGGGATGCACCAATTTGGCCGTACACGTAAAAATATCCCGCCAGACGGGGGATCAACCCACCAAGCGAGGTACTCAACACAACCCAACTCTTCTTCGCATCAAGCCCAAAGAACCCCGTGCAGTTGAGCGCACGGCGAATCAAGCCCCACGAAGAAAAGGGGACCCTCATAGCACTCTAAGAACGTGTCTCCCTAAATGCCGACTACAAAAGTTACCACCCTGGAGCCAAGGGTTCGCACCTGCATATGCATGCGGCAAATGGAAAACCCGAACTAAATGAGGCGATTTGGACGAGATGCGAATCGAATCAAAGTTGAGGGGGGCGCCCATACACGCTTCCCACATGCGGTTAGCGCGCTCATCATGGATCTAGAGGACAAGAAACTTTTCCTGAGTTCGACACTAGCAGGCCTCAAAACCATACCCGGCCTCCTGCCGGTGCCTTATCATCAAATTAGCATTACCTCAAACATTAACAGGTTGTTGTTTAAACATCGAGCCCCAGAACATAATAAATATGGTAACAGCAATAACGGACATCATACTCGAGCATAAACAACCCTAAGCATGCTAGTAAGAAACAGGCAACAAGCAACAGGGTTATAGGTGTGGAGGATAGGCTATATCAGGGTTACATGATAACATGTGAAAGGATCGGAACACAAGCAACGAATCTTAAGGCTAGCAGAACAGACAACGGAAAGTATCGGTATCCAGTGTGGAAAGGACACAATGGTTCATGTGAGTGAATACTTGCCTGCAAACTCAGTAGCCTGGTACTGGGCTAACTCCTCTGAAGTAGTGTCATAAACGTCGTCTGTCTCAACGTCGTCGTCTATTCGAGAAGAAGCAAACGAACAACGTAGAGAGACAAACAATCAATAACATGGCATAATGCAAAAACATGGGATGATGCATGACAATTTAATTGATGCATCAACGATAAGCTAGTTGACATGGTAACATAATTAAATGGGCCTATATGCAATTTGGATTGCATATGGAAAAGCCCATGAATTAAGGTTGAATTAAATGATCTACAAATAACCATCATGTGAAAGTTTATTAGAATTATGCATGGATGATGAAAAGAATAAGAAAACAACAATAGCTTCAATTTGAAATGTTGTTTACCAAGTTTGGAATTTAATTTATTAAGTCATGAAAATTGGCTTTTTAAATGAGTTACACAAGCATTTGTTGTTTTCACCAATTTTAATTGTTCAAAATAGATAACAAAAGTCATATTTTGAAAGAACACAAAATTTTAGGTGGAATACATATTTCATTTGTTGACAATGGATTTAAAATGAATTAATTATGAATTAAACACGTTTAAACAAGATTTAAATGAATTTAATTCAAGTATAAAATTATTTGAATTTTTATTTGTTCAAAACATTAAATAAAATTCATATTTGAAAATATTATATTTTCTGGTTTGAAAAACATATTTTATATGTTCAAAAAGAATTTAGTTTGACCAAGTTATTAATATAGCAATTTTAAATGGTTTAAACAAGATTTGAATTATTTAACCAATTTTAATTATTCAAAACAGGAAACAAAGTTTATATTTGGAAAGCTTGTTCAATTTTGCATGGAAAACATATTTTACATGTGCCATTTGAATTAAATTTGAATTAGTTATGAATTTGACCAAATTTGAAAGAGTTGTTTGAATTTGAATTTTTGAAACCATTTGAAATATTCAAAACAGTATGAAAATGGTTTAAACATGTAGAGAATTTAATTTGGTATGGAAAACATATTTTATTTATTAAATTTGGATTTGAAATGCAAAAGATATTTGAATTTGAATTACAGGGGCCATTCTGTGATTTTTAAAGTTTCAGATTTGTTCCAGGGGCTTAGGTGCGAAAAAGAAATTCAGAAAAGGTCCCTGGAACCTTTTCTACCCAGGCCCTGTCGAGGAAACGAGGAGGGAGAGGGGACGACCACGGTCCCGTTCCCGTGCCCGTGGGGACTCGACGACGACCACAACCCCAACCACTACCTCGCTAAGCTCTGGCCATGGCGGCTCGTCAGAAGATTCAGAAAATTCAGAGGAAGAAAGGAGGGGATCTGAGAGGGAGGAAGAGGAATGGCGGCGGCAGGGAGGAAGGAGAGGGCTAGGTTTAGGGTTTGGGTGCTCTCGGGGTAGAAATAGGGGGAGGAAAAGGAGGGAGCAGGTGGAGGTGTGGTGCGGTGTGTGTGCGTGCTGGCGTCAGCTGACGCTGGCCGTACAGAGGAAGGAGAAGGAGGGAGCGGGCCGCGCTGCGCGCTGGCTGGGGTGGAGGTTGGGCTGGGCTGGCCCAGCTGGCTGGCCTGGTCTGCCTCCCCCAGCCCGATTTTTATTTTTTCTCTCTGTTTTTTTTTTTTGGAGAAAAGAAAAGAAAAGAAAAGGAGAGAAATAAAAGGGATTTTGGGCTTAAAAATTTTGTGGATAATTTTGTATAAGCTACTTATTACAAAAGCCCAGCTGTGCAACTTTTTGTTTTCCAAATTTTTAAATTTTGTTGCTGTTTGAAATTCAAATGGATTTGATTGAAATTTGCAATAATTGGAATATTGAAATTTAGGCAAGTTAATACTTTGGAAATTCTAGATTATTGGAAGCAATTGAATGGTTTGATTTGAAAGTTTCATTTGAAAAATTGTAATAGAACAAGTATGAAACAAGGATTTGAAATTTGGTTTGAAATTCAAATGGAAAACAAGTGAAAACAAATGCAAAACTCATGATGGAATGATGCAAACTTAATTTAAACAAAAAGCAAGAATTGCAAGGCTGTTTTTCATACTTGGGATGTTACAAAACGCCCCCCCTTGAAGGAATCGCGCCCCGAGATTCCTACTGAGAAGAGAAAAGGTCCGGATACTTCTTGCGAAGATCCTCTTCGGTCTCCCACGTTGCCTCTTTATCGGAATGATGAGACCACTGCACTTTTAAGAACTTGGTGCTCTTGTTGCGAGTTTTGCGCTCGGTCTCATCGAGAATTCGAATAGGGTGCTCCTCATAAGAGAGATCTTCTTGCAGTTCAATGGAATCATGATCAACTGCACGACCTGGATCTTTGAAGCACCTCTTGAGCTGTGACACGTGAAACACATCGTGCACCTTGGATAGCTTTTCTGGAAGTTCAAGACTCGGAAACTCGGGTAGATCCCGTATCGTTTGCTGCAACCGACTCGGACGTGCGGTGTTGGCCTCCCACATCGCACCCGTTAGGGTTTTCCGAACCGCGCTATAAAAGGCACGCGCCATGGGCGATGTACACACACCGAAACCAATCTAGATTTACCACACCTGGTTCCTTGCGCCTCCACCATAGTCTACTCCATCCCGAGCGCCGGCTTCCACCGGCGAACGGGAGAGCATGTCTCCGGAATCAGTCACCTCTGTGATCCCGTACGGGAGAGGGTGAATTAGGTTTTTGGGAAGCGCTTCGCGGGACTGCTCGCTCATTCCACGACGGCTCGACTGCCTAGAAAGTCAGGCGGTGCTACGTACCGCCGCCCCAAGTGTCGTCTACTCCGACCCGTCATTGCCAACGCTGTCATCACCAACGTTTCTACAAACGATCGATACAGAGTCTGTGTCCTGATCTGTCTGTTTAACATGTCTACTGTTTACATGTTTAGGAAGATCGTGTTACTGTTATTCATGTTGTCTACTGCATCTAGTATGTTCGAGTTCCACATGTTAATAACTTCTTTTGTCATGATATCTATTCTGGAATTAATCGTGGAAATTATGTCTAATTATTCAATAATCCAAAAACCTAAATGTAGGCAATTTTCTGAACTGACTATGTCCAATCTAAGTGATGCAATGAGCCGGAAAGGTTCAATGGTGCCACATTTAAGAGATGGCAACTGAGATGCTAACTGTGGCTCCAGTCCATGAAAGTGTGGGACATAATTATGAATGGCCTTCCTAAAGGAGCTACTGACAATGTTCAGAATAAGTTCGAGGAAGCCAGTAATAATTTTAGAGGCTATGTTCTAAGTGTCCTAGAGGGACGTCTGTGCGATGTATATATGCACATCGAAGATGCTAAGGAGCCCTGGGATGCTCTGAATACTAAATTCAGTGCGTCAGATGCTGGCAGTGAGTTGTATATCATGGAGAGCTTTAACGACTACAAGATGGTGAATAACCGTTCTGTAGTCGAACATGCTCATGAGATACAGTGCATTGTGAAGAAGCTTGATCTTCTCTAGTGTGTGATTCTTGATAAGTTTGTGGATGGATGCATTATTGCAAAGCTGCCTTATTCATAGAGGAATTTTGTCACATCTCTCAAACATAAGAGACATGAGATATCGTTTGAAAACTTGATAGCGTCTCTTGATGTGGAGGAGAAATCTCGGGCAAAGGAAAAAACTGAGAGGAGTGGTGATTTGCAGTCTAGCGCCAATATGGTGCAGAAAAATCATCACATCAAGAACAACAGTAAGAACAAAGGGAATCACAAACCCTCAATGGTCCTGTCAATACTACTTCCTTTAAGAATAAGAAGAAGAAGGTGCTGAACATAGCTGGGCTCGAGTGCTATTCATGTGAAGCGCTCGGCCACTTTTCTGTTGACCGCCCTGACCGTGCAGACAAGAAAGGCAAGAAAGGCTTTAAGAATGTCAACGTTGTGACCACTAGCTAGCAACACTGATGGGTACGGTGATTTTCTGATGGTAATTTCAGTTTTTCAATCTCCATGTTGGTGGATTGATACGGGTGCTAATGTTCATGTGTGTGCTAACATCTCTATGTTCTCTTCTTATCGGATCGCTCGGGATTCCTCCGTCCTAATGGGGAATGGGTTGCATGCTACTGCACGTGGTGTTGGCACAGTAGATCTGAAGTTTACTTCGGTGAATATCGTGCAGCTGAGGAACGTGCATCATGTCCCTATTATGAACAAGAATCTCGTTAGCAGTTCCCTTCTATGCAGAGATGGGTTTAAAGTAGTATTTGAGTCCAATAAAGTAGTAGTGTCGAGATTTGTACAATTTATTGGTAAAGGCTATGTGTGCGGATGCTTATTCCACTTTTCGCTTTCTGAATTTTGCAATAAGTTTGTGAACCATATTTGTGGAAATGTTGATTCAGATGCTAGTGTTTGGCACTCTCGTTTATGTCCTGTTAATTTTGGTTTACTGTCTCGGCTATGAAGTTTAAGTTTAATTCCAAATTTCACCATTGCCCAAAGGTTCTAAGTGCTATAGTTGTGTGCAATCTAAGCAACCTCGGAAACCTCACACGGCAGCCGAGGAGAGATACTTGGCACCTCTAGAACTCATATATTCTGATCTATACGAGATGAATGGTGTGTTGATAAAAGGTGGAAAGAGATATTTCATGACGCTCATTGATGATGCTACTAGATTCTTCTATGTTTACTTGTTGCAAACTAAAGATGAGACTTTAGATTACTTTAAAATCTATAAGGCTGAAGTTGAAAATCAATTAGAGAGAAATATCAAACGTTTTAGGTTGGATCGTGGTGGAGAGTATTTCTCGAAAGAATTTGATGAATTCTATGAGAAACATGGTATTATTCACGAGAGAACGTCTCCCTACTCGCCCCAATCAAACAGAATTGCTGAGAGGAAAAACTGCACGCTGACCGACTTGGTGAATGCCATGTTGGACACTGCCGATTTATCTAAGGCATGGTGGGGGGGAGGCTTTGTTGACTTCGTGTCATGTCCTGAATAAAGTTCCTAACAAGAATAAAGATAAAACCCCTTATGAGGAGTGGGTTGGGAGAAAACCATCACTTTCTTAATTGCTTACTTGGGGATGCTTGGCGAAAGTCAATGTTCCAATTCCAAAGAAACACAAACTCGGACCAAAAACTGTGGATTGTATCTTTCTGGGCAATGCTCAGCGTAGCATTGGTTATAGATTTCTAGTGGTTAGGTACATGATATGCATGTTGATACTATTATGGAATCTCGTGATGCAACATTTTTTGAGAATATGTTTCCTATGAAAGATATGCATAGCTTTGCTGAATTGTTTTCTGAATTAGTTCCCGAATCTAGTACATCTAGTGAATATCCTGAACAACCACATGGTGAGAAAGTACTTGAGAAGGATGAAAATGAAGCTCCTAAACGGAGTAAGAGGTAGAGGATTGAAAACTCCTTTGGTGATGACTTCATTTATACCTTGTGGACAATACTCCTACGTCTATTGCACAGGCCTTTGCATCTCCAGATGCAGATGACTAGAAAGAAGCTGTCCATAACGAGGTGGACTCCATTCTTTTTAATGGGACGTGGGAGTTACCTGAAGGACCTTATGGTTGTAAGTCAGTGGGCTATAAGTGGGTGTTCAAGAAGAAGCTAAGGCCTGATGGTACTGTTGAGAAGTACAAGGCACGACTTGTAGCAGAGAGCTACACTCAGCGAGAAGGCGAAGATTATTTGGACACTTATTCACCTATTGTTAGAATGCCCACCATTCGTGTACTACTTTTCCTGGCTGCCTCTTATGGTCTTATCGTTCATCAAATGGACGTAAAGACAGCTTTCCTTAACGGAGAGTTGGAAGAGGAAATCTATATGGATCAGCCGATGGGTTTGTGGTAAAAGGTGAAGAGAGAAATGTGTGCAAATTTTTAAAATCTTTGTATGGACTCAATCAAGCACCTAAGCAATGGCATGAGAAGTTTGACAGAAATTTAACTTCTGCGGGCTTTGTCATTAATAAGACTGATAGGTGTGTATAATACCGCCATGGTGGGGGCGATAGTGTTATATTATGCTTGTATGTTGACGACATACTGATTTTCGGTACAAGCATAATTGTGATAAATGAGGTGAAGTCTTTTCTATCAAAGTGCTTTGATATGAAAGATCCGGTAGAAGCTGATGTAATTATGAACATTAAGCTTAAGGATGAGAGTGGGATTACGTTGATGCAATCACACTATGTTGAGAAGGTCTTGAGCCGTTTCGGCTTTATTGATAGCAAGCCCTCTCCAACACCTTATGATCCCAGTGTGACACTTTGCGAGAGATCAATTGAGATACTGTCAAATAATCGGTTCACTCATGTACCTTGCGAGCGCTACGATGTATGACATCTCTTTTGTTGTGAGAAAATTAAGCAGGTTCATGTCAAACCCGGGTAATGATCATTGGCATGCACTTGAAAGGGTCATGCTCTATCTGAATGGTACTATCAGCTATGTGATTCATTATTTAGGGCACCATGCTGTGCTTGAGGGATATAGTGACGCGAACTGGATTTCAGATGTAGATGAGCTCTATGCCACAAGTGGATATGCATTTCTTCTTGGAGGTGGCGCAGTGTCATGGAGGTCTTGTAAATAGACCATATTGACGAGGTCAACCATGGAAGCAGAACTTACTGCTTTAGATAAAACCACTGTTGAGGTAGAATGGATGCGTGAGCTCTTGATGGACTTGCCGGTGGTTGAGAAACCATTACCGGCCAACCTCATGAACTGTGACAATCAAACCGTGATTGCCAAGGTGAAAAGTTCTAAGGATAATGCAAAGTCATCAAGACACATTAAAAGACGCTTGAAGTCTATCAGGAAATTGAGAAACTCCGGAGAAATTATTGTTATGTATATTCAAACAGTCAAAAACCTGGCAGATCCCTTTACGAAAGGACTATCACGTAATGTTATAGATAGTGCATCCAGGGAGATGGGTATGAGACCCATGAATGTTACACCATAGTGGTAACCCAACCTATTTGACCGGAGATCTCGTGAATTAGGACGTGGGAAGAACAAGCCAGTGGTTTGACTGAGGAGAGTATTTGATAAACCCTCTCTAAGTGATGATGCATAACTCTCAAAGAGTTGTAAAGCAGGTTGGCAACATGCCTTAATGTGTTTATGTTGGCTATACATAGCAAAGATGCTATCCTACAGAGCATTCTTGAAAGAACACACCTATGTGAGTCCGAGTGTAAACGTCGCAGTCTATGAGATTTGGGTGATCTCTGGTAAACTCATGAAGAGACCATGGAGTACGACGCATATGCTCCACCCGCGGGGTAAGCTACTGGCATCCAAGTACTAGTTATGAGTTTGAATAAAGTCTGTTGGCACAAAACTTGCAATTCAAGGCACAATTCATTGTTCAAGTTGCTGATAGATGTAGCTTAAGGCTCTAGGTGGAAGTTCAACTTAATAGTCTCTGATGAAACACTAGTATATAAACATGTAGCGAGGATTGGCACATCTTCAAATGGGCATTTCAAATCTGGTTGGGGATTGCTGAAAATATTTGGCCCAAGTCGAGTTAGCCCAATAGCAAATGCTGAAATCTCAAAATGGCCCATGTGTACAAATGAGTGGTTGGAGTAGGAAGTTTAGTCCCACATTGAAAGTTTAAGGAGTTGCACACCACCTTATAAGGGGAAGTGTTCTAGGGATTGTATGTGAGTGAAAAGAGGAGAGCCACTTCACTTGTGGTTTCTTCGTCTTCTTCTCTTTCATCATCATCTTTGGAAGCATAATCTTCTTGAGTCATTAACACAATCCTTGAAGTTGCCTTCTTGTTGGAGGAGTTCTATTTGAATAAATCCTTCTTGCGAGGGAGCTTTTGACTTATCCTTGCGAACAAGTCTCCCTCCTTGAGTTTCTCTATTTTCGAAAGGGCACTCGGAAATGAAGTGATACTTGTCTTGACAATTGAAACAAAACATCACTTTTTGAGTCCCTTCCTTGTCATAACTTGACTTGGTATTTCCCTCAACATAAGCATCGGCCTGGGAGGGTTGATACGTCTCCAACGTATGTATAATTTTTGATGCTCCATGATAATATTATGCCAATTGCTACATGTTTTATCCCTTCTTTATAGCATTTTTACAAGTTTTCCGGGACTAACCTATTAACAAGATGACAAGTGTCAGTTCCCTGTTTTCTGCTATTTTTTTTATTTCAGAAAAGTTGTTCTGGAAACATTCTCGGAATTGGACCCCACAAAGCCCGAAGTGCCTATTTTCCCCGGAAGCATCCAGAAGACCGAAGAAGAGGCGAAGACGGGCACCAGGGGGGCCACACCACGGGGTGGCGCGGCCTCCCCCTGGTCGCGCTAGCTAGTGGTGTGGCCCCCAGGGCTCCATCGCCTTTGCCCTTTCACCTATTTATTCCCCCCGGATGGAAAACCCTAGGCACCTGATCAAATATCCCCGGAAAGTTCCGCAGCCGTCGTCGTCGTCCACCCAAGATCAGGGGGGTTCTGAAGCTGTCTCCCGGCACCCTGCCGGAGAGGAAATCATCACCCGAGGCTTCTTCATCACCATGCCTGCCTCCGGAGTTATGCGTGAGTAGTTCATCCTTGGACTACGGGTCCATAGCAGCAGCTAGATGGTTGTCTTCTCCTCATATGCCTCCATGTTTAGATCTCGTGAGCTGCCTATCATGATCGAGATTGATCTTATGTAATTCTATATGTTGTGTTTGATGGGATCAGATGAATATTTAACTTATGCCAAGTTGATTATAGTCTTTATTGCATATGTTATTGTGATCTTGCATGCTTTCCGTTGCTAGTGGTTGCTCTGGCCAAGTAGTTGCTAGTGACTCCAAGAGGGAGTATTTATGCTAGATAGTGGGTTCATGCCTCCTTTTCGCGTGTGCTCGAGTGACATAAACATGACGGGGGAGGATGTGTTTATGCCACTCGGGAGAAAAGAGCGGTGTGAGTGCCCACGTGTACAATCATATCTTACTTTACACACATTGTTTAATGCAGTTATATGTTGCTTGCAACTTAATACGTAAGGGGGTTCGGATGATAACCTGAGGGTGGATTATTAGTCATAGATGCAGTTGGATTACGGTCTATGTATATTTTTGTAATGCCCGCACTAAATATCATAGTAGTCTTCATGTCATAATGTGCACTACGGTGCAACCTTTATTTGTCAATTGCCCAGCTGTAATTTGTTCACCCAGCATGCTATCTTTTATGGAGATACACCACCAGTGAACCTCGGTCCATTTTCCTACACTGTTAAACAAACCGCTACAATTTCCTGCTTTCTTTTTTTATTGCAAGCATACCAGTTTCCACACTATACGTCTAATCTTGGTTTTCAGCAAGACCGGTGAGATTGACAACCTCACTGTACCGTTGGGACAAAGTATTTTGGTTGTGTTGTGTGCAGGTTCCGCATTGTTGCTTACACCGGTGAAGCGCTATCACCACCGTCAGTGGCATCAACCTTCCAAAGGTCCTCTTTCTCCTACTGGATTTATAACCTTGGTTCTTAACTAAGGGGAAAACTCCTACCGCTGTGCTCACCACACCCCCTGGCGCCGTTGCCGGGGAGAAAGAAGTCTTCTGGCAAGGGGAGTCTCTCACTCTCAACCTCGTTATTTTGTTTATATTTTGTTTTTATTTTTGTCTTGTTTTACTCCTCTGTATCAAAAACACAAAAATAATTAGTTTACTTTATAGCTGTTATTTATTTGCTTGCTGTTATTTTGCTAAAATGAGTTCCTCTGAGAATACTAAGTTTTGTGACTTCACTAGCACAAACAACAATGATTTTATTTGCACACCTATTGCTCCACCTGCTCCTACTGCTGCTTTCTATGAAATTAAACCTGCTTTATTAAATCTTGTTATGAAAGAGCAATTTTTTGATGTTAGTACTGACGATGTTGCTGCTCACCTTAATAATTTTATAGAACTATGTGATATGCAAAAATATAAAGATGTGGATGGAGATATTATTAAACTAAAAATATTCCCTTTCTCTTTGAGAGGAAGAGCTAAAGAATGGTTGCTATCATTTCCTAGAAATAGTATTGATTCGTGGACTAAGTGTAAAGATGCTTTCATTGGAAAATATTATCCTCCTGCTAAGATTATATCCCTAAGAAGTGACATAATGAATTTGAAACAATTGGATAATGAACATGTTGCTAAAGCTTGGGAAAGAATGAAAACTATAGTGAAAAATTGTCCCACTCATGGACTGACTACTTGGATGATTATACAAACCTTTTATGAAGGACTGAATTTCTCCTCAAGGAACCTATTGGATTAAGCTGCTGGAGGTACCTTTATGTCCATCACTTTGGGCAATGCAACAAAGCTTCTTGATGATATGATGATAAATTATTCAGAGTGGCACACTGAGAGAGCTCCACAAGGTAAGAAGGTAAATTATGTTGAGTAAACCTCCTCTTTGAGTGAAAGGCTTGATGCTATTATGTCCATGCTTGTTAATGGTAAAGCTCAAGTTGATCGAAATAATGTTCCTTTAGCCTCTTTGGTTTCTCAAGAAGAGCATGTTTATGTAAACTTTATTAGAAATAATAATTTTAACAACAATGCTTATATAAATAATTGTTGTGGAAACAATTATAAGCCCTATCCTCCTAATAATGGTTATGGTAATTCTTATGGAAACTCCTACAATAACAATAAAAGCTTTACCTCTAATCCTGAAAACATTCTTAGAGAATTTATTAACACACGAACTACTTTTAATAAATCTGTTGAGGAAAAGCTTGGTAATATAGATGTTCTTACCTCTAAAGTAGATAGCCTAGCTATTGATGTTGATTTCTTAAAACTGAAGGTTTTTCCACATGATGTTAAAGAAAGTAAAACTTTGAATGCCATCCAAGTTCAGATAGATAATAATGTTAGGTCGATGGCTGAATTACGTGCTAGGTGGGAAAGAGAAGAAGAATTGGCTAGAAATAATAATATTGCTAGAGTTTGCACTATCACAACCACTAGTAAAAATGAAGCTCCAAGTGCTAGTAAACCTCCTATTATCAATGGTAAAGTAGTTGGTGTTAAGAAAGTCCCCACCCCTTCGGTGAAACGTGCTAAATTGCCTGAAATTGCTGAAACTGCTTCTAATAAAAGTGCTGAAATTTTTAAAGATGTAGGAGATAATGGTCCCATTACTTTTGATGATAATAATTTTGATTTTGATGATTGCAATATCTCTGAAGTTATTATGTTTCTACAAAATCTTGCCAGAAGTCCCAATGTTAGTGCCATGAGTATGGCCTTTACTAAACATATTACCAATGCTCTCATGAAAGTTAGGGAAGAAAAGTTGAATCTTGAAACATCTATCCCTAGGAAATTGGATAATGGTTGGGAGCCTACCGTTAAGATAAAAGTAAATGATTTTGATTGCAATTGTTTGTGTGGTCTTGGTTCTAGTATCTCTGTTATGCCTCAAAGGCTTTATGATATGATTGATTTACCACTGTTGGAACACTGTTATCTGGATGTTCATCTTGCTGATAATGCTAAAAAGAAACCTCTTGGTAAAATTGATTATGTTATTATTATTGGTTAACAATAACCTTGTCCCTGATGATTTTTTTGTTATGAACATTGAATGCAATGCTTCTTGTCCTATTGTTTTGGGAAGACCTTTTCTTAGAACTGTTGGTGTTGTTATTTATTTGAAAGAGGGGAGTATTAAGTATGAATTACCCCTCAAGAAAGGTATGGACCACTTTCCTAGAAAGATGATGAAGCTACCTTTTGACTCTATTATTAGATCAAGTTATGATATTGATGCTTCTTCACTTGAAAATACTTGAGTTTCTTTCTATGCCTAGCTGAAAGACGTTAAAGAAAAGCGCTACCGGAAGACAACCCGTTTTATTTGTCTGTTTTCAACAAGTTTTCCTTTGTTTTCTTTTGTGTGCTTTTCACCTGTGTGTTTTATGTTTCCTTGGAAACCCCTCTGTATCTTTTCTTTTGTGTTTTTGTTGAGCCAAGTAAAACCTCTAGTGGAAAGTTGAGACTATATTTCGGATTTCTGCGCAGGAAACAGATTTCTGCTTTCCACTGTTTAATTTGTATAAAATCACAGAAAATTCAAAATTACCTGAGCTTTTTTGTGCGTAATTATGGGCCGTATACACAACTTTTCTTAGTTGAACACTTTTTGATTTGAGAAACAGAAGATTTTCTAAAAATATCATCTTCACCTGATGTCCTGTTTTGACAGATTTCTTCCAATAATTGCATTTGCATCTTAATCTCTTTCTTTTGGTGTTATTTTGAGAAAAAGAGTTTTAAAATAAGTTGTGACAGTAGCTAATGTGTTTTTGAGTGTTAGGAATGTGTTGAAACTGAACCATGTGAATTTATTATTTCGATTGCACTAACGTTGCTAATAAAGATTTTGAGAAGTTTGGTGTGAAGGAACTTTTCAAGGGTCAAGAGAAGAGGATGATATGATGTGATCAAGAAGAGTGAAGAGCCTAAGATTGGGTATGCCCCGGTGGTACATCCCAGACAATTTCAAGAAGACTCAAGCATCTAAGCTTGGGGATGCCTTGGTCACTTCTAGTGAAACTATATTTTTATTCGGTCACATATTATGTGCTTTACTTGGAGCGTCTTTTATTTTTGCTTTTAGTTTATTTCTATTTTTGTAATAAGCTTGGTTGGACCCAAACATTATTTTATTGGAGAGTGACACCCTCCGCTTTTTCATGGGAATACTTTGTATTCTTAATCTTTGTCTGGCTGCTGCATTTATTTAGCTCCTATTTTGCATGCATCTCTTATCAGAGCTATTAGTTTTAGTAGTGTTATATGAGTACTCTCATGTTTGCTTACTTTATCATCAAGAGTATTTTTGTTAAAAAATATATTGTATGGTGCTTTTTGGGAAAAGAAACTGCTGCTTGATGTAGAATTTATAACAGTGCAAGCAGAAGCTTGTGTAGACTGTGGCTAGAACTTTTTCATGCCATGCTAGATGTTATTTTAGTTTTAAAGCCTTGTGGTTATTGAGTAGCATGAATAGCCTAAAATAACTGAGAGTGTTTAATATGCCTTGAAAGATTCATGAGTTGTTCTTGTCATAGTAAAGCATAAATTTATGATATTCTCTTTCGAATGTTTTATTTCGTTGACTTGGCGCATGCTCACACCATGTTTATGACTATGAAACAGTCACGAATAGCCTTCATGACCACTTAGTTTTTGGACTTGTGATACCGCTTATGCTTTAATTAATAATGTTTATGTCGCTATGCATGATTATGCCTCTTATGCTCTCTTGATTTGTCGCTCCCAGTTTTTTACTAGCCTCCACCTGTACTGAGTATGGAATTCTACTCGTGCATCCAAACTCCCTAAAACCAAAAAATTTCCTATTGTGTCCACCATACCTCCCTACATGTGGTATTTCACTGTCACTCCAAGTAAATTGCTCATGTGCTACCTTTAAAACTTTCAAAATTACTCCTATTTTGTGTTCTTGTTTTTGCTCATGAGGCCGCCAATGGAGAATATTTATCTCACTTGTTGATTGGATTTCACACCCCGGACTAGTGGCTTCATCCGCTTATCCAAATGATAGAAGAGCTGGCATCGGGGTGCCCAGCCCCAAATTAATACAAACAAATTATCTCCACTATTTTTTCCCCTGATTTATCAGTCAAAGCATAATTGTGTAAACAAAAGAGAAAGAGGGATGACCTTCTACCCAGATGCGTCCTTCATGTGGGAGCTGCTCTTGTGAATCCAGTTGGCTTGTGACGTACTGTATTGACTGTTTACCATTCGTTGACATTAACATACACCTCTCCTAAAATATAGACACTCCTCCACGGTATGTGATTGTTGGAACGCATCCGAGGATTCGGTTAGCCATGGTTTCTGAAAGATGGATGGGATGTGTGTCAAACTTTTAATACCTCTGTTTAATAAAATAAAAATCTCTAGCACATGAGTGATCCATGCTTCCCTCCGCGAAGGGCCTTTCTTTTACTTTTATGTTGAGTCTCCATCTTCTAACTTTATGCACAATTGAGAGAGAATTTTTGCCATTCTGATTTCTATGTGCATTTGTCCCATAAACATCAATAATTGATTCATGATGTGTTTTTAAATTTTTTTCTCTAGTCTTTCTCATGAACTTTGAAGGTGTCCTGTCATTTATGTTTTGTCCCACTCATAAGGACTAGCGAAATACCACTTTGCCATGCTTTATCTATACTTGAAACAAACGTTTATCTTTCTTTGCATTATTATCCATGATACTTTATTTAAGATACTCTTCATGATGCAAAGTGATTGCTATGCTTTATTATTAAAGTTTATTTATCATGTTTGTGTTTGAAGTTCTATGATCTCACCGTACATATGCTTTTACATTATAATGATGAAGTTCATGTTAGTAGCATGTCACCTCAGATATTATTGTGTTTTATCGTTTACCTACTCGAGGACGAGTAGGAACTAAGCTTGGGGATGCTTGATACGTCTCCAACGTATCTATAATTTCTGATGCTCCATGATAATATTATGCCAATTGCTACATGTTTTCTCCCTTCTTCATAGCATTTTTACACATTTTTTGGGACTAACTTATTAACAAGATGCCAAGTGCCAGTTTCGTGTTTTCTGCTGTTTTTTATTTCAGAAAAGTTGTTCTGGAAACATTCTTGGAATTGGACCCCACAAAGCCCGAAGTGCCTATTTTCCCCGAAAGCATCCAGAAGACCGAAGAAGAGTCGAAGACGGGCACCATGGGGTGGCGCGGCCTCCCCCTGGCCTTTGCCCTTTCGCCTATTTAACCCCCCCCGGATGGAGAACCCTAGGCACCTGATCAAATATCCCCGAAAAGTTCCGCAACCGCTGTCGTCGTCAACCCTAGATCAGGGGGTTCTGAAGCTGTCTCCCGGCACCCTGCCAGAGAGGAAATCATCACCAGAGGCTTCTTCATAACCATGCCCGCCTCCTGAGTGATGCGTGAGTAGTTTATCCTTGGACTACGGGTCCATAGCAGTAGCTAGATGGTTATCTTCTCCTCATATGCCTCCATGTTTAGATCTCGTGAGCTTCCTATCATGATCGAGATTGATCCTATGTAATTCTATATGCTGTGTTTGCTGGGATCCGATGAATATTGAACTTACGTCAAGTTGATTATAATCTTTATTGCATATGTTATTTGTGATCTTGCATGCTTTCCGTTGCTAGTGGTTGCTCTGGCCAAGTAGTTGCTAGTGACTCCAAGAGGGAGTATTTATGCTAGATAGTTTGTTCATACCTCCTTTTCGCCTGTGCTCGAGTGACAGAAACGTGACGGGGGGGGGGGGGGTGTGTTGTTGCCACTAGGGAGAAAACAACGGTGTGAGTGTCCGCGTGTACAATCATTGCTTACTTTACACACATTGTTGAATGCAGTTATCTGTTGCTTGCAACTTAATACCTAAGGGGGTTCAGATGATAACCTGAGAGTGGATTATTAGTCATAGATGCAGTTGGATTACGGTCTATGTATATTGTTGTAATGCCCGCACTAAATATCATAGTAGTCTTCATGTCATAATATGCACTACGGTGCAACCTTTATTTGTCAATTGCTCAGCTGTAATTTGTTCACCCAGCATGCTATGTTTTATTGAGAGACACCACTAGTGAATTTATAAACCCCGTTCCATTTTCCAACAGTGTTAAACAAACCGCTCCAATTTCCTGTTTCTTTACTTATTGCAAGCATACACCATTTTTTACACTATACGTCTAATCTTTGTTTCCAGCAAGACCGGTGAGATTGACAACTTCACTGTACCGTTGGGACAAAATATTTTGGTTGTGTTGTGTGCAGGTTCCGCGTTGTTGCTGACACCGGTGAAGCACCATCACCACCGTAAGTGGCATCAACCTTCCGAAGGTCCTCTTTCTCCTACTGGATTGATAACCTTGGTTCTTAACTAAGGGGAAAACTCTTACCGCTGTGCTCATCACACCCTCCTCTTGGGGTCTCCCAACGATAGCAAAATCTGCACCATCAAGGGTTCCTCTAAAACTTTTGAGCGGCAAGAGCAATAAAATCCTTAAGCACCAAATCCTACTCTTTGGAGACTCCGGCCCCACACATCGGATATTCAGGCCAAGACGAGAACTCCGGACACTCTTTGGGCACTTTACGGGAGACAACAATGGGTGACACGACTTGTTCTCCACGCTGTGAAATTCCGAGTCCGGAGACTCTGGACTGCAGATTTTAGCGAGCACCTCTAGATCTTTTTCTCCCTTATTGCGATTTAGCCACCATCAATATAAAGTTATCAAGAGGGTGTAGCAACATCAACACTCTGTTAAAATAATATTAGTGTTGTGATCAAACACACAAACCAATTTACGTGAGATGTGCACTTTTAAACACTCACATTCAAATGAATAGAAACGAGTAATCGTGCATAATGTACATAAAGTTGCTAGATGAAGCATGAAATGAGGGATTTTATATTCACACCGAGGGCTTAAAACGCTACAAAATCCGCTAATCAAAATTTTGGTAGGAAACCAAAATAATTAGTTTCCACTCTTGGGCATTAATCCGTGAATTGAGGTAAGTTCCAAAAAAAAAATCTACATGCCATTTCCTTCACGCTTCTTTGGCCAACTTGTAGCACTTTTGCACATATTGACAGGAGCACAAGAAGCTACATGCAAGATTTTATATCTTATGGATGGACCATCAAGCTAGGTGCACTGCGTTGAGCCTCTAAAACTTCAATTATACCCGGAAATTGTGCTATGAAATGGCCGAGCTGGATTCATACTTTGTATTGCATTGTAACAGAAATCATAAACATCTGCGTCTTATTTTATAATTGTAGGTTAATATATGACAGAGTGAATTACAAATGAAAAACTAAGATAGAAAACTTCTGTTCTATTTAAATGTTTCATTTATTTCGTAAGTATGGAGGAGAGTGGCAAAGTGAATTCCCTTGCTCCTTATACAATATTTGGGTGGTAGGAAGCCACATGAAGTCATTTGTTCGGTAAGGTCAATAGCTAGACGTCCTTTCGTATTTTTATTTGAGATATAGCTAGACGTCCTTCGTTATGATATTGTTTACCCTTTATTAAATCAAAGGTCGGCTAAACTTTTGGCATCCTATCCTCAAGGAAAAAATGCAGTATTGTTTTGTTTGTTAGGGTTCCATCATCAACTGAATTAGTTGATCTCATGTCATAACACGGTCACCGCTAGTGAATGGATAAGATTCCAAAGAAAATATGCAACCCCCAACAATCGTTAACTTTGAATTTTCTTCGCTATATCATAACGGTTTTTCCATAATTACAATGACACAATGGATAAGGCTAAGATGCCACTTGGAATTAAAAAAAAAACAGCGCAACAACTCAAAGTGATCGTGCAGCTGAACTTTTTTTTTTTGGCTACAACTCACGAACTGGAAATGCACATGTTGAACTCAACATCGATCGTCTCCGACCACAGTCTTGGTCAAGCTTATCAATAATGATGTTAAGCTTTGGGTGACCGCGGGTGCGAATCATTTGAGGCTTGCCAATACTATTGTAACTTTTTAACCCCAACTATTGAGGCGATCCGCTGCTGTGACCTCAATCTGTAATAACCCCAGCCTCTTTAATACATGTTCTGAAATATTGCGTCCAACTATCACTTCTTTGGTGCAACCCAAATATTTTGGCACGAGTCACAAACATGGTACAATATCCAGAGGCTCAATCCAGCAATAAATTTCATGTACACATTCTGGATATAGGTTTTGGTACATATATAAGTAAATATTGATCTTTCATCAATAATATATACGTTCATCACATTTGAATATGCATTTATGCAATAGTTCTTACCAAGTTGTTTTGATTTGCAAAACTAATAGAGGAGGAGAGAAGCTAATGGGGTAGGAGTAGCTAGCCGGTGAGGAGAGCGGGGGAGGAGGAGCTCGCCAGCGCGCTGCGAGGGGAGGCGGCGGTTGTGGGGGGAGGGGGGAGGACTGAAGAAGAAAAGGAACCGAGGCGCGGTTGACGACCCCTACGATTAGTGAGAGCTCAATTGTCCCGGTGAACCGTATTCTCTTCTTTTTCATATTATATATTCCCCATGATCAATCAAAGAGAGGAACTCTCGCCGTGCTTTCCACTAAAAGGTGTGCATTTTGTATATTCCCAAGTCAACTGTTGTTTGCTTCATGCCATTTGTTCCCGGTATCTAAAAATAGTATCTGCTCCATATATAAGACGCCACGTCGATTGGCCTTTGGCAGGAAACACAAGGGGAAACATGTACAGTTTCAATCCTTTCCCTTGGCCATACATCCATTACAAGGAATCAAGGATAGTAGGCGGAAAGATGGAGGAGTTGTGCACCAAAATTGCGGATGTAATCCTTAGTGCTATCATGGGCGACCTAGCCAATCGATCAATCTCTTTCCTCGTCGGCAAATGGCAAAACAACCAGACATCGCCGACCGAGGAGAGACTGCTACTCCGGGTTCGTGCCGTGATGGAGGAGGCAGAGGGACGTCACATCACAACTATTGTGACCCCAATCTGTATTAACCCAGCCTATTTAACACATGTTCTGAAATATCACGTCCAACTGTCACTTCTTTGGTGCAACCCAAATATTTGGGCAGGACTCACAAACATGGTACAATATCCAAGGCTCAATCCAGCAATAAAGTTCATGTACACATTCTGGATATAGGTTTTGGTATATACTTGCTCGGTCCGTGAATAAGTGTGATTTTACCTTTTCTCTCTAGTCAAACTTATTTAGTTTTGACTAACTATATTGAAAAAATTAATAACATTTATGGCACCAATTTAGTACTCCTTCCGCTTACACTAGTACAGAAAGGGTCATCTGTGGCACACCAAATTTCAATTTTGTGGCACACCTAGGGCCCAGAGGGGTGCGCCACAGAAATCACGCCATAGATTTTTTTTCTGTGGCGCATCCTGGCCGTGCGCCACAGAAATGTCAATTCTGTGGCGCACCTCAGCCGTGCGCCACAGAAATTTGCAATTCCGTGGCGCACCAAGTAAGGGTGCGCCATAGAATTTTTTTTTGAATTTCAAAAAAAAACGCGGCCAGATCTAGATCTAGATCTGGCCGCCGGAATTTCGGTGAAATTTAAAAATTTCGCCGAAGCTCGTCGGATGCCGTTGTGACCGTGGCCTTAGGTGGAGGATGGGGGTCACCGGAGTTGGTGGAGGAGTAGAAGCTCGCCGGAGGTGGTGGAGGAGGAGGAGGAGCTCGCCGGAGGTGGTGGTGGGGGAGGTCACCGGAGTTGGTGGAGGAGGAGAAGCTCGATGGAGGTGGTGGTGGAGGAGGAGGAGGAGCTCGCCGGAGGTGGTGGTGGAGGAGGAGGAGGAGGAGGAGGAGAGTTGGTGGTGGTGGAGGAGGAGGAGGAGAAGGAGAAGGAGAGGTGGTGGTGGAGTAGGAGGCGGAGGGGAGAAGTAGGAGGTTGTGGTGGAGTAGGAGGTGGAAAGGAGAAGTAGGAGGTGGAGATGAGAAGTGGAGGAGAAGTGGAGAAGTGAAATGAGAGAAAGAGAAAGAAGAGGGAGAAGAAGAGGTGTTGGTGAGAAGGAGAAAGAAGAGTGTAGGAGTGCGCCACAGATTTATTATTATTATTTTCTAGTAAAAAATCTTCAAACGGCCATAACTTTTTTTCCTTTTGTAATTTGGCGATTCTAATAAAAGTTCACAGGCCAAAGGCCAGTGAGGCTGGGTTCCTTTTTCTCTCTATTTTTTTTTGATATCTTGATCATTTTTTTCCGACATCGTATGCAAAAGTTATGCCCATTTTACAATTTTTAAAGAACTTTTGCTCAGAAAGTCGAAATTCATATTTCAAAATTTGATTAAAAAAAGTAGACTTTAAACTCTCCGTGCATCTATAAGGGATTTATTTTTTGATTTTTTTTAGACCTCCAACTCTCCCGTGAAAAACTAGAAATGGCTTTCCAAGGGGGGGGGGGAGTGGGAGTTCGTGCGTGTGGACAGAAAATTTGGGGATGAGAATTCTGTGGCGCACAGGACAGTGGTGCGCCACAGAAATGTCATATTTCTGTGGCGCACTAACCACCATGTGCCACAGAATATGAGTGGTGCAATGATTGGTGTGGGCCCCAACATATTTTTGTGGCGCACCTCTGTCCCGTGCGCCACAGAATTCCTCTTTTCTGTGGCGCACCCCTGTGTCGTGCGCCACAGAATTCCACTTTTCTGTGGCGCATACCACCCCATGCGCCACAAAAATATATTTCTGTGGTGCATACTTACATGGTGCGCCACAGAAAACCATCCACAGAAATGCACTTCTCTACTAGTGTTAGTCTTAGACTAGTCACAATGGGGGTATCATACACCAGTATCATGCACATGATATTAGTCTATGTTACTACTCTCACAATGGATAGTAACATGCTTGTGGTATCATATAGCGTTTCATTTATTGTGATGTAGACTCATCTTGTCTCGTAATGCGTTATGTTACAGTATCTACCTATGATACCACCATCACCTTTCTCCTAATTAATTGCACTACCACCTCAGCTTTTTATCTACATGACATGCATGATACTATCTATGATACCCCCATTGTGGCTAGTCTTAAACTAGCCATAGTAGAGAGTATCATACAAAAGTATCATGCATATGATACTAATATATGATACTACATCTCTAATGCATAGTATCATATAGGAGTATCATAATCACCTTCTATTTATTATTTTGTAGAATCTCAATGCAAATATGTGTATAGGATTTGTTTGTCATTAATTTTCTTAGTTTTGCGTATCATGATACGGTATCTACCTATGTTGTTCTAATCTCCTCTCTCTTCTTTAATTGCATGCCACATCACCTATTTTGTGAGACCAAGTTGCATGATACTACCTATGATACCACCACTATGGCTATTCTTAAGGCTTAATTAGCAAATCCCTTTGACCAAGGTGTTAGATGATTGGAGATGAAATCATGCATTGGTCGAAGACCCAAATAGCCACTAATTGAGAGGAAATTAAATGCTAATACGTCTAGGAGGGAAAGAGGTTTTGGTACTGTATGTTTTTAGATCACGACTTATAAATGAGGACGGAGAGAGTACCACTAGATTCGTTTTGACATGAAGTTCTAAAATATATCAATTTGACATCATATATGTTTGACGTCATATACTCCCTCCGTTCCTAAATATAAGATGTTCTATCTATTACTCATGTTGTTTAGATACACACTAATATGAGTGAATATATATATACTAAAAGTTGTCTAGATACATGTAGACATGTATGAATGTGGAAAATGGCTAAAACATCTTAATTACATTTAGGAACGGAGGGAGTATGTTGCTAATATTTTCTTTAAAATTGGTCAAAATGTTAAAAGTTTGGCTACGTACTTCGTGGACGGAGAGAGTATATAAGTAAATATTGCTCCCACATTTGAATAAGCAATAGTGCTTACGAAGTTGTTTTGATTTGCAAAAATGATAGATCGAGGGGGAGAGGACCTGGACAATTAGGACGATCTGGACACATTAGGAAGAGTGCCATCGTCCGGGTGAACCGTATTATCTTCTCTATTCCATTATTAAATCTTATCGATGATCAATCAAATAGGGAACTCTAGCCGTGGTTTCCACTAAAAAATATACTCCCTCCGTTTTAAATTAATTATCGCAAACTTTAGTGTATGTATCTGGGCATAATTTTGTGTTAGATACATCCATTTTTATCAAAATTTGCGACAATTAATTTGAGACGGAGGGAGTACTATATCCCCAAGTCAACTACTCCTATTGTTTTTCTTTTCAATCAAAGTCAACTATTGTTTGCTTCATGCAATTTGTTCCCGGTATGCAAAAATATACTAGTATATATACAATCTGCTCCATAAAGGGAACATACGGTTTCAGTCCTTTGCCCTTGGCGATCGATCCATTTCAAGGATTGTAGTAGGCGGAAAAATGGAGGAGGTGTCCACCAAAATTGCAGATGCAATCCTTAGTGCTATCATGGGCGACCTAGCCAATCGCTCCATCTCTTTCCTCGTCGGCAAATGGCAAAACAACGAGACGTCGCTAACCGAGGAGGAGAGGCTGGACAGCTTGCGACGGCTGCTACTCCGGGTTCGCGCCGTGGTGGAGGAGGCAGAGGGACGGCACATCACGAACATGGCCATGCTGCAGCAACTCAACACGTTGCGAATGGAGATGCACGGAGGCTACTACATCCTCGACAGGTTCAGCTACGGAGCCCCGGATGACGAGGGCGACAAGTTCCATCAGGTGAGCCAAACGTCTTTTGCTCTGCAGTCTACTTTGAGCCCTGCCAAACGTCTTCGTGTCCGTGGCGGCGGCGGCGCGGGTGATGGCGTGCACGAGCTGCAGCATGTCCTGGCGAGGATCAACGCCGCCGTCGAAGACGCGGGGCCCGACTTCGCTCGGCTCTCCGGGCGTTACCCTCGTCTGTTCCGGCAGCCGTACAGCGCGTACCTGCTCCTGGACAGGTGCATGTTCGGCCGCCAGATGGAGATGGAGCATGTCGTCAACATTCTACTGCAAGCCGATGATGGTCAGGCTCGGCTCGGCGTGCTGCCGATCGTCGGTCCGGGAAAAGTCGGAAAGACCACCCTCGTCCACCACGCCTGCGCCGACGACCGAGTGCGCGGCCACTTCTCGCGCATCGTCTTCTTCCGTGCCACCGCCCCCGACAACGATCTTATAGCAGCCGTACAGAGGGCAGCTACTGTCGCCTCGGACGGAGACGGAGTTGCCGACAAAAGGGTGCTGATCGTGGTTGAGCTAGAAGGGGATGTCCAGGAGACCGGTCCATGGAGGCGACTGTGCAGCTCAGCAGCTTCAGAGAGTCGTCGCGGCGTGGCATGTGGCAGCAAGATGATAGTCACGAGTCGATCCGACAAGATCGCGAGCTTGGGGACAACTCTGCCGCTGAAAGCCTGAAACTAAGCTTTTTCACCCCGGCAGCCTACTGGTACTTCTTCAAGGTGCGTACGTTCGGAAGCGCGGACGCGACGGAGCACCCTAGGCTCGCGTCAATCGCCATGGAGATAGCCAGGGAGTTAAACGGGAGCTTCGTAGCCACAAATATCTTCCGCGGGATCCTGAGAGAGTTCAGGCAGAACAACCTGTCCCTCTTCAGCGCTGCAAGCCCGGTTGATTCTTGGGACAGTGCACAGGCACCGGTGAAAGTCCCGATGACGAGCAAATCCGCAAGTCCTGGCCGGTATGGTTTTGTGATTCTTGATAACTATGAAACGGCTTCCTTTCAGAGTGACGCTCAAGCTCCAGCGGTGACGGTGCAAGATGTCCTGTATGGAGGTGCCAGGCTCCAGGGCAAGTTCGATGTTCTTGCATCCAGATCTCACTTGCCACCTCACTACTACTACGTGTTTAACTGTGAGGTGCGGACGCCGCAACGTGTGGTCTCCAAGAAGAAGAAAAACCACAGGTCTGCCCGATGTTGATCGTTCCTCTCAGTTTGGTCTGTGCCTGTATATAGAAATGTGTCCGAATCTTTGTAAGTATCAACTACTTTGACTTTTATATTGTCGGGGGCTACAACATAGCTTTTGGTTTTAGTTTGATAAAGTGTAATAGAAACAAGGCCTCTGGTTAGGAGCCCCATTGGGCTCTAGTCCCGGTCCAAAACTCATCCAGGACTAGAGGGGGGAGGGGGCAGTCCTGGTTCAAACGGGACCTCTAGTTCGAGACTGTAGGGGTTTCACCCGATATGACCACGCGCGAGAACCTCTAGTCCCGGGTGGTATCACGAACCGGAAATTGAGATCCTCTATTTCTATATATCATCGTCCGTGTTGTCTTCTCCCTCTCCTTTGTTTTTTCATTTTAGAAGGTGAGAGATGTGTGCTAGTTTATTGTTCCTTCCCATGCACAAGAGGTGCTTGATGAAATGGCTGAGCTAGCCAGCTTCCTTCTCCTCTGTTCTTCACCACCGAGCTCGACTTTAACCTTATTTTCTCCATGATTTGTCAATATTTGTCCACGTCCCTTCTATTGAAATGTTCCAAGAGGTTAGCACCTAAAACCTTGCATCTTTCATTGATAATTAATCTCATTTAGACCTGGACTAATTTTAGCATCGTGATTGTGTTTGATATAATTATATAATGCAGATGAATCATCCATGGATGTACGTTGACAGAAGCTCTAAAGAGTACATTTAAGGCGTGCGTTCTTTTCTCAATGTGGCTGAGTCAAACACGTGGAATGGTTTTATGTGTTGTCTATATCGTGTCTGTCAGAATGAGAAGGATTATTCTTCCTCAAAAACCCTTCACATCCACCTGATTCAGTACGGCTTCATGTCCAGCTATAATCGTTGGACCAAGCATGGATAAAAACGGGTTATGATGAAAGACAACGAAGAAGAAGAGACATCTATCATATTCCCTAAATACGGTGTTAATACAAGGGGGAAGCTGAAGATGAAGAGGCACCAGATGAGCCCATGTCAGACGATGATATTCGTCGGGCCATCGTTGATGCACAGAGAGAAGCACAAAGTGCAAATGAGAAGTTTAAGTTGGAGCGCATGTTAGAGGATCAAAAAAAAAGTTGTACCCAACTTAAGGACATGGCAACACAAAGCTCAGTACCACACTCGAATTGCTGCAATGGAAGGCACATACTAGTTTATCTGCCAAGAGATTTGAGAAGTTACTGAAAATAATGAAGAAGAAATTTCCAAAGGATAACGAATCGCCTGACAGTACGTACAAAGCAGAGAAGGTTCTTTGCCCTCTAGGATTAGATGTGCAGAAGATACATGCATGCATTAATGACTGCACCCTCTACCGCGGTGAGAACTACAAGAATAAGAATGAATGCCCGGTATGCGGTGTATTGCGGTATAAGATCGGACGAGATGACCCTGGTGATGTTGAGGGCCGGCCCCCTAGGAAGAGGGTTCCTTCCGATGTGATGTGGTATGCTCCCGTCATACCACGGTTGAAACGTTTGTTCAAAACCAAAGAGCATGTCAAGTTGTTGCGGTGGCACAAAAAAGACCGCAAGAAAATCGAGATGTTGAGACACCCCGCTGATGGGTCGCAGTGGAGAAAATTCGATAGAGAGTACAAGTACTTTACATATGATGACCGACAACTAGAGGGAATCTATTATAGCCTTTTTAATAAGTAAAAGTGTAAAACCCAGCGAGGAACAGAAAGTACTAATAAATAGTTTCGAGTAAGGTTTCACTATAAACACTGAAAGTTAAATATTTAGCGACATTTGTAATGATAAATAAAGCGATAACAAGTAAATAACAATGAAAGTAAATAGTTGTTGCAAGTGGTGCAATCCTTTTTAGCACAAAGGACAAGCCAGTGGTGTTTCTTATAATGACTAAAATGTTCCTTAGGACACACGGGAGGTTTCGTCAAGTTACTTTCATCACACGCAGTTGATTAATCTTTATCGTTTTGGTAAGTGTTATGTGGGTAGACCTATGCTAGTGCAGCGCCCTATCCAAGACCAATAAACACTTACTATTACACTACTTTGCAAGTGTCCGCAAATACAAGATAGTAATTAAGACATAAATCTAATCGTAGCAATAAACTCATAATATCTACTACTCCCTTATGTGAAGTATTGCAAACTGGGATTTAGGTTTCTGTCACTCTGGAAACCCATCATAACGGTGAAGTTATATGTAGCCGACATTCACATAGCACCACTAGAAAAATAACAACATAAGTTAAATATCAAACCGGTAAATATTACTCAACGAAACATGACTACTAATAACTAGACTTCTCCCATGTCCTAAAAAACTAAATGATATACTCACAGCACATCATATGGATCATAATCATAGGTGATATATGGATGAATAACAGTTTCGTCATAAAGTACAAATACCGATAATTCTCACAAGCATCAACTATGAAGGATTATTTCACACCGGTAGAGAGATCAAATGTAATACAACGAGATAGAATCCTAATTGTTACAACAGGATGAAGGTGGATGGTGAGGGTGATGGTGCTGATGGTGATGACGATGATGATATTGATGATACCCGGTGTGATGATGATTCCCCCCTCCGGGAGGGAATTACCCCGCGAGGAAGGTGCTTCTTCTCTCTGTCGTTTTTGTCGCGAAGAGGCGATGGGAAAATTCTACGAAGTGCCTCTCCAATAATTTTAGGTCAAGTGGGGTAAGTACCCCGAAGGAGAGCCAGAGGAGGGGCCAGGGGCCCACCAGGCGCGGCCAAGAGTGCCCCGCGCTTGGGGTCACTTGGCTGCCCCCTGGCAGCCCTTCGGGCTCCCCCGGCTAATCCGAACTATGCTACTCCGAACTAATCTCTGGTCGAATAACAAACACCAATCCATGCGTGGGGCTGTAATATAACTCCTCAAGTCTGTATTCCCTCTCTAGTGCACCCGACGTTGTCACTATGAGGGCCCCAAATTAGTACTAAACAAACACCACAATTTCATAGGGTCATCCAACACAAGATATAAATATCATGCTAAACCATACATTGCACACACTGTCACCTTTACACCGTGATCAAAGTGTCTACGGAGATCTTATAACAAAACCACTTGAGTAGCATAACAGATGAAGAGTAACATCTACTTGATCAACTAGCTTACAAAGCTCATGATCACATAAAGATCACACCATGGGAGAGAGAGATGAAACACATAGCTACTGGTAGAGCCCTCAGCTTCGGGGCCGAACTACTCTCTCCTCATCATAGGAGACATCAACGCGACGAAGATGGCGGTGGAGTCGATGGAGATGGTTCCGGGGGCACTTCCCTGTCCCGACAGGGTGCCGAACAGAGATTTCTGTCCCCCGAAACTTGTCGGTGCTGGTGGAGCTACGGAATTTTTCGTGGAAAACGGATGTTATCTTTAGGGTTTATGCATCGAGGAGACTTTATAGGCGAAAGGGCGATGGTGGTGGGTAGCCAGGGGGCCACTCCACCCCTGGGCACAGCCAGGGGGACCCGCACCCACCCATGGTGTGGGAACCCCTCTGCCCCTCATCAGGTCTCTTTTGGACTCCATGGATCCTCCGGGACTTCTAAGACTTCTAGGCTTTGAATCGTCCAATTCCGGGAATATTTCCACAACAACTTTTCTGAAACTAAAAACAACTGAAAACATGAACTGGCTCTGTGGCATCTTGTCAATAGGTTAGTCCCAGAAAATCAATAAAAAGGGCGTAAAGTGTAAAGGAAACATGTAGCATATGGCATAAAAACAACATGGAATATCAGAAATTATGGATATGTTTATGCGGTATCACCTCTCCACCATCCTAACAAAATACAGACCTATGATATCTCAGATATCCTAATGCCGACTACAGAACGTACAATCCACCTGCTTCTGGAACGACCGTTGGATTGCGTTCGAACCTCTATATATTAACCCTCTTTGCATCTCTACACTCACACCACACCTGCCAAAATGCCTTGTTTTCGATGTTCTGAACATTAAAATTGAGTGAGACTTGCATTACGGGCTAACCATGGCAACCGAGATGGAGGTCGCCTTGTTTACTCTTCTCGTGCAAGACTTGTCTCTGACTAGACATGCTGAACAACGATCCATGCTTAGTGCCTAATCATTCTCATCGCGGGCATCCTACAACCAGCTCCATCGCCATTTTCACTCTGATGCGTCGATGCCGATATGGCGTTCTGCAACACCCTGGGCTCCTTCAGATGTTTGCATGGCTGCTGCAGCAAGACCGATCCAACACGAGGCAGAACCTCCACTAGAAGCACATCCTCGACGACACCAAGTTCCCCCGCTTCCTGCCCCGAGAGAGTTTAAGAATGAGAACACCTCTTCGTTCGCTGACCTACAACACAACACGTCTGGAATGAAATCGACATGCCCTCGCTCTCCTTCACCAACAATGACCTGTGGACAGTCCGCAAGCACTATGATCTCTCTGATGACACTCGTGTCCTTGGGCTGCTTTCCGTGCTTTGGAAAATCTTGGATACTAGGAATAGCTTAGTGTTCAGGCACTTTGATTAGCCAACTAGAGTAACAATAAGAATATCATTACCACCGCCACGCTCTAGGATCACCGCCTCCAAGGGCCAAAAAAAGGGCTCAATTTCTTATCTGGAAGAACCACATCTCTTCTGTAATCAATCAACTTTGAGTTGTAAATCAGTCTAGTGTTTTAAAAGACTCTTACGTTGCGTTGTTTCGACAAGATCCAACATATCAGGGTGACTATCGATTGAATCGACTTCCTTTGCTTGGCTCTAAAACTATCTCTAATCGCCAGCCACCAGTTCTCCAAAGTATTAGTACTCGTGGGGATTTTCCAGAGAACTTTCAGCCTAGTGGAGCACTGCCACCACACTTTCCTCGCATATACGCATTGCAGTATGTGATCAGTATTTTCCAGCTCCCGAAGGCACAACTCACACTATTCTGGTGCCCAGAACTTCTAAACTCCATCCGCCAGTGGGAATGGGATCCGCCCCTGCATGAGCATTTTGTAGGTGGCACTAGGCGAGTATTTCCCTCCAGGTTGCAACCGGCCAGAGAAACTCATCATCACTCAACTCATCCCGAGGCAGACTCTGAACATCGATCCACAACTTGATGAATTGCATTGGCATCTCCTTGTTCATTGGTACTCTGATTTCCAGCATCCACATGTTTCCCCTCGAAGCCTCGTGAACCGTCCTCTTGTTAGCTCTCCTCGTGCACATTCCCACCCTCAGAAGGGAGCGACCTCTTGCACAGCCACTCCAACGATCCACCTATCTCTCCAAAATAGTGTTTTCCAGGTATTCCCAACACGGATGCCCACAAGAATGTCAAACACCTTCGCTGCCAAAGTGACCTTGAACATAGGCAAGCCCTGCCATGGCCAGGAGAAATCCGTTCTCCTAAGCCACTTCCATCTCACCCTAAGAGCCAGCCCTTGCAGGTCCAAATTCCCCACTCCTAGCCCCCCAAAACCAAGCTCTGTGTCACAGACAACCAAGCTCTGATCCCGCACAGAAAAATTCTCCCATCCACTTGTCGATCTCCTCCATAAGCCAAGCGGGGGCTTCCGTAAGAAATGGTGCACCGGTTTCGCCGCTACCACAGACTTGACCAGAGTGAGTCTTCCTGCTCTCTCTATCATACCCTTCTTCCAAGCCGGACACAGTTCAGCACCTAATCCAGCAGGGGCTGCCACTCACCTTTAGTTAGAGGCCTCAATGGAAGCCGAAGTCCCAAGTATTTGATTGGGAACTTAGCATCAAGGTTTGGGCCACCATGGTCTCATCCTCCTCCTCTCCATGTATTAGGTTGGAAGATGTCTTGGCATAATTGACTCTTAGTCCTAAAGCTTCCCAAAGATACGAAGGATTTGCTGGGAGGTGGAAAGATCTAGTTGGGTAGGCTTGATGAACAAGAGCAAATCATATGCATATACCGACAACCTCTGTGTCGTAGTACAACCTTCGAGGGTGGAAACAGTCCCTCCTCCACTGCCTTGGAGTTTGCACATGTGATAGCCTCCATTACAAGCACAAACAACATCGGGGAAATAGGATCCCCTTGCCTCAAACCCCGGGCATGACGGATTCTCTTTCCCGGGACTCCATTGACCGTCACCTTGGTGGTAGCTGTGTATAGCAAGACAACTAATAACTTGCACCAAATCTCGCTGAACCCCATCCTTCACAATACTTCCATCAACAAAGCTCAAGAGAGCGAGTCAAAAGCCCTAGAGATGTCCAGTTTTAATCGAATCATATTTTCTCTCTTGGTGTTTATTTTCTGACTATTTGCCTCACTAGAATTAAATTGTCATGCAGACTGCGACCCTTCATGAAGGCCGACTGATTCTCGCTCACAAGCTCCAATATTTTTTCTCTTAGCTAAATTCACATAGAAAAAGTTACAAGATACAATCTAGGATAACATTCTCTTAAAGGTTTCTGTCCAATCCACAGATCCTCCCAAAAAATTGTCCTCTCCCCATTACCCACTAATTTTCTACGGAAATGATAAAATATACTAGAAACATTCATCAAACCTTGAAAAATAATTCTTTTCTTCAGATATTTGGCCCTAATCATATCTTCCCAAATACCATTGGAGTTTTTGAGCTTCCAAATTCATCACACCTAGCCTCACCCTATCTTGATTCTTTTTTGAATGGTCAACGGGGAGGGGGGAGAGCCCCTACATGTATCATTTTATTAGTTTATAAATATGAGCAAACCAAAAAGCCGAGATATCAGAGTTCATTGAGGGGAGGAGGGGGAGAGGGAGGGGAATGGCAGACAACCATGTCACCCCCCGATCCTAGCCTAAGCATGCAAGACAGGCAGAGGATCTCAACTCCACACAGCGAGGAAGTTAGCGTGCCTCTTTGTAAAGAACTCCATTCTTCAAAGAGTCCCCTTTGGTATCTCATAAAGCGATAACATATATAACGGAACATTACTTAAATTAGATCTCAGCAAAACCAAATGGCTACCATCAGATTAAAAAAATCCCCTTGCCAGGTATGTAGCTTATTTTCTTGTTTATCTTCACACGATTTCCAATCACTATTTCTTAGGGAAACACTAGCATTACCCTGATACATGTAATCACACGTTCGTTGGGAGACCCCAAGAGGAAGGTATGAAGAGTGCAGCGGCAAGTTTCCCTCGAAAGAAACCAAGGTTGAATCGACCAGTAGGAGGAAGGAGTAATTTCAGAAGGTTGATGCAGCTGAGATGGCAGGACGCACTACCGGTTCAGCAGCAACGTGAACCTACACAACACAATCAAATCACTTTTCCCCCAACGAATCAGTGAGGTTGTCAATCTCACCGGTTTTGCTGAACACAAAGAGGTTAAACGTATAATGTGGAAAACAGTAGCAGCAATATTAGAGCAGTGGAAACAGTGGTTGCATTATCAGTATGAGGAAATGGACCGAGGTCCACAGTTCACTAGTGGTGACTCTCCGTGAAAGAAAAATAACATGTGTGGTGAACAAATTACAGTTGGGCAATTGACAGAAATGAAGGTTGCACCGTAGTGCATATGCAAGACATAAAGATTACTATGTGATTCATGAGGGCATTACAATAAGATACATAGACCGTCATCCAACTGCATCTATGACTAATAATCCACCCTCCGAATATCATCCGAACAAACGTTGGGTATTAAATTGCAAGCAACAGATAACTACATTAAGCAAAGTGTGTAATGTAAACAATAACATCATCCTTAGACAAAGCATTATTGTTTTCTCCCTAATGGCAACATCACATCCTCCATCCGTCACATGTCCATCACTCGAGCACAGATGCAATGGAGGCATGAACCCACTATCGAGCATAAATACTCCCTCTTGGAGTTACTAGCATCTACTTGGCGAGAGCATCTACTAATAACGGAGAGCGTGCAAGATCATAAATAACATATGCATGAAGATAACATGATAGATTGATAATCATTATACATTGCATTCAACATTCATCGAATCCCAGCAAACATAACATATAGCATTACATAAAGATGATCTCGATCATGTAGGGCAGCTCACGAGATCTAAACATGAGGCATAAAGTGGAGGAGACAACCATCTAGCTACTTCTATGGACCCGTAGTCCAGGGATGAACTACTCACGCATCATCTCGGAGGAGGGCATGGTGGTGTAGACCCCTCCGGTGATTAATTTCCCTCTCGGCAGGGTGCCGGGGAGAGCTCCAGAACCCTCCCGATCTCGGGTTGACGATGCCGGCGGCCTCAGGTGTTTTTTCAGGGAAAAAGAGGTATATTTCTAAGGTTGATATGTCGGGGATATTATATAGGCAAAAAAAGCGATGGCAGAGGGCACCTGGAGGGCCCATACCACCCCCTAGGCGCGGCCAGGGGCGCGCAGACCTATGGTGTGGCCCCCGTCTGTCCCCTCTCCGGGTCTCTTCGGGACTCCGTGACACCTTCGGAAATTCTAAGACTTTTGGGTTTCGAATTTTCCGATTCCGAGAATATTTCTAGAATAACTTTTCTGAAACTAAAAATAGCAGAAAACAGGGAACTGACTCTGTGGCATCTTGTTAATAGGTTAGTCCCGAAAATCGATGAAAGTGACATAAAGTGTATAGCAAACATGTGGGAAATAACATGAAATCAACATGGAACATCAGAAATTAAGGATACGTTTATGACATATCATACCCCTAACGCAAAACTGAAAAAGACGTTTTCAGTTCACGTTTTCATTGTTTTTTAAAGCTTGCGGAGGTGGGATCGTAGCAGAGCCTATAAATACGAACTGGAAAAGAAATTTCATCGATTTTGGCGGGAGTACAGACGGACGAACACTCAATGTTCCTCGCCGAGAATGCAAACCAAAACTGATTAAACATAAACGGCGATGAACTAGGTTTAATCGCCACACCCTACATCTACGCGGATGGACAAAATGCCCGGCACCAACTTCGCCATGGCTTCACCTTCCGTGGTGCGGCGCCGTCTTCATTCGGTGGAGGAGGAGGAGCAGCTAGAGGAGGAACAACTGGAGGAGAAGCCTACTTGGTCGAACTGAGGCGCCGCAATGGCGTCCCACTCGCGCTTCTTTGCCCGCACCTCCGCGTCCGTGCAAAGGCTGTGCTCCAGCTGCCTGGCGTTGAGCGCCTCCAGGTGCTGCTCGTAGCGGCAGCATCGCCACCACTCTCTTTGGAGACTCCTCTCGATGACGAGCTGGACGAGGTCGTCGTCGGTCTCGAGGAAGGAGAACGCGGCGCCACTGTTGTCCTCCTCGCCGGAGTTGTCCTCCCCTTGTACCCGCGTCATCGTTGACGACGACCGCCGGAGGTGGGGGATATGATGGAAGGGGCCTCCTGGCCGTTGAAGTAGCCCGGTGGCACACCGTGGATACCGCCATGCTCGTCGATGCGGGGCACGACGTTCCCAGCAACCTCTGTGGCTGTTGGCGGTGTGGAGGCATGGAGACGAGCTAATCCTCGACCTCACGGCGCCCACGTGGTAGCTCTGCGACCACATCGCGTTACGGCGGCTGCGGCAGGGCGAACCTACGCAGCGATCTATCGGAATCGCTGACCGGAGCTGGCTACTGTCTACGGTGGCGGCGAGAAATTGCGGCGGAGGGGCGCTAGGGTTCGACTGGGATTCGCCCTATGAACGGCTCGGAAACCCATTGATATAGAGGCTAGTGGGGGGATTCTCGGACGGCTGAAACGCGTTCTGAGTCCGAACGTGTTTTATGGTTTCTGTTAGGACGTAGAAACTGAGACTAACCCCTAAAGCCGCCGGAACTTTCCTGTTCCGGTCCTTTTAAGGGTACTACTAGATTTTCTCTTAGAGCATCTCTAGTAGTACCCCTAAACCCCTAAACCCTTATAGCAGTTTTAAGGGTTGAGAATGCCACTTTTTGTGCACTTTTACGGGTTGAAAAACAGGGGCAAAGACTAGAACCCTTAAACCCAACCCTTAAAACGGAATATTCTGTTTTAAGGGTTGGGTTTGAGGGTTCTAGTCTTTGCCTCAACCCCAACCTCTAAACCTGTCATCCGAATATAACATTTTTCCTCACATATCATCATTTCACATATCACAAAACATCATCACATTTCACATAAAACAATAATCATTCTAGTTATTATTACAACACCAAATAGTACTTGCAAGCACATAAAAAAATAATCATTCAAATTCTTACAACACAACAATAATTGTTCAAATCAAATAGAACAAAGATAAATCATGCGCCACGGCGCTGTCCATCCAACTGCCACTGGTGCTCTACTAGATCATCACGGAGCCGACCATGAGTGGCTGCATCTTCAATGTCACGATGTGCTTGAAGAAAAGATTGCACACGAGAAGGATTTCTTTCCGGTTGCACACGTGTGCCAACATTGTCATAGAAACAAGGCAAGTTTAACCCCCTCTCATCCTCTAGTATCATGTTGTGTAGAATCACACAACACTTCATGATGTCAACCAAGGTTTTCTTGTCCCAAAACCGAGCCGGACCCCGAACTATGGCAAACCTTGCTTGCAAGACACCGAACGCTCTCTCAATATCCTTTCGGGCTGCCTCTTGTGCTCTTGTGAAATGAGCCTCTTTTTTGGTTAAGGGCACCCCATTTTTCTCTTTGATGGACTTCACAAGAGTTGCCCATTCGGGATAAATGCCATCGGTGAGATAGTAACCCATTGAGTATTCATTGTTCATGACTTTGTAGTTGCAAGTTGGAGCATCCCCGGTTATTAATCTTTTGAACAAAGGAGATCTATTGAGCACATTTATATCATTGAGTGTTCCGGGCAACCCAAAATATGCATGCCAAATCCATGTGTCCTCCGATGCCACGGCCTCAAGCACAATGGTAGCATCACGGCTTTTACCGCAATACATGCCGTGCCATGCCTTTGGGCAATTTTTCCATGTCCAATGCATGCAATCTAGGCTACCTAGCATCCCCGGACATCCCCTTTTTTCATTGGTTTCCATCAATCTTTTTGTATCTTCCTCATTTGGTGCTCGAAGATACTGCTCTCCATACAACCCAATGACCAACTTAGCAAATCTACGGACGGACTCGGTGGTTGTATCTTCCCCAATGCGAAGATACTCATCCGTGTAATCCGCGGGTATGCCATATGCGAGTACCCGCATTACCGCCGATATCTTTTGGTACGCACTAAACCCCATGATACCGGCGGCGGATCTACGACGCTTGAAATATGAGGAGGCCGCCTCACAATCCGTCACAATCTTCACAAAGAGAGAACGGCGCATTCGGTACCTTCTACGGAAGAGACGAGGAGGGTACGTAGGGAACTCGTCGAAGTAGTCTTCCATCAAATGCTGGTGTCCGAGAGCGCGGTTGCGGTAGATGGTGACTCTCCCCATCTTCGATCCTCTCCTCTGATCCATCAGCTTCGCGTGGTCTTCATATGACTGCACGTCGATGAGGAGGCTCATCATCTCGACGTCGTCATCTTGCAACAACTCGTCGATGTCGGAATCGTCGGATGTCGACCAATCCGACGATTCCGACATCGAGTCCATCACACTATCGTCGTTGTCCATCTACAAAGTTACCATCAAATCAATAATCTACCGTAAAACAAATATGAAAAAAACAAAATGAAAAAATAAAACGAAAAATTACCTTGGGGCTCGGGGGCGGCCAGCTCGGGGGCGGCGCGGGGGCGGGTGGGGCGGGGGCGGGCGGGGCGGGGGCGGGCGGACTCGGGACGGGGGCGGCCGGCTCGGGGGCGGGCGGAGGAGGGGCGGGGCGGCCGGAGGAGGGGCGGGGCGGGGGCGGCCGGTGGAGGGCGGGCGGGGCGGGGCGGAGGAAGAGGAGGGCGGGGCAGGGCGGGGCGGAGCCGGAGGAGGACGGCGGGGCGGCGGCGGGGCCGGGGGAGGGCGGGGCGGGGCGCGGCGGCGGCGGGCGGGGGCGGGGCGCGGCGGCGGCGGGCGGGGGCGGGGTCGGGCGGCGGCGGCGCGGGGGCGGCGGCGGCGGCGGATGCGGGGAGGAGCGGGGCGGGGCGCGGGTGATTTTTCCCTCCCGCGCGTGGGAGGGAAAAATCCGGGTTGGGGTAGGGGTTGCCCTCCCAACCTGCGAATGTACAGGCCGGAAGGGGTTTCCCAGGTCCGCCCTGTAATTTTTTTTACAGTTTTACAGTTTTAGGGGGTCTAGTCTTTGCCTTTTTTTCGTTCCAACCCGTAAAAAAGCGGTTATTTTTACAGTTTTGGGGGTTTAAGGGGACTACTAGAGATGCTCTTAGTCTCTTACAATGTACAGGGACCCCTAATAAACATTTAAAAGTTCGATAAACCTTCTACACATGTAAAGTGTATTCTACTTTCCTATCTCTAGCTGCTCCAAGACAGATTAACTCACTCTTATGGAAATCTACTTTGAACCCCAACAAATTTACAAATTTTTAGGAGGAAAAAGTATAAGTTTGAGATTCCTAACAATTTCCATGCAATCCTCAATATAAATAGTATCGTCAGTATCGTCAGCATATTGTAATATTGAGATGGGTTTTTTAACAGGGTGCCCTCAGTTGGCACCACGACCTCAGTTTTACCCCTAGCGCCGAATCGACCTCAGTTTTGCCCCTAGTCTGTCCGCAAGGACTCGTTTCGCTGCTCCCACCGTAACTTTCTGCCCCCGTTAGGATGCTGTCCTGCGAGACCCATCATAGAACCGTTGGCGCGGCATGTGGGCCCCAGCTGTTGAGCGTTGGCGCGGCTTGTGTGCCCCAACTGTTGACGGCTAGCGTTGCATGTGGGCCCCAGCTGTTGACGAGGCCCAATGTCAACATGCAGACTACACATTATCCATTTATATTTATTAATCCCTACATGCAGACTACACATTATCCATTTATTAAACGAACAAATTATTCGTATTAATAATATAAAATATATACTGTGATCACCTGAAATTTGTATATTATCTTAGAAAACATAATGCATCACATATCTTATATATAAATTTTGTTTACAATGTGCATATTTTAAAGCGATAATTAGAAATATTTAAAAAAACGATAATTAGAAAGGATAAAACTTCTAAACAGTGGGTACATATTTGGACAAATATAAGAACATAACTTTATATATAATTAAACATACTTAGAATTCGATAACTGGCCCCACTTTACATATAATCAGTGGGGCCCGAGGGACATTACATCTAATTAAAAAAAACTAACTGCTCCCGCTCTGCATGCGGGAGCCCTAACTGCTCCCGCTCTGCATGCGGGAGCCCTTGCCGCCCTCTGGCGCCCTACTTCCATTCCGCCGCCCTGTCCTCCATCTCCTTGTTGACGCGGGCGCGGCGGTTCTCCGCCCGCATCCTCTCCTCCTCTCGCTCACGGACCCGCTTGATGCTGGCCCGCATTGCCTTCACGTCCTCCTTCGCCTGCTTCTTCTCCTCGGCCTTCAACTCCTTCTTCTCCAGCCGCTCCAGTTCCTTGAGGCGGCGGATCGTCTTGGGGGAGAGGTCCTTGGGGGCGGTGAGGGCGGGCTTGGGGTTGTGGACGAAGGGCGGCGATGGCGATCTCTCCCGTTTGGGAGATTCAACTTCCTCCGACGTATAACCGGCCTCGTACCAAGGCCGATCTTTTGGGCGGTTGTCCTCGTCGGAGACCGACTCGGGGCTAGATGGTAGAGAGTAGGAAGACATGTTCGGGCTTGATGCTAGGGAGAGAAGGGCAAATGGCTGGAGAGGGATGAGAAGATGGAGGACGAGTGAAACTATCTATTTAAAGGCACGATTAGACGTGAATTAATTGGGGTAGATGAAGCAAACAATGTGAAAACGTTGGGTGCAGTGTAGAAGAGTCGACGCATGGTCAAAGCGGTGTAGAACAGGCGTAGGCGTAGGACAGCTAGTGATACGGAGTACGAGCGCGTGTACATTAGGCAGTCAAGTGATTCGACGTTGCATGCGTGCATTAAAGAGGTGAAGAGAAGAAAGTCCAAAGTCTCACACCAAATCCTGCCTCGCTGCATATGCATTTATGCGTATCTTCTGAAAACTAGGCGTGGAGGGTTGCGTCGCTGCAAATGCGACGCGACTCGTGTTTCTGAAACGAGGCGTGCAGGGCTGCTGCAAATGCGACGCAACTCGTGTTTCTGAAACGAGGCGTGCAGGGCTGCTGCAAGTGCGACACGACGTTTACTCTTTTCTTCTTCTGCCACGTTGTTTACTCTGAAAAAACGTGGCGTGCATGCACCGGGCTGGTGAACGGGGCCCCACTAGATAGTGTCCGTTGTTGCATGCAGTTACATTGAGACAAAACACACAGTCCGTGCACCGCTTCATTTTCAATCGTTTGATCGTAAGGAACGGTGCAGATCGAGTCCATGCATGCAAACTACGGCGGAAACGGCCTGCAGACGCTGAGACGAGCGCTTCTCTGTGCGGGAACGCGATCCCCTAACTTTAGGTCACTGACAAATGGAGCCCATCACACACCGGACCCACGTGTCATGGGAGAAAGTCAGAGAACATAAGGTGGGCAAAGTAAGAGGATCGGGTTCCCTTTGTTTTTAGGGCATGTACAATAGTGTAGATGGGTGCTGTCTGCACTACTCGGCCATGTCATTTCTAGACATTTTTAGAGATATTTGGTACATTGTGGAGACCCCCCTAGCTTGTGTTGGGATCCAGACGCTCTGTAGCCCCCCTCCCGGTCAAACCCTAGCCCCGCTGGAGAAATACCTGACTTATCGGAAACACGCGGTAACTGCGTAGAAAGGGGGTAGCAATGTGGAACTATTTGCTTGGTTATGCTAGGATAACCCATAGGAACACAAAACAAAAAGGTAGAACCCACCTCTTCGGAAGATTCACGATGTTTGGTCTGATACATGAGTTTCACCCTATAAGTGCTCACGAGAGAGAAGTGGATGCCAGTGAAGCGGGTCACACCCCGAAGAGAAATCTTTGACATCCAAAGCACACAACACACCTATACTAACATGGTATGGCACCCCTAGCTTGTGTTGGGATCCAGACGCTCCGTAGCCCCCCTCCCGGTGAAACCCTAGACCCGCTGGAGAAATACCTGACTTATACGGAAACACGCGGTAACTGTGTCGAAAGGGGGTAGCAATGTGGAACTATTTGCTTGGTTGTGCCAGGATAGCCCATAGGAACACAAAACAAAAAGGTAGAACCCACCTCTTCGGAAGATTCACGATGTTTGGTCCGATACAGGAGTTTCACCCTATAAGCGCTCACGAGAGAGAAGTGGATGCCGGTGAAGCGGGTCACACCCCGGAGAGAAATATTTGACATCCAAAGCACACGACACACCTATACTAACATGGTATGGCACCCCCTAGCTTGTGTTGGGATCCAGACGCTCCGTAGCCCCCTCCCGGTGAAACCCTAGCCCCGCTGGGGAAATACCTGACTTATACGAAAACACGCGGTAACTGCGTCGAAAGGGGTAGCAATGTGGAACTATCTGCTTGGTTGTGCTAGGATAGCCCATAGGAACACAAAACAAAAAGGTAGGACCCACCTCTTTGGAAGATTCACGATGTTTGGTCCGATACAGGAGTTTTACCCTATAAGCGCTCACGAGAGAGAAGTGGATGCCGGTGAAGCGGGTCACACCCCGGAGAGAAATCTTTGACATCCAAAGCACACAACACACCTATACTAACATGGTATGGCACCCCTAGCTTGTGTTGGGATCCAGACACTCTGTAGCCCCCCTCCCGGTGAAACCCTAGCCCCGCTGGAGAAATACCTGACTTATACGGAAACACGCGGTAACTGCGTCGAAAGGGGTAGCAATGTGGAACTATATGCTTGGTTGTGCTAGGATAGCCCATAGGAACACAAAACAAAAAGGTAGAACCCAGCTCTTCGGAAGATTCACGATGTTTGGTCCGATACGGGAGTTTCACCCTATAAGCGCTCACGAGAGAGAAGTGGATGCCGGTGAAGCGGGTCACACCCCGGAGAGAAATCTTTGACATCCAAAGCACACAACACACCTATACTATCATGGTATGGCACCCCCTAGCTTGTGTTGGGATCCAGACGCTCCGTAGCCCCCCTCCCGGTGAAACCCTACCCGCTGGAGAAATAGCGGACTTATACGGAAACACGCGTTAACGGCGTCGAAAGGGGGTAGCAATGTGGAACTATTTGCTTGGTTGTGCTAGGATAGCCCATAGGAACACAATAAAAAGGTAGAACCCACCTCTCCGGAAGATTCACAATGTTTCCACCTCATATTCTTTGAAATCTCTACTCCTGTATTCGAGGAATCTCATTTTAGTGATGGTTTTCGTTCTAATGTTTATAAATCCTATTTATATTTTTCCTAGACTTTTATTAGACCTATGTAATGCAATTCCGAAGCCTGAAAATTTATTGGATGAATATTTGTATTATTTATTTTCTTTTGAATAATAATGGTTTTAATCAAAAATCGTAAATAAAACAAGTTTAAAACATCAAAATGAAAAAATAACTTTGGATCTTTCTTAGTCACACCAAAATGAAGCTTTGGTGCGATTTTGACCTTATTTGAGTTCCAAAGGTTTGAAACTCATCTCATTTTCTTGAACTCTCTACTAGTCTGTTCAAGATATCACATGTTACACAAGGCTTTTTCGTTCCATTCTCTATAAGACAGGTTTATATTTTTTTCTCGTTACTATATGATATAACACTACTATGTGCGTCGGCTTTATATTTTGTCGATTTTTTTAATTATGTATGCTCATTTCAAGCTTGGTCAACCCTCCATTTGACCAGTCGAAAAGCTTCTAGAAGGAAACACAGAGATTCGACCTGGATTGTTGGATCGACGCCTTCTAGAAGGAATCGTGCATCGGACGGATGCGCTCGCAGCCACAGCGATCCGCGAGACGCTCGTTCTGCTCTCTGATTGGTTGGTCCGTTGGCCACAGGGATCCATGGTTTCTATGTGTTCTACATATGATTTCTTTGCTGTTAAGTATTAAACCATGTTATTTAAATAAAAAAATATAAAAAATAGAAGAATTGTTCAAAATATAATGAAACCTCAGATTTACTAGAGCGATGATTTTTATCTGTTTTACATATGATTTTTCTATTAAACCATGTTATTTAAATAAAAAATTAAAAAATAGAAGAATTATTCAAAACATAATGACACTTCATATTTACACTATATATGTAGAATAGATGTCTAGGAAATTAATTTGGCTGATCTAGACAACATGCCAAAAAATGTTGAAGCACAAATGGGGGTATTTACCCTAGCTTCGGAACTCATTTGAAGCACATTTCTCATGAGAATAGAGCGATGGTTTCAAATGAGCATAAATAATTCAAAAAAAATCGAAATGACATGAATCCAACGCACCATGTTGTTATATGCGATATAGTTGCTCCTCAAATTTATTTGGATAATTTTGACAAGGTAGAATTTTTCATGAAATTACAAACGGGGGTGTTTACCCTAACTTCACACCTTATTTGAAGCACATTTCTCATGAGAATAGAGCGATGGTTTCAAATGAGCATAAATAATTCAAAAAAATAATCAAAATGACATGAATCCAACGCACCATGTTGTTATATGCGATATAGTTGCTCCTCAAATTTATTTGGATAATTTTGACAAGGTAGAATTTTTCATGAAATTACAAACGGGGGTGTTTACCTTAGCTTCAGACCTTATTTGAAGCACATTTCTCGTGAGAATAGAGTGATGGTTTCAAATGAGCATAAATAATTCAAAAAAAATCAAAATGACATGAATTCAACGCACAATGTTGTTATATGTGATATAGTTGCTCCTCAAATTTATTTGGATAATTTTGACAAGGTCGAAATTTTCATGAAAATTTCAAACGGGGGTGTCTACCTTAGCTTCAGACCTCATTTGAAGCACATTTCTCATGAGAATAGAGCTATGGTTTCAAATGAGCATAAATAATTCAAAAAAAAAAATCAAAATGACATGAATCCAACGCACAATGTTGTTATATGTGATATAGTTGCTCCTCAAATTTATTTGGATAATTTTGACAAGGTCGAAATTTTCATGAAATTTCAAACGGGGGTGTCTACCCTAGCTTCAGACCTCATTTGAAGCATATTTCTCATGAGAATAGAGCGATGGTTTCAAATGAGCATAAATGATTCAAAAAAAATCAAAATGACATGAATCCAACGCACAATGTTGTTATATGTGATATAGTTGCTCATCAAATTTATTTGGATCGGATAATTTTGAAAAGTTCGAATTTTTCATGAAATTTCAAACGGGGGTGTCTACCCTAGCTTCAGACCTCATTTGAAGAACATTTCTCATGAGAATAGAGCGATGGTTTCAAATGAGCATAAATGATTCAAAAAAAATTCAAAATGCCATGAATCCAACGAACAATGTTGTTATATGTGATATAGTTGCTCCTCAAATTTATTTGGATGGATAATTTTGACAAGTTCGAATTTTTCATGATAATTTTGATAATAGTTTTAGACCTCATTTGAAGCACATTTGCCTAAAATTTTGGAATGACTTGGTTCAACATCATATAACATTATTCAAACATTCTTTTCGCTTTTAATCTACATTCTGGCTCGTGATTTTGTTCAGAAATACTCAAAATTAATTAAAAAACGGCGAACTTGTTGAAATAGGCGCAATTTCATAGATTCGACGATAGTTTTACAGAAAGACGACATAATTTAACTAAAAACATTGAAAAAACTTTTTTAAAAAAACTACGGTTGGCCGAGGATCGCCGCGATCACCCAGCCTGGTCGTCGTCCTCCTTCTAGACGTCGTCCTCTTCCTCGTCGTCGTAGGCCGGCATGTTGGAGGGCCCCGCCTCGTGGTCATTCGCCACCGTAGCGAGCCCATGCCGCTCCGCTCTGCCTTGGATCCGCAGCCGGTGCAGCTGCGCCTGCTTGGAGGGATGGCGGCGGTCCCGCCTCTCGCTCTGCAGGGCAACCTTGCGCCGGTCGCTCTCGTACAGCGCGACGACCGTCTGCTGCTCATCCGACGACGCGGTTGTGGTGAGCTGCCGGTAGACCTGGCGCTCCGCCTGCTCCCTCTGGTGGGTCTCCAGGGAAGCACGAACAGTGGCAGCCTCGGCCGCTGCCGCCGCCTCCTCGAGCCAAGATCGGGCCTGGTGGAACGCCACCTCGTTCCGCCATGTTTCGAACGAGTAGATGGCGGCGTGCTGCTCGGGCCAGATAGGGTGCCTCCTCCTGTGCCTCCTCCAGCGCTGCGCCCCCTGCGGCGGCTCCTGCTCGGGCGCAGCCTCCTCCTGCGGCGGCTCCTGCTCGGGCGCCGCCTCCTCCTGCGGCTGCTGCTCATTCTCCTCGTAGTAGAACTCGTTGTCGCTATCGCCGTCACTGTGGCCCCGCATCGCGGCCGCGGGGCGGCAGTACAACGGCGAGTTGCGGTTTGCACGGAGCCGACGAGGCATCGCGGGGTGTCTAGGTGGAAATGCGGCGATGAGAGCGAGTGCGGTGAGGGCGAGATTAACGGCTAGAATGGGGAGAGCGGCGAGGGGCCTTTTGTAGCCCTGGAGGGGCATTTGCTGCGCCGCGCGTGACGTTACTCCGGCAGCCTTTGACCGACGCGTGGCCCGCGGTTTTTCCACGCGTCGCTGAACCCAGCGGGAAGCTTGGGTGTGGACTATTCAAACTGCGCGGTCGCACCTGTAAACTCCGGACGGTTTCAACGAACTTGGCAGTCCCACCCGGACCCACTTCGCGAAACGGAGTCTGACTCCTCATACCCACTTCGCGGAACGGATTCGACTCCAAACTTACCGTTCCGGCCTCTCCATAGTAGTTGCGCACGGACTAGGGGCAAAACTGAGCACCATTCGGCGTTAGGGGTAAAACTGAGTAGTAGTGGACCGCTGTGGGCTATTCGATAAATAGCCCTATTGAGACCCTTCCCGTCTACTACACTCTTCTATTCTTATAGACTATGGTGGGCCTCAAAACGCATAATAACTTTGTAGGATTGCATCAAATTTCTCTTAACTAAGCAACCCAAGATCGCACCACAGTCCGAGAATTCCCGTTTTGGTTAGAGATTGGAAAGATGTGCCGTGACACAGTCAGTTTGGAGTCAATTGTTGAAAACTAATTTTCATTGGTGTTTTTCATCGTAAAAGTACAAGTACGTAACAAATCCAAATAGTAGATGAAATAAAGAGATCCGACGATTATTTTTTTTGAGTGTGGCCGTTGCTATTTTGTTGTGCTCATTTATTGCGTTGGTTGAAGAGGATGCAGGCCTTGAACACGTCCATGTGCGCCGGGTCGATCGACACGGACACCTGCACCTCGCCGTCGTGCCTGCCGCCGACAAACGCCATCTCGCCGTCGTGGTTCATGGACAGAAGCTCCACGCGCGCTGGCTTCCCGAACCCGAAGTCGGCCGCGTCGTAGGCCCGGAACCGCGGGCTGGCCGCCACGTTCGCCATCCGGTGTAAGGGTATCTGCATCACCGGGATCCACCCCTTGTCCGTCCCGGCCAGCGGCGCCGCCTCCATCGCGGACACGGCCGCCTGCACCGCCCGCACGGCGTGGAGGATGCCCGCCTCGCCGAGGAGCTCCGACGCGTCGGCGCAGCTCGCCACGCACACGCGCACGCAGTTGCCGAGGTAAGCCTCGCTGACGGGCGGGTCAAGGCGCGTGCGCAGGTCGGCCAAGAACACCAGGTACGTGTCGTCCCCGGCGCCGAGCCCCTTGGACCGGACGAACGCCGTCCAGCCCAGCGCCGCCAGCGCCACGAACGTCGACACGGGCTTCGGCTCGCTGTCGCTGCCCCCAGCCTCGGCCGACGCGAGGTCGTCGATGCGCCGCCGCAGAGACTTGATTTCGTCGGTGCCTAGGTAGAAGGTCCGGCGCGCCTGAATGGGCTGCTGTCTGGATTCGTGTTGCCCCCTCACCTGCAATGATGTACAGTACTAGTCACGACTCTGCACTTTTCTTAACGTAAGCAATTGTACTACACGCACACATACCGCGCGCGAAATGGTCCTGAGCAACTCTCGCGCGAGTTCGTCGTCGTTGGGCTGTGCGACGGCCTCGCGGCCGTAGTGGGGCGGCCCGAGTGCCTTGGTGACCGGGGAGCCCTCGCGGGAGGCGCACGCCCAGGCTTCCATGAACCGCCAGATGGCGCGTCCATCGGCGACGGCGTGGTGCACGGACAGGCCGACCGCCATGCCTGCGCCGACGCGGGTGGCCTGCACGGCTAGCACGGGCGACGAGAGCGCTCGCGCGTCGAGCTCCGGCACGAGGCTCAGGAACGCCGGGGTGTCGTGCTCCTCCTCGGCTACCAGCCGGGCCACGTCGATGTCGCCCGCAGCCTCGACGAAGGCGACCCCGGCGTCGGACCAGTCCACGAAGACGTCCCCGGTCTCCGCCACGTGCTCCAGCCTCCCCGCAAGGGGCAGGTAGTGCGTCAACGTGTCCGCGAGCGCGCGCTTCAGCCGCTCGACCACCGTCGGGAACCCTTGGTCGCCGCCGCCCTGGACGAGCTCGTACAGGAAGACCCGCTGGACCGGTGGCAGCAGGATCCACGGTGTGTCGAACAAGGACAGCTTCAGGCGTCCCCCGCAATGAATATGCCCCGGCGCCGACGGTGCCACACGGGACACGGCCAGTACCCGCACGGCCGCAGCCTGCGCGACGACGTCGGAGCTGGCCTCGTCCATCTCTTGGGCGGGATGGACGAAGCTGGGACGTGTATTCCGATCCGAATGTGGAATCTGCCGAGCTCCTAGCGCGCCTTGCTCATCTTCAGCATTCTCCTCCCATATGTGGGATTTATTCCACTCATTGAACCGAGGTCCCACAGCTGCTGTAGATCTGGGGACAACGCCATTTTTCTGTGAGCACTGTATTTCGCCATAATTCTCCCTGCGCACGCGGTGCACGGGGAAATTCCAATCGAGCTTATCCCATGTTTTTATGTTTTTAGTTTGCTGCGGAGGTTTACATCGCGGAACAGAGGTGGTAGCTTTTAAGGAGATTGACATGGATCAATTCCCATACAAGTCAAAATCTCCACTAATCCTCTCCAATCACATTCCAATTGGCATGAGGATTAAGGGAATAAGCACTTAGAGCATCTCCAGTGTTATTTTATGGTGATCCAAATTCATATTTGTATATACTGATAAAGGCCGAACTTCTGACGAGTGGAGCCGGAGGCGCAACGAGTTGTTACCGAGTCGGAGTTGGATTACCTGTTACCGAGTCGGAGTTGGATTACCTGTTACAGCCCCCCGCGGTACGGTACGAGTTGTTACCGAGTCGGAGTTGGATTACCTGTTACCGACCTAGTTAGGTCAGGACCGCCTTTATATACCTCTTGTAAGCCGCCGCACGGGATAAGCCATACATTGTAAATCCCGGCGCGATTGTAACCTCACCCGAAATAGTGAAGTATTGCTGGCTGGCGCCCGTGGTTTTTTCTCTTCCTCATTGGAAGGGTTTTCCACGTTAAAATCTCGTGTCCCCGTTGGTTCGATCTTGCTTAATTTCATCGTTGTTTTGCTATTGCGTGTAACAAGTGGTATCAGAGCCCTGTTTCAGATTAGGGATTCGCGATGGCATCGATGAAGTTTGATCTACCGTTGCTGGACTACAAGACGAGGTTTTCTCTGTGGCAAGTAAAGATGCGTGCGGTTCTGTCGCAAGCATCGGATCTTGATGAGGCGCTGGATTCTTTCGGGAATAAGGAAGCCAAAGATTGGACTGCCGATGAGAAACGCAAAGATCGTAAGGCTTTGTCGTTGATTCAACTTCATCTATCCAATGATATATTGCAAGAGGTGCTGTTGGAGAAATCCGCAGCTGCATTGTGGGTCAAGCTGGAGTCGATCTGCATGTCAAAAGATCTCACCAGCAAGATGCATGTTAAGATGAAGTTGTTCTCGCTCAAGATGCAAGATGGTGGTTCTGTCATGAGCCACTTGTCGATCTTCAAGGAGATCGTGTCCGACCTAGTGTCGATGGAGGTAAAATATGATGATGAAGACTTAGCTCTTCTGCTGTTATGTTCGCTGCCTAGCTCTTTTACAAACCTGCGTGATACCATACTGTTAAGCCGCGATGAACTAACCCTCGCGGAAGTTTGTGAGGCCCTGCAGACCAGGGAAAAGATGAAAGTTATGGTGCAGTCTAACCCATCGTCCTCCAAAGGCGATGCATTGCAGGTTCGAGGCAGACCAGAGCAGCGAGATAACAACTACAACGACAACAACAGAGATAAAAGTAGGGGCCGTTCAAAGTCCAAAGGACAAGACAAGTTATGCAGGTACTGTAAGAAAACCAATCACACCATTGATGATTGCTGGAAGGTGCAGAACAAGGAGAAAAGGAACGGCACATACCAACCGAAAAATAAATCTGACGGTAATGGTAATGGTAATGGTACTGGTAAGGCTGCTGTTGTTGCTGGTGATAATAGTTCGGATGGTGAATGCTTAGCTGTTTTTACTGCATGTGTTACCCGTGATGATGAGTGGATTCTTGATACTGCTTGTTCGTTTCATATTTGCTGTAACAAAGAATGGTTCAGTTCTTATGAAGCTGTGCAGACTGGAGATTTTGTGCGTGTGGGGAACGACAACAAATGTCACATTGTTGGCGTTGGATCGGTTCAGATCAAGACCCATGGAGGGATGACACGTACATTGACGGGAGTGAAACACATACCATCCATGGCGAGAAATTTGATATCGCTGAGTACCCTTGATTGTGACGGGTACAAATATGCCGGAGGGGATAAACGCCTGAAGGTATCAAAAGGTTCTCTCATTGTTATGATTGGTGATATGAATTCTGCCAAGTTATATATTCTTAGAGGTAGCACTTTGTCTGGTACTGCTGCTGTTATTACTAATGATGATGCAAGTACAACTAACCTCTGGCATAAGCGGCTTGGACACATGAGTGAACATGGTATGGCAGAATTGGTGAAGAGAGAACTGCTGAAGAACTGCAATATGAGTAAGTTGTCGTTCTGTGAACACTGCGTGTTTGGTAAGCATAAGAGAGTTAAGTTCAATGCTTCCGTTCATAGCACTAAAGGTACATTGGATTATGTACATGCTGATTTATGGGGGCCTTCACGTAAGCCCTCTTATGGTGGTGCTCGTTATATGCTTACTATCATTGATGATTACTCTAGAAGAGTTTGGCCTTATTTTATGAAAACTAAGGATGATACTTTTGCTGCTTTTAAAGAGTGGAAAGTTATGATTGAAAAGCAAACTGGGAGAAAGGTGAAGGTGCTTCGTACTGACAATGGTGGCGAATTTTGTTCGCATTCTTTTGATGATTATTGTGTGCAGGAAGGCATTGTCAGGCACCACACCATCCCATACACACCTCAGCAGAATGGTGTAGCTGAGCGGATGAATAGGACGATCATCTCCAAAGCTCGCTGCATGTTGTCCAACGCCCGCATGAATAGGCGTTTTTGGGCTGAGGCTGCCAACACCGCCTGCTACTTGATCAACAGGTCACCATCCATCCCTCTTGACAAGAAAACTCCTATTGAGGTATGGTCTGGTGAGTCAGCTGATTATTCACAACTGAAAGTTTTTGGTTGCACTGCCTATGCTCATGTTGATAATGGAAAATTAGAGCCTAGAGCTATTAAGTGCTTATTTCTTGGTTATGGTTCTGGAGTAAAAGGATATAAGTTGTGGAACCCGGAAACCAAAAAGACTTTCTTTAGCAGAAGTGTTGTGTTTAATGAATCTGTCATGTATAAGGACAGTTTGTCAACTGATGTTATGTCTGATTCTTCTGATGAGGACGAACCACGAGTTCGTTTGCAGGTGGAGCTAGACCACCTGGATGAGGAGGAAACTGAAATTGATGAGGAGGATATTGTGCCGCCCTCACCTCCTATTGTGCAGCAAGAAAATTTGTCTATTGCAGAGCGCAGAGAGAAGAGGAATAAAGGACCTCGTACTCGTTTAATTGAGGAATGTGATGTTGTTTATTTTGCTCTAAGTTGTGCAGAACAGGTGGAGAATGATGCTGAACCTGCTACATATAAAAAAGCTATTGCTTCGGTTGATCGTGACAAGTGGATTGGTGCAATGCACGAAGAGATGCAATCACTTGAGAAGAATGGCACATGGGATATTGTGCGCTTGCCTAAACAAAAGAAGGCCGTCCGCTGTAAGTGGATATTCAAAAGAAAGGAGGGCTTATCTCCCAGTGAGCCTCCAAGGTTTAAGGCAAGGTTAGTAGCAAAAGGTTTCAGTCAGATTCCAGGAGTGGATTATAATGATGTGTTCTCACCTGTTGTCAAGCATAGTTCTATTCGTACTTTCTTTAGTATTGTTGCTATGCATGATCTTGAGCTTGAGCAGTTAGATGTGAAGACTGCGTTTTTGCATGGAGAACTTGAGGAGGAAATATACATGGACCAACCTGAAGGGTTCATAGTGCCTGGTAAAGAGGATTTCGTGTGCAAGCTAAAGAAGTCTCTTTACGGTTTGAAACAGTCTCCTCGACAATGGTATAAAAGGTTTGATTCTTTTATGATGTCACATGGCTTTAAGAGGTCTGAATATGATAGCTGTGTGTACATTAAATTTGTTGATGAATCACCTATATACTTGCTGCTATATGTTGATGATATGTTAATTGCTGCCAAGAGCATGAAAGAAATCACTACATTGAAGAAACAATTGTGTAGTGAGTTTGAGATGAAAGATCTTGGTCCTGCTAAGAAAATTCTAGGTATGGAAATTTCAAGAGATAGAAAATCTAGATTGCTATTTCTTAGTCAGGAGAATTACATTAAGAAAGTCCTTCATCGTTTTAATATGCATGAGGCAAAGTCTGTTAGTACTCCAATTGCTTCACACTTCAAGTTGTCAGCTTTGCAATGTCCTACTACTGACAAAGATATTGAGTATATGTCACGAGTTCCTTATGCTAGTGCTGTTGGTTCCTTAATGTATGCCATGGTGTGTTCTCGGCCTGATTTATCATATGCTATGAGTTTGGTCAGTCGATACATGGCTAATCCTGGTAAAGAACATTGGAAAGCTGTTCAGTGGATTTTCAGGTACCTTCGCGGCACATCCAAAGCTTGCTTGAAGTTTGGCAAGACTGGTGAGGGACTCGCAGGCTATGTGGATTCAGATTATGCTGCCGACTTGGATAAGAGGAGATCCCTCACAGGTTATGTGTTTACGATTAGTGGATGTGCCGTTAGCTGGAAGGCTACCTTGCAGGGTGTTGTTGCACAATCTAGTACTGAGGCTGAGTATATGGCTATTGCCGAAGCATGCAAAGAGGCTGTTTGGTTGAAAGGTCTGTTTGCTGAGCTTTGTGGAGATGATACTTGCATTAACCTATTTTGTGACAGTCAGAGTGCAATTTACCTTACTAAGGATCAGATGTTCCATGAGAGAACAAAGCACATTGATGTCAAGTACCATTATGTGCGAGATGTTGTTGCACAAGGTAAGCTGAAGGTATGCAAGATTAGTACTCATGATAATCCTGCTGATATGATGACAAAGCCAGTTCCTATTGCTAAGTTTGAGCCTTGCTCAAGCTTAGTTGGTATCACTGCTTAGCCCAAGAGGCTATGTGGCGCCGAAGGTGTTTTCTTTCTGTGTTTCAGGTGAAGGTTCTCATTTATGCTACAATAGGGAATTTGTCTCAAGGTGGAGTGTTATTTTATGGTGATCCAAATTCATATTCGTAAATACTGATAAAGGCCGAACTTCTGACGAGTGGAGCCGGAGGCGCAACGAGTTGTTACCGAGTCGGAGTTGGATTACCTGTTACCGAGTCGGAGTTGGATTACCTGTTACAGCCCCCCGCGGTACGGTACGAGTTGTTACCGAGTCGGAGTTGGATTACCTGTTACCGACCTAGTTAGGTCAGGACCGCCTTTATATACCTCTTGTAAGCCGCCGCACGGGATAAGCCATACATTGTAAATCCCGACGCGATTGTAACCTCACCCGAAATAGTAAAGTATTGCTGGCTGGCGCCCGTGGTTTTTTCTCTTCCTCATTGGAAGGGTTTTCCACGTTAAAATCTCGTGTCCCCGTTGGTTCGATCTTGCTTAATTTCATCGTTGTTTTGCTATTGCGTGTAACATCCAGGCAGTCGCGCCATCGCGCCGCGTGAATCGGGCGGCAGAAAGTCAAGACACGCCAAAATAAAGAGCACGCGCTGGGCAAACTAAAATCCAACTACTCTATTGCACAAATTAGATCAAACAACATCAAAAAATCAAAAAGTAGTTTCAATAATTATTATTACAACACAGACTACAAATACAAATAATAGTTTACATATTACAACAAAATATTCACCAAATAGTTCATCAAGAACACAGCATAGAAGAACAAAACTAGCCATTTTGTTGTCCATACCAATTCCACCACTCCTTCATGATTTCATCGTCATTTCGAATGGAATGGTACGATGCAATGAAGCGGACAACTCTCTCTTCTCTGTTTCTCACTCTCACCGGCTGTCCCATCAAATCATAGATAGGGTAGTCCACATCTTATCCACGCTCGTTCTCGATGATCATGTCACACAAGCGGTCGTGATGTACCAAAGGATCTCTTGATCCCAAAATCTAGCCGGACCTTTCACAATAGAAAATTGCGCCGGCGGGCACGGAGAAGGGAAGCACAGCGATGGAGCGGCGGTGCTCGATAGTCGGCGGCGGCGCTTGGCAGTTAGCGAGGGGGGGAGCGCGGTGCAGCGCCTGAATAGAGACCAACTGCGGTGGGGGAGAAATGGGCGGCGCGGCGGAGACAGGCCGACGGTGGTGGAGAAATGGCTTCCGCCGCAGCGCGCGCTGAATTGTCCCAATGGTTGGTGATGTCGACATCGTCGCGTGCGTTGGATGGGATTCCCAAAATGAAGAGCGCGCGGTCGAGTTTTTCCCCGCGCGCTGGGCTGATTTTTTCGTGCGCCGTTTTTTCGCGTCTCCGCTGGAGCGCTCGACGCTGGCCCGCGCGCTGGAAAACAGCGGTTTTTTAGCGCGGATGCGCAGGATGACGCGGCCGCTGAAGATGCTCTTAGGCCTTGTTTGGTTGCATGGTGTAAAGCACCCGCGTTAGAAACTACACCTCGGAAATTTTAAACTGCACGTGAGTTCTTTTTCTTCCAGAAAATCAAGCCAAATATTTAAAAGCTAGAAAATTATACTGTACAATAAGACACAATATTACAGAAATAATTCAAACGAAAATTATGAACGAATGCACACATAAATATCTTAAAAAGGAAACATGACTTGGTTCATTACTCCTGTTCAAAACATAAGATGTTTATTAACATGAAATCCATGAAAATGCCATGGTGGCATAATGATCCGCACTCATTCACCCATGTCGCTCGTCTTCGTCTTCTTCAACTCATCTCCTGATGGAACACGCCTATTTTCGGGATATTTTGAAAACAATATTCAGTATAGGCCTCCGTTAAAATAATCAGCAAGCTAAATATTAACCTACCCACCGAGTTTTGTTTAAGAAGCAAAAACTCATATGCATATAGGCAAAAACTCATATTCACCGTAGTTTCATATCTAGAGAATTTACCTTTGTGTCAAGCCTAAATCGAAAAAGTACAAAAATTTGGAAGTAGAACCTATTCACTCCCCCTCTCTAGGTGCCCATACTATCCGTTCAATTAGTATAAGAGCCTTGGCTCTTATTTTGGGTTTAACCGTCTACGAGTTTAGTATGACCATCGAAGGGGAAAACACCGAGCCCGCGGTACCGATCACCATGAATGATCTCAAGGAAATGCAAGCTTCCTTGACCTTATCTATGGATGCCAAAATGACGTAATTGCGTGAGTTAATGACGCAACTCTTGAAAGCCAAGAGCCCGACAACCGCATCATCGAGTCCGTCGGAAGTAATTCCGGATGATACGAATGATGGGTATGAGGGTGAAGAAAATAAAAGTGAAACTCCATTCTCTAATAAAACTTCATCTTCTAAGGGAAAGGATGAAAATGAGGATTACCACAATGTCGCTGGAAGGTACTCTCCCGATCCTCCTATCCCACATACTCATATTAAACCTAGAGGCGAACCTCCTAAATTTGATGCGCATTCTTTTGGTCAATGGCAATATTACATGGAAACTCAATTGAACTCTTCTTGCATTGAGCTATGGAGGGTCATTGAAGATGGATACAAGCCTCATGACCCCAAGAACATGACAAGAAAAGAAGTGGTAAATTGCCAACTCAACTACACCGCCTTGCACATGATTCAACAAGCCGCGGGTGAGAAGATCATGCCTAACATTCAACAATTCTCCACCGCCAAGGAAACATGGGAGGCTCTTATCTCCATTTTTTAGGGCAATGAAAGAATGAAGAGGAATAGGTTTGATGCCTTGAGAATTGAGGTCGAAGGGTTCTATATGCATGATGCTGAAAGCCATGAGGACATGTACCAAAGACTCAAGACTCTTGCTACTGCATTTAGTGGTCTTGGTGCCACTCATGTTAATGATGCTTGGATCAAGAGGAAGTATGTGAGTGTATGAAAGGACATGTGTCCCCTAATACTATTTTAATGTTTGATCACATCACTTGGAAATTATAACGATCTACTTGAAGTATTTAGGAAATACACAATGTTAGAAATTGGGTGAAATAATCTCTCAAAAGGAACACATGGATCAGAGGAATAATCGGAGGAGAGAAAGAAGAAGAAAAGAGGAAGAAGGAATCTGGCTAGCCGGCCTAGCCGGGTTGAGGCTGGGGGCTTCTGTTAGTACACCAGCCTTCGCCCTGTAAAGTCGGCCTAGGCCAGAGCTCTCTAACTTGAAGCCTGGCTGCCTGGCAAGCCATCCTAGGACCGGCCGAGGCCGGAAGGTTCTGTTACCTCGCCGGCCTGCACCCTATGGAGCCGGCCTAGGCCGGTATCTTTGGCTCGAGACAATGTGATATGGCTGGCCGTCCTAGGCCGGGATGAGGCTGGGCTGCTTGCCTGCTTGCTCCACGACTCTGCCAGCCTCCTCGCTGGCCGGGTTTCCCACGAAAGTCAACAAGTCCCCAACGTCCACTTATTTTACCACACTACAAATAGTCATCTTCTTCCTCCTTGAGCACTCGTCACTTGAAGCATCTCTCTTCACCATTTGTGACCACTCTAAACCTCAAGGATCTCCCCAAATACCCAACCAAATCCCTTGATCTCTTGGTATTTGGAGGAGAAGCACTAGATCTACATCTCCACCAAACTGATTCGTCATCAGCCCACCTACCCCTTAGGGATCTTGTAGTTCTTGGTTCATTGGAATCTAGGATATTGTTGCTCTTAGTTCATTGGAGCTTAGACCCTTGTTGGTGTCCCTCAAGCTTTGGGAGCTCGTGGATCTTGTTGCTTGGAGTAGTGGTGGCTTCTAAGATTTGGTGAGGACCCTCCAAGTTGTGGAATGTGCCTCATCCTTGTAAAGGTTCTAGTTTTCAACCTCAACGGGAACATAGTAATTCGACCCTTTCCACATTGGTCGAAGGACTCGAAGGACATACAAAGTGTCATTTGACAGCTATTCGGTGTTCCACTTTGGTGGCACTGCACCGCTTCAATTGAGACTAGCTTCCATTAGGAAGTGACCTCGGGATACATCTCCACGTCATTATGTTCGGTTATTACTCAACTTACCTTTACTTGTTGCTACTAGCTTAGTTGAATAAATATCGTGTGCTAGTAGTATTTTCCCATCACATAGGATTGTTCACTTAGTTGCATAATCTAGACAATCTATATTTAAGCATTATCTTGTTCATAAAAAAACAAGTAATTTTTTTAGTTTACCTATTCACCCCCTCTAGTTAACCTCTTGATCATTAAATTGGTATCATAGCCTCGTCTCTTTATTAAGGATTTACCGCCTAAAGAGGAGGATGGCGGATCCACCTGTCACCATGGATGCTACTCAAAAGCTAATTGAAACCATGGTTGAAAATTCGAAAAATAGGATGGAGGGACTAATAAGAAATTGGCATCTTCATCCAGTCACCCTTCATAAAATGTTGTTCTAGATGAAAATGGAACTCCTATTCCTTCTAAGGAAGGTACCGAGGTATCTAAGATTAAAGATGAGAAAATTTTGATTTTACTTACAACAATGCTCCTAATGTTCAACCTCCACATGTTATCAATCTTTGTGCACCTCCTATACCAGATAGGAACAGTTTTACTAGTTGGAAAGCTTCCATGAAGTCTTACATGTGTAGCTCTTCAATGCAAATATGGAGGGTCATTGAGAAGGGATATGAGCCTAAGGACCCCAAGAACTTAAGTTCAAGTGATGGCATAGATTAACAACTCAATGCCCATGCCATACACATGCTAGACAAGGCGATGGCAAATAAAGGATTCGAGCACATCCGGTTCTTCACAAGTGCCAAGAAAGCATGGGATTGCATAATTGACATGTATGATGGAAATATCAACATACAACGTTCTAAGAAGTCAATCCTCCAAAGACAAGTTGATAACTTCTATATGAATGATGGAGAGACTCTAGAAGACATGTTTAGAACACTCAAGGCTCCTATGGTTGACATGAGAGATTGTGGATTCAAGTATTGCAATGATGATTGGGTCAACGATAAATGCCTACTCACCTTGATTCGATACAATGAGAACATGGTGATGATTGTGCAATCAAGGGCTGATTTTTTGAACCTATCTCCAGTGATGTTTTGGGTATCTTAATTACCTTGAACATAATGAAAAGTACTCCGATGATGTCATGGCCCATGTGAATGAAATAAAGAGAACCTCTATTGACTTGAAGGCCACACCCCATGAAGAAGAGGATTCAAGTGATTATGGTGGTTCCTCACATCTTGTTTCCGAGAAGCAGATGAGTACATCACATGAAGAATGCTTAGCCCTTTCTCAACACAAGTGGTGGAAGAAAGGATATTTTAGATCAAATGCCAGAAAGAACAAGGAAAGGGAAGTATCACACATGAAGAAGGCAAATACTTGCTTAAATTCTAGAGATAGTGATCTTTTTGTTGCGGAGCGCCCTTTCAATAGTAGGATTGGGAATGTTTAAAGACTTATAAAGAAGTCCACTTTCATTCCCAAGTCCAAGATCTTCATCAAGAGAGGTCCTCCAAGGGCATTTATTGCAAAGGAAATTGAATATACATCTGGTGGTGAAGAGAGTGATTGTGATGGTGAATAAGTGGGCATGGCTGCAGTGGAAAGTGTCGCCATTCCTTCAAGCTTAAGCTCTCTCTTCTCTAATGCCAATGACAAGAAGGGCCCTCGAGTCGCAAACGATTCATGGCCAACTGTATATCCCTAAAGATTACTCCTACACTCAAACTTGCAAAATCTTCTACTCCATTTCTATTAAATTGTGTTGAGGAAGTGGACAATGTTCAAGATCCTCTAACAAACTTTGTGAATAAACTAGAAGGTGAAACTAAAACCATATTTGATTGTCTCATGTATCAATTAAGTGGGGCACGTGGCCTCATTGATGAACATGAGGAGAGAATCATTTTTCTTGAGAGCTTTACTCGTGATGATGCTAGTAAAATAGAGGAGCTTGAGAAAGCTCTAGATGAATCACATTGTTTTAGAGAAACCGTTGAAGAAACATTTTCCATAGAAATAGCTAAAGTAAAGCTTGGTCATGAACATGAATTTGCTAAGGTAAAGCAATTCATGGCATTAAATGATGAAACTAACAAAGGTTACAATGAGCTTATTAAGGATTTTGATAAACTTAATATCGCTCATAGAATACTCTTAAATGAGCTCAAGACTCTAAAAGGGTAAAAAATATATAAATGCAAATGCTTGTGCCACTAATCCCTTATGTGTCAAAGCAACTCTCATTTAGGAGAACAATAGGTTAAAGGCCGATACGTCTCAAACATATCTATAATTTCTTATGTTCCATGTTGTTTTCATGCCATTGCTACATGTTTTATATAAACTTTATAGTATTTTTATGGATTTCTTTGGACTAACCTATCAACAAGATGCCACAACCCCAGTTCCTGTTTGTTGCTATTTTTGGTTTCAAAAAAGTTGTTCTGGAAATATTCTCGGAATTGGACGAAACAAAATCCCACGGGCTTATTTTTCTGTCACGTACATGGAGTTCAGAGGAGACCCGGAGGGGGGCCACCAGGTGGCCACCAGGACGCGCCACTAGGTGTTGTGGGTCCCTCGAGAACCCACCGACATCTCCCTTTTGCCTATATATACTTGTAGTATTACCACATTTAAATAATGTAAGAACATATGTGTTATTATGCTAGTCCCTGGATCAATTGCTAGCACCACAGTACAAGATGAAATATCATGCAAATGCATCAAATTCTATTACATCGCATGATCCAGTCTTTACAAAATAATATTACAACTTGCATAGTCTTAGAAGACTAGCAGAAAAACAAAGAAATACAACAGACAACATAGAACAACATTGAGCCCATCTTATTCATGTGCCACAGGAAAAACATGTTGGCAGTAGAATCGAGATCCTAAACGAAAACTTCACTTGTCTTCAGATTATCTGCAGGATGGAATATGCAGCCACAATTGGTCAATACAATTTAATGTATTGGCAAATGACACTATGATGGATGTGTTGGAAATTCTATCTTCTACATGCTTATTTGGCTAAGTGGAGTTCAAGGCTAGATTTTGCAGAAAGCTAGTTTTATCCTATCCCTTTGTAAAACACTTTTCATCTAAAGTGGTTCACAGGTACAATTTAGTGAACTATGAAGAATTTGTTTTCAAGGTATTGCAACAATAAGGGTCTATCTCCAGAGCCTTATAACACCAATGGTCTGTCTCCAAAGATTATGCTGGTCTATCGCCAGTGGCAGGTCTTTCTCCATTGCCATGTAACACCAATGGTCTATCTCCAAAGGTGGTGCTGGTCTACCTCCACTGGCAGGTCTTTCTCCTTTGCCTTGTAACACCAATAGTCTATCTCCAAAGGTGATGCTGGTCTATCTCCAGTAGCAGTTCTTTCTCCTTTGCCTTGTAACACCAATAGTCTATCTCCAAAGGTGATGCTGGTCTATCTCCAGTGGCAGGTCCTTCTCCTTTGCCTTGTAACACCAATGGTCTATCTCCAATGGTGATGCTGGTCTATCTCCAGTGGCTATGCTGGACTATCTACAGTGCCAAGTAATGGTCTATCTCCATAGGCAATTCAGGTCTATATCCATTGCCAAGTAAAATAATAATACATCTCTCACATAACAATCATCATTGGAATAATATCCAACTTAGTCTACAAGCATGGCTAAGCAAACAGATTTCACTTTGGTATCTACTGGGATCAAAATAACAGGTAACTATCTCTACTTGATTTTCATAGCATTGTTTAACAAAATCCTAACCATGCAATTTTTTGAAACTCTAATGCATATAAAATCTTAGGAAGTTTAAGAAGTGTGCCACTTGCCTTGTTGAAGTTGGTGAAGAAATCTCACTTTCTTCACAAAAGATCGTTGCTCTCCATACAATCTATACATTGAAAACACAATAACAAAATAAACAAACATCCTACCAAACAAACATACAAGGGAAGAAAACATCGAAGGTAATTGGTATAATAAAAGGGGTTTAACCAAGTTGGCTAGGACAAGGCCAATGTTTGAAAGATTCATTCCTAAATGTTTCAATACTTGTTAAGGGGTTTTGAAGAGTTTAGTAAGGATGGTCTAGATTTAAGTTTGTAGAAATATAACTTTATTATAACCATACTTGTCGAGGAAATTCCAAGAGTTCACCAAAGTGATCTCACTATTTCCCATAACTAAGTGTAACACTTAGTTATTTTCATCAAAACATTTGAGTGAATCTAGGTTTAGTCTTTCCATATTGGGTTAAGGTAGGTCTAGGTTCAATTAATTTCATAACCATGGAGATAACAAGATTATAGTCTTGGTATATTCCATTTAGTTCAATAGTTGGACATAAACCACTTGTTATTCTTTAACTTGTATGGATTGCTCCAAGTCTTCATATGATGGTCTTGTTGAAGATCATGTTCATGCTTCTATTGTAGTCTTGTTCTTTGGATGAATTATTCTCTTGGTCTTGATAGATTCTTCATGGATTTCTCACTATTTGGTACAAGTTGGGATGGGCACAAACTACCACTAAGTCAATTTGTAAAGAAAGAAGAAGAAAGATATAAAGAGAGAGGGAGATGTTTCTTATGAATTTCTTCACACTTGTACTTCTTAAGTCTCTTCAGTGTGTGGAGTCCAAGTCTTTTCTCCAAAACTTCTTCATTGATCTTCCTTGTAGCTCTTCATGTTGCCACTAAGTTGAAGATGAAGTTTTCTTCTGGTGCTTGAGTCTTGATGTCCATTTTGCTAACTTGATGATTTCCTGATGCATGAAAAAGGGAGTGGATAAGTATATAGAAAACTAAAGTTCACTACTTGGTACTATATGTGATTGACACATTCTAAGGACTTGGCTTGGCTCCAAATAGACATAACATCAAGAATAACAGTGATTTTTTTTTCTAAGACATGGTAAAGATGGCTGAATCACTAGGTTGGGGTTTTGGTCAAAAACACATAATCATGGCCCAAGGGTGTCCAAAATTGTTAGGCACTAATGTCTCTGGTCCAATATTGAAATTATTTATAGAATTAAATCTATGTCAAAAAAATACTCAAATAAACCACTCAATTCTAAATTCAAATTTAACTTGTTAAAAAATTATTTTGGGACAGAGGGTATGAAAGTAATCATCCTATGGTTTCCAAAAAATATTTTATTCGCAATTTTTGGATTTGAATAATTTGAATCATGCCAAAATTCATCAAACAAGAATATTTAAATTTGAACCAATTTAAGGTTGTCAAATTTGAATTTTAATAGTGCTAAACGATTCTATAGATCAAGGGGATTTTAAAAATTCCAAGTTTGCTAAATTTGGACTTATAGTTGAAAAGTTATGATGAATCTAAGATGTAGGGGCTTTTCTGCAAAATTTACATTCTAATTTTATTCGGAAATAAATTCCAGAGGCAGTTGGGCTCAGACCTATTATTTGCCACACAGGGCGATGAATAGGGACTGGGCATGGGCTGGCTACGCGCTGCTTTGGGCGGCAGATAAAGAACTTAACACGCGCTGATGCGGCGCTGAGGTGGCGCATCGTGATTGGCTTCGTGGGGCGGCTCTAATCCTGGCCACCAGATCTGGATCCAACGGTGTTGGGACAAGGAGGAGCTCACCTGGCGGCGGGGCTGGCCGGTGAATGGCGTGCGGCGGCGCTAGGCTCGGGTGGTCGACAGAATTCGAGTTCCAGGGGCCCGGGAGCTCAACGGAGACGTCGATGGCGCGCGGAAGATCACGACGAGCTCGATGGAGATCTCGGGGAGGGTTGACGACGTCCGCAGAGGTAGCGCGATGCGGTCAAAGGACGACGCGGCTCCAACAATCACGGAAGTACACGGCGGCGACGATCCTGCGGTGGAAAGGGGTGGGGAAGGGGTCACAGAGGTGCGCACGGGCTCAAGGAGTCGTATGGTAGAGGTCTCGGGTGCCGAGAGGGGCTCAGCTCGCTGGAATCAATGGAAGATGGTGGCGGCAATGGTAATCTCCGGTGAGGAAGAACGACGACGTGGGGGCACGAAATTGAGAAGGAGGTGGAGGAAAATGGAGAGGGGGCTCGGGGCATTTTATAGAGGCAGAGGGAGGGTGCCTTTATGGCTTTGATGGCGCGGGATTGAGGGGAGAACAATTTGTTCGAAACAGCCGTGGCCTTCCTTGTGTGAGGAAGAAGAATGGATGATGTCAGCTGACGTCATCTTTTCTTTTTCTTTTTCTTTTCTTTTTCTAGTTAAATAAAAAAATTAATATCTTCTGTTTTAAACATCCAAATTACATGAAACCAATTTCTAAATTCTTCAAATTTCAAATACTTTCCAACAGTACCATCTTTGGAAACAATTCAACATATTTTATTTTTGAAATTTGTAAAATTGAATAATTCCTTAATAGTCACTTAATGTGATTTTTAATTTAAAAATTTATAAAACATAGTTATTGGTCAATTAAAATTTCAGTGGCATTCTAAATATTAAAAACATGTTTTTGAAAGTTATTTCATCTTGTTTTCACAATTTTATATTTTGAAATAGGGGTACACCCTAATAGCAACTAATGCCATTTTTAAATAGAAAAACTAATAATTATTAAAGTGGCTTAATAAAATATTAGAATAACACCACAAGTCTTAATATTGTTTTTAATGCCCTCTTTTATGTTATTTTCAAAGCAATGAATTTTATTTTCCCACCTTCATGCTTAAACCTTTGAATAATAACTAAAAGTTACTATTAAAATATTTTATTCTAATCAAATATTTTTGAGGCTTAGAACTTTATTAAGGGTTATAAATCTTTGATTTTTGTTGCCATAAAATATCTTAAAGGAAATATTTGAATTGAAAACATTTTATGTAATAGGGTTTGCTAAAGATAAAATGGTTTTCTTTATCTAATGAAAAGTCATTTTGAGAGGGTTTTAGGGTTTATGGAATAGAGTTATAATTGGATTGGTAATTTCAATTTCATTGAAATATGTATTGTTTCCTTTTATTTCTTGCATTTCATTGGTTAATCATGAAAACAAAAGTTTCAAATTTTTGTGATTTTTTAGTCTTCCAAAAATCAGGGATGTTACAATAATCGTTCTCGGGAAAAACCTAAAGACCCGAGCCTCCATCCACGAAAAGTCTTGTAGCCGTAGTCATCGCCAACCCTAGTTCGAGAGGGTTCTGAAGCTCTCCCTGGCACCCTGCTGGGAGGGGAAATAATCACCGTAGGGCTCTACATCACCATGCCTGCCTCCGGAGTGATGCGTGAGTAGTTCATCCTTGGACTACGGGTCCATAGAAGTAGCTAGATGGTTGTCTTCTCCTCTTTATTCCACCATGTTTAGATCTTGCGAGCTGCCTAACATGATCAAGTTCATCTATCTGTAATGCTACATGTCGTGTTTGCTGGGATCCGATGAATATTGAATGCTATGCCAAGTTGATTATCAATATATAATGTTTATGTTATTTATGATCTTGCATGCTCTCCGATACTAATAAATGCTATGGCCAAGTTGATACTTCTGTAACTCCAAGAGGGACTATTTATGCTTGATAGTGGGTTCATGCCTCCCTTTCATGTGTTCTCGAGTGAAAGAAATGTCACAGATGGGGGATGTGTTGTTGCCATTACGGAGAAAAAAATGCTTTGCCTAAGTATAATTTCATTGTTTACATTACGCACTTTACTTGATACAATAGTTTGTTGCTTGCACCTTAATACCCAAAGTATACTCTTGCATTACCTTTTGAGGGTGGATTATTAGTCAAATATGCAGTTGGATTACGGTCTATGTATCATGTTGTAATGCCCGCATAAATCTCATAGTAATCATCATGTCTTGCATATGCACTACGGTGCAGACTTTAATTCTGTCAATTGCCGAGCTATAATTTGTTTACCTAGCATGTTAAATATCTTTGATGGAGAGACACCACTAGTGAACTGTGGACACCGGTCCATTCTTTTACACTGATAATTCAACCTACTACAAGCACTATTATTTTTACTGCAATCATCGTTCTCCTTTCATTCACTGTAAACAAGCACCATTTTCCACACTATACGTCTAATCCTTTGTTTTGAGAAAAATCGGTGAGATTGAGAACTTCACTGTTTCGTTGGGACAAAGTATCTTGGTTGTGTTGTGTGCATATTCTACGTTGTTGTTGAGCCTGGTAGTGCGTCCTGCCAACATCAGCTGCCACCAACCTTTAGAAGTGATTTATTTCTCCTACTGGTCGATTCAACCTTGGTTTCTTTCCAAGGGAAACTTGTTGATACAATCTTCATAGCTTCCTGTAGGTGTGACCCAACAAACGTGTGTCCACACGCATCAAGAACATTTCTGGCGCCTTTGCCGGGGAGAAAGAGGAATTCTGCAGGGGTCTCTCACCTCCAATCTTTTTACTTTTTTTTCTTAGTTTATTTTATTTTGTCTTGTTTGCTTCTTTATATCAAAAACACACACACAAATTAGTTCTAATTATAGTTGTTATTTTTGTTATCCTGTTTTTAATCTTGGTAAAATGAGTCATCCTGAGAACACTAAGTTCCGTGACTTTACTAGCACAAATAACAATGATTTTATTTGCACACCTATTGCTCCAGCTGCTCCTAATGCTAATTTTTATGAAATTAAGCCTGCGCTGTTAAATGTTGTTATGAGAGAGGAATTTTATGGTATTAGTACTCATGATCTTGCTGCCCACCTTAATAATTTTGTTAAACTTTGTGATATGCAAAAATATAAGGATATAGATTGAGATATTATTCAACTAAATTTGTTTCCTTTCTCTTTGACACGACGAGCTAAAGAATGGTTGGTATCTTTGCCTAGAAATAGTATTGATTCTTGGAATAGATGTAAAGATGATTTCATTGGAAAATATTATCCTCCTGCTAAGATTATATCTCTAAGAAGTAGTATTATTAATTTCAAACAATTTGATAATGAGCATGGTTCTCAAGCTTGGGAAAGAATGAAATCTTTTGTAAAGAATTTTCCCACTCATGGACTGACTACTTGGATGATCATCCAAACCTTCTATGAGGGTCTGAATTTTTATTCAAGAAACCTTCTGGATTCATCTGCTAGAGGAACCTTTATGTCCATCACTTTGGGTGCTGCAACAAAGCTTCTTGATGGTACATTATTCTGAATGGCACATTGAGAGAACTCCACAAGGCAAGAAGGTAAATTATGTTGCAGAAACCTCTTCCTTGAGTGATAGACTTGATGCTATTATGTCTATGCTTGTGAATGGTAAAGCTCATTATGATCCATCACTTTGGATGCCGCAACAAAGCTTCTTGATGATATGATGATAAATTATTCTGAATGGCGCACTGAGAGAACTCCACAAGCTAAGAAGGTAAATTCTGTTGAAGAAACCTCCTCCTTGAGTGATAGACTTGATGCTATTATGTCTATGATTGTGAATGGTAAAGCTCATGTTGATACAAATAATGTTCCTTTAGCCTCTTTGGTTGCTCCAGAAGATCATGTTGATGTGAAATTCATTAAAAACGATAATTTCAACAATAATGCTTATATGAATAATTTTGGTGGCAACAATTATAGCCATATCCCATGTTTTATTTTTGCAATTTTTTATTATGTTTTATTTGAGTCAAGGTATTTCTTACTTCTGTAGGAACTCATTTGTATATTTGCTTTTTCAAATTGTTGTGGCAAGTACAGTCTCTAGTATAAAGTTGATGCTAGATTTGGATTTCTGCGCAGAAACAGATTTTTGTTTTCCACAGTTTAATTCGTTTAAAATTCGAGAGAAATCGAGACGACCTGAATTTTTGTGTGCATGATCCTTAGCTATTTACGAAACCTTTTCTAGTTTTGAGTTTTCTAATTTGAGGAACGTAAATGCCTCGAAATAATTCGTCTTTATAGAATGTTCTGGTTTTGACAGATTGTGCCTTTTTACTCCGCATTCTCTCTTTTACTATGTTGAGTGGATTTCTTTGCTCCACAAAGCATCAGTGGCTGTAGCTAATGTTTAGCATATATTGATAATGCTTGTGTCCATGCAGAACATGTGAGTTTTTGATTGTGCAATAACCCTCTGATTAGAATTAGTTTGAATTTGGTGTGAAGGAAGTTTTCAAGGGTCAAGAGAAGCAGATGATATAATGTGATCAAGAAAAGTGAAAGCCAAAGCTTGGGGAATCCCCCGTGGTTCATCCCAGTAAATTCCAAGAAGACTCAAGCCTCTAATCTCGGTGATGCCCAAGGCATCCCCTTCTTCATGAGCAACTTATCAGGTCACTTTTAGTGAAACTATATTTTTATTCGGGCACTTTACTTGGAGGGTCTGTTCACTTTTATTTTATTTTCTTTGCTGCAAAAAACTTGGTTGGATCCTAGAATTCTTGCGTGTGAAAGAGACACGCTCCGCTTTTTCATATGAATACTCATATTCTTAATTTTTGTCTAGCTACTGCAACTTCTTTTAGCTCCTGTTTTCGTGCATCTCTTATTAAGAGATGTTAATTCTTGTAGAGTAGTAGTACTCTCTTGTTTCATTGGTATATTATATGCAGAGTTTCTGTTAAAATAAATTGCTGGTGTTAGAAAACAATAAAATATTTCATGCTTATAACGGTGCAAAAATAAGCTTGTTTAGACTGTGGCTTAGACTTTATCATATGATGCTAGATATTATTTTAATGCTTAGTAGTTATTGATGTAGCATGACTTCTATCAAACATTTGAGAGTGCTTAATGTGCCATTGAAATAAATCATGAGTTGTTGTTATCATATCAAAGCATAATATTTTGGTATTCTCCTTCGAATTCTTTATTTGGTTGACTTGGCGCATGCTTACACCATGTTATGACTACAAACTAGTCACCTTTAGCCTCTATGATTATTTCGTTTTTGACTTGTAATATCAGTTATGCTTTTATCAATATTGTTTGTCGCTATGCATTACTATGTCCATTGTTCATCTCTAAATTTGTCGCTCCCAATCTTTTGCTAGCCTTCACCTGTATTGAGTATGAGCTCTACTCGTGCATCCAAATCTCCAAAACCAAAATTTTGCCAAATGTGTCCACCATACCTACCTATATGTGGTATTTAACCGCCACTCAAAAGTAAATTTCTCATGTTCTACCAATAAAACCTTCAAAATTATACCTGTTTTGTGCCCCTGTTTTAGCTCATGAGGAAGTAGTTTAAAGTTTATTGTGTCTTATTTCAAGCAAAGATTTTATCCCTCTTTCACCCGATGAGTATGGAATATGTGCTCATCTAAATTTGCGGAGAGCTGGTGCCAATTAATATAACCAAAAAAGGCACTTCCCCATGGGTTGATGAAAATTGGTGGGTACCCGTGGATACGGCTAGCCCTGGTTTGTGAGAAGCATGGTGGGGAAAGTGCCAAACCAATAAATAACGGAATCGGCTCTCAAAAGGCTAAACACTTTGCTTGGCATGAGCCATGATGAGTTTTTAATTACCATTTGTTGACATAGACATATACCTCTCTCAAAATTGTTTTTAGTACCTCCGTTTTAATAAAATAAAAAGCTCTAGCACATGAGTTAATTTCTGCTTCCCTCTGCGAATTTCATTTCTTTTACCTTCATGTTGAGTCTTCATCTTCTAACTTTATGCACAATTAAGAGAGCATAGTTGTCATTATGAGTATAATGTGCATCAGTCCCAAGATTTATTATTGATTGATTCATGATATGTTATTACTTGTTTCTAGTCACTACTTGAACATTGAAGGTGTTCTGGCATTTATGTTTTACTCTCCTTCTAAGGACAAGCAGAATACCACTTTGCTATGTTTTGTTTATGCTCGAAACAAATATATATCTTTCAGTAAATCATTATTCATGATCCTTTGTTTGTGTTACTTTTCATATTGCAACATGGTTGCTAAGTCTAATTTGTTGAAATTATATCTATAATGCCTATGCTTAGAGTACTTTGATCTCAACTCAGAATTGCTTTCACAAATACGATGATCAAAATTATGTTGGTAGCATGTCACCTCAGAAACTATTTTGTTTTTATCATTTTACCTACTCGAGGACGAGTAGAACCAAGCTTGGGGATGCTTGATACGTCTCAAACGTATGTATAATTTTTGATGTTCCATGTTGTTTTCATGACAATTGTTACATGTTTTCTATACACTTTATAGCATTTTTGTGGATTTAAAGGGACTAAACTATTAACAAGATGCCACAGCGCTAGTTTCTGTTTTGTGCTGTTTTTGGTTTCAGAAAAGATGTTATGGAAATATTCTCGGAATTGGACGAAACAAAATCCCAGGGGCCTATTTTTCTGTCACGTACACGGAGGCCGGAGGAACCCGGAGGGGGGCAACTAGGTGGCCACAACATAGGGCGGCGCGACACCCCCCTTGGCCGCGCCACCAGGTATTGTGGGCCCCTCAGGAACCCACCGACATCGTTCTTTTGCCTATATATACTCCTTCTCGGGAAAACCCTAAAGACCCGAGCCTCCATCCACGAAAAGTTTTGTAGCCGCCGTTGATACGTCATAAACGTATCCTTAATTTCTGATGTTCCATGTTGTTTTCATGTTATTTCCCACATGTTTTCTATACACTTTGTGTCTTTTTATCGATTTCCGGGACTAACCTATTAACAAGATGCCACGGAGCCAGTTCCCTGTTTTTTTTGCTGTTTTTAGTTTCAGAAAAGTTGTTCTGGAAATATTCTCGGAATTGGAAAATCCGAAGCCCGAAACTCTTAGAATTCCCGAAAGTTCCACGGAGTCCCGAAGAGACCCGGAGGGGGCCACACCATAGGGCGGCGCGCCCCTGGTCGCGCCCAGGGGTGGTCTGGGCCACCCGGATGCCCTTTGCCATCGCTCTTTCGCCTATATAATCATCTCGGCATATTAACCGTTGAAATATACCACTTTTCCCCGAGAAACACCCGAGGCCGTTGTCATCATCATCCCAAGATTGGGAGGGCGATGGAGCTCTCCCCGACACCTTGTCGGGAGGGAAATTCATCACCGGAGGGGTCTACACCACCATGCCCTCCTCCGAAGTGATGCGTGAGTAGTTCATCCCTGGAGTACGGGTCCATAGCAGCAGCTAGATTGTTGTCTCCTCCACTTTATGAATCATGTTTTGATCTCGTGAGCTGCCCTACATGATCGAGATCATCTTTATGTAATGCTACATGTTGTGTTTGCTGGGATCCTATGAATGTAGAATGCTATGTCTTCTGATTATCAATCTATCATATTATCTTCATGTATATGTTATTTATGATCTTGCATGTTCTCCGTTATTAGGAGATGCTCTGGCCAAGTAGATGCTAGTAACTCCAAGAGGGAGTATTTATGCTCGATAGTGGGTTCATGCCTCCTTTGCATCTATGCTCGATTGATAGAAACGTGACGGATGGAGGATGTGCTATTGCCATTAGGGAGAAAACAACAATTCTTTGTCTAAGGATGATCTTATTGTTTACATTACACACTTTTCTTAATGCAATTATCTGTTGCTTGCAACTTAATACCCAAGGTTTGCTCGGATGACACTCCGAGGGTTGACTATTAGTCATAGATGTAATTGGATGATGGTCTATGTATCTTGTTGTAATGCCCGCATGAATCTCATAGTAATTTTTATGTCTTGCATATGCACTACGGTGCAACCTTAATTTGTGTCAATTCCCCAACTAAAATTTGTTCACCACACATGTTATTTATCTTTCACGGAGAGACACCACTCGTGAACTGTGGACACTGGTCCATTTTCCTCATACTGATCATACACACACGTTTTCCACTGCTTTTATACTGCTACTACTGTTTTATACTGTTTTCCCACCATACGTTTAACCTATTTGTTTTCAGCAAAACAAGTGAGATTGACAACCTCACTGATTCGCTGGGGTAAAGTGATTTGATTGTGTTGTGTAGTTTCCACATTGCTGCTGAACCGGTAGTGCGCCCTGCTATCTCAGCTTCATCAACCTTATGAAGTTTCTCCTTCCTCCTACTGGTTGATGCAACCTTGGTTTCATTCTGAGGAAAACTTGTTGCTGCACTCTTCATACCTTCCTCTTCGAGTCTCCCAACGAACGTGTGATCACACGCATGAAGCACTTTTCTGGCGCCGTTGCCGGGGAGGAAGTGAATTTCTGCAAAGCGGGTCTGTCACCTCCAATCATTTTTACTTTGTTATTGTTTTTCTTATTACTTGCTTTATCATGCTTGATAGCAATGTTTGATTTCTTTGAAACTAGATCTTATAGGCAAGGTGGGTTTCACGGATGAATAGCAAAAATATGAACACCACTTGTGAGAAAAAGGGATACACTTATGGGAGAAAATTAATAAATTGCATGACTATGCTAAAAACTTGTGTTCTAGCTATAACGTTACTTATAGCTTTGAAAAATCTCGTTGCTGTAGGAGGTATAAACACCTCCCTGTTCAATGTGAGTATAATGAAAATGTTACCATATCTTCTTATGTTAATGGAAATTACGAATTTTATGATGTGGAACAAATTGAAGAATTTATTGCTTGGAAGTGTGCAAATTGCCTATTTGCTTGAAAGTATTGATGATGCACCTTATAAATACGAGATTTATGCTATAGTTGAGTACTGCTTTGATAATTACAATGATTGTAATTACTACATAATGGAGTATCTTAATAAATTTTCTCAACCTAAGGAAGCGACTAATGCCTTGCAGGAATCTATGGATGAAGAAACTGCTAAATCTGGAAACTCATTGGATGAAAAAGAGGAGGAGCGTGATGATCAGGAGGAGGAAGAATGGAGATACCCATGTCTACCTCCCAATGAGAGCAACTCTTTAACGCGTAGATTATTTGATGAAAGTGATGATCCTATTGATTCTTTTGAAATATCCCTTTTTGGTGAAATATACTTGCTATACTTGTGACATTGATACTACTATGAATGAAACTTGTGAGAATGATATTTCTACCGTTATGTATGATAATCCATGCTACTTTTATAAATCCTATGAGGATCCTCTATTTACTCCAACTATTGATATGCATGATAATGAGGAAGTTTGTTTATAAAATTTATATGATAATGCTCTAGATTATGGTCCTATGTTACTTGATGTTATAAATTATAATGCTAATGAAAATAGGATTGCTATAATGTGTCATATACCTTTAAGAGTGACCAATCATCTTGTTTTCCTATTGCTAAAAGTGGGAAAGAAGAGGTCTTCATGTTTAGTTTTGATCCTACTATTTTTGAGCTTGATATGAATTGTGTGCTTTTAGACCATGACAAACATGCTTTATGTGATAATTATGTTGTTTAGTTTGTTTACTATGCTGCTAGAAATTATTATGATAGAGGAAAATATGGTTGTAGGAATTTTCATGTTATTAAAAAACCTCTCTTTTGTTGGAAGTTTTCAAATTGCTCTTGTTCTACCTTCCCATGATTTCTAGTTTGAGCTTCTTTAATTTATTTCTTGACAAGATTCCTATGCATAGGAAGTGTGCTAGAATTAAATTTGTTTTATACTTGCTTATTGATGCTCTCTTTTTCTTTAATTCATATTTCTTAATTGAGCATCTTCTTCACTTGAAAATACGTGAATCCACTTTTCTGGGCCTAGCTAAAAGACGTTAAAGAAAAGCACTTCTTGGGAGATAACCCATGGTTTTACTTTTTCTTTGTTTTTCTCTATTTTCTTTGAGTCAAAGGGATATATACTTCTTTATAAACTCATTTTTATCTTTATTTTCATGTACTAGTTGTGCCAAGTAAAGTTTCCGACAAAAGTTAGAGGTTGTTTTGGGATTTCTGCACAGGAAGCAGATTTCTGTTGTCCACCGTAAAAAATCGGGAAAAATCCAGAAAGATCAGAATGACCTGAAATGTTTTGTTATTATTCCTAAGCTAATTGCACAACTTTTTTGTTCTTTAATTTTGTTGATTTGAGCAGTGTAAGTAAACCGAAAAAATTCGTTTTTTTAGACTGTTCTGGTTTTGGTAGATTCTGCCATTTTTCTTGCATTCGCTATTTTATGATGTCAAGTGGATTTCTTTGCTTCACAAACATCAGTGGCTGTAACTAATGTTTAAAAGTATCAATAGAACTTGTGCCCATACATAACTCATGGATTTTTTATTGTTGCACTAACCCTCTAATGTGAATTACTCTTTGAGTGTAGTGTGAAGGAAGTTTTAAAGGGTCAAGAGAAGAGGGTGATATATGTTATCGAAAAGAGTGCAAGGTCAAAGCTTGGGGATGCCCTCGTGTTTAATCCCATAAAATTCTAAATATACTCAAGCATCTAAGCTTGGGTCTGCCCAATGCATTCCCTTCTTCATCAACCATTTATCAGGTCACTTCTAATGAAACTATATATTTATTCGGTCACATCATATGAAATTTACTTAGAGCGTCTGTTATTTTTCTTTTTGTATTCTTTTATTTTCCTTTCTATATTAATATAATTGGAACCTAGAAACCTTGTTTGGGAGAGAGATACGCTTTGCTTTTTCGTTAGAATGCTCGTTATGCTCGTATTCTTAGTTTTTCTTCTAGCTGCTGCAAAAATTCTTGGTTAGCTCTTGTTTTCATTGCATCTCTTATTAATACAAGTTAGTTCTAGTAGTGTTATGTTAGTACTATCATTTTTTCTTGCTGTATCATTTAGATAGTTTTTGTTAAAACATATTTTGTATGGTGCTTGTTGGGAAAAGAAATTGCTACATTTGGTAAAATTATAAACGATGCAAATAGAAGATTGTATGGATTGTGGCTAGACTTTTTCATATCATGCAAGATGTTAATTTAATTCTAAATCCTAGTGGTTATTTAGTAGCATGATTTGTCTCAAATAAGTGAGAGTGTTTAATGTGTCGTTGAAAGAATCATGAGTTGTTGTTGTCATATTGAAGCATAAATTTGTGGTATTCTCCTTTGAATGTTTTATTTGGTTGACTTGGCGCATGCTAACACCATGTTTATGAATACGAACCAGTCACTAATAGCCCTTATGATAATTTAGTTTTTAACTTCTGGTACCACTTATGCTTTGATTGATGATGTTTATGTCGCCATGCATGATTATGGCCATTATTGCTCGCTTGATTTTTCGCTAACAGTATTTTGCTAGCCTCCACCTGTACTGAGTATGAGCTCTACTCGTGCAATCTAACTCCCAAAAATCAAAGTATGCCAAATGTGTTCACCATACCTACCTACATGTGGTATTTAACTTCCACTCCAAAGTAAATTGCTTATGTGTTACCTTTAAAACTTTCAAAATTACTCATGTTTTGTGTTCCTGCTTTAGCTCATGAGGACGTAAATAGTGAATATTTATCTCACTTGTTGATTGGACTTCACACCCTGGACTAGTGGCTTCAACCTCTTATCCAATTAATAGAAGAGCTGGCAGCGGGGTGCGCAACCCCAAATTATTACAAACAAATTCTCTTCACTATTTTTGCCCCTGATTTATCAGTCAAAGCATAATTGTGTAAACAAAAGAGAAAGAGAGATGACCTTCTACACCAGTTGCGTCCTTCAATGGGCGCCACTCTTGTGAATTCTAGTTGTCTTGTGACGTACTGTATTTTATGTTTACCATTCGTTGACATAAGCATACACCTCCCTAAAAATTAACACTCCTCCACGGTATGTGATTGTTGGCACGCATCCAAGGATTGGTTAGCCATGGTTTGTGTAAGATTGATGGGAGAAGTTTCAAACATTTTATACCTCGGTTTAATAAAATAAAACCTCTAGCACATGAGTGGTCCATGCCTACCTCTACGAAGGGTCTTTCTTTTAATTTTATGTTGAGTCTTCATCTTCTAACTTTTTGCACAATTGAGAGAGCATAGTTTCCATTCTGAGTTTAATGTGAATTTGTCCCAGAAACATTATTAATTGATTCATGATGTGTTATTGCTTGCTCTCAAATTATTTGTTCTAGTATTCCTCATAAACTTTGAAGGTGTCCTCGCATTTCTGTTTTGCCCCACTCTTAAGGACTAGAGAAATATCACTTAGCCATGCTTTCTCTATACTTGAAACAAATGTATAACTTTCGATACATTGTTATTCATGATCTTTTATTTGTGTTACTTCTCATGATGTAAGGTGATTGCTATGCTTTATTATTAAGATTTTATTTATCATGCTTGTGTTGAAGTTCTATGATCTCAGCTTACATATGCTTTTGCATTATTGATGATCAAGTTCATGTTGGTAGCATCATCTTAGAAATTATGTGTTTTTATCTGTTAACTACTCGAGCACGAGTAGGAACTAAGCTTGGGGATGTTGATACGTGATGGTGCAGATCGTGCACTCGTTGGGAGACCCCAACAGGAGAGTGTGATGAGCACAGCGGTAGGAGTTTTCCCCTTAGTTAAGAACCAATGTTACCAATCCGGTAGGAGAAAGAGGACCTTCGGAAGGTTGATGCCACTGACGGTGGTGATGGCGCTTCACCTGTGTCAGCAACAACGTGGAACCTGCACACAACACAACCAAAATACTTTGTGCCAATGGTACAGTGAGGTTGTCAATATCACCGGTCTTGCTGAAAACAAAGATTAGACATATAGTGTGGAAAATGGTGTATGCTTGTAGTAAGTAAAGAAAGCGGGAAATTATGGTGGTTTATTTAACAGTGTAAGAAAATGGACCGGGGTTCATAGGTTCACTAGTGGTGTCTCTCCATAAAAGATAGCAAGCTGGGTGAACAAATTACATCTGGGCAATTGACAAATAAAGGTTGCACCGTAGTGCACATTATAACATGATGACTACTATGATATTTAGTGCGGGCATTACAACAAAATACATAGACCAAAATCCATCTGCATCTATGACTAATAATCCACCCTCATGTTATCATCCAAACCCCCTTAGGTATTAAGTGGCAAGCTACAGATAACTGCATTAAATAATGTGTGTAATGTAAGCAATGATTGTACATGCGGGCACTCACACCGCTGTTTTCTCCCTAGTGGCAACAACACATCATCCCCCGTCACGTTTCTGTCACTCGAGCACAGGCGAAAAGGAGGCATGAACCCACTATCTAGCATAAATACTCCTTCTTGGAGTCACTAGCAACTACTTGGCCAGAGTAACCACTAGCAACGGAAAGCATGCAAGATCACAAATAACATATGCAATAAAGAGTATAATCATCTTGGCATAAGTTCAATATTCATCGAATCCCGGTAAACACAGCATATAGAATTACATAAGATCAATCTCGATGATGATAGGAAGCTCACGAGATCTAAACATGGAGGCATATGAGGAGGAGACAACCATCTAGGTACTGCTATGGACCCGTAGTCCAACGATGAACTACTCATGCATCACTCCGGATGCAGGCATGGTGATGGAGAAGCCTCCGGTGATGATTTTCTCTCCGACAGGGTGCCAGGAGATAGCTTCAGAACCCCCTGATCTAGGGTTGACGATGACGGCGGCTGCGGAACCTTTCGGGGATTTTTGATCAGGTGCCTAGGGTTTTCCATCTGGGAGGAATAAATAGGAGAAAGGGCAAATGCGATGGAGGCCTGGGGGCCCTACACCCATAACTTGCGCGGCCAGGGGAGGGCGCTCCAACCCATGGTGCGGCCCCCTCGTGCCCGTCGTTGACTCTTCTTCGGTCTTCTGTATGCTTCCAAGGAAAATAGGCACTTCGGGCTTTGTGGGGTCCAATTCCAAGAATGTTTCCAGAACAACTTTTTTGAAACCAAAAAAATCACAAAAAAAGGAACTAGCACTTGTCATCTTGTTAATAGGTTAGTCCCGGAAAACATATAAAAATGCTGTAAATAAGGGAGATAACATATAGCAATTGGCATAATATTATCATGGATCTTCAGAAATTATAGATACGTTGGAGACGTATCAATACGTCATAAACGTATCCTTAATTTATGATGTTCCATGTTGTTTTCATGTTATTTTCCACATGTTTGCTATACACTTTATTTCATTTTTATCGATTTCCGGGACAAACCTATTAACAAGATGCCAGTTCCCTGTTTTCTGCTGTTTTTAGTTTCAGAAAAGTTGTTCTGGAAATATTATCGGAATTGGAAAATGGAAGCCCATAAGTCTTAGAATTCCCGAAGGTTCCACGGAGTCCCGAAGAGACCCGGAGAGGGGCCACAGGGGCGCCACGCCATAGGGCGATGTGCCCCCTCGCCGCGCCTGGGGGTGGTCTGGCCCCCCACCCCGCGTGCCCTCTGCCATCGCTCTTTCGCCTATATAATGCCCCTAACATATTAACCCTACAAATATACCACTTTTCCCTGAGAAACACCCGAGGCTGCCATCATCGTCATCCCGAGATCAGGAGGGTTCTGGAGCTCTCCCCGGCGCCCTGCCGGGAGGGAAATTCATCACCGGAGGGTCTACGCCACCATGCCCTCCTCCGAAGTGATGCGTCAGTAATTCATCCCTGGATTACGGGTCGATAGAAGTAGCTAGATGGTTGTCTCCTCCACTTTATGCCTCATGTTTAGATCTCGTGAGCTGCCCTACATGATCGAGATCATCTTTATATAATGCTACATGTTGTGTTTGCTGGGATCCGATAAATGTTGAATTCTATGTCTTCTGATTATCAATTTATCATGTTATCTTCAAGTATATGTTATTTATGATCTTGCATGCTCTCTGTTATTAGTAGATGAAGGGAATATGCCCGAGAGGCAATAATAAAGTGTTTATTATGTCATTCCTTGTTTATGATAAATGTTTATTTCTCATGCTATAATTGTATTAACCGGAAACATTGATACATGTGTGATTAATAAACAAACCAAAGTTCCTAGTGAAGCCTCTATTTTAACTAGCTCGTTCATTAACAGATGATCAAAGTTTCCTGATCATAGACATTAGATGTTGTTAATAACGGGATCATGTCATTAGGAGAATGACATGATGAACTTAGACCCTAACTAAGTATAACAATACGATCAAGTAATTTAGTTTTTTTGTTATGTCTTACATTCGGAGTAACATTGTTCCTTAGACCATGAGATCATGTTAATCACTAACACCGAAAGAATACTTTGATAACATCAAACGTCACACCGTAGCAGGGTGACTATAAAGGTGGCATTAGGTATTCGGAAAGTGTTAATTGAAGCTCATGGATCAAGAATGGGATTTGTCCATCCAATATGACGGAGAGATATACTTAGGGCCCTCTCGGTTTATCACATCGACACCGCTTGCAAGCACGTGTATGATCACAAGGATGTTATATCACGGGAACGAGAAAAGAGTACTTTTCGTATAACGAGATCAAACAAGGTATGGTGGATACCGATGATCGGATCTCAGGCAAGTAAAATATCGCGAGACAAAGGGAAATCATTACGACGTTGAAAGGTTCACACGATCACGATAGTCATCGTTGAATATATAGGAGTCGTCACGGATCTCCAGATCCCGCTGTTGATTATTGATCGGAGAGGAGTCTCGATCATGTCTATATTATCCGCGAACCATAGGGTGACACACTTAAGGTTCGATGAAGCGTTAGAGAGGATACAGAATACCAAAGAATATTTTGGGCAGCTCCGAAAAATTGTTTTGGGGGAAAATTGAAATAGTTCAAGGAGTTTTTCATCGAATGGTTGTTAATAGAATTAACAAATGATTCGAGGTGCTGCATGCAAATGTTTGTTAATGGAATTAAAAAATATAAATAAAGAAATAATTTTTTTATTCATTAAAGAAAAACCTTTGGATTTTCTAAGTGGAAAACTAAGAGAGTTTGAGTGGGTGTGAGTGGGGCTTCCACTCACATGAAGAGAGGAAGGGGTGGGGGCACCCATGGCTGGCCGCACCCCCCCTTGGGCTGCCTCCCCCTCCCATATAAAAGGAGGGTGAGAGCTCCCTCTTCTCCACACACTTGCCCACTCCCCTTTCCCTCCACCCACTGCTCCATTCCATGGTCTCCGGCTTGGCGAAGCCCTGACCGTGGGATTCTTCACCACCACCACGCCTTCATGCTGTTGTAGTTCCGCGGGGATCCTCTACTTCCGCTACCCGCTGGATCGAGGGAACGGAAGTCTTCATCGAGCTGAACGTGTGACCGATTACGGAGGCACCGCCGGATTGCGGTGCACTTCTTCTCGCTCGGGATCGGCGTGAGTACGAATACGCCAACAACGAGATTTTATCTCATACCACTTCGAGTCTTCGAGGGTATGTTATCTCAAGACTCTCTTTCTCCCCGTTGCCTTTCATCTGATTGATTAGATCTTGGCCATTCAGGTTTATCGCGCGTAGGAATTTTTTTGTTTTCTATGCAACGTACCCTTCAGTGGTATCAGAGCCAGATCTATGCGTAGATGAATTGTACGGGTAGAGCACATAGGAGTATGTGGGCGTTGATGATCATGTTTTTGCCTCTTTGAGTATTTTATGTTCTTAGTGGCATAGTGGGATGAAGCGGCCCGGACTAACTTTACATGTCCATTGTCGTGGTGGTGTCACGGCAGATGCCATAGGATGGCTAATGTTGTGGGGACGATGGACGCTGGAGGCGCTCGGGGAGGGATCACACAGCGAGTAGCCGCGTGAATGTAAAGCTAGCACTGCAGACAACAAGATCTACCCAGGTTCAGGGCCCTCGTGTGGAGGTAAAACCCCTACTCCTGCCTTTCTCTCTTTATATTCGGGTCTGAGTAGCCACAGTACAAATGTTTCTCACTACCGAGTAGCCACTCTTCTCTCTAAGCTACTGTGGACCTTAGTCGTGTCGTGGATCGTGTGTCGTCGTCCCTCGCGCAGGAGGAGGCAGGGCACTTTATATACTGGTGCCCAGCCGGATACAGCCAAGATGTCGACACTATGTGCACACTGTGTACTTCCGGGTTCTCGCTGACCACTTTACACCTTTTGGCTTCCACGATTGTCTTCATGTGTAAAGTCGTTCCGCAGAACCGAGGAGCTGATCTGTTATCACTGACACTGTCACGGGGTAGGCCCCCCCTAACCTGCGACGCCCTGCTGACACCCTGGGGCGGATAAGCACGCGCTCTGCAGATGAACAGTGCCAAAGTACGGACCCAGGATACGCGGGATCCTGTGTCAGAACGGCTCCTTTGACTTCTGGCCAGAGTAGGAGACCGCCATTTCTACTCGGACCACTTCCTCTACCCGGAGGAGGATAACTTCCCTGATTCTTCCTCCTGGCCTTCAGTGCGTACGGCCGAATAGCGGACGACCAGGTAGCGAGTACCGGGCAGCCGCTACTCTGCCAAGTGTCTCTTCTGATTTTGCCCCTTAGCACTTTCCTTTACCCTACTCGGGGGTATCCCCCCGACATTAGTCCCCGAAGCTGGTAGAGTCCTGCGAACTTGTTCACTGGGCTCTGCCAGCTTAAAAACAAATCTTGCCTTTGAGCCTTAGGTTGCTGAGTAGAACCTCCGAGTAGCTCTTTATTCTGTCTCGAGTTTCTCCTTTTCCGAATAGGGCCACTTCTCTTCCCTGTCGCCGAGTAAAATGACTTGGCGAGATTTCCAATCAGAATCTCTGCGTGGCAGAGCGAAATCCGGCTTTCGGCAGCGCAACTGAGCACGTGTCGCGTTCCCGTACCCCCGACGCCTCGGTGCCCGGGATCTGACAGGCCACGCGCCCAGTTTTCACGGCCCGGGCCCACTAGCCCGTTATGTCCCATCAAGCGCAGTTATTACCCACGATCGCGTCGTGGGATCAATTGTGGCCGTTACGCGCGCGTTCTGCGCTGTGTGCGTTTCTAACCGGACCACACACCCCACGCCGCACGATCTCTGGGCATAACTGATCCCACTAATTCCAATCGTAACGGCAACCCGAGGGGAGGTATAAATACCCCCTCGGTAACTCCCTTCTCCTCTTCCTGCCTTCACTTTCCCCTCGCCTCTTCGTTTCTCCGCCGCCGTCGAGCTCTTCGCCGCCGTGCCCCTCGTAGCGCCGAAAGGCTAATCTTTTCCGCCAAGTTCCACCAAATCACCACCAAATCTCCTCCCCTGCTCGATGGCTCGTGACGACGGCGCCCGCGCCGGGTGGTCTGTATCCACCGTCACTGCAGAGGAGTGCCAATGGTTGGTGAACACGCGGCGAGTTCCTGCCGGCGTCCGCTGCCAGCCTCCTGCTGGCGAGCTCGTCCCCGCTCCGGAGGCGGACGAGCACGTGGTCTTCCTCGCGCACTTCGCGCGGGGATTCGGGCTTCCGGCATCTGATTTCTTCCGCGGCTTCCTCGACCACTTTGGGATCCTGCCGCACCACCTGCCGCCGAATGCGGTAGTGATGCTCGCATACCACGCCGTGGTGTGCGAGGCATTCTTGGGCGTGCGCCCCACGCCGATGATCTGGGCGCGCTTCTTCTTCTTCAGGAAGCAGAGCAAGGCCAAGCCGGGTAGCGCGGAGAACAGCCGTGGCGTGACCGAGACCGGCAGCGCCATGATGGTGTAGCGCAGCGGGACCAACCACCCGCGCATCAAGGGGCTTGACTCGGTGCGCAAATGGCAGAGGACGTTCTTCTATGTGAAGAACATCCCTGTCAAGGAGGACGAGCCCGTGGTAGACCAGATCAATCTTCCCCGGTGGACCAATTCGCCTCCTACCGGGCAGAATTGGGGATTCAAGCCCCCGCTAGATGGCGACATCAAACAGATCAACGCGCGCCTCGCCAAGCTGAAGGAGAGTGGACTCAAGGACGACGACCCCATCGCCTGCTGGATTTCCAGGCGAGTGCTCCCGCTGCAGCGCGGCGCACACCTCATGTGCTACATGGGCGGCAACCGAGATTGCACTCGGACGACCACATTCGAGCTCAGCAACGCGGATGTGGCCGTCTGGGCGCGCTCCATCATGAGCACCGGCCTCAGGGACAACTGGCAGTACGGCTTTATGCCGTACAGCCGCACGAAGCCAATCAAGCGGGTTAGTACTTTTCTCCCTGTTTCCTGCATACAGATTCCGAGTAGATAGCCTTCTTAGCTTGGGGTGCTTAGTATTCGCACTCTGTGCCGAGTAGGACACTTAGTCGTATTTCTTAGGCTTCATGTGCTTTATGTTTGCACGCTGCGCCGAGTAGGACGCTTAGCGGTATTGCTTAGGCTTCATGTGCTTTATGTTTGCACGCCACGCCGAGTAGGACACTTACTACTATTTGTTAGGCTTCCTGTGCTTTGTGTTTGCACGCCTCGATGAGTAGGACATTTTACTCTATTATGCTTTGTGCTAGCATCCCGTTCCGGGTAGAATCCCTTATGCCGCTCATCTGATTCGTGTTGCCTGCTTATATCTCCAGCGCCTTTCTCGCCAGCTCGCTGAGAGCGAGGAGCGCTTCGAGGCCAATTGGCACGCAGATCGGACAGAGGACGACGAGGTCTCCTACGACACCGCGGACAAACTCAATATCCCTCATGCCGCCCAGACGGATAAGCATCATGTCGACGCGTCCGTTCGGGACTGGTCCGAAGACGACGACGAAGGTGATTGAGTTCACCTTTATGGTCGCGAGTAGCGCAACCCGATTCCCTCCTGTTTCCTGATTGTTTTCTTCTTCTCAACTCTACAGAAGATACTGATGCTGATGCCGAAGAGGAGGGCGAGGACGAGGACGAGGACGCCCTTGGCGTCGATCCGCTTGCAGTTGCTGCTCCCGCCACTCGCAAGAGGGCGGGTAGTGGTGCTCAAGAGCCCACCGCAAAGAAGGCCAAGAAGACCGTGAAGAAGGTAAAGCAGGGGAGACGGCTATCCCCTTCTCGTGCCGGGTAACCGATTTTCTTCCAAGTTGCAATTTGCTGTTGCTGCTTTCTCGGAACTCCTTATTCTGCTACTGCTTCTCGATTTCTTCTGTTTCTCACACTCTTCTTATGAACTTCTTTCTTCTCTTCAGCGCCCCCTTGGACGCTAATGCTGCTGCCGCACCCACCAAGTCCAAGTCCAAGAAGAGATCCGCCATCGACCTCGATGCGCTCATCGATCTCTCTGAAGAGGACGAGGTCGCTGCACGGGACAGGGTGCGTGCGCCCTCTCCTATGAAAGGAGAAGACGAGGACGACGCCCAGGACATGGATGTTGGTGCCCATGACGCCAATCAGGAGCAGCAGGCCCGCGCAGAACAGGAAGCGCAGGATGCTGCTCACGACAATAGACCACTTTCTCCCCCAGCTACCGCAGCCGGGGAGGACGCAGAGCAAAGCCCCGAACAACAAGATCATGCCGCCCTTGAGCGGCAGGAAGAAAACCAGGAGCAGCAGGACACTGACGCTGCTGCCCAAGACGACCCCGCGGCCCAGCCGCGGGTAGAAGGACAAGAAGAGGCACAACCAGATCCTGCTGCCGAGCAGCAGGTTGAGACAGTTGACATGGAGCAGGACCTGCAGAGCCACGCGCAGCCGGACGCTGCGCCGGGTAGCGGGCCCTTGGTGCCGCCTATCCAGCAGGGCACCTCATCCACCGCACCGAGCTCCCCGTGGTGAAGAAGACCAAGATCACAGCCAGCCCTCCAGCTAAGAAAGATGCGGCCGAGAAGAAAGCTGCTGAGAAGAAGGCTGTCGAGAAGCCAGCCGCCGAGAAGAAGGCCACCGAGAAGAAAACCGCCGAGAAGCCAGCTGCTCAGCCAGACGCCGCTGTCCGCAGGAATCCTCCTCGTGGCGCTGCGCAAGATTCTGCCGCGATGCCGCCACCTAAACCAAAGGCGAAGCGTGCCGTGAAGAGTGGGCAGCTCACTATTGGTGCTTCCGGTAGCACTGAAGGCATACCTGCTGGATCAAGCCTTCGCGATCCGCCTGCCTACCCGCCTTACATGTTGCAGACGAGCAAGCAGTACAGCATCCCGCTAAGCGCGGCCGAGAAGAAACTTGCTATTACCAGAGGAAAACAGGCCCAGGCTGTGGATTCCAAGCCTCCAGCCAAGAACAAGGACAGGGCCCTTTCAATTTTCTCGCGCGAGGTCCAGGAGACCGAGGTGACGTCCAAGGGGCTTGAGCAGATGATCGACCGGGTAGGCTTCATTGAAGCTGACTGGAACAGCGACGTCCTTGGCAACGAGCCCTGGCACGGCCTTGCCTTGGGCAAGCTGGACCACTGGCGCATTGACTGGAACAAGGCGGACATGGGCTACAATCCCATGACCATCTCGTCCTCCACCAGTACGCTTGCCGCGAAGCTGTTCGTCCACCGCAAAAATGCAGAAGACATCGAGCAAACCTACGCGGTAAGTTTTGCTTGTCTGTTCCGAGTTGCTTTTTTCTTCTCTTCTACTCTTTTCCTTCTTCTTATCCATCACCCAGTCCCCGAGATTCGGGCCGAGTAGACGGATACTCAACTGAGTTGCCGTCTTCTCGGGTTGAATCTTCAAAATTTCGTCTGATTCCTTTTCTTTCTGCCTCTCAGAATAGCCTCTTGAAGAGAACAAATCTGTACCGGTCGCTGCTCTGGAATCAAAGCATTGCAAGAAGGCGCCTTGAGGCCCTAGAAGCAGAACGTAAAAGTGATGCCGTGACAGAGAAGGAGGCCGTGGCTCGTACTCTCAAGATTTCCGAGATCGAAAGTAAGCTTTTAGCTACGCGGTTCATGCGTTTTGTGTTTACGCCCGCTTATGCTTTCTGCTTTAACTGATTTTACCCTGCAGGTAAGTTTAAGGCGCTGGAAGATGAGCACAAGCACTGCCATGTGTTTGTTGAGAATGCTGAGACCACCATCAAGAAAATGGAAGGTGAGTTGCCGTATTTTCAGCTTGTCTTTCTTCTTTCTTCTTCGCTACTCTGCTAACCTTGTTCCTCTCTCCGCAAAAGATCACAAGAAATTTGTTGAAGAGCATCTCGACTGCCTCAAACCCGCCGAGGTGCAGCAGCAGTTGGAGAGCCAGGCAGTAGAGCTTAAGAAAGAGCACGCCACCGAGATGGAACGTCTCCAAGTCCAGCTGCGAGCCACCCTCCAAAATGCCCTTGACATAGCTGCCGAGAAGAACAAGATAACTGCCGAGAAGAACAAGATTGAAGCAGCTGCCAAGGCTGAGAAAAGGGCTCTTGAGCTGGAGTGCGATACGCTGAGGAAGAGCAACTCAGATCTCATGCTCCAGCTGGCCCAGTTCCGGAGGGTGGAAGAAAGGCACGTTGCTGATGAGGAGTCATGGGAGAAGAAGCTGCAGTCGCTACTTTGCGAGCTGAATAGTAAGTACCCGCTTCTCTGCGCTTCGCTGTCTCCTTTTGCTTCTCTGTTGCTTGATTCGCTTCTCTTCTCTGCCTCTGTCTCTAATCTTTTTGATAGCTTTTTTCAGAAATTTTCCCCGACCTCAGCTCGGCTTGCAAACCTGCTCTGTCAAAGGCCCAAGCAGCTCGCACCGAGAAGGGCGAGCCCATGGACACTAAAGCCTCGATCGAAGACAGCTTCACAAACATGCAGGGGCAGCTCCAGCATCTAAGGGGCGTGGGCACCGATCTGGTGCGCACTGCCTTCAAACTCCATGACTTGTTTTGGCCCCGAGACTCTGCGCCAGCAACCATCCGCGGGCTCGCCGAGAAGCTGAATGGCGTCAAGGCCGAGCTGAAGAAGTGGCGAGCATCCGGAGCTCGGGCAGGCGCGGATATGCTGCTCCTCTTCATCTGCAGCTGGTATGAGAACCTCAATCTCAATACCATCCTCGAGATGCGCCACGATTCCAAGTGGGAGAAGGAACCCGAGTGCGTGGCTCGCCGTCAGGCAGTCGCGTGGGAGATCGCCTCCTACACGGATACCGCGCACTACATCGAAGGCCTCCCCGAGCCCGACACAGATGTGGAAGGCGAGGGCGACGATGAGGATGAAGATGATGACGAGGAGGCCACGGTGTCAGACGGGCTGAGCTTCTTCGCCAGCACCGATGAGAAGTCCGAGAAGGGCAAGGGCGCGGCCGTCGCGGATAGCGACGAAGAAGCCGAAAGCGTGGAGATGACCATCGACACCGCAACCCTTGAGTTCGGCACTTCATCAGGCGCAGCCCTCGATGACACGGCGCGACTCCGCGCTCAATCTGCTGCCTCCACTTCGGCGACGGACCCCATCTCGGTGGCCACAGCCACTTCTGATCAGGCTGCCACCAACCCGGAAGCGGATGTCGCCAACCCGGAAGCTGACGCTACTAAGGCCACCCACGAAGCTGATGCCACCAAGACCAACACTGAAAATGCTGCTACCTCCACCTGATTATGTCCTGCCACACTTATGCTTGAAACTTTTATCAGATCCCCGGAATGTCGGGTGCAGATGTACTAAACAATTTATCTTCCCGTTGCTACTCAGTTTTATTTTATTTGAAGTTTTTATACTTAGTAATTTGAGCAGCTTTGGCTTGATGCCGGGTTGCGTTATCATGCGAGTCCCCGAGTTGCATTTTTCATCCACCCTTCCTTTTCATCTCAGCTCTTACCTGCAACTTGTTGCTTTTTTCGTATTCGAGTCACAAGAGTTCAAAGTTGAGGTTTCAAATACTTAGCCACTTAGGAAACAGTCATAGTAACGCTACCCACCACATAGCCGAAAAAGACAGTAAAAAACACTCTATTCGGTTGCCACACGCTTCCTTCCCTTTGCAATTTTTCATGTGTTCATTGACTCTTTGGCTTGTTCTCTGGCTTGCCATGAAGCCGGTTTGCGGACAGCAGCAGAGTCGCAGAGTGTCCGGTGAGTATAAATACACTACTTTGTATGCTTTTGAAATTCTAAGCGTAGCAACCGAGTAGACAAAAAGACAACAGAGTAGAAACACTTAGAGCAATTTTGGACGAGGGCAGTCCCCGAGTTCAATTTCAGATTGCAGAGTAGGAGCTTTTACTCGGATAAGAGAGTACATACACACTTTTGCTCATGAATGAAAGCGACGAAGTAGAGCCACATTCCAGGGGCGCTTAGACTCCTCTCCAGCTTTATCCGCCCTATTCTCCTGTGATGGACGCACGTCGACGAGGTAATATGCATCATTGTGCAAAGCCTTGCTCACAATGAACGAACCTTCCCACGGAGGGGACAGCTTGTGCATCCTGGTTGTGCGCTGCACAAGCCTCAGGACCATGTCTCCTTCTCGGAAAACCCTTGGGTTCACTTTTCGGCTGTGATAACGCCTCAAGTTTTGCTGGTAAACAGCCGAACGTGACAGAGTAAGCTCTCTTGCTTCTTCTAGCAGGTCAACGTCGTCTTCTCGAGCTTCTCTCGCCTCCGCCTCAGTGTAGAGGGTTACTCGGGGGGAGTCATGCTCTAGGTCGATTGGCAACACGGCTTCAGCCCCGTAAACCAAGAAGAATGGCGTGTAGCCGGTTGACCGGTTAGGGGTAGTCCTTAGACTCCACAACACCGCTGGCAACTCGTCTAGCCAACACCCTGGTGTTTTCAGCAGTGGCTCAATCAGCCTTGGCTTTATGCCTGCAAGCAGCATGCCATTTGCTCTTTCCACCTGCCCATTGGACGCGGGATGCGCGACAGACGCGACATCTAGTCGGATGTGCTTATCTCTGCAGAATCTCACCATGGCTCCCTCAGCAAAGTTGGTGCCGTTATCTGTGATGATGCTGTGCGGGTAGCCGTATCTCAGGATCACGTCCTTTAGGAATTTCACGGCTGTAGCTCCATCGCACTTCCGAATAGGCTTCACTTCAATCCATTTGGTGAACTTGTCCACCATGACTAAGATGTGTGTCATGTTGCCTCTAGCCGGCTTGAAGGGACCGACCATATCCAGACACGAAACAGCAAACGGCCAAGTGATGGGAATTGTTTTCAACTCGGAAGCAGGCATGTGGATCTTACTCGCGAATCTCTGGCAACCGTTGCACTTTCTCACGATGTCTTCAGCTTGCTGCAGAGCGGTGAGCCAGTAGAAGCCATGCCGAAAAGCCTTCTTGACCAAAGCCCGAGAAGAGGCGTGATGCCCACACTCTCCTTGGTGTATCTCTACCAGAATCTCTTCTCCTTCTTCCGGTTCCACACAGCGCTGCAACACGCCAGTGGCGCTTCTCTTGTGCAGCACTTCTCTGAAGATGGTGTAGCCCTTGGATCTTCTCTGAATCTGCCTTGCAGTCACCTCATCTTCTGGCAGGGTACCGTCCCTTAGAAAGGATAGTATGGGCATGGCCCAACCCGGTGTCTCCCGCGCGGGAAACACTGGTTTGTCCACTTCCATTGGGACAGCCGCTGCTGCTTCTTTTTCTGCATTGGGGTTGACTCTCTGCAGGCCCGAACGGTTTCCAAGGACTTCTTCAAGGAATGCGACAGTCCCCGAGCTGAGAGGGGCAGTCCCCGAGTAGGGAAGAGCAGTCCCCGAGTAGAGAGGGGCAGTCCCCGGGTTACAGGCGCCAGTCCCCGGGTTGCAGGTGCCAGTCCCCAGGATGGAGACTGCAGTCCCCGTGTCTCCTTTTGCACCTTCCCAGTCAATCTCCATTGGAACTACTTCCTCATCAGGCAGGGAAGGAACGAAGATGGACTCCGAGTTGGGGGATGGCTTGATGGATGGCTTTCTCAAATGCTCCAAGGCAATCCCAGTCGGGATGTACTGCCGAGAAGATCCCAACTTGGACAGCTCATCAGCTGCTTCATTCTCTGCTCGGTGGATGTGCTGGAACTCGCAACCTTCAAAGAACCCTGTCATGGTTTGAACCAGGAAGCGGTATGACGCCATGTTGGCGTCCAGAGCATCCCAAGTGCCGGAGACTTGCTGCACAACCAGATCCGAGTCGCCATAGCATATGATACGCTGCACGCCAACTTCCTTTGCTACCTTCAATCCGTGTACCACGGCCTCGTACTCTGCAACATTGTTGGATGCCTTGAAGTGGATTTGCAGCACATACTTGAGTTGATCTCGCTTGGGTGACGTAAGCACCACGCCAGCACCGAGGCCTTCTTTCATCTTGGAGCCATCAAAGTGCATCTTCCAGTAATTGGATACCGGGGTGGGAGGCTCATATTGCACCTCAGCCCAATCGACCAGAAATTCTGCCAGGATTTGAGACTTGATGGCTTCTCTTCTCGCATACGCGGGAGCGTACGCGGCTAGCTCGATTGCCCACTTGGCTACTCTGCCACTTGCTTCCTTCTTACCCATGATATCCGAGATGGGAGCTGAGCTCACCACCGTGATGGGGTGTTCTTGGAAGTAGTGCTTCAGCTTCTTGGCGCCCAGGTACACACCGTAAGTCATCTTCTGGTAGTGAGGGTAATTCTGTTTGGAGCTGGACAGCACCTCACTGAGATAATACACCGGCCTCTGCACACTCTTGCCTTCTTCTTCTCGTTCCACCACAATCACCACACTTACTACACGGTTAGTAGCAGCAATGTATAGCAGCATTGGCTCCTTGGGTAGCGGACTAGCCAAGATGGGAGCGCTACCCAACATTGCCTTTAGCACTTTGAATGCCACATCCGCCTGCGGTGTCCAGACGAACTTGTCACTTTTCTTCATCAACTGATACAAAGGCAGGGCCTTCTCGCCCATTCTGCCCAAGAAACGGCTCAGTGACGCCAAGCACCCAGTGAATTTTTGCACATCCTTTAGGGATCTCGGCAAAGACATGCTCTCAATAGCTTTTATCTTTGAAGGATTGGCCTCAATGCCCCGACTGGATACCAAGAAGCCGAGTAGCTTGCCAGCTGGGACGCCAAAGGTGCATTTACTCGGGTTCAGCTTCATCTTATACTTGCGCAAATTAGCGAAAGTTTCCTCAAGGTCACTAAGCAGAGTATGTGTTTTATTCGTTTTGATGACAATGTCATCTACGTACACCTGCACATTTTTGACGAGTTGATCATGCAAGCATTTCTGCATGCATCTCTGATAAGTGGCACCCGCATTCCGCAACCCGAAACACATGACACGATAGCAATAAGCCTCATACGGGGTAATGAAAGCAATCTTTATTTGATCAGCAGGATTGAGGGCTATCTGGTGAAAACCAGAGTAGGCATCTATGAAAGACAGCAGTTCACAACCAGAAGTGGAATCGATCACCTGATCGATGCAAGGTAGCGGAAAAGGATCCTTGGGGCATGCCTTGTTCAAGTCGGTGTAGTCGACGCACATGCGCCATGCGGTAGCAGCCTTGGGGTCCTCCTTCTTCTTCTCGACCATGACCGGGTTGGCTAGCCAATCCGGATGCAGCACCTCCATGATGAAATTGCTTATTAGCAGCTTGGTGATCTGGTCACCTATGGCCTTCCTCCTCTCATCTCCGAAACGGCGCATAGCCTGCTTCACTGGTTTGGCGTCAGGACGCACATGTAGCGAGTGCTCAACTAACTCCCTCGGGACACCCGGTAAATCCTCATTGGACCAGGCGAACACGTCCCGATTCTCACGGAGGAAGTGGATGAGCTCGCTTTCCTATTTCTCCCCCAACCCGTAGCCAATGATGGCAACACGGTCGGGAAACTCAGGGTCAACCTGGATCTTCTTTGTCTCCTGAGATGCCTGGAACGCCGTCCCGTGCTGGGAACTTGGCACACCAGGCGCACCAGCTTGTGCGGATTGCGCCATAGCTACCACCTCGTACATCTTCTTCTTCTCGGCAGCGATCACCATGGACTCTGCCAACTGAGAACCAGCAGAGGCACACTCCATAGACTTCTTGTAATCACCAGAGATGGTAATCACGCCATTGGGACCAGGGATCTTCATCTTCAGATATGCAGTGTGGGTGGAGGCCATGAACTTGCTCAGAGCAGGCCTGCCGAGTAGAGCATGGTAGGGGCTCTGGTGATCAACCACCTCAAACTGCAGGCTCTCTGTGCGGCAGTTCTCCCTGGTGCCGAATAGCACATCTATCCATACTCGGGCAATCGGATTGCAAGAGACTCCCGGCAGAATGCCATGGAAAGTGGTCTTGCTGGGTAACAGCATGTTCTCGGCTATACCGAGCTTCTCGAGCGTGTCTCTGTACACAATGTTGATGCTGCTGCCGTTGTTGATCAGTACCTTGCTGAACCTCACGTTCTTCTCGGGACCCAAGAAGGTAGGATCCAGCACCAAGGCGTAGCTACCCGGTTTGGGCATCACCTTGGGATGATCTACTCGGGACCACGTGATCTCTTGGTTGCACCAATGCATATAGTGAGGAACAGCAGGGATCACATCATTGACCTCCATGGCACGCCTGTGTTGGGATTTCTTGTCGACAGTCTCAGAGGTGAAGAACATGTAGCTCTCGTGGTGCTCCTGATACCGATTGCGGTCTCCGCCACCATTGTTGCCATTGTTGTTGTTACCTTGGTTGTTGTTGTTGTTGTTGTTGCCTCTGTTGTTGTTGCGGGTGTAGTAGTTGCTGTTGTTGTTGTTGCGGTAGCCCTCGTTGTTGAAGTAGCCGTTGGCTCCTAAAGCCACCTGGTTCGCATTCTCTCTTCTCGGGAAGGCTGGAGGCCGAGCAGCAGGTGCGCGGGCAGGCTGTACAGCGGCATTTGCAGCTGGCAGTGGAGGAGGAGGAGACAGGCCCTCGTTCTTGATCTCTTCCCACCAACTGCACTGCCGAGTAGTGTGGTTGGCGGGTCTTGCGGGATGCCGAGTGTGGAAGCTGCATGGGCTATCCTTCATGTCCTTGAACACGAAGTTTGGAGCAGGACCCGAGCTACCGCTACCCTGCTTCTTGTTGCCTTGGCCCTGATTCTAGTTCTGCCCGTATGGAGCTCCAGCAGTTTTCGGCCTCTGGCTACTCCCAGCTCCGGTAGCCACTTCATTCACCTCCTCTGGGTCGTACCGGGTGTCGATCCGGTCACCTCTACGTTTGTTGCGGAACTCATTGCGCTTGCTGTTGTTGATGTTGTAGTTCCTTCTCGGCTCAGGAGCATCAAGAAGGGGCTGCGTCGGGTCGCCGAGTGCGTACTGATCCGCAATCCAGATGGTCTCGGCAAGAGTACTCGGCATCTCCCTCTGGAGCCTTTGCCACAACATGCTGCCATGTCTGCAACCCTGCGCAAACCAAGTGATGGCCTGGGCCTCATTCACACCCTCACAGGTGTTCCTCAGAGTGCTCCACCGAGTAAGATACTCGCGGTCTGTCTCCTCTTTGTGGGGACCCCAGACTAGCAGTCCGAGACCTCCAGTATGCATACATTCACGATCCCATGATCAGTTAGTCGTGAACAACATACTCGAGCTGGCATTGCAGATTACAACATCCACTACACGAATACACGGCTTACACAACTGGTCACCTGACTCAGTTGAAAACAACTGCCACGCAGGACAGGAACACACACTTAAAAACAGCGGAAGATTTGCAAAACACACTCGTGGTAAACCCAAGTCACGCCTTGGCTACCTACAGGCTACTGACTCGGAGACGTTCCTAGTTCGCATAGCCGTCGGCGACACCATCTTCTTCAGGTTCTCCGGGTTTCTGCTCAAAATCTGGCTAAGACAATAGCCAGGGACGAAACCATTCATGAGTACGTTTGAATGTACTCCTGCAAGTCACCCTAAATGAAAGCTAAACATGCAAGTATGCAGGTTTTAAAGGTGGTAGGAAGGCTTTAATTAGGGCTCCACTAGCCATGATGAATTTAAGACTCATCATAGTTGCACAAGTTTTAATTCTCCTTTGTTGAAGAAGATACTTCGAAAGATATTTCATTTCTCTTGTAGATAAAGCATGTCCACAAGGTTTTGATAAAACATTCTAGATAAAGAAAACATTTATCTTTGCAAAACTTCTTGGAAAAGAACACATCTTTAAGATCATCATTTGTCTGGTACCTCAAAGGTACAATCTTTCCCTTTCAACGTACCTCCCAGGTACAAGTTCCAAAACACTTTTCCAACTTTTTGAAAACATTGACACAATACTAGCTACATGGCCATTCAACTGCCCATATCCGAGGGCGCGGCTATTCTGAATAGTTTTACTCTGCAGAGGTGTACACAATCCACAAGATCCAGTACATCCGCCGTGAACAACCACGGACTGTCCGAGACAGTATGCAAACATCGGATAACTGGTCCTAACCATCCACTATGTCAGTGCTAGTAAATGACTACCTCCTCAACTGGGTTTGTTCTCCCCGGCACCGAGTGAGTCAGCCGTATCGATCCGGTTTCCCCTGACAACACACCGCCATGGCAGGAGACCCAATTGCTGCAACCGGTAGTGAACTTAATCCCACACTGTGAATGTCCCATTCTCCCTCATGGCGACAATTCGGTTCGGGGGACTCTAACCCCTATAGCACTTTGAGGTAGACACGGACTAACACCGACAAGCAATTAGCTAGACCCCGTTCCCATATTGGGGTAATGTGGCAGCACGGCTTGGTTGTCCGGCGAAGACTAGGTTATGTGTCATTTTTGGAAAACAAGTCGAAAACATTTCCTTCTTCACAAACCTCCCTCGGACAAGGTCCCACCTTTCCTCGGGTTTTTTCCAAGCTTTTGCTTTCCAAAAACATCAAGTTAAAATGTCCACTAGGGGACTTAAGTGGATTAAGTGATGATACAAAATGTCTAAAGGGCTTGGTAACACCAAGATTATAGAGTGGATATAGCATATTAGATACATAAAATAGATAGTGATATAGTCCACTTAAAAGAATAGTTTTTGAATCAAACTTTTGTAAAACTTCAGAAGTAAAACATGCATGATCGATAATGAGAAGTAAAACAACAGCAAGCATTTAGAATGGCTTGCCTTGGCTCTGGTCTTCGTCTTGCTCTTGAAATAAACAAGAGTTGCAGTAAAAACCTCTCCGGGAAATAATACCGTCTTCGTTATCTAACGTCGTAAACATAAAAAGGAAAACACCCAATCAGAACCAAACAAAGGCAAGCACTTGATAAATTGTAAACATACAGCAAGCATTTCATCAAACAAGTACACTCACAAACAAAAATACTAGGGTGCACACCATCAAGCAAAACATGCACAGACAACCCACATGAATGGCACTAGAATTAATGTTATGGATCCTCAACCAAAATGGCATGAGTCCAGTGGGTGTGCCACTCTCATATCATGCTCAAATAAGGTTAAATGACTCTCTGGTCATTCATGAGGATGAGCAAAATAACAAGAAAATAACCTAGGAACACATACACATGCATAGGAAAATATTATCAAGCAATACTACAAGCCCATAGTAACACATGCTTTTCTAATCATGGAGAATTAATATAACCAGTACCTAAGCAACCTAATAACAGAGAAAAAACCAGAACAAAAATACCATGGCATCACTCAATGCATGAAAATAATCATGGAGCAAAACAACTATTAAAACTAGACATGCAAAAAGGCTATTTTGACAAGCAGACATGCATATCCATAAGAGATCATTAAACATGATTTATTCTAACATGATGGATCTGTAAGATGACATCCAAATAACAGAGAAAACAACACCTAGACATGCTAGTAATAACAAAATAACAATCTAATCAATTTATCAAAAACTAAGCATGCAAATAAAACTACTATGGCAGAAATCTCCTAAAACTAGCATGGCATGCCAAAATTATCTAGAGCTCACTAAAGCATGCAAGCAATTATAATATGGTAAAATAACAGTATCTATGCTAGGGAAAACAATACTAAAGAATTTATGAAAATCATCATACCAACATGAAGAACAACATGATTTAACACATTAATACTAGGAAAAACACCCATATGAGAGTAAAACTATAACAAACATGGTTTTCACACACAAACCACACCATACTAGTGAAACACTTAAGAAACATTTTAAACATGTATAAATAACCTACACATGCTAGGAATCAATTTTATAACAAGAACAATATAACACACAATTTAATAAAGGCATAGCAATAATATGCAGAAAACTGATAAACACTAAATAATGCACCAATCCTATTCTGTAACTCCTAACATCATGAAAAACTAGAATTAGGTGCTCCTAGTCACTAGCAAACCAACACAATTGGATTCACTTCAAAAATCATCACCAATAAAATTAAATAATTCACAGAAATGCTCTCTGGCCTAAAAACTAACATGCATTTCATTTTCAAACAACAACTCAAGTCAACACAAGGCCAACTGCAACAGATAGATATTATCAAGGGCTACTCAGAACAGTTGAGTTTGCAAGATTTGGATACATAAAACTAAAGTTATTAAAGGAATGGTGTTAATGAGTCTCTCTGAAATTTATTTTATTTCTCCTAAAATATTGCACAAAAAGCAGATCTACAAGTTGGAAATGGTTAAGATTTAGTAGATGTACATCTGTGATTTTTAGTTTGGCAATATTCACTTGTTAACATTTTTGTTTTGAATAAAAGTAAACAGCCAGAAAACAGATATGTTGGAAAGGATTAATCAACCTGCAGAAAAAAAACAGTCTGGGCCAGATCTGCGAGTTGACTGGGCCGCGCGAGGAAGGCCGGCCCGCTGGCCAGCGCGCGCGTGGCGAAGCGGTAAGTCACCGTCGGATCATCTATCGATGGTCGAGATTAGACGAAGCTTAGATTCAAAACGGCCCGCCCGATGCGGATCGGACGGTTGAGAGTAGGCCACTTCAGCAGCAGCCGTCGATGACCAATAGAGGCAGCGGCGTCCTCTCCGGCAGCCGCGGAGGAGATGCGGGCTCGCCGCCATTGCATCCCGTGGCCGCCTGGAAACGCAGAAAGCACCAGGAGGACCAGGACAAGCGCACGGAGACAATGCTCTCGACGCTGGACTCACTGGCGGGCCGCAGCAGTGCTCTCGGCGGAGACCCGCGGCGGCGGACCTAGGCCGAAGTCGCGCCCGTACCTGCGAGCGAAAAAGTCAAGATTGAGATTGGAAAGAGCCCAAGGAAGATCCCAGGGACCTGTAGGAAGAGATTAGAGGGGTGGATATGGCCTGAATAGGTGGCTCGACGAGGTGCTTGTCCACGGCGAGGTCGACCACGATTCCGTCGATTGAGAGGGCTAGGGAGGGGGCTTCTGCTCCAGGAGGTCGATTCGAGTCTTGAGGAGGTGGTGCGCCCGAGTGATTCACAAGGAGGAGGCTCGGGAAGGCCTGGTCGCAGAACTCGGTGGACGGCGCCCATGGCGACTACGGGCATGCTCATTCGAGCAAAAGGAGTTGAGCTCGGGCATGTCCAGGAGTGTTATTACGATGAGTATAATCTAGAGGGAGAGGAGATCGAGGGAGAGAAGGTCCATGGAGGAGGCGAGGTAGGTGTTCTTGGTGCTCTCCCGTAGGTGTTCGACAGCATCTCGAGGGATATGGAGATCGAGAGAAGACAAATGGAGGGCACGGGTGAGCTACTGGGGAGCTGGCGGAGCTAGTTGAGGTGGTGTTGTGCTCGGGCATGAGTTCCAGGTGGCAGAACGCGATGGACGTGGCGAGCGCGTCCAGAGCGCCATGGACAGCGCACGGGTAGGAGGAAGAGGACAAGCAGAGAGGGAGGGCTCTCGCCAGGGAGTCACGGGAGGCTATAGGAGCGTGCTGGCGCGAGGTTTCCTTCGGGGATGCATTGTGGACGTGGACATAGAAGGGGAGGGTGATCACCACCCTTGTCCATATGCGTTTGGTTGAGTTAGATAGAGAGGGAGAGAAGGAATGGGGAGGGTAGACCATGTCTAGGAGGTTGGGGGACTAAGATCCAATGCCCAGGTGTAGGATAGAGGAAGGGAGAGAGAGAGGGAGGACCAGAGCAAGCATGCTCTCAACAGTGTCCAGGAAGACCAGAGAGGGTTTTTGGTGGTTTTCTCTGATTTCTTGAACAGAACACAAGTGCAAAATCATGTCCATTGGATAGAGAATCAAAAATGGAGTCTAGGGGTGGTGGTCTCAAAGTTTTCTAAAAACATTTCTTTCACAAAAGTTTGGAAATTCAAAAATGGCAGAAACTGTTTTTAAATGTTTTCTCCAAAATTTTCAAAACAACTTGCAAATGTTTTTCTATAAATAAGTCCCACATGACCATAGTCATGTTGGGTAATTTTTCCAAGATTTTAGGAAATACTTTTCTTCACAAAATATTTTAAAGTTCATTTCTGGCCTTTTGGAAAATGGAAAATAATAAATAGTAAAATGCTTTTAAAACAAATATTTTTGAGTTGGGATGATATAGCATATAATATAGGTCTCAAAAGTGATTTTTAATAGACAACTCTTTTGAAAATATTTCAGGCACCAAGTGGAAAAATGGTGAAAACAGGAGTTTATTTAATAGGATAAAAACCATGAGAGTTAAATAATCAAATGGTCTTTGGAAACTAAATGGACCACATGGAGGTGATGTATAGGTAATGGGTATGACAAGGGAAGGTTCATTGGGCCTGAAAACAATAAGGAGTGATTTGGAGTAACATAGACAAAGTGCTTCATGATAAAGGTGATATGGTCACTATTTTGGGAATGCCTTCAATAGGACTTTGATAGATGATACAAAATGGTTTCAACATCCAAGATAACAACTTGGATAGATAGCATAGATGTTAAACATGATATAGATGAGGGAACATTGATGGATAGAACAATATTTGACATAAAGGCATGTCTCCAAGGTTGGAAGTTTTTAAGAAAACAGAAGATGATATGGACATGTGATGGAATAGGATATTGATGTTTGATATTGTTATTAATAGGTTTTATTTTATTAGAACAGCACACATTAATCAACAAACAAAAATAAATATTTCAAGCAAGCACAAGATAAAATCACACAACAATGCAGATAAAGTAACAAGTCACACAAGATCACTCAAACAATTGAGTTCTTCAATTTAGTTTCCAGGTGTTTATCTCAAGTGTTAATTGTGGGTAGTGATCAATACATACCATGACAAGAGGATTTTATAAAGAGGCTCCTCTCAGAAGTTGTTATTTCCAAAAGAATATATTTGAGGTTAAACACAGGGGTAACATAGTCCCCTTTTATTGTTTTTGCAAAAGAAGGAAGTGATAAAGAGTTTTTGAAATACTTACAAAAACATATTGGTTGAAAACAGGTTGGAGATGACTAGCTCCAAAATACTTTTCATATAGTTTTGGAAATTATCTTTTGTTTTTCTCAAAACTTGGTCTTTGGGTTTCCTTTGAACTCAAAACATTTTCAGAAAGGTTTTTGCCCAAAACAGTGTGATGGAGGAAGATGATAAGATTTCTTGTTATGACTTGATCACAAGGTTTGTGTTTGAAGAAAGTTATGATCATTGTTTTTAATGTTAGTTGTTAACAAACTCAAACATATACACAAAGAACCACCACATAGAAATGAAAACACCAGCATAAGTCAAACATATTAAAAAGTTTTTGTTGGCCCTGATTTTTGGGTTATTGAAAACAAGTTTTTCCTGTCTTCCAAAAATTGGGCTGTTACAGCTCTTCCCCCCTTAAAATGAATCTCGTCCCCGAGATTCGTAAGGGAAAACAAGGAAGGGGGTTTTCTTAACAAACAACAAAAGCAAAACTCTTTTAACTAAACTTTTAAGAAAACCAAAGTTTGCTGCAACCCTGAAGATAAGACTGGATACTCACAAAGGGGGTCACAGAGACCTAGTTGTGTAGAGTAGAGGCTACAAACAACTAGTGATCTTTGCAAGATCTTTCTCACGAATAGAAAGAGAGTTAGAAGTTTGGTACACCCGGAGTTCTCTGGGGTCATACACTGACATGTGGGACCAGGCCCACCTGGCAGTCGATGCCCTTCTCTCTTTCTCTTCTTCTTCTTGCCTGGCCTTCTCTCCTGGTGCACACACCCTTGGCATCAGGGCGTCCCGCCCACTTTGAGCCCAGGGTGGGCTGACACCTCGCCATGAGACTGTTGTGAGTGAGACATGTCGATTCTTTGACCACTGGGTGGAGGGGCGCGCTGGTGGTTTCGCGCCATTTGCGAGTACTGCAGCTGGATTCTTCGGCTTTTCGCGCGTAGTGCTTGATGAAGGAGAGGGCTCTGCTCTTGCTGCTATAAAAAGGTAGCCGAGGTTCTCCAAATCGCACCACACGATGAGCTTCATTTCCCAGTTAATCAATGACTTCTTCAGGGAGTATGTCTCCCTGCTGGAGCGAGCAAATTTCTTGGAGCACGTGCTTATCGTGCTACTCTTCAGTGTTTGCCTGGTGGGATCAGTCACGGTGATCCTGTTAGCCATGATCTTTGCAGCCTGGGACATCCATGACTGGTGGTCTGGCGTCAGGAGTGATACCGCGATGGAAGAAGGACGAGCAGTGGCGCCGGTGGTTGCGGTTGTGGAGGTCCAAGCTGGCGGCACAAGGCCAGGAAGACTAGAGGGGCTTCGCCGTCGCCTGACTTGGTGTTCAGCGTCAGGTGAGACTGGCTCACCTTCAGACCGGGTTCCAGCCAGCGAGGGCTAGGCAATGTTAGTGTCCACACCAGAGTAGGTGTAGTGGTCTGTGTTTGGAAACGGACTTGTATCTTACTTTCTGAAACTTTCATTAGTCTGGTGCAATGTTATCCCTTGAATCATCTATCCCTTTGGAGTTCCAGTGAAAATTGTAGCTCTGAAATGATTCTTCTTCTGCTTCTGGATGTTGGGGAAAAACAGAGGGATAAGGGTGCACTAACTTGTTAACATGCAGAAACACTGGTGCCAAAGATAAAAAGGAAAGTTTTTTTTTTTTCATACTGATAAAGAGAGTTGTGAAAAACTACTCAATCAGATCAACGCAAGACAATCGAACAAACACAATTCATTTAACAAACATCACACAATCAAAGGCAAACTAGGTATTTTAAGCACAAGAAAACGTCTAGAATCAATGAAGAACGGGTAGCAAAAGCAACTGAGCGAAACCTATCGATTCCTATGGGGCTGGGTCGACAAAAAGGATGGTTGAGGCCTTCTCTTTATCTCATCTTGATGTTGAGGTCTTCTGAAGAAAGCTTCTTTTTCTTCGGGTTGTCAACTACTAAGGTCTTCTCGGGACATCGCCAAGTATGTAATTTTTTTAAATAGAGAAAATAACAGAAGAAAACTTTTTGATGTACTTTTAAATGAAAACCAAAATTTTATAAACCCATGTTTATTTATTTACCAAACCCCTTTTTAGCCATGAAAAACAAAAGGCAATAAGATATGTTTACTATTTTCTCTGGTTTTCTTCAAAAGTTTGTTTTGTAAACAAGTCAATGGTTTTTGAAAATATAAGAAAAATGGAAACCATGCTTAGGTTTTTTTTTTATGAGATAGAAACATTTTTGGCAGTAATATAGTTTTTACCAAAATAGTTTTGTTTTTCCTATCTGACGTCCATGCTAAACTAAGGTCTCCTAAAGTCAGGATGGCTCTGATACCAACTCTGTGGGGACCCCAGACTAGCAGTCCGAGACCTCCAGTATGCATACATTCACGATCCCATGATCAGTTAGTCGTGAACAACATACTCGAGCTGGCATTGCAGATTACAACATCCACTACACGAATACACGGCTTACACAACTGGTCACCTGACTCAGTTGAAAACAACTGCCACGCAGGACAGGAACACACACTTAAAAACAGCGGAAGATTTGCAAAACACACTCGTGGTAAACCCAAGTCACGCCTTGGCTACCTACAGGCTACTGACTCGGAGACGTTCCTAGTTCGCATAGCCGTCGGCGACACCATCTTCTTCAGGTTCTCCGGGTTTCTGCTCAAAATCTGGCTAAGACAATAGCCAGGGACGAAACCATTCATGAGTACGTTTGAATGTACTCCTGCAAGTCACCCTAAATGAAAGCTAAACATGCAAGTATGCAGGTTTTAAAGGTGGTAGGAAGGCTTTAATTAGGGCTCCACTAGCCATGATGAATTTAAGACTCATCATAGTTGCACAAGTTTTAATTCTCCTTTGTTGAAGAAGATACTTCGAAAGATATTTCATTTCTCTTGTAGATAAAGCATGTCCACAAGGTTTTGATAAAACATTCTAGATAAAGAAAACATTTATCTTTGCAAAACTTCTTGGAAAAGAACACATCTTTAAGATCATCATTTGTCTGGTACCTCAAAGGTACAATCTTTCCCTTTCAACGTACCTCCCAGGTACAAGTTCCAAAACACTTTTCCAGCTTTTTGAAAACATTGACACAATACTAGCTACATGGCCATTCAACTGCCCATATCCGAGGGCGCGGCTATTCTGAATAGTTTTACTCTGCAGAGGTGTACACAATCCACAAGATCCAGTACATCCGCCGTGAACAACCACGGACTGTCCGAGACAGTATGCAAACATCGGATAACTGGTCCTAACCATCCACTATGTCAGTGCTAGTAAATGACTACCTCCTCAACTGGGTTTGTTCTCCCCGGCACCGAGTGAGTCAGCCGTATCGATCCGGTTTCCCCTGACAACACACCGCCATGGCAGGAGACCCAATTGCTGCAACCGGTAGTGAACTTAATCCCACACTGTGAATGTCCCATTCTCCCTCATGGCGACAATTCGGTTCGGGGGACTCTAACCCCTATAGCACTTTGAGGTAGACACGGACTAACACCGACAAGCAATTAGCTAGACCCCGTTCCCATATTGGGGTAATGTGGCAGCACGGCTTGGTTGTCCGGCGAAGACTAGGTTATGTGTCATTTTTGGAAAACAAGTCGAAAACATTTCCTTCTTCACAAACCTCCCTCGGACAAGGTCCCACCTTTCCTCGGGTTTTTTCCAAGCTTTTGCTTTCCAAAAACATCAAGTTAAAATGTCCACTAGGGGACTTAAGTGGATTAAGTGATGATACAAAATGTCTAAAGGGCTTGGTAACACCAAGATTATAGAGTGGATATAGCATATTAGATACATAAAATAGATAGTGATATAGTCCACTTAAAAGAATAGTTTTTGAATCAAACTTTTGTAAAACTTCAGAAGTAAAACATGCATGATCGATAATGAGAAGTAAAACAACAGCAAGCATTTAGAATGGCTTGCCTTGGCTCTGGTCTTCGTCTTGCTCTTGAAATAAACAAGAGTTGCAGTAAAAACCTCTCCCGGAAATAATACCGTCTTCGTTATCTAACGTCGTAAACATAAAAAGGAAAACACCCAATCAGAACCAAACAAAGGCAAGCACTTGATAAATTGTAAACATACAGCAAGCATTTCATCAAACAAGTACACTCACAAACAAAAATACTAGGGTGCACACCATCAAGCAAAACATGCACAGACAACCCACATGAATGGCACTAGAATTAATGTTATGGATCCTCAACCAAAATGGCATGAGTCCAGTGGGTGTGCCACTCTCATATCATGCTCAAATAAGGTTAAATGAATCTCTGGTCATTCATGAGGATGAGCAAAATAACAAGAAAATAACCTAGGAACACATACACATGCATAGGAAAATATTATCAAGCAATACTACAAGCCCATAGTAACACATGCTTTTCTAATCATGGAGAATTAATATAAACAGTACCTAAGCAACCTAATAACAGAGACAAAACCAGAACAAAAATACCATGGCATCACTCAATGCATGAAAATAATCATGGAGCAAAACAACTATTAAAACTAGACATGCAAAAAGGCTATTTTGACAAGCAGACATGCATATCCATAAGAGATCATTAAACATGATTTATTCTAACATGATGGATCTGTAAGATGACATCCAAATAACAGAGAAAACAACACCTAGACATGCTAGTAATAACAAAATAACAATCTAATCAATTTATCAAAAACTAAGCATGCAAATAAAACTACTATGGCAGAAATCTCCTAAAACTAGCATGGCATGCCAAAATTATCTAGAGCTCACTAAAGCATGCAAGCAATTATAATATGGTAAAATAACAGTAGCTATGCTAGGGAAAACAATACTAAAGCATTTATGAAAATCATCATACCAACATGAAGAACAACATGATTTAACACATTAATACTAGGAAAAACACCCATATGAGAGTAAAACTATAACAAACATGGTTTTCACACACAAACCACACCATACTAGTGAAACACTTAAGACACATTTTAAACATGTATAAATAACCTACACATGCTAGGAATCAATTTTATAACAAGAACAATATAACACACAATTTAATAAAGGCATAGCAATAATATGCAGAAAATGGATAAACACTAAATAATGCACCAATCCTATTCTGTAACTCCTAACATCATGAAAAACTAGAATTAGGTGCTCCTAGTCACTAGCAAACCAACACAATTGGATTCACTTCAAAAATCATCACCAATAAAATTAAATAATTCACAGAAGTGCTCTCTGGCCTAAAAACTAACATGCATGTCATTTTCAAACAACAACTCAAGTCAACACAAGGCCAACTGCAAAAGATAGATATTATCAAGGGCTACTCAGAACAGTTGAGTTTGCAAGATTTGGATACATAAAACTAAAGTTATTAAAGGAATGGTGTTAATGAGTCTCTCTGACATTTATTTTATTTCTCCTAAAATATTGCACAAAAAGCAGATCTACAAGTTGGAAATGGTTAAGATTTAGTAGATGTACATCTGTGATTTTTAGTTTGGCAATATTCACTTGTTAACATTTTTGTTTTGAATAAAAGTAAACAGCCAGAAAACAGATATGTTGGAAAGGATTAATCAACCTGCAGAAAAAAAAACAGTCTGGGCCAGATCTGCGAGTTGACTGGGCCGCGCGAGGAAGGCCGGCCCGCTGGCCAGCGCGCGCGTGGCGAAGCGGTAAGTCACCGTCGGATCATCTATCGATGGTCGAGATTAGACGAAGATTAGATTCAAAACGGCCCGCCCGATGCGGATCGGACGGTTGAGAGTAGGCCACTTCAGCAGCAGCCGTCGATGACCAATAGAGGCGGCGGCGTCCTCTCCGGCAGCCGCGGAGGAGATGCGGGCTCGCCGCCATTGCATCCCGTGGCCGCCTGGAAACGCAGAAAGCACCAGGAGGACCAGGACAAGCGCACGGAGACAATGCTCTCGACGCTGGACTCACTGGCGGGCCGCAGCAGTGCTCTCGGCGGAGACCCGCGGCGGCGGACCTAGGCCGAAGTCGCGCCCGTACCTGCGAGCGAAAAAGTCAAGATTGAGATTGGAAAGAGCCCAAGGAAGATCCCAGGGACCTGTAGGAAGAGATTAGAGGGGTGGATATGGCCTGAATAGGTGGCTCGACGAGGTGCTTGTCCACGGCGAGGTCGACCACGATTCCGTCGATTGAGAGGGCTAGGGAGGGGGCTTCTGCTCCAGGAGGTCGATTCGAGTCTTGAGGAGGTGGTGCGCCCGAGTGATTCACAAGGAGGAGGCTCGGGAAGGCCTGGTCGCAGAACTCGGTGGACGGCGCCCATGGCGACTACGGGCATGCTCATTCGAGCAAAAGGAGTTGAGCTCGGGCATGTCCAGGAGTGTTATTACGATGAGTATAATCTAGAGGGAGAGGAGATCGAGGGAGAGAAGGTCCATGGAGGAGGCGAGGTAGGTGTTCTTGGTGCTCTCCCGTAGGTGTTCGACAGCATCTCGAGGGATATGGAGATCGAGAGAAGACAAATGGAGGGCACGGGTGAGCTACTGGGGAGCTGGCGGAGCTAGTTGAGGTGGTGTTGTGCTCGGGCATGAGTTCCAGGTGGCAGAACGCGATGGACGTGGCGAGCGCGTCCAGAGCGCCATGGACAGCGCACGGGTAGGAGGAAGAGGACAAGCAGAGAGGGAGGGCTCTCGCCAGGGAGTCACGGGAGGCTATAGGAGCGTGCTGGCGCGAGGTTTCCTTCGGGGATGCATTGTGGACGTGGACATAGAAGGGGAGGGTGATCACCACCCTTGTCCATATGCGTTTGGTTGAGTTAGATAGAGAGGGAGAGAAGGAATGGGGAGGGTAGACCATGTCTAGGAGGTTGGGGGACTAAGATCCAATGCCCAGGTGTAGGATAGAGGAAGGGAGAGAGAGAGGGAGGACCAGAGCAAGCATGCTCTCAACAGTGTCCAGGAAGACCAGAGAGGGTTTTTGGTGGTTTTCTCTGATTTCTTGAACAGAACACAAGTGCAAAATCATGTCCATTGGATAGAGAATCAAAAATGGAGTCTAGGGGTGGTGGTCTCAAAGTTTTCTAAAAACATTTCTTTCACAAAAGTTTGGAAATTCAAAAATGGCAGAAACTGTTTTTAAATGTTTTCTCCAAAATTTTCAAAACAACTTGCAAATGTTTTTCTATAAATAAGTCCCACATGACCATAGTCATGTTGGGTAATTTTTCCAAGATTTTAGGAAATACTTTTCTTCACAAAATATTTTAAAGTTCATTTCTGGCCTTTTGGAAAATGGAAAATAATAAATAGTAAAATGCTTTTAAAACAAATATTTTTGAGTTGGGATGATATAGCATATAATATAGGTCTCAAAAGTGATTTTTAATAGACAACTCTTTTGAAAATATTTCAGGCACCAAGTGGAAAAATGGTGAAAACAGGAGTTTATTTAATAGGATAAAAACCATGAGAGTTAAATAATCAAATGGTCTTTGGAAACTAAATGGACCACATGGAGGTGATGTATAGGTAATGGGTATGACAAGGGAAGGTTCATTGGGCCTGAAAACAATAAGGAGTGATTTGGAGTAACATAGACAAAGTGCTTCATGATAAAGGTGATATGGTCACTATTTTGGGAATGCCTTCAATAGGACTTTGATAGATGATACAAAATGGTTTCAACATCCAAGATAACAACTTGGATAGATAGCATAGATGTTAAACATGATATAGATGAGGGAACATTGATGGATAGAACAATATTTGACATAAAGGCATGTCTCCAAGGTTGGAAGTTTTGAAGAAAACAGAAGATGATATGGACATGTGATGGAATAGGATATTGATGTTTGATATTGTTATTAATAGGTTTTATTTTATTAGAACAGCACACATTAATCAACAAACAAAAATAAATATTTCAAGCAAGCACAAGATAAAATCACACAACAATGCAGATAAAGTAACAAGTCACACAAGATCACTCAAACAATTGAGTTCTTCAATTTAGTTTCCAGGTGTTTATCTCAAGTGTTAATTGTGGGTAGTGATCAATACATACCATGACAAGAGGATTTTATAAAGAGGCTCCTCTCAGAAGTTGTTATTTCCAAAAGAATATATTTGAGGTTAAACACAGGGGTAACATAGTCCCCTTTTATTGTTTTTGCAAAAGAAGGAAGTGATAAAGAGTTTTTGAAATACTTACAAAAACATATTGGTTGAAAACAGGTTGGAGATGATTAGCTCCAAAATACTTTTCATATAGTTTTGGAAATTATCTTTTGTTTTTCTCAAAACTTGGTCTTTGGGTTTCCTTTGAACTCAAAACATTTTCAGAAAGGTTTTTGCCCAAAACAGTGTGATGGAGGAAGATGATAAGATTTCTTGTTATGACTTGATCACAAGGTTTGTGTTTGAAGAAAGTTATGATCATTGTTTTTAATGTTAGTTGTTAACAAACTCAAACATATACACAAAGAACCACCACATAGAAATGAAAACACCCGCATAAGTCAAACATATTAAAAAGTTTTTGTTGGCCCTGATTTTTGGGTTATTGAAAACAAGTTTTTCCTGTCTTCCAAAAATTGGGCTGTTACAGCTCTTCCCCCCTTAAAATGAATCTCGTCCCCGAGATTCGTAAGGGAAAACAAGGAAGGGGGTTTTCTTAACAAACAACAAAAGCAAAACTCTTTTAACTAAACTTTTAAGAAAACCAAAGTTTGCTGCAACCCTGAAGATAAGACTGGATACTCACAAAGGGGGTCACAGAGACCTAGTTGTGCAGAGTAGAGGCTACAAACAACTAGTGATCTTTGCAAGATCTTTCTCACGAATAGAAAGAGAGTTAGAAGTTTGGTACACCCGGAGTTCTCTGGGGTCATACACTGACATGTGGGACCAGGCCCACCTGGCAGTCGATGCCCTTCTCTCTTTCTCTTCTTCTTCTTGCCTGGCCTTCTCTCCTGGTGCACACACCCTTGGCATCAGGGCGTCCCGCCCACTTTGAGCCCAGGGTGGGCTGACACCTCGCCATGAGACTGTTGTGAGTGAGACATGTCGATTCTTTGACCACTGGGTGGAGGGGCGCGCTGGTGGTTTCGCGCCATTTGCGAGTACTGCAGCTGGATTCTTCGGCTTTTCCCGCGTAGTGCTTGATGAAGGAGAGGGCTCTGCTCTTGCTGCTATAAAAAGGTAGCCGAGGTTCTCCAAATCGCACCACACGATGAGCTTCATTTCCCAGTTAATCAATGACTTCTTCAGGGAGTATGTCTCCCTGCTGGAGCGAGCAAATTTCTTGGAGCACGTGCTTATCGTGCTACTCTTCAGTGTTTGCCTGGTGGGATCAGTCACGGTGATCCTGTTAGCCATGATCTTTGCAGCCTGGGACATCCATGACTGGTGGTCTGGCGTCAGGAGTGATACCGCGATGGAAGAAGGACGAGCAGTGGCGCCGGTGGTTGCGGTTGTGGAGGTCCAAGCTGGCGGCACAAGGCCAGGAAGACTAGAGGGGCTTCGCCGTCGCCTGACTTGGTGTTCAGCGTCAGGTGAGACTGGCTCACCTTCAGACCGGGTTCCAGCCAGCGAGGGCTAGGCAATGTTAGTGTCCACACCAGAGTAGGTGTAGTGGTCTGTGTTTGGAAACGGACTTGTATCTTACTTTCTGAAACTTTCATTAGTCTGGTGCAATGTTATCCCTTGAATCATCTATCCCTTTGGAGTTCCAGTGAAAATTGTAGCTCTGAAATGATTCTTCTTCTGCTTCTGGATGTTGGGGAAAAACAGAGGGATAAGGGTGCACTAACTTGTTAACATGCAGAAACACTGGTGCCAAAGATAAAAAGGAAAGTTTTTTTTTTTCATACTGATAAAGAGAGTTGTGAAAAACTACTCAATCAGATCAACGCAAGACAATCGAACAAACACAATTCATTTAACAAACATCACACAATCAAAGGCAAACTAGGTATTTTAAGCACAAGCAAACGTCTAGAATCAATGAAGAACGGGTAGCAAAAGCAACTGAGCGAAACCTATCGATTCCTATGGGGCTGGGTCGACAAAAAGGATGGTTGAGGCCTTCTCTTTATCTCATCTTGATGTTGAGGTCTTCTGAAGAAAGCTTCTTTTTCTTCGGGTTGTCAACTACTAAGGTCTTCTCGGGACATCGCCAAGTATGTAATTTTTTTAAATAGAGAAAATAACAGAAGAAAACTTTTTGATGTACTTTTAAATGAAAACCAAAATTTTATAAACCCATGTTTATTTATTTACCAAACCCCTTTTTAGCCATGAAAAACAAAAGGCAATAAGATATGTTTACTATTTTCTCTGGTTTTCTTCAAAAGTTTGTTTTGTAAACAAGTCAATGGTTTTTGAAAATATAAGAAAAATGGAAACCATGCTTAGGTTTTTTTTTATGAGATAGAAACATTTTTGGCAGTAATATAGTTTTTACCAAAATAGTTTTGTTTTTCCTATCTGACGTCCATGCTAAACTAAGGTCTCCTAAAGTCAGGATGGCTCTGATACCAACTCTGTGGGTACCCCAGACTAGCAGTCCGAGACCTCCAGTATGCATACATTCATGATCCCATGATCAGTTAGTCGTGAACAACATACTCGAGCTGGCATTGCAGATTACAACATCCACTACACGAATACACGGCTTACACAACTGGTCACCTGACTCAGTCGAAAACAACTGCCACGCAGGACAGGAACACACACTTAAAAACAGCGGAAGATTTGCAAAACACACTCGTGGTAAACCCAAGTCACGCCTTGGCTACCTACAGGCTACTGACTCGGAGACGTTCCTAGTTCGCATAGCCGTCGGCGACACCATCTTCTTCAGGTTCTCCGGGTTTCTGCTCAAAATCTGGCTAAGACAATAGCCAGGGACGAAACCATTCATGAGTACGTTTGAATGTACTCCTGCAAGTCACCCTAAATGAAAGCTAAACATGCAAGTATGCAGGTTTTAAAGGTGGTAGGAAGGCTTTAATTAGGGCTCCACTAGCCATGATGAATTTAAGACTCATCATAGTTGCACAAGTTTTAATTCTCCTTTGTTGAAGAAGATACTTCGAAAGATATTTCATTTCTCTTGTAGATAAAGCATGTCCACAAGGTTTTGATAAAACATTCTAGATAAAGAAAACATTTATCTTTGCAAAACTTCTTGGAAAAGAACACATCTTTAAGATCATCATTTGTCTGGTACCTCAAAGGTACAATCTTTCCCTTTCAACGTACCTCCCAGGTACAAGTTCCAAAACACTTTTCCAGCTTTTTGAAAACATTGACACAATACTAGCTACATGGCCATTCAACTGCCCATATCCGAGGGCGCGGCTATTCTGAATAGTTTTACTCTGCAGAGGTGTACACAATCCACAAGATCCAGTACATCCGCCGTGAACAACCACGGACTGTCCGAGACAGTATGCAAACATCGGATAACTGGTCCTAACCATCCACTATGTCAGTGCTAGTAAATGACTACCTCCTCAACTGGGTTTGTTCTCCCCGGCACCGAGTGAGTCAGCCGTATCGATCCGGTTTCCCCTGACAACACACCGCCATGGCAGGAGACCCAATTGCTGCAACCGGTAGTGAACTTAATCCCACACTGTGAATGTCCCATTCTCCCTCATGGCGACAATTCGGTTCGGGGGACTCTAACCCCTATAGCACTTTGAGGTAGACACGGACTAACACCGACAAGCAATTAGCTAGACCCCGTTCCCATATTGGGGTAATGTGGCAGCACGGCTTGGTTGTCCGGCGAAGACTAGGTTATGTGTCATTTTTGGAAAACAAGTCGAAAACATTTCCTTCTTCACAAACCTCCCTCGGACAAGGTCCCACCTTTCCTCGGGTTTTTTCCAAGCTTTTGCTTTCCAAAAACATCAAGTTAAAATGTCCACTAGGGGACTTAAGTGGATTAAGTGATGATACGAAATGTCTAAAGGGCTTGGTAACACCAAGATTATAGAGTGGATATAGCATATTAGATACATAAAATAGATAGTGATATAGTCCACTTAAAAGAATAGTTTTTGAATCAAACTTTTGTAAAACTTCAGAAGTAAAACATGCATGATCGATAATGAGAAGTAAAACAACAGCAAGCATTTAGAATGGCTTGCCTTGGCTCTGGTCTTCGTCTTGCTCTTGAAATAAACAAGAGTTGCAATAAAAACCTCTCCGGGAAATAATACCGTCTTCGTTATCTAACGTCGTAAACATAAAAAGGAAAACACCCAATAAGAACCAAACAAAGGCAAGCACTTGATAAATTGTAAACATACAGCAAGCATTTCATCAAACAAGTACACTCACAAACAAAAATACTAGGGTGCACACCATCAAGCAAAACATGCACAGACAACCCACATGAATGGCACTAGAATTAATGTTATGGATCCTCAACCAAAATGGCATGAGTCCAGTGGGTGTGCCACTCTCATATCATGCTCAAATAAGGTTAAATGACTCTCTGGTCATTCATGAGGATGAGCAAAATAACAAGAAAATAACCTAGGAACACATACACATGCATAGGAAAATATTATCAAGCAATACTACAAGCCCATAGTAACACATGCTTTTCTAATCATGGAGAATTAATATAACCAGTACCTAAGCAACCTAATAACAGAGACAAAACCAGAACAAAAATACCATGGCATCACTCAATGCATGAAAATAATCATGGAGCAAAACAACTATTAAAACTAGACATGCAAAAAGGCTATTTTGACAAGCAGACATGCATATCCATAAGAGATCATTAAACATGATTTATTCTAACATGATGGATCTGTAAGATGACATCCAAATAACAGATAAAACAACACCTAGACATGCTAGTAATAACAAAATAACAATCTAATCAATTTATCAAAAACTAAGCATGCAAATAAAACTACTATGGCAGAAATCTCCTAAAACTAGCATGGCATGCCAAAATTATCTAGAGCTCACTAAAGCATGCAAGCAATTATAATATGGTAAAATAACAGTAGCTATGCTAGGGAAAACAATACTAAAGCATTTATGAAAATCATCATACCAACATGAAGAACAACATGATTTAACACATTAATACTAGGAAAAACACCCATATGAGAGTAAAACTATAACAAACATGGTTTTCACACACAAACCACACCATACTAGTGAAACACTTAAGACACATTTTAAACATGTATAAATAACCTACACATGCTAGGAATCAATTTTATAACAAGAACAATATAACACACAATTTAATAAAGGCATAGCAATAATATGCAGAAAATGGATAAACACTAAATAATGCACCAATCCTATTCTGTAACTCCTAACATCATGAAAAACTAGAATTTGGTGCTCCTAGTCACTAGCAAACCAACACAATTGGATTCACTTCAAAAATCATCACCAATAAAATTAAATAATTCACAGAAGTGCTCTCTGGACTAAACACTAACATGCATGTCATTTTCAAACAACAACTCAAGTCAACACAAGGCCAACTGCAACAGATAGATATTATCAAGGGCTACTCAGAACAGTTGAGTTTGCAAGATTTGGATACATAAAACTAAAGTTATTAAAGGAATGGTGTTAATGAGTCTCTCTGACATTTATTTTATTTCTCCTAAAATATTGCACAAAAAGCAGATCTACAAGTTGGAAATGGTTAAGATTTAGTAGATGTACATCTGTGATTTTTAGTTTGGCAATATTCACTTGTTAACATTTTTGTTTTGAATAAAAGTAAACAGCCAGAAAACAGATATGTTGGAAAGGATTAATCAACCTGCAGAAAAAAAACAGTCTGGGCCAGATCTGCGAGTTGACTGGGCCGCGCGAGGAAGGCCGGCCCGCTGGCCAGCGCGCGCGTGGCGAAGCGGTAAGTCACCGTCGGATCATCTATCGATGGTCGAGATTAGACGAAGCTTAGATTCAAAACGGCCCGCCCGATGCGGATCGGACGGTTGAGAGTAGGCCACTTCAGCAGCAGCCGTCGATGACCAATAGAGGCGGCGGCGTCCTCTCCGGCAGCCGCGGAGGAGATGCGGGCTCGCCGCCATTGCATCCCGTGGCCGCCTGGAAACGCAGAAAGCACCAGGAGGACCAGGACAAGCGCACGGAGACAATGCTCTCGACGCTGGACTCACTGGCGGGCCGCAGCAATGCTCTCGGCGGAGACCCGCGGCGGCGGACCTAGGCCGAAGTCGCGCCCGTACCTGCGAGCGAAAAAGTCAAGATTGAGATTGGAAAGAGCCCAAGGAAGATCCCAGGGACCTGTAGGAAGAGATTAGAGGGGTGGATATGGCCTGAATAGGTGGCTCGACGAGGTGCTTGTCCACGGCGAGGTCGACCACGATTCCGTCGATTGAGAGGGCTAGGGAGGGGGCTTCTGCTCCAGGAGGTCGATTCGAGTCTTGAGGAGGTGGTGCGCCCGAGTGATTCACAAGGAGGAGGCTCGGGAAGGCCTGGTCGCAGAACTCGGTGGACGGCGCCCATGGCGACTACGGGCATGCTCATTCGAGAAAAAGGAGTTGAGCTCGGGCATGTCCAGGAGTGTTATTACGATGAGTATAATCTAGAGGGAGAGGAGATCGAGGGAGAGAAGGTCCATGGAGGAGGCGAGGTAGGTGTTCTTGGTGCTCTCCCGTAGGTGTTCGACAGCATCTCGAGGGATATGGAGATCGAGAGAAGACAAATGGAGGGCACGGGTGAGCTACTGGGGAGCTGGCGGAGCTAGTTGAGGTGGTGTTGTGCTCGGGCATGAGTTCCAGGTGGCAGAACGCGATGGACGTGGCGAGCGCGTCCAGAGCGCCATGGACAGCGCACGGGTAGGAGGAAGAGGACAAGCAGAGAGGGAGGGCTCTCGCCAGGGAGTCACGGGAGGCTATAGGAGCGTGCTGGCGCGAGGTTTCCTTCGGGGATGCATTGTGGACGTGGACATAGAAGGGGAGGGTGATCACCACCCTTGTCCATATGCGTTTGGTTGAGTTAGATAGAGAGGGAGAGAAGGAATGGGGAGGGTAGACCATGTCTAGGAGGTTGGGGGACTAAGATCCAATGCCCAGGTGTAGGATAGAGGAAGGGAGAGAGAGAGGGAGGACCAGAGCAAGCATGCTCTCAACAGTGTCCAGGAAGACCAGAGAGGGTTTTTGGTGGTTTTCTCTGATTTCTTGAACAGAACACAAGTGCAAAATCATGTCCATTGGATAGAGAATCAAAAATGGAGTCTAGGGGTGGTGGTCTCAAAGTTTTCTAAAAACATTTCTTTCACAAAAGTTTGGAAATTCAAAAATGGCAGAAACTGTTTTTAAATGTTTTCTCCAAAATTTTCAAAACAACTTGCAAATGTTTTTCTATAAATAAGTCCCACATGACCATAGTCATGTTGGGTATTTTTTCCAAGATTTTAGGAAATACTTTTCTTCACAAAATATTTTAAAGTTCATTTCTGGCCTTTTGGAAAATGGAAAATAATAAATAGTAAAATGCTTTTAAAACAAATATTTTTGAGTTGGGATGATATAGCATATAATATAGGTCTCAAAAGTGATTTTTAATAGACAACTCTTTTGAAAATATTTCAGGCACCAAGTGGAAAAATGGTGAAAACAGGAGTTTATTTAATAGGATAAAAACCATGAGAGTTAAATAATCAAATGGTCTTTGGAAACTAAATGGACCACATGGAGGTGATGTATAGGTAATGGGTATGACAAGGGAAGGTTCATTGGGCCTGAAAACAATAAGGAGTGATTTGGAGTAACATAGACAAAGTGCTTCATGATAAAGGTGATATGGTCACTATTTTGGGAATGCCTTCAATAGGACTTTGATAGATGATACAAAATGGTTTCAACATCCAAGATAACAACTTGGATAGATAGCATAGATGTTAAACATGATATAGATGAGGGAACATTGATGGATAGAACAATATTTGACATAAAGGCATGTCTCCAAGGTTGGAAGTTTTGAAGAAAACAGAAGATGATATGGACATGTGATGGAATAGGATATTGATGTTTGATATTGTTATTAATAGGTTTTATTTTATTAGAACAGCACACATTAATCAACAAACAAAAATAAATATTTCAAGCAAGCACAAGATAAAATCACACAACAATGCAGATAAAGTAACAAGTCACACAAGATCACTCAAACAATTGAGTTCTTCAATTTAGTTTCCAGGTGTTTATCTCAAGTGTTAATTGTGGGTAGTGATCAATACATACCATGACAAGAGGATTTTATAAAGAGGCTCCTCTCAGAAGTTGTTATTTCCAAAAGAATATATTTGAGGTTAAACACAGGGGTAACATAGTCCCCTTTTATTGTTTTTGCAAAAGAAGGAAGTGATAAAGAGTTTTTGAAATACTTACAAAAACATATTGGTTGAAAACAGGTTGGAGATGATTAGCTCCAAAATACTTTTCATATAGTTTTGGAAATTATCTTTTGTTTTTCTCAAAACTTGGTCTTTGGGTTTCCTTTGAACTCAAAACATTTTCAGAAAGGTTTTTGCCCAAAACAGTGTGATGGAGGAAGATGATAAGATTTCTTGTTATGACTTGATCACAAGGTTTGTGTTTGAAGAAAGTTATGATCATTGTTTTTAATGTTAGTTGTTAACAAACTCAAACATATACACAAAGAACCACCACATAGAAATGAAAACACCAGCATAAGTCAAACATATTAAAAAGTTTTTGTTGGCCCTGATTTTTGGGTTATTGAAAACAAGTTTTTCCTGTCTTCCAAAAATTGGGCTGTTACACTCTTCCTGCTGCCTGCAAGCGGATAGCTGCTGCAGCCTATTCGGCCTCCGGTAGGTGCTGGTGAAGTTGCTGACGAATGCCTCCGCGAAGTCAAGCCAACAGTTGATGCTGTGCTTGGGCAAGTTGTTGAGCCAGGTTCTTGCCGGTCCCTCGAGCATCTGCGGGATGTACCGCATGGCCCACCTCCGGTCGCCGCCTGCAATATGCACGGCTGTGACATAGTCATTGAGCCAATCTTCCGGTTTGGTGCTGCCGTCATAGCACTTGGTCCCCCTTGCGAGCTGGAACTGCTTCACGGAAGGCTCCATCATGATGCGAGGACCAAAGCACTCTGGGCCAGGCGGCCCCTTGCTCTCGAGTTGCGTGGATAGAGAAATCCGGTCCAGCTTGTGCCTGGCGTCACTGGGCTCCAGCATGCGCTCACCCACGTGATCCAGGATACCATAGCCAGCCAACCCCATGGCCGAGTAGCCATCATCATATCTGTCCACCTGCACGACTGCAGGCTGCTCCACCGGGTTGGCGGCTGGCGCGACTGCGCGCGACTGTGGCCTCTGCCGAGTAGGCTGAGCAGCCTGATGCCGAGAAGGTCCTGGGCGCTCTCCATCCCGCGGCTGGCTGTGAGCTTTTTGGGCTTGATAGCCTGCTCCTGCAGTGTTGTGTTTTTGACCGGACTGTCGCGGCACAGCGAGCTGTTTCGCGGCGACAGCCGGGTCGTACACCTGCATCTGCCTGTCTCTGCCTGAGTGCCCACTTCGGTCCCTCTCGCGACTAGGATGCGGAGATGAAGCCTGATCGTTAGATCTAGCCGCATGCGAGTGCGCCACCTGAGAAGCTCCAGCACCCGGATTGGCTTTCCGGAACTCCTCGTTCTGCCTAGCAGCCTCTAGCACCAGCTCATTGAGCCTCTCCTGCTGCCTAACGCGCGCGTCGCCGTCGAGATACGGCAACTCTGCGGCTACAGCCTCAGCAACTCTAAGGGTTTTGGCGGGGGTACTGTATCTGGGTCTGGTGGAGGTGTTTGCGGTGGCGGACTGACTGGGAGCCTCTACAACCGTTGCCATCTCGGCGCCTAAGTTGCGACGCGTAGCACCTACTTTGCTAGCTCTCCTAACAACTGGTGTAAAACTGTGAGCCTTGTTGTACTCGTTCTGATCTAGACTAAGCTCTAGCCTAATCTTCTCCAACTCCGCCTGCTCGGCGAGCAGCTCCTGGCGCTACCGGTCGAGCTGGGCCTTCATGGACAAGAGCTCAAGATCAGTGGGAGGCGGCATACCCATCCGCACGGCGGACGCGGGTCTTGTCGGAGTAGTGGAGGGAGCAAGGTTGCAGTCCTTCTCGTAAGGCTTGTGCGTCTTCCCGCCTGCACTCGGGCCAGCGAGATCCTCGATGACGCCCGCGGCGGTAGCAGCCGCGCCCTTCCCGGCGTCAGCAGCAGGGCCGGTCATCATCACCTCCGCGACATACGCAGAGCGGCCCAACGGCCTCCCGCGTGCCGCGATGACGGCAGGGGGATCCTCCGCGACATGCACCTCCCCGGGGTACGCGCGGTCGATGACGGTGGCGACGTAGACGAGGTGCGCGCCGAAAGAAAGCACCGAGCCGCCCTCCGGCATGGCCCTGCCGCCGAAATCGCCGGCGTTGTCGGTGACGAAGTCGAAGGAGCCGAATCTGTGGACAAGGCCACAGACCACACGCTCTCCGGTAGCAGAAATCGATCCCGTCCGAACGGAAACTCCAGCCAGCGCCGCTGGTTGCCCCACGGTGGGCGCCAACTGTCGTGGTGGTGTCACGGCAGATGCCATAGGATGGCTAATGTTATGGGGACGATGGACGCTGGAGGCGCTCGGGGAGGGATCACGCAGCGAGTAGCCGCGTGAATGTAAAGCTAGCACTGAAGACAACAAGATCTACCCAGGTTCAGGGCCCTCGTGTGGAGGTAAAACCCCTACTCCTGCCTTTCTCTCTTTATATTCGGGTCTCACCGAGTAGCCACAGTACAAATGTTTCTCACTACCGAGTAGCCACTCTTCTCTCTAAGCTACTGTAGACCTTAGTCGTGTCGTGGATCGTGTGTCGTCATCCCTCGCGCAGGAGGAGGCAGGGCACCTTATATACTGTTGCCCAGCCGGATACAGCCAAGATGTCGACACTATGTGCACACTGTGTACTTCCGGGTTCTCGCTGACCACTTTACACCTTTTGGCTTCCTGGATTGTCTTCATGTGTAAAGTCGTTCCGCAGAACCGAGGAGCTGATCTGTTATCACTGACACTGTCACGGGGTAGGCCCCCCCCCTAACCTGCGACGCCCTGCTGACACCCTGGCGTGGATAAGCACGCGCTCTGCAGATGAACAGTGCCATGAACAGTGCCAAAGTACGGACCCGGGATACGCGGGATCCTGTGTCAGAACGGCTCGTTTGACTTCTGGCCCGAGTAGGAGACCGCCATTTCTACTCGGACCACTTCCTCTACCCGGAGGAGGATAACTTCCCTGATTCTTCCTCCTGGCCTTCAGTGCGTACGGCCGAATAGCGGACGACCAGGTAGCGAGTACCGGGTAGCCGCTACTCTGCCAAGTGTCTCTTCTGATTTTGCCCCTTAGCACTTGCCTTTACCCTACTCGGGGGTATCCCCCCGACATCCATGTACATGAGACTTGTTCCACAACTGACATGCAACTTGTATTGCATAAGTGGCTTGCGGGTGTCAGTTTCTCCTACTATAGTTAAGATCTAATCTACGAAGGGTTGTTAAAAATATATTTTATGAACGTTGTGGTTCTTGTACGTTTGTATGGACGGTTCTATCCTCGTAAGCCCAAATCGACGTAAAATATGCAAAAATAAATTAGAGGCGTCTAACTTGTTTTTGCAGGACATGTTATGTGATATGGTCAATGTTACAAACGTTATGTATGAGATGATATCTTTTGTAAATTATTGACATACCGGCTGGAGCCATATGGTTGTATTATTTTATGGCCTGCGTGCTGTATATCATATCCATGTGATATGTTGTAATGGAAAATCAAGATGGAGGTGCCACGGACCTTGGTGCCACGCCGGTGGAATGATGGAGATCATACCATGATGCACAAGATGGATATCAAGTGCGAGAAGGATCATATCATATCACATTATCCATGCATGTGATCTTTATCCTTTTATGCATCTTATTTTTCTTAGATCGCGGCGGTAGCATTATAACATGATCCCTCTCACTTAATATCAAGATAATAATGTGTTCTTCCTTAAGTATGAACCGTTAAGAAAGTTCGTTGTTTAGAGACACCACGTGATGATCGGGTGTGATAGACTCAACGTTCGCATACAACGGGTGTTTTCAAGCCTACCATTCTACAGACATGGCCTTGAAACACACGCAATACTACGATTCTACTTGGCAATCCTAGCATGTACAGACATGGCCTCGGAACACGTAACTGAAAGGTAAAGCATGAGTCATATGGATGATATGATGAACATGTTGATGTTCGCCTTTGCAACTACACCGTCTCACGTGATGATCGGTTTCAGTGTAGTGAATTTGGCTCATGTAATCACTAAAGACGACTAAGAGGGATGTTGTTTTTGAGTGGGAGTTCATGGGATAATTTTAGAATTAACTTGAACTTAATTTTTCATAAACATAGTCTAAATAGTCTTTGCAAATATGTTGTAGATCATGGCACCACCTATCTTCAATTTCAATATGTTCATGGAGAGAGAGAAATTAGCGAACAATGGGAGCAACTTTACCAACTGGGCACTTAACCTGAGGATTCTCCTCACCTCTTGCAAGAAACTCTATGTGCTTCACGCACCGCTAGGTGACCAGCCCGCTGATGATGCTTCTGATGAAGATAAAAATGTTTATCCGACTCAACAAGAAGATCACATTACAGTTCATCGCAGCATACTCTATGGATTAGAGCCAGAGCTGTGAAAACGTTTCGAGAACATCACTGATTTTGCTACAATGGGAGAATTCAAAATGATTTTCGATACCCATGCCGAAGTTGAGAGTTATGACGCTTCAGAAAAGTTCTTTAGCTGCATGATGGAAGAGAACAGCTCCGTTAGTGAGCACGTACTCAAGATGTCTGCGTACGCTGATAAGCTCATAGCCTTGGGAATAACGATTCCCAATGAGCTAGGGATACATCGTGTTCTCCAATCTCTTCCACCTAGTTACAAGAATTTCGTGATGAACTATAATATGCAAGGCATGAAGAAGTCTCTTCCTGAGCTTCTCTCGATGCTTAAAACTGCTGAAGTGGAGATCAAGAAAGAACATCAAGTGTTGATGATCAATAAGACCACTAGTTTCAAGAAAGGCAAGAAAGGCAAGCCAAGGGTTAACTTCAAGAAGGGTGACAAATCTGTTGCTACTCGTGAGAAGAAAACCAAGTATGGCCCTAAGCCTGAGACTGAGTGCTATTATTGCAAGGGTACTGGCCACTGGAAGCACAATTGCCCCAAATATCTCGCAGATAAGAAGGCCGGCAAAGTGAACAAAGGTATATATGATATACTTGTTATTGATGTGTACCTTACTAGTACTCGCAGTAGCACCTGGGTATTTGATACTGATTCGGTTCCTCACATATGTAACTCGAAATAGGAGCTGCAGAATAAGCAACCACTAGCAAAGGATGAGGTGACGATGCGCGTCGGCAATGGATCAAGATTTGATGTGATCGCCGTCGGGACGCTGCCTCTACGTCTACCATAGGGATTAGTTATAAACCTCAATAATTGTTATTTGGTGTCTGCATTAAGCATGAATATCGTTTATGGATCTTGCTTAATGCAGAATGGTTATTCCTTTAAGTCTAAGAACAATGGTTGTTCAATTTATATGAATAATATCTTTTATGGTCATGCGCCTTAGAAGAATGGTTTATTTCTTTTGAATCTTGATAGTATTGATACACATATTCATAATGTGAATGCCAAAAGAATTAAACTAAATGATGATATTGCTACTTACATGTGGCATTGCCGCTTAGGTCATATTGGTGTTAAAGGCATGAAGAAGCTCCATTCTGATGGACTCTTAGAATCACTTGATTATGAATCATTTGAAACATGTGAACCATGCCATATCGTCAAGATGACTAGAACCCCGTTTTCTGGAACCATGGAACAGGCGGCAGACTTACTGGAAATCATACATACTGATGTGTGTGGACCAATGAGTGTATCGGCGCGCGGTGGATATCGCTATTTTGTCACTTTCACATATTATTTGAGTAGATATGGGTATATTTACTTAATGAAACACAAATCTGAGACATTTGGAAAGTTCAAAGAATTTCAGAGTGAAGTTGAAAATCATCGTAACAGAAAGATTAAATTTCTACGATCTGATCGTGGAGTTGAATATCTAAGTTACGAGTTTGGCATGCATATGAAACAATGTGGAATAGTTTCACAACTCACACCTGCCGGAACACCACAGCGTAATGGTGTTTGTGAACGTTGTAATCGTACTTTATTGGATATGGTTCGATCTATGATGTCTCTTACAGATTTTCCACTATCGTTTTGGGGTTATGTACTAGAGACCGCTACATTCACTTTAAATATGGCGCCATCTAAATCCGTTGAAACGACACCGTATGAATTATGGTTTGGAAACAAACCTAAGCTGTCATTTCTAAAAGTTTGGGGATGCGATGTTTATGTGAAGAAGCTTCAACCTGATAAACTCGAACCCAAAGCGGAAAAATGCGGCTTCATAGGATACCCTAAAGAAACAATACGGTACACCTTCTATCACAGATCCGCAGGCAAGATTTTTGTTGCCAAGAATGGATCCTTTTTGGAGAAGGATTTCTAACGAAAGGTGTGAATAGTAGGAAGGTAGAACTCCACGAGGTTATTGAACCTTCTCTTCTTGGAATGGCGAGTAGCGCAGTGTAACACCTGGGGTGTTACCTTAGGCTAGAAAGTTGTTTGTGTTCTTTTGTTTTGCATCCCATGCATCATAAGCATTGCATCATGTTTTCCAAACCACTCAAAACTCCAAAACAATTTAAATTGTTCAAAACCCTAATGGTAAATTCAAATAACACATTCAAATCCAATCAAATCCTACTTGGCAATATTTCAAATGGGAGTTTAAAAATTAAAATCTTGCAAACAAAATTAAAGCTAATAATGTTTTCATAATTGCTTGAACTTATTTAATAAAATTTGTTTATTTCCAAAGTTCCCAAATCCAACATTATTTGAAATTCAACTAGAAACTTTAAATCAATTAAAGTTTCAACCCTGGAAAATAATGTTACCTTTTGCTTTAATCTCTGTTTTGAAAATTTAACACAAATAGTCCATAAAAAGAAAACCCCTATTTCTTTTCTATCTCTCTCTCCTTTCTCATCCTTTACAAAAAAAATGTTCATGAGGAAAAAAAAATAGAAAGGGAGAGGTGAGCCAGGAGACAGCCCAGTTCCTTTTCCCCAGCCCACCAAACCTAGCCCAGTACCCCTTCGAGACTCTTTCTTCCTCCTGCCAACGTCACCTTTGTACGAACAGGGAAACCACCATCCGATCCTTCCGCCCCCTCCCGGATGCGCTGCCGTACCTATGCTCCCTCCCCGATAAAACCTCCACCTCCCTAGCCCCTGCTAGCCTAACCCTAACCTCTCCCCTCTAGCCCTAGCGCAGCCACCGCTCCTCTCTCGCCACCTCCCCTCTGCTCACATCTGTTTCTCCCTGAACCTGCAACCACCAACACCACCGTCTCCCCTCACCGTCGGTAGGCTGGGTCACCTCGAGGAGCACCCGAAGGTGGGAATGGAAACGCGGAGTTTCCCCGAGGCTCACCGTCCCCTCGCCTCTTGCTGGGATCCACGGCGTGGGCCGCGCCATCGCCGGAGACTCCCTCCGTTTCTACCCCGACGTCTGAACGACGACGGCCACAGCAGGTGATCGCCACTGTCCCTTACCCCTCTCGCTCTGTCCGCCTTCCCACCCGTCCTAGGCACACACCCCCCAGGTCCTCACCGCACCGGCCGCACGAGCACCACACGGGCTGGCCACCGCGAGCAGCACCATCGCCGGCCGCCCCCTGTTCACTGTCCCTCCGTTGAAGTTCAGTCCGCACCTGTACCTGCAACCAGATTCAGAAAGAAATTCAGTTAGATGAGATACCTGAAGGATAACCTCATTCGCTTCCCATACCTGACAAGAAACGCACCGAGCCGCACTGGCAGCGCGCGTGCTTGCTCGCCCCAGGGGCGCGGGTTCGAGACCCGCGGGAGGCATTTTGCCTCCCAATTTTTCCTTGCGCGCGACCGCGCTGGGCCCCGCCCGTCAGTGGCCCTGCAAGCCACGTCCACCTCCAGCCGCGCCACGTGTGCGCCTCTGTGGCGCTGGGCGCTCTGTCAGTGGCTGTGTGCAGCCACTGCAGAGTAACAACATGTTTCAAACTTTTCTGTTATAATTTTTAGCCCTTAGAAATTACCGATTAGTCCTCTATTCTAAATTGCTAATAACTCTCAAAATATAACTCTAAATAACAAAAGTAAAATATGTTTATTGTTCTAAATTAAATTGTCTACCCAACTATGCCATTTGTTTTCTGTTTTGAACTTACAAAATGCAATTCAAATTTGAATTCAAATAATTCAATTGTAATTTGCAACAATTCATAAATAATTCATACTAATTCCAAATAAGGAAAATAAAATATGTTTTCCATACCATTTTGAATAACCTTTTCAAATATAAATTTTGTTTCATGGTTTGAATAATTTAAATTGCCTAAATAATTTAATACTTGTTTAATTCATTTAAATTTGATAAAATCATAACTTGCTCAAAATAAAATAATTTTGAACATGCAAAATATGTTTTCAAACCATCAAAGTGTGAACTTTTCAAATGTGAGTTTGAAATTACGTTTTGAACAAATAAAACTTCAATTAAATTCAAACTTGTTTTAAATTCATTTAAAACTTGTTTAATATTGTTTAATTCATAATTAAATTATCCTAATTCCAATTTCAATATTTGAAACATGTAATCCAACTAAAATTTGATGTTCTTTTCACATACAAATTTTGTTATTTGTTTTGAACACTTTAACTTGATGAAAACAACAATTGCTTGTGTGACATGTTTAAGTAACCAAACTTTCCATACTTAACAAATATTTTCCCCACTTGTTAAATTCCTTTTCACTTGCATCTATTATTGTTATTCATTGTTATTTTGTTGTTTTCCTCATCAATGCATCATGCTAATCCACTTTCACCTATTGGTTAGTTGGAAAACAATTGTTTCAACCATAATTCATGGGCTTTTCATATGCAACTCAAATTGCATATGGGTCCATTTAAATCTGTTCCTCTTGTCAACTAGTTTACCTTAGGCTAGAAAGTTGTTTGTGTTCTTTTGTTTTGCATCCCATGCATCATAAGCATTGCATCATGTTTTCCAAACCACTCAAAACTCCAAAACAATTTAAATTGTTCAAAACCCTAATGGTAAATTCAAATAACACATTCAAATCCAATCAAATCCTACTTGGCAATATTTCAAATGGGAGTTTAAAAATTAAAATCTTGCAAACAAAATTAAAGCTAATAATGTTTTCATAATTGCTTGAACTTATTTAATAAAATTTGTTTATTTCCAAAGTTCCCAAATCCAACATTATTTGAAATTCAACTAGCAACTTTAAATCAATTAAAGTTTCAACCCTGGAAAATAATGTTACCTTTTGCTTTAATCTCTGTTTTGAAAATTTAACACAAATCGTCCATAAAAAGAAAACCCCTATTTCTTTTCTATCTCTCTCTCCTTTCTCATCCTTTACAAAAAAAATGTTCATGAGGAAAAAAAAAATAGAAAGGGAGAGGTGAGCCAGGAGACAGCCCAGTTCCTTTTCCCCAGCCCACCAAACCTAGCCCAGTACCCCTTCGAGACTCTTTCTTCCTCCTGCCAACGTCACCTTTGTACGAACAGGGAAACCACCATCCGATCCTTCCGCCCCCTCCCGGATGCGCTGCCGTACCTATGCTCCCTCCCCGATAAAACCTCCACCTCCCTAGCCCCTGCTAGCCTAACCCTAACCTCTCCCCTCTAGCCCTAGCGCCGCCACCGCTCCTCTCTCGCCACCTCCCCTCTGCTCACATCTGTTTCTCCCTGAACCTGCAACCACCAACACCACCGTCTCCCCTCACCGCCGGTAGCCTGGGTCACCTCGAGGAGCACCCGAAGGTGGGAATGGAAACGCGGAGTTTCCCCGAGGCTCACCGTCCCCTCGCCTCTTGCTGGGATCCACGGCGTGGGCCGCGCCATCGCCGGAGACTCCCTCCGTTTCTACCCCGACGTCTGAACGACGACGGCCACAGCAGGTGATCGCCACTGTCCCTTACCCCTCTCGCTCTGTCCGCCTTCCCACCCGTCCTAGGCACACACCCCCCAGGTCCTCACCGCACCGGCCGCACGAGCACCACACAGGCTGGCCACCGCGAGCAGCACCATCGCCGGCCGCCCCCTGTTCACTGTCCCTCCGTTGAAGTTCAGTCCGCACCTGTACCTGCAACCAGATTCAGAAAGAAATTCAGTTAGATGAGATACCTGAAGGATAACCTCATTCGCTTCCCATACCTGACAAGAAACGCACCGAGCCGCACTGGCAGCGCGCGTGCTCGCTCGCCCCAGGGGCGCGGGTTCGAGACCCGCGGGAGGCATTTTGCCTCCCAATTTTTCCTTGCGCGCGACCGCGCTGGGCCCCGCCCGTCAGTGGCCCTGCAAGCCACGTCCACCTCCAGCCGCGCCACGTGTGCGCCTCTGTGGCGCTGGGCCCTCTGTCAGTGGCTGTGTGCAGCCACTGCAGAGTAACAACATGTTTCTAACTTTTCTGTTTTAATTTTTAGCCCTTAGAAATTACAGATTAGTCCTCTATTCTAAATTGCTAATAACTCTCAAAATATAACTCTAAATAACAAAAGTAAAATATGTTTATTGTTCTAAATTAAATTGTCTACCCAACTATGCCATTTGTTTTCTGTTTTGAATTTACAAAATGCAATTCAAATTTGAATTCAAATAATTCAATTGTAATTTGCAACAATTCATAAATAATTCATACTAATTCCAAATAAGGCAAATAAAATATGTTTTCCATACCATTTTGAATAACCTTTTCAAATATAAATTTTGTTTCATGGTTTGAATAATTGAAATTGCCTAAATAATTTAATACTTGTTTAATTCATTTAAATTTGATAAAATCATAACTTGCTCAAAATAAAATAATTTTGAACATGCAAAATATGTTTTCAAGCCATCAAAGTGTGAACTTTTCAAATGTGAGTTTGAAATTATGTTTTGAACAAATAAAACTTCAATTAAATTCAAACTTGTTTTAAATTCATTTAAAACTTGTTTAATATTGTTTAATTCATAATTAAATTATCCTAATTCCAATTTCAATATTTGGAACATGTAATCCAACTAAAATTTGATGTTCTTTTCACATACAAATTTTGTTATTTGTTTTGAACACTTTAACTTGATGAAAACAACAATTGCTTGTGTGACATGTTTAAGTAACCAAACTTTCCAGACTTAACAAATATTTTCCCCACTTGTTAAATTCCTTTTCACTTGCATCTATTATTGTTATTCATTGTTATTTTGTTGTTTTCCTCATCAATGCATCATGCTAATCCACTTTCACCTATTGGTTAGTTGGAAAACAATTGTTTCAACCATAATTCATGGGCTTTTCATATGCAACTCAAATTGCATATGGGTCCATTTAAATCTGTTCCTCTTGTCAACTAGTTTACCTTAGGCTAGAAAGTTGTTTGTGTTCTTTTGTTTTGCATCCCATGCATCATAAGCATTGCATCATGTTTTCCAAACCACTCAAAACTCCAAAACAATTTAAATTGTTCAAAACCCTAATGGTAAATTCAAATAACACATTCAAATCCAATCAAATCCTACTTGGCAATATTTCAAATGGGAGTTTAAAAATTAAAATCTTGCAAACAAAATTAAAGCTAATAATGTTTTCATAATTGCTTGAACTTATTTAATAAAATTTGTTTATTTCCAAAGTTCCCAAATCCAACATTATTTGAAATTCAACTAGGAACTTTAAATCAATTAAAGTTTCAACCCTGGAAAATAATGTTACCTTTTGCTTTAATCTCTGTTTTGAAAATTTAACACAAATAGTCCATAAAAAGAAAACCCCTATTTCTTTTCTATCTCTCTCTCCTTTCTCATCCTTTACAAAAAAAATGTTCATGAGGAAAAAAAAATAGAAAGGGAGAGGTGAGCCAGGAGACAGCCCAGTTCCTTTTCCCCAGCCCACCAAACCTAGCCCAGTACCCCTTCGAGACTCTTTCTTCCTCCTGCCAACGTCACCTCTGTACGAACAGGGAAACCACCATCCGATCCTTCCGCCCCCTCCCGGATGCGCTGCCGTACCTATGCTCCCTCCCCGATAAAACCTCCACCTCCCTAGCCCCTGCTAGCCTAACCCTAACCTCTCCCCTCTAGCCCTAGCGCCGCCACCGCTCCTCTCTCGCCACCACCCCTCTGCTCACATCTGTTTCTCCCTGAACCTGCAACCACCAACACCACCGTCTCCCCTCACCGCCGGTAGCCTGGGTCACCTCGAGGAGCACCCGAAGGTGGGAATGGAAACGCGGAGTTTCCCCGAGGCTCACCGTCCCCTCGCCTCTTGCTGGGATCCACGGCGTGGGCCGCGCCATCGCCGGAGACTCCCTCCGTTTCTACCCCGACGTCTGAACGACGACGGCCACAGCAGGTGATCGCCACTGTCCCTTACCCCTCTCGCTCTGTCCGCCTTCCCACCCGTCCTAGGCACACACCCCCCAGGTCCTCACCGCACCGGCCGCACGAGCACCACACGGGCTGGCCACCGCGAGCAGCACCATCGCCGGCCGCCCCCTGTTCACTGTCCCTCCGTTGAAGTTCAGTCCGCACCTGTACCTGCAACCAGATTCAGAAAGAAATTCAGTTAGATGAGATACCTGAAGGATAACCTCATTCGCTTCCCATACCTGACAAGAAACGCACCGAGCCGCACTGGCAGTGCGCGTGCTTGCTCGCCCCAGGGGCGCGGGTTCGACACCCGCGGGAGGCATTTTGCCTCCCAATTTTTCCTTGCGCGCGACCGCGCTGGGCCCCGCCCGTCAGTGGCCCTGCAAGCCACGTCCACCTCCAGCCGCGCCACGTGTGCGCCTCTGTGGCGCTGGGCCCTCTGTCAGTGGCTGTGTGCAGCCACTGCAGAGTAACAACATGTTTCAAACTTTTCTGTTTTAATTTTTAGCCCTTAGAAATTACAGATTAGTCCTCTATTCTAAATTGCTAATAACTCTCAAAATATAACTCTAAATAACAAAAGTAAAATATGTTTATTGTTCTAAATTAAATTTTCTACCCAACTATGCCATTTGTTTTCTGTTTTGAATTTACAAAATGCAATTCAAATTTGAATTCAAATAATTCAATTGTAATTTGCAACAATTCATAAATAATTCATACTAATTCCAAATAAGGAAAATAAAATATGTTTTCCATACCATTTTGAATAACCTTTTCAAATATAAATTTTGTTTCATGGTTTGAATAATTTAAATTGCCTAAATAATTTAATACTTGTTTAATTCATTTAAATTTGATAAAATCATAACTTGCTAAAAATAAAATAATTTTGAACATGCAAAATATGTTTTCAAACCATCAAAGTGTGAACTTTTCAAATGTGAGTTTGAAATTATGTTTTGAACAAATAAAACTTCAATTAAATTCAAACTTGTTTTAAATTCATTTAAAACTTGTTTAATATTGTTTAATTCATAATTAAATTATCCTAATTCCAATTTCAATATTTTAAACATGTAATCCAACTAAAATTTGATGTTCTTTTCACATACAAATTTTGTTATTTGTTTTGAACACTTTAACTTGATGAAAACAACAATTGCTTGTGTGACATGTTTAAGTAACCAAACTTTCCATACTTAACAAATATTTTCCCCACTTGTTAAATTCCTTTTCACTTGCATCTATTATTGTTATTCATTGTTATTTTGTTGTTTTCCTCATCAATGCATCATGCTAATCCACTTTCACCTATTGGTTAGTTGGAAAACAATTGTTTCAACCATAATTCATGGGCTTTTCATATGCAACTCAAATTGCATATGGGTCCATTTAAATCTGTTCCTCTTGTCAACTAGTTTACCTTAGGCTGGAAAGTTGTTTGTGTTCTTTTGTTTTGCATCCCATGCATCATAAGCATTGCATCATGTTTTCCAAACCACTCAAAACTCCAAAACAATTTAAATTGTTCAAAACCCTAATGGTAAATTCAAATAACACATTCAAATCCAATCAAATCCTACTTGGCAATATTTCAAATGGGAGTTTAAAAATTAAAATCTTGCAAACAAAATTAAAGCTAATAATGTTTTCATAATTGCTTGAACTTATTTAATAAAATTTGTTTATTTCCAAAGTTCCCAAATCCAACATTATTTGAAATTCAACTAGGAACTTTAAATCAATTAAAGTTTCAACCCTGGAAAATAATGTTACCTTTTGCTTTAATCTCTGTTTTGAAAATTTAACACAAATAGTCCATAAAAAGAAAACCCCTATTTCTTTTCTATCTCTCTCTCCTTTCTCATCCTTTACAAAAAAAATGTTCATGAGGAAAAAAAAATAGAAAGGGAGAGGTGAGCCAGGAGACAGCCCAGTTCCTTTTCCCCAGCCCACCAAACCTAGCCCAGTACCCCTTCGAGACTCTTTCTTCCTCCTGCCAACGTCACCTCTGTACGAACAGGGAAACCACCATCCGATCCTTCCGCCCCCTCCCGGATGCGCTGCCGTACCTATGCTCCCTCCCCGATAAAACCTCCACCTCCCTAGCCCCTGCTAGCCTAACCCTAACCTCTCCCCTCTAGCCCTAGCGCCGCCACCGCTCCTCTCTCGCCACCTCCCCTCTGCTCACATCTGTTTCTCCCTGAACCTGCAACCACCAACACCACCGTCTCCCCTCACCGCCGGTAGCCTGGGTCACCTCGAGGAGCACCCGAAGGTGGGAATGGAAACGCGGAGTTTCCCCGAGGCTCACCGTCCCCTCGCCTCTTGCTGGGATCCACGGCGTGGGCCGCGCCATCGCCGGAGACTCCCTCCGTTTCTACCCCGACGTCTGAACGACGACGGCCACAGCAGGTGATCGCCACTGTCCCTTACCCCTCTCGCTCTGTCCGCCTTCCCACCCGTCCTAGGCACACACCCCCCAGGTCCTCACCGCACCGGCCGCACGAGCACCACACGAGCTGGCCACCGCGAGCAGCACCATCGCCGGCCGCCCCCTGTTCACTGTCCCTCCGTTGAAGTTCAGTCCGCACCTGTACCTGCAACCAGATTCAGAAAGAAATTCAGTTAGATGAGATACCTGAAGGATAACCTCATTCGCTTCCCATACCTGACAAGAAACGCACCGAGCCGCACTGGCAGCGCGCGTGCTCGCTCGCCCCAGGGGCGCGGGTTCGAGACCCGCGGGAGGCATTTTGCCTCCCAATTTTTCCTTGCGCGCGACCGCGCTGGGCCCCGCCCGTCAGTGGCCCTGCAAGCCACGTCCACCTCCAGCCGCGCCACGTGTGCGCCTCTGTGGCGCTGGGCCCTCTGTCAGTGGCTGTGTGCAGCCACTGCAGAGTAACAACATGTTTCTAACTTTTCTGTTTTAATTTTTAGCCCTTAGAAATTACAGATTAGTCCTCTATTCTAAATTGCTAATAACTCTCAAAATATAACTCTAAATAACAAAAGTAAAATATGTTTATTGTTCTAAATTAAATTGTCTACCCAACTATGCCATTTGTTTTCTGTTTTGAATTTACAAAATGCAATTCAAATTTGAATTCAAATAATTCAATTTTAATTTGCAACAATTCATAAATAATTCATACTAATTCCAAATAAGGCAAATAAAATATGTTTTCCATACCATTTTGAATAACCTTTTCAAATATAAATTTTGTTTCATGGTTTGAATAATTTAAATTGCCTAAATAATTTAATACTTGTTTAATTCATTTAAATTTGATAAAACTAGCTGAATGTTCGTGCGTTGCCACGGAGCAACAAACTAAAAAATTCACAACGCATACTCAAGTCTGCCCGGTAGAGGGACCTGGAGGTTGGTAGCACGGTAGTAGATGTACCTAAACAATTCAATAATCAATCAACTTAGAAAAGTTTGAGTGCGACAATGTGATGAGAGGTGCATATTTTGGAACGAAAGAAAACTAAATAAGAATAACAATACACTCATCATCATTCATCTTTCTCAAACCATGTACCGGATGGATATATATGATGCATTTGAGTTAGCACTTCAAGCAGAACTCATGTTTTAGTCGAAGCACCGGACACAGAATTTGCATGCTTCTTTAGTTCAGACTCTAGAAGACATTTTGCCATGCAACTCTTCTGTTTCCCGTGAACCAAATCTGCGGCACGCCTTTTCTTTTTGATAACTAATCTATTGCACGCTGCAAATAAAAATCTGAATGTATATGTATAAACCTTTTTCCTTCTCTCTCCCGTCTTTCTTAACATGGTGCAAAAAGAGCAATCCTGAAAATTGTGTCCACTACATTGGTCCCGGGAGCACCATCTGAACAGCTTCTTTCTCATCATGCCTGAAGAAAAGGATTTGCTCCTCTTGGCTGGCATGAGTTATAGTAGAACTTTGAATAGGTAAAAGACTCCTCCTTTGCCAACATGCTCACCGACCAGTACAGGTAATTGACAATGGTCTTAACTGCATATATTACGATCAAAATTATATACAGATGAAGTGGAAAAAAAATATGGGAAATAAATATTTTTGCTAAGGTGTAGGCCTTGGGGCTGTTCATGGAAAACTCAAACTCTTTGCACTCTGGGATGTACCTATCGTGAATAAAAATGTGATGCTGGTAACGTTCTTCACCTCCAGATCATTCTTTTTCCTAATCTTAAGGAACTGACATACCTTTAGTAGTACAACTATCAATGATATAGAATGACATGGCAGTGCTTGACCAAATCAAACCGTAATGCAAAAAATTCTCACAGAATCATCCTAGACATCAGCGAGGAACTGACATACACTTCTTCCTTTGCACCTTGCTCCTCTCTGCCATACATATTTAACTTGATCCACTGGCAGTGCCGTTTTGACCGGCGGCCTTTTGCTAGCATTTTCTTCACGTCAATTGTCATATATAGCAAGTCTTTACTGTCTTGATCCTACAACAAATCCTTCACCCCTAGGGCCCGACCTGGAGGCTGGAGCAACTGAACACTACCTTAACAACATTCGTGTAGAGCTAGATCGATTCATTTTATGAGCAAGCAACTATCTATAGATCTTAACAACATTCAACGGATGTCTGAAACTCTAAATATGTCCATCCTCTAAAAAAATAAGCAGCTGAGGCCCAAATCAGCTTCTCCTAAATCAATGAAATCAAGGGGCTAGGAGAGAGGAGAGAAATCTCAGATTCCTTTTACATTATTGATCCATACTCCACCCCAAAAACAATCCGATGTTGAATCCTCGAAAATTGCTGGGCTTCAATGTGAGGTGATACAGTACGACATGAGCGGACCAAAAGGAGCTTCCAAGGAGTCTAACCAAAAGGATAAAATACGAGGAGACCCCAGTCTTTGTTGTTGGCCCGTTCTTCACAATAGGCAGCGCCCAGAGTGTGTCCATGGCCTGGCGAGACCTCCCGTCGCGGAGGCCGCTCCATCGGAAACCTCGCAGCGGGCACATCCACGGCCCGATCGTCCTCAAGGCGAGGCGCAGCCCTCAGGCGCGTATTGTGGAGCGGCGCCCTGCGCGTGGAAGCATCCGCCCGAGACGTTGCTCTTAACCTGGCCTGCGCGACGCGGCGCGGAAGGACTCAGCAACACCGGAGGAAGTGGTAGGGACGGCGGATTGTCTCCCGTCTATCGCCGCCGCTCAAAGGATTGAGGGATTGGGGGAGGTGCCGTGTTGTAGGATGGACTAAACTGCAAAAGTGGCCGACTGGTACTGCGGGTTGATTGACTAATTTTTAGGAGGGCTAAAGTGCGAAACAGACACGACGTACCCGTACGGTTGTTAAGACAAATTATATAGTAGAGATCATAACTTGCTCAAAATAAAATAATTTTGAACATGCAAAATATGTTTTCAAGCCATCAAAGTGTGAACTTTTCAAATGTGAGTTTGAAATTATGTTTTGAACAAATAAAACTTCAATTAAATTCAAACTTGTTTTAAATTCATTTAAAACTTGTTTAATATTGTTTAATTCATAATTAAATTATCCTAATTCCAATTTCAATATTTGAAACATGTAATCCAACTAAAATTTGATGTTCTTTTCACATACAAATTTTGTTATTTGTTTTGAACACTTTAACTTGATGAAAACAACAATTGCTTGTGTGACATGTTTAAGTAACCAAACTTTCCAGACTTAACAAATATTTTCCCCACTTGTTAAATTCCTTTTCACTTGCATCTATTATTGTTATTCATTGTTATTTTGTTGTTTTCCTCATCAATGCATCATGCTAATCCACTTTCACCTATTGGTTAGTTGGAAAACAATTGTTTCAACCATAATTCATGGGCTTTTCATATGCAACTCAAATTGCATATGGGTCCATTTAAATCTGTTCCTCTTGTCAACTAGTTTACCTTGATGCATATTTAAACTTGTCATGCATCCATATCTTGATCATGCTGGATCATTTGTCGTAGTAGTAATTGTTGCATCCGGTGTTTGTTCGAGGTTCATTGCTTCTTCCCGGATAGGACGTTGAGATGATGTGAGCAACGACAAGTTCTGCTACCTTGCGGGATCTCAGGTAAGTATACTCACTTGCTGCCATATGGCTGCCTTTCATCACTTGTTACCGATTCTTTCCGTTGTTCTTTTCTGCTAGCCTTAGTAGTAGTTGTTTCTGTTACGAACCCATCACATGAATCCCTTAACCTTGTTATTGCCTCACCTCCACTCCTATCACCCCTTTGGTTGAGCCAGTGTCTTACTAGCATGCTTAGGTTGTTTTGCTCGAGTCTGTTACCCGTTACTTTCCGTTACTAGATTACTTTTATGTTCTGGGGGCTCGATGTTAATCAATCAACCTGTTATTAATAATATGCTGATAAGGCACCGGCAGGAGGCCCTAAGTGGTTTTGAGGCCTGCTAGTGTCGACCCTAATAGGAAAAGGGTCTTGTCTACTGATCCATGATGAGCGTGCTCACCGCATCCGGGTGGTAGTATGGGACCCCCCTCGACTTAGACCTGATCTGCAGCTTGTCCGAAGAGCCACACTTAGTTCGGGTGTTCCATTTGCTCCTTGCATAATGGGTGGATCCCCCATGGTTACTTATGATGATGATGATGCATATAGGGCGAGGCCCGTAGTGCCGGGGTGTTGTGTCCTGCGGGAGTTTTGCACACCTGCGCTGAGTATTCGGCTGCGTGGCTGGGACCTTATAGCTCCGTGGCTCCTAGGATGGGTTGTAGAGATGGTTTGGGTCGTGTCGAGCCAACCTGAGTTTTAGTTGGTGGCTTGAGTGTGTACAGGTACTGGAGCACACCCTGCAGGGATAAATCTTCTCGAGAAGCCGTGTTGTCCGCGGTTATGTGACGACTTGGTGAAAGTACTGGCTAACAAGTACTCAGAACAACTTACACCTAACTAATGATAACTTGACTAGTAATAGTCTTATTGACACAACAACCTGATCCATTATTCATTAATCCAACTGTGTGAGTTATCCTCGGATTGCTTCTTTGGATAAGGTGCGAGATCCAGGATGGGTTTGTTTGGAGTTACTTTCAGTTGGTTACGATACTCGATCTTATCTTCTTTCTGTTAGCCGGAAGTTGTAGTATCTCTCTGTAGTTGGTTAGTGCAGCCCGCTGTCGCTTAATTGCAATAATCCCTTCCTTTCCGTTGATCCCAAAGTATTTGTATCTTGTGATGACTGGCTACGCCGGTATCTTGTGAGTATGGTTTATCCACTTGCCAGTACTTAACCGTACTGACCCACGAATCCTTTTTCGTGGCTGCATATTCAATATTGCAGTCAACAGGTTTGAAGTCTGACGACGTTAGCTTGGGAATCCCTCCGGCTTGGCCTGGGCAGGGATTGGACGCCTTCGGTTATCTTCAGGACTCTTAGTCCAATTTGTATCTTGTCCGTAGACGGACGATATGTTGTTTCTTCCGCTGTTATTTGGATCTTTGTATTGTATCAGTTGTATCCCTGGCTCGTTTGAGTCATCTTGTATCTATCTGTTTCTGTTTTAATTGTGGAATATTCGTGAACTATTGTAATGTTATCACAAGTGGCAACCTGGAATCGGTTATTATGTGGATTTTGGCGGGAATGCTGAAATCTGCATAGTGCCCGATCTCGGGGCGTCACACGCAGCGCCGGAAGTTGTTCTGGTGCCGACCACTACAAGAAATATGTTGATACGTGACCCTCAATTTTTGTCACTAGAAGGTCACGTAGATTGATTCATGACCCATTTTTGACCAAAAATGGAAAGTCACATACCGAGCGTCTTATTTGATCGTCAATGACTAATTGAATGGAATTGTCATAGACTTTATGACCCAATCAGAGGGGTCATAACCCTATGACCAACTGATTTAGTCATGCGATATCCTGCCATAGCCACGTCACATCCTACGTGGCCAATCCTACGTGGCAAAAATTATGACCAAATGACTAAGTCATGGAAGAGATTCAGCCCAGTCCATGTTGCTCCACCAAATGGGCCAGCCCAATGTTTTAGCCCAATGTTTTTTTTTCCTTTAATTTGTTGTCAGGGTAAAAGGCTCATGTGAAATTTCGTCTGGGCCATTTCGAATCTGGGCCTTGGCCTATTTATGGTCCAATATAGAGCCCATTTATTTTTATTTTTTTCTGGCAATTGTTGTCAGCTACATGTGCCAAGCCAGATGATTTCAGTTCATTTTCTTATTGGGGAGTCGGCTGTTGCCTTTGTATATCGGTCATTTTCAATCAATATTCAATAATCTCATTTAAACTAGGGCACATTTATGCCGATATTCAATAATCCCATTCAAACTGGGGCAACAAAATGCATAATATTTGACAATACATCCAAACTGTTACAGCAGTGTTCAGTTTTCTAATACACACAAACAGCATATCAAAAAATAACGACCTCTAATGAGCTACTCTTTGTTGGGTGCAGTTTCCAGCTTGTTGAAGCTTTCTAAGCATGGAGCTTTTGTAAGTGTAGTCAGCCTGGAGCTTTCTCAGCATGGACAGCATCTACACATTATAAACAAACCAGTTAAGAACAAAAATAAAAACATAGAAGGCTAATTTCTAGGCAACTTGTGTTCATAAATATCAGTAGAACTACTGAAAAACAAATACTCCCTCCGATCCGTTTTAAGTGACGCTAGAGAACAACTAATCCACCACAAATTTTCAATACAACTCTCGACACTTATATCGGATCGGAGGGAGTAGTACAAACTGGAAGAAAACAATAAATAAGATTACTATGATGCAAGTTTCTACTACTGAGAAAGACAGATGCAAGTTTCTACTACTATACATCCTGCAAATAAGTCCATACTTGTGTTGGTGACCACTAATGAGGCAAATTTTAGGACAGCTAGAAAATACAGCATGTGACAGAAATTAGAAGAATGGACTAGCTCCATGATTAACTAATTAGTACATGCGGCAATATATGCTGGTGCATCACTAATCAGAAAAAAATAAGCTCAAGTGGCAACTGATTAGGTAGGTTACTAGGTTACTGATTCACAGAACTGATCAACATATCACATACCTTGTTCATGAGTTCCCAGCCTCTTCCTTTGAGCTTCCTATTTGTCCCTGATCTCATGGCCTACAACCCCTCATCTTCACAAAGAATGCAAAACAAAAAATAACAGCATCAGAACCACCCACGATAACTAATCTGTTCAGGAAGGAGAAGCAAATGTTGCATACCTTCACGCAGAAACAAAGTAGAAAGCGCATTTCTGGACAACGACAAGGAATGATCAAATATTCGCAACACCACAGAAACATCTGCAGTAACATAGCATGAAGTCTAATTACATTTAAGATCCAACAAGTGTACACACAATTGGAAAATATCTTATAATGGGATGCTCTAGATTGTGATCAGGTTCCACAGCTTGAAATTCTTCACAAGGTATGAACATGAATTAAGTCTGACATTGACTACTTCTCAAACTAGATGACACTAGCTTAGATAGTGGAAAGATAACCTGATTGCCAGCTCTCCCTGCTGAGACACCATGGTTGCCAGCTGTGTAAAGATGTTGCTCAGCTTATGTATGGTTGATTCCACATTTGGAAGAGCCTGGGCTCTGCTCTGCATGTAGCTGTCTTGCTGTACTGCCAACTGCTGCTGCGGCTGCATGAAAGCAGGAGTCGAAAATGATGATGATGCTCCATGATATCCATTGGTCTTCTTCCTGGCAACAGAAACAGAAAATTCAAAACACAACTCCTGAAGCACGCTGTCAAATAGTTGCAAAGCCTTATATAGCAAGTAAGAGAGTGGGACAGACCAAGAATGAAAAGGGGAGGCCAAGACAAATGACTGCAGAAATGCAACTAGGTACTACTATTCACTGAACCATGCTAATATATTCATGCTGGTGAACCTTACAAGCGATGAACTGCAGTTTACAGAAATCCTGAGAAGGCACACTTAGGCACAATAATGTCCAGATAACATAGCATGGGAGGTCATCATCACAGAGCACAGAAATAGAGGGGCGGGCTAAAGATTTAGCATTGGACATATTAAAGGCATCACTGCCTCGATGGACAGATAAAAAACTTCACCCCTCTTCTCGTGCAAAATAAGCAGCACTATCTCAAAATCATTGGTGCCTACAATCTGCAAAACAGTACATCCATGTAGACATTTTTAGAATAAAGGACACACATACAAAACTGAAGTAATGATATATAATTTAGTTATGAAAGGTGAAATCCCATTGGGTTGTTATTTCTATATAACACACAGATAATTGGTCAATTTCATAATGTAGGATGACTACTCATGATATTTGACAACATGAAAAATATTAAGGGTATACAATCAGCACGACACAAAGGCTTTCCATGAGCAATGCAAGACACTATGTGGTAAATAAGACACACAAAATACATACTGCTCTTTGTTGCTTGTTTCATCCGAGAAAGAATTTTTGGGAAACCAAGAAAATATGCAGGTATAGACATCAGAACCATATTCATATTCGTTTAAAAGTTGAAAGTATTCACATTCCAACTAATATGCCAAACCATATGACTGTATAACCAGCTAATTATATGTTGCATAGGCAGCAATGAAGTAATTAACTGTCAAACTAATTTTGCAGACTAGATTAAGGCAGATTAGCACAGGCAACAGTCTAGGTGCATCATTCATTTATGTTCAGTTTCTAGAAGTGATGTGTAACAATCATAAATCTATCACATGCAGCATAATTTGTACCAAACACAACATCAACTAGTGCAAAATACGTTTGTGTGGGGAACGGGATCTGACAGCAGATACTGTATACTATCGATGTTAACTGAACTTCGACAAGAAAAGTTCAGACATCGGTCTTCCTGCCACAGAATGATGGATCGAAGATCAGCAGAACGCTGCTGGTTCCCGCCTCGCTCGGGAGATGGTGTGCGTGCCCGATACCATCGGGGTGCCCTGGTCGGTGATGATGTGTGGTGTGGGAGCGTGAGTGGCAAGCTGGACCTTCAGGTCGTTCATGGCGGACATGAAACGGAGCAAACAGCATCGACGTCCACGGCAAGAAAACGAGACAGAAAAGAGTGGGAATTGGATGGGGTGCTCACCGGTAAGGGGTTGGAGTAGTCGATCGGGCTCGGCGGCGTCTACCACGGCCAGGAAACAAGGAAGAAAGACAGCGGCTGAACTGAAGAAGTGGAAGTCGTGGGCGTTCTGGTTCGTCTCGTTGGCCGGTGGAGGGGACGCGTTGGGGCGGCCGTGCTAGATGGGATCGAGGCCGTGCGCTGGGGCGGTCGTGCAAGATCTGTATGCATCTCACCTGAGGGGAGAGGAGCAGTGAGGGGGCAGCGAGGGGCCGTGGAGGAGGAGTTGGGGCAGCGAACGGGCAGCGAGGGGCGGCCGCGGGGCGGATCTCCCCTCAGGTGGCGGCCGTCGGCAGTCTGCTCGAAGTGGCTAGGGTTTGCAACTGGATCGAATGGGGAGAGGGGAACGACTCGGCAGGGTTATCTCTTTCATGGAAGGAATTCACAAAACTGCCCATGGTCATTTGGCTCATGAAACTACCAACGGGCAGGGTAATTCAGTCATTTAAGTCTGAAAAATGGAGAGGCGGGAGAGTTGCCGCGTAGAGCAAAATTTTCTGATGCCTAGGGAGCGAATTTTGGTCTAACTTTTTTCAGATTTTTCTCTCCTAACAAAATAAGTAGATACTAATTTTTTCTGTATAGTTATTTAAAACAGTTAAAAATTAAAAAAAATAGAGTATATCCGTTAATATTTACTGTATAATAAAAATGGTTTAACAAGTCAGGTGGGGTTATATCGTTGAATAAAAATACAATTTTCATGGCTTTCGGGCGAAATGACGGATGTTTTGGCCACATCCATGGCATAGTTTGTTTAAATGTGACCATATTCCACACAAAGGTGCATATTGGAACAACTAACAATGTTCACGAAGAAAGTTTTATTTTTCGTTGAATAAAAATACCATTTTCCCTTCCCGGAGTGCCAAAACTGGTTTGTTTTGTGAAGCACATACACAAAATATGTTGCCAAAATGTAAAAAGTAAAATTCTAAATATATTATGTCATATTTTATCTACAAATAACAAACTTACTACCTCTCAATAGCTCAAAATACACCTCTTTCGGAAAAGACAAATTTCAGCCGATTCGGCTGAAACCGGGCCAAATTTGAACTACAGGTGCCTCGTAGTTTTCTCTTTATTTTTTGTAAAAATCATTTTTAGGTAGCCAAGTACCTATTTCAACATAGATACATCAAGATTTAATCAAGATTCAACACCTAGGTACGAACGGTCATGTCCCCCGTTTTGACCGTTTCCCGAAACCGGCTTTGAAAATTCCAGAAAATTCAAAAAAACTCGAAACGATGCAAAACCTTCGCGTGGTGTTGTTATATATGTCCTAGTATCCACCAAAAATAATAAACTTGGAATACGACAATTTGGTGGAAAATGTGTTCACAGAAATGAGCTATCTCGTACGAAGATTCATGGCTTTCGGGCGAAATGACGGATGTTTTGGCCACATCCATGGCATAGTTTGTTTAAATGTGACCATATTCCACACAAAGGTGCATATTGGAACAACTAACAATGTTCACGAAGAAAGTTGTATTTTTCGTTGAATAAAAATACCATTTTCCCTTCCCGGAGTGCCAAAACCGGTTTGTTTTGTGAAGCACATACACAAAATATGTTGCCAAAATGTACAAAGTTAAATTCTAAATATATTATGTCATATTTTATCTACAAATAACAAACTTACTACCTCTCAATAGCTCAAAATACACCTCTTTCGAAAAAGACAAATTTCAGCCGGTTCGGCTGAAACCGGGCCAAATTTGAACTACAGGTGCCTCGTAGTTTTCTCTTTATTTTTTGTAAAAATCATTTTTAGGTAGCCAAGTACCTATTTCAACATAGATACATCAAGAGTTCATCAAGATTCAACACCTAGGTACGAACGGTCATGTCCCCCGTTTTGACCGTTTCCCGAAACCGGCTTTGAAAATTCCAGAAAATTCAAAAAAACTCGAAACGATGCAAAACCTTCGCGTGGTGTTGTTATATATGTCCTAGTATCCACCAAAAATAATAAACTTGGAATACGACAATTTGGTGGAAAATGTGTTCACAGAAATGAGCTATCTCGTACGAAGATTCATGGCTTTCGGGCGAAATGACGGATGTTTTGGCCACATCCATGGCATAGTTTGTTTAAATGTGACCATATTCCACACAAAGGTGCATATTGGAACAACTAACAATGTTCACGAAGAAAGTTTTATTTTTCGTTGAATAAAAATACCATTTTCCCTTCCCGGAGTGCCAAAACCGGTTTGTTTTGTGAAGCACATACACAAAATATGTTGCCAAAATGTACAAAGTAAAATTCTAAATATATTATGTCATATTTTATCTACAAATAACAAACTTACTACCTCTCAATAGCTCAAAATACACCTCTTTCGAAAAAGACAAATTTCTACCGATTCGGCTGAAACCGGGCCAAATTTGAACTACAGGTGCCTCGTAGTTTTCTCTTTATTTTTTGTAAAAATCATTTTTAGGTAGCCAAGTACCTATTTCAACATAGATACATCAAGAGTTCATCAAGATTCAACACCTAGGTACGAACGGTCATGTCCCCCGTTTTGACCGTTTCCCGAAACCGGCTTTGAAAATTCCAGAAAATTCAAAAAAACTCGAAACGATGCAAAACCTTCGCATGGTGTTGTTATTTATGTCCTAGTATCCACCAAAAATAATAAACTTGGAATACGACAATTTGGTGGAAAATGTGTTCACAGAAATGAGCTATCTCGTACGAAGATTCATGGCTTTCGGGCGAAATGACGGATGTTTTGGCCACATCCATGGCATAGTTTGTTTAAATGTGACCATATTCCACAAAAAGGTGCATATTGGAACAACTAACAATGTTCACGAAGAAAGTTTTATTTTTCGTTGAATAAAAATACCATTTTCCCTTCCCGGAGTGCCAAAACCGGTTTGTTTTGTGAAGCACATACACAAAATATGTTGCCAAAATGTACAAAGTAAAATTCTAAATATATTATGTCATATTTTATCTACAAATAACAAACTTACTACCTCTCAATAGCTCAAAATACACCTCTTTCGAAAAAGACAAATTTCTACCGATTCGGCTGAAACCGGGCCAAATTTGAACTACAGGTGCCTCGTAGTTTTCTCTTTATTTTTTGAAAAAATCATTTTTAGATAGCCAAGTACCTAATTCAACATAGATACACCAAGAGTTCATCAAGATTCAACCCCTAGGTACGAACGGTCATGTCCCCCGTTTTGACCGTTCTCCGAAACCGGCTTTGAAAATTCCAGAAAATTCAAAAAAACTCGAAACGATGCAAGATCTTCGCGTGGTGTTGTTATATATGTCCTAGTATCCACAAAAAATAATAAACTTGGAATACGACAATTTGGTGGAAAATGTGTTCACAGAAATGAGCTATCTCGTACGAAGATTCATGGCTTTCGGTCGAAATGACGGATGTTTTGGCCACATCCATGGCATAGTTTGTTTAAATGTGACCATATTCCACACAAAGGTGCATATTGGAACAACTAACAATGTTCACGAAGAAAGTTTTATTTTTCGTTGAATAAAAATACCATTTTCCCTTCCCGGAGTGCCAAAACCGGTTTGTTTTGTGAAGCACATACACAAAATATGTTGCCAAACTGTACAAAGTAAAATTCTAAATATATTATTTCATATTTGATCTACAAATAACAAATTTTATACCTCTCAATAGCTCTAAATACACCTCTTTTGAAAAAGACAAATTTCTACCGATTCAGCTGGAAACGGGTCAAAATTGAACTACAGGTGCCTCGTAGTTTGGTCATGATTTTTTATAAAAATCATTTTTAGATACACAAGTACCTATTTCAATAGAGATATAGCAAGAGTTTCACAAAATTTCACAATCAGATAAGAATAATCGTTCCCGTCATTTTGACTCCAAAACCGTTATTCAAAATCCCCTAAAGTCTTAATAAATATATGATCATGGGAATGATTGTTTTATGTTTAAAAAATGGTTTCAAATGGTTTATAATTACAAAAAATATTTTTTCAATTTTTTCAAAATTGGTTAATTTCAATTATGAGGTGAAATTCAAATCATAGAATGAAAACACACAAAAAAAAAACAAAAAAAAACGACCCAGCCCAACCCAGACGCCAGCTTGCCCGCGCAAACAACCCAATGCTTGTGTCCCTGCCGAATTCGGCCCATGCTGAATTCCCTCAAGTTTCGTGGTCTTGTTGGGCTTTGGCCCAAAGTGAGTTCGGTCACTAACAAAAGGAACAAACACATTGCTCTAACAAGATGTGGTCGGTGGCCTTGTGGCTAGCGGAGACCGCGCGGTGCCTGTAGGTGCAAGGATCGAACCCCCACCGTGCGCATTTTTTAGGAATTTTCCACTGAATGCATGGCGCAAAGAAGCATTAAAAGAAACGAACACGATCGTCTAGCATGGGGTGTTCGGTGGCCTGGTGGCTTGCTCACGACGCGCTGTACCAGTAGGTACACGGTTCGAACCCCCCAACTAGCATTTTTTTGTGGCATTTTCCACGGGATGCATGACGTGGCAAGTCTCTTTTCCTGGTCCCACATGTCATTGCCAGTATGTCCCATTTACCTATCCCACATGGCAGCTGTCCCACATGTCATGCCAGAGTTGATGATGTGTCTATCCAAAAGACAAGCCACGTGGGCGGAGTTGATAATGTGTCTATCCAAAAGACATGCCACGTAGGCAAAAATTGACACGTGGACATGATATATAGGCAAAAATTACTGCCAACATTTTCTTTGTTTTCTGTGGATGATTAAAAGTTGACACGTGGACATAACACATAGGCAAAAATTGACACGTGGACATGACACATAGGCAAAAATTGACATGTGGACATGATACATAGGCAAAAATTACTGCCAACAAACGCATGACCAATTAATTTGGTCTTAGTTAAGCAAAAAAAGGGTCATACACCAGGTATCATGTCCTATGACCATCTTGTTAAAGAAAATCATGACTTTTTTGACAAAAAAGTCATGTGTTTAGTCCCGCCCAAACATGTCATGACCAACAGATTAAACATGGTCATGGATCTATGACAAATTCATCCATGGTCATTAAAAAAGGGTCATGTATCAACATATTTCTTGTAGTGGACCCCGTCAGTTGAAGAGAGAGCTGATGATCAAGATCATGAAACTCCAGTAGAGGAAACTACCGCACCTCGCAGGTCAACTAGGGAACGTACAACTCCTGAACTATACGGAGATCCCGTATTAAACTTCATGGTTGATGGAGGTGATGACCCTGCGACATATGATGAAGCGATGATGAGCCCAGATTCCAACAAATGGCTTGAAGCCATGAAATCCGAAATAGGATCCATGTACGAAAACCAAGTTTGGACCATGGTGGACTTAACCGATGAACGCAAGGCCGTTGAGAACAAATGGATCTTTAAAAAGAAAACTGACGCTGATGGTAATGTGACCGTCTATAAAGCTCGACTTGTCGCAAAAGGTTTCTGACAAATTCAAGGAGTTGACTATGATGAGACTTTCTCACCAGTAGCGATGCGTAAGTGATGGCTAGGTTGAGACTCCAAGTGCAGAGTGTGTAGCTAGTGGCAAGCCTTCTTCCCCACGAGGGTGACTCGAGGGTTTATATCGAACTCTTGGGGAGCCAGTATTTTAGCAGTTGTCTTCCAAGCTTCCTCCAGGATCCTGCAAACATGTAGAGAATTTTGTGCCCTCAACCTCACCAAGTGGTTGTCAAGCACAAGGTGTGAGACTTCTAAATTGCAATGCAAAACTGAAAGTAAATGTGCAATAATTAAATCTGCTACTAAATGCAAATGAGAAAATAAGTATGCAATGGATTGTTTTTTGTATTTTTGTGATGCAAGTGGTGATGGAGATAATGTAAATTCGAATTGGAGATGCAAGTAAAGTAAAGCGCAAGTAAAGTAAATTGCAGCAAAGTAACTAGAGTTTTTTCTTATAATTAAAATAGGACCGGGGTTCATGGTTTCACACTTGCATTCTCTCAAATAAAGTAGTAGACGGTGGACATAAATAATTACATGTGAGATTACAATAACATGTTTAACATTGAGTACTTTCATATGGGCATCACGTCCTAGCATAGAGATCTCTACGGTCATATTGATCCCTCTTATACTCCACCAAGATGCGAAATAAATCATAACACCTCGATAATTAAGGAAAAACCAGAGTATAGCTTTAAGCAATGTGACATGAAGTTGAAGTAAGAACTTGCTAGATCTAGTCATGGAGATTGATTAGTGTCACTTCAAATCCCCGGTAACAAGGTAGTCCTTTTTATCCCTAGTGAGGTAACTAAGAAAGGTTTAACAAAATCTAAGTGGATCGCTGAACTTCTGTCACTTTCACAGCAGTAGCCACCCCCCGTTACTCCAACTAATGCACCCATCACCCCACACACGCTCTCAAGAACTAGATTGATCAAAGCTAGCAAATAAGAACGGGGTACATAAGATAATCTACTCAAATAACTCAAGAGAAACAATTGCAATCTCAGATTCAATAACTCATAGAAAAGATCCACCACATAGGAATTACAACGGTGTCCGTAATCATGTGAGGCAGCTCATACGGATCTAATTAGTTAAGCACGTAGAGAGAGAGATACAAGTGCTACTTCCACAAACCCATAGCCCTGGGGTGGACTACTCCCTCTTCATGGAGATGTCGATGGAGATGCCATTGGAGGGGTAGGAGATCACACCGACGGCGCCCCGCCGGAGTTTTCCCCCTCCAATCTGGAACTTCTGGTCTCTGTTTCGGTGTTTCGGCGGCGCTCTTCTCCGTAAGGGTACGGGGGACCCTTTTTATAGTCGGTTTTAGGTCAAGACGGAGTCGGTAAGTCGAAGATGGAAGGAATTGGGGCCACAGGGGCCAAAAGGGGGCCTCTCACGCGGCCAAGGAATCTGGCCACGTGGAGGGTCTTCTTTTGGGCCTCCTTGCCCAATTCTCGTGGATCCTTCGTCCGGAAGTCTTCTCCTTCCAAGAAAATGACCCCCGCAGATTTTCAGGTGATTTCGCGGAAATTTGCCCCCTGAAACGTCAAAAATATAGAAAACGGGGTTTCTTACAGGCAGGGTTAATTCCATAAAAGTTGGGGGAGTTTGTAATTTAACCCCAAAATACTATAAAACATTGAATTATACCCTTATATGATGCAATATGTAATAGAAAACCATGTGAAAATATGAAAAATTCATCTATGCATTTTACATGCATCAACATACCCAAGCTTAACCCATGTTCGTCCTCGAGTATGAAGGTGATAAAACTAAGATGGGTTTTGCATATTGAAACAATCATGGGATATCAAGGAGGATTATTCATGCTACATATAATCAAATGATTAATACTTGAAATGAGTAGCAATATACAATTCATGTTGTAAGAAATATCAAATATGCAAGCAAAGATGCTTCATGAAAGTTCACAAAGTGTATAATGAAATAAAAGCACTATGGACCAAATGCATACACAAAATGAAAAATAAAATCCTATATTGGTCAAAGAATAGCATAATGGAGAATAGAAAATATGGTGGACACTTTAGAGAAAATTGAGTAGAGGTAAAACATGATCAAGTCTTATTTAGCCTCTAAAATATTCAACTAAAATTACTAATTGAAATGTGGTATCCATTGATCTAGGACTCTCATTGCCCCTTTATCACTAGCATCTTAAAATCGTGAGTATTGAAGTAATGAGAATGACAAGGTGGTTGAAAGCCTCATGCCCCGTGAGTGTGAAAACCTACTCCATGATTACTCAACATAAGATTCCTAGTAAGCTTTGTACAATCATAATAAGTATTAATGACATCATAGAGAACCGCAAAGAGGTACCTCTTGCCCCATGACATGGAAACAAGCCCATGTTACAATGACAAGACACCACTAGGAAAACAGCTATAGGAGTGATGATACCCGTGACGCACCAGGCAAAAGGTGCGTCACGCCTAATAGCGGTGGCGCACCTCGAATCGCTGCGTCGCGCATATAGAGTTACCCGCGGCGCACCGGACAGAAGACGCGTCGCGCCTATGTGTGGGGCCAGGGTAGCGAGCCTCCGAGGCATACCCGCGACGCACTGTACCTGTGGTGCGTCACGGCTATGTGGTATAAGGCGTGGCGCACGTGCCGACGCTGCGCCACGGATTAGATAGGCGTGACGCACCATCGGCTGGTGCGCCACGGCTACGGGGAGTACAGGTATACATCCGTTCCCCTCCTTCCTTCTCTCCACACCACACACACCAACACTACGCACCGCCGCCCTTCTGCATCGACGCGCCGCCGCCCTTCTACATCGACTAGGAGGAGCCGCGGGGGAGGAGGACGAGGAGCGCCGCCCTTCTGCATCGACACCGGCCGTCTGCCTTGAAGGGTAAGCCCCCTCTTCTCCCTCGCGCGCGGTATAGTGTCAGGAGCCGATGCCGTCCGCCGCGCCCGCCTCCTTGCCGGTGTCTGCCGAGGATGTAGTCCACCTGGCGCTTGGCGACCTGGCGGAGCTTGGACGGCGGCGGCAACCTCGCGACGGTCTCTTCTCGTTCAGTGGGTGGATGGAAGCTCTGAGGCTCGATTGCACGCACGATCTGGATTTCGGGGCGTGCCTCCCGGTGGGGTGACGGCGACCGCTCTCTCCGCTCTGCACAAGCATGACGAGCTATCCACCTATCTAGCACGAGAACAGGAAAATGTTTCAGATAGCTAAACAAAGTGTGAGGAACATGGCAGACTGAACCAAGAGCAATGCCACCATTCAAACTGTCAGTTTTTTTTCTTAACGCGTGTTGACATGAATTCGTGTTTCAGATAGCTATGTACATTTTCTTAACGCGTGTTTCAGATAGCTATGTACATTTTTAGACATGATTCAAGAGACTCAGTTATACTGTTAAAAAAAGAGTCTGAGGTATGGCCGGTACCTTGAATTCGTGTCTTCCAGACTCTCAGGTTCCGGTCGTTGTGGTTTTGTCGGTTTCTCTTTACCTCTTTTGTTGAGGTGTTCTCATCCAGGGTTCCATTCAGTTGTTGAGGTGCCAGGGATTACAATTATTGTGTGTTGGGAGAGTTTGCCGCCTTGGAGTTTTCATGCTTTGTGAATAGTTCACATTTGTTTCTTTGTATCGATTGCCGATTTTCCTGATAATTATAGATTAAGGCTAAACTTTTGTCCCTGATTCAATATAAAATGGTATTTGAAATGTTAAACATTACCGAGTTTGATATCCAGTGATCGGTAATTTCTCTTAACCGTGGTTACCAGAAATCTAGGCCTATCCTACCCTAGGTTTAATATTGTTTGTCGGTAGACAAATCATTGTTCATTTGTCAAGTTTGAGCTTGTATTATGTTTTACAGTTTGAGGGGCTCTGGCATGGTTGACAATGTTGTGACAGTCTATACAGATGTGGATGTGCATAAGCTCATTAATGATATGAAAGGAGATGTGTTCGATTTAGTTGTAGGTTATTGTGCTTTGCACTTGGTGAGCATTGATGTTAGCATTTGATAAAAGTGAACTGTTGGAATTTGGATATCCCATTGGAAATAATGTATGTTGATTGGTCTGAGGTCAAATTTGCAGTGGTAATTTCGTATGACCGTGCTAATTCTGTTGGGTGCTATTCACAAAACAACAGAGTTTATGCAGTACATAAAAGGAAAATCTATCTGGAGTCTTAATTGAGCTACACGGCATATCATAATTGGAAAAGAATCTATGGGTAGGAGATAGAATAAGGAATCATGCTCTCTGTTACAACACAATGATACTCCTAGTTTCCTTTTCTTTTCTTTTTTTGAAAAGGGGGGCCACCCTGGCCACCGTGGTTAGTGCCTTTGTCAAGTTTACTTTCCATCAACCGTAAAATAAGATGTAAGGACCGTGTCCATTTATTCCCGGTCGACGCCTTTCTAAATTCAATATTTTGAGGATTTTTCATTGCAAACTTGGCCTATGAGTGGCTTGAGACAAGGTTTTATCATTAAGGTACTTGTGATGCAAAAAATTCTGCGACTTGCCTTCCTCATGTAAAGTATCGAACGGTCTCCATATGAGAACATCTTATTCACTAAGCTAGATTGTTGCTTATCAAAATATTATTCACACCATGTTCTCTTAAATGTTCTCTTAAATGGTATCTGTAGGCATGCAAGTTTGTGTTTCTATAAGCATATCTGTAGGAATTCAAGAATGCGTATTTCCATGACAAATCAATGGTCTATGTCCCCAAGTGTTGCTTTTTTTTTGGATATTCCATTAAAGTAGATAGCCTTTCTGCATTTGTTTTGTGATAGGTAGGTTCTGCCATTTGTCTTTGTTTTGTGATAGCTATGCTCCTCTAACCTCTATGTGTACTTTCTTAATTTAATAGAACATGGCTTGCGAAGTATGTCGGTCCCGATGTGCCCAAGGACGATTCACTGGTACTTCTTTTATGCTCCAGCTCCACGACGGTGACGTTGATTCGTTGGTAATTAACAATTCTTTTTATGTTAACTTGTTCTTTCGTTTTACTATCTAGCTTGAGACTTGTGTTTCTTAACAAAAGATTCTTTATATTTCTTTTTTAGATTCTACCATGCAATATTCGCGAAGAGATCAACGAGCTAGTTGGCAATAACGTGGATTTCAATGTTCACGGGACCACCTACATTCTTCGAGTGAAAAAAGAAAGAACGAAGACCTACTTCTGTGGGGAACAATTGCAGGCTATCATCTCCACGTACAATTTAAGCGGAGGTGATTACATTCACTTCTCTATGGAAGGACCGCAACCTCGCATCAAAATTCTGTATATGGGCGGGATTGCGAGCGAGGATGGCGGGAGTGAGGAGGAAACTGGGAACACCGAGGATGATATGGACACTGAGGATGATATGGACGAGGAGGACCCATGGAAACATGTGGTGGTTGCTCAAAGAGCGAATCTTAGCGAGTTTGAGAAGGACCGTGTCCTTCAGAAACTTGCCCAGATAGATAGCTACATCGGGTCCCCTTTCGTGCATCACATCACCAACACTAACATATCCAATGGACATGTCATGGTATGTTTCTTAACACTTTCTTATTCGTATAGTTGCTTATGTTATAATGTGGCCGGTATTTGACATTGTGCTTTTATTCTTTCTTGGAATTGTGTGTTGTAGAAAATACCGATGGCGGTAGCGGACAGTGCTGGCATGGAGCATAAAGGTACCATTGGAGTACGCCGTGGAGAATCAGGACCTGTCACCGCAGTTCCGATCACCAGGGATAACGCTGATGGTCGCGTCATCCTCAACTCTCAAGCATGGAGGCAGTTCCATTCCGCAAGAGTTGGTATGGAGGTTGGCCGAGCTATTCTGATCACCATGAAGAATAGTGACATCGCCAACTTGGACATGATGATGGTCATCGACTACATCAGCGCCCGCTAGATAGATGAACTATGTGGTGATGATCGAGACTATGTAATATGGTTGTTTTCGAGACTAACTCCTGGATTTATTAGTAGTATATATGGTTGTTTTCGAGACTATGTAATATTTCTGCTATGAAAATTTATTCTGTCAATTGCATACCTGTATTTGAGCTACTGATATTCTTCTGTATTTTGTCTACTGACATTCTTCTGTATTTGAGCTGTATATACCTGTATAAATACGGTACTGCCTTTTAAAAAACAATACAGCATAGTATAGCCGTGACGCACCTGAGAGATTAGGCGTGACGCACCTAGAACTAGCCGCGGCGCACCACCCCAGTGCGTCACGGGTATAAATAGGCGCGGCGCACCATCTTGGTGCGTCACGGATAAATCCATAGGCGCGGCGTGTTAGCCGTGACGCGCCCAAGTGCGTCACGGATAAGAAACTATGTGCGTCACGGGTAAGCTTTTTCCTAGTAGTGAGATAAACAAACGGAGTAGACTCATCATCCTTTGTATTTTCATTCACTATTGTGCATAGCTTCTTATTTTATTATAGGATGTGTTGTAGAGTCACTCAAGCTGTAAGTAAATTTCCACCATGATAAAGCATGGCTTGGGTTAGCGGCCCAATGCATTTCTCTAGTCATATAGATACTTACTCATCAAAACTTACTATTCCTCTATTTCATTTCGGCATGGCAGGAGTCCAAAAACAAAAGTACATGATATCAACCAAATGTAATTTTTTTTGTGCAATGTTGAAAGCTTTCCGGTGATACACGTTTATAGCTAGCTCCCAACCACACACTTGTCAAACGCAAAACATGTGGCTCCCATGATTGGGTCATGTTTATTAGATGCATAAAAAGTAAAGTGTGCCTTCAAAAATTCATGATAGTCCTATCTCAAGTTCAACCCATGACAATTAATAAAGTGAATATCTTAATTTAGAACATAAATAACACAATAACATGGTGAACATACTCGGAATGGCAATGAAGCTAATGGGAAGATATGGTGGGCTCATTGGAAATACTTGGCTAAGGAGTGTTGGAAACAAGTTTTTACTTGTTGGAATTTTTAAATTTTTGGGCTAGCAAGAGGGAGATAGTTGACCAGCTACTTGTAGCGTTCCCACATTTAAATAATGTAAGGACATCTGTGTTATTGTGCTAGTCCCTGGATCAATTGCTAGCACTACAGTACAAAATGAAATATCATGCAAATGCATCAAATTCTATTACACCGCATGATCCAGTCTTTACAAAATAGTATTACAACTTGCATAGTCTTAGAAGACTAGGAGGCAACAAAGATACACAGCGGAAGACATAGTACAACATTGATCCCATCTTCTTCATGTGCCACAGGCAAATCATGTTGGCGATAGACTCGAGATCCTAAACGAAATCCTCACTCGTCTTCAGACACATCTGCAATATGGAATATGCAGCCACAAGGGAGTCAATACAATTTAATGTATTGGAAAGTAACACTATGGTGGATATAAATGGCAAGACTAATACTACATGCTTATTTGGGTAAGTGGAGTTTTCGCTAAATTTTGCATAAAGCCAGTTTTATCCTATCACTTTTGTAAAACCAACTTTTCTTTTCAAAACGGTGGCAACATTGGATTAAGATCCAAGAACCACAATAATGTTCACTTGGTCAAAATTTTACTTATTGAAATTGATGATGAGATTCTTCCGTCAATCCTTGTCCAGCTGCTCATAGTTGTCCATAACCGGGGACACGGCTAAGATCTTAGTTTGTTGACTCTGCAGAGTTTGTGCACTTTCACCTTCAGACTCAAATCAGCCCAAACATCCTATACACCCTGAGTGCATTAAGGAAAGGAGAAGATTGAGACGAGATCTTTCAGAAGAAATTCCACCATCGTTTGGCTTACCCATTCCACCTATAATTATGCTACATCTTCTTGTAAGCCTAGTGAGTTCATTTAACTTAGTTGATCAAGACAGAGCCCATATGACTAAAGGCTGCACGGGAAGCTACTAAACTTAGAAGGACATAGTAATCTCTTTGTTCCTGGGTGGCCATCCACAAGTGACAACCTCAAGTGAAATAACCCTTAAATAAGGGCCCTGAGGAAACACTCAACATAATCCAAGCAATTACCACTTCCACCCAGGTGGTTCATTTATTAGTTATAATTAGAATTTTTCCTCAACATCTAGTAAAACAATTTGTAATATTGCATAGCATCTACTAAGTTCTAAGGGTATCAAAGTAACAAGGGTAAAAGAGATGGCTACACACTACTAGGATAATAGCATAGCATAATATAACTTAGTAATATTTCCTATCATGCATACTACTGAAAACTCTAATGATGCATATAGAAAATAATGGGTAGTGAATGGTGTGTTACTTGCCTTTGAAGTTGGTGAAGAACAATAACCTTCTCTTCACAAAATAGAATGTTCTCTCCGTATAATCTAAATAATACAAGTAAATAACAATAAACAAACAAACTCAAGCAAAGAAACAAAGTATAGCAAACAACAAACTTAACACAACAATTTATTCTACAAAGGAAATTATTTTGATTGGGTTTAGTGTTTAGAATTTTGCTAAGGATTGTGCTTTCAAGATCTCAAACTTATTAATCAAAAAGTTTCACTGAGGAATATCACATTTACTCTAATATGAAAAAGGTAAACTTGTTATTTCAATGCATAAATAGAAACCACGTAATTTCAGTTAGTGTTTTCCATTTGTGACTAAGGGTTGGTCTTTGATACAAAGATCACACACGATCTAATCTAATTTTGTATTGTTTTCTTCAAGTCTTATTTTGGATCCTTGGAGTTTCTTCTGATGTGTAAGTCCTTATGAATGTTTCTTCATTGGTCTTGCTTTTAGTCTTTCTTATTGAATCTAGGGATTTAGTCACATAGAATAATAGAAGTAGTAGAGATGGTTAGAGTTCCTTAAGAAAGTACTTGTAAAATCTTCTCTTCTTCTTCATCTTCTGAGAGAGTATTCTCCTTGAGTTGAAGTATGCTTCTTGTTGAAGTTTTTCTTCTTGATGAAAATCTCCTTGTTGAAGTCTTGGTAAAAAATCTCATCTCACTTGGAGAACAAATTCTAAGTATTGGGAAACAAATCCTAAGTCTTCACATGATTGGTCTTGGAAAATCTTCATGCCCTTTTGTAGTTTCCTCCTTGTTGTGAGGCTTATCTTGTTCTTGATAAATATTCATGATCTTCACTTCACTACTTGTTTTAGGTATGGGACGGGCACAAATACCACTAAGTCAAATTGGAAAGAATATAAGAAGAAAGATAGAAAGAGAGAGGGATATGTTTTCTCCTGAATTTCTTCACACTTGTACTTCTTGAGTTGCTTCTGGTTGCTGTGGAGTCTAAGTATTTCTTTTCAAAACTTCTTCATTTATCTTCCTTGTAGCTCTTCATGTTGCCATCAAGTTGAAAAGAGAATAATAGAAAAGGGAAGGAAAAAGACTTAGAGAGAAAGGGGGTTAGTCTTCTGGAAGTTTCTCTGGCTTTCTTCTAAGTGCTTCCACTTCTTGGAGATGCTTCTGAAGTTTTTTTATCTTCTAAGTCCTTCATTGGTCTTCTATCTTCATGTTGAAAAATATCTAGATGGTTAAGTCCTCCATTGCACTTCATGGTTCTCACAAATCCCGACTTGGTGAAATCTTGAAGCAAGCATGGGGAGTGGAGGAGTAGATAGCAAGCAAAGGTACTATTGTCTACGGTTCATTTGTAGATAGCAAGCATGGGGACTTAGCCTTGGTTTCAAATAGCCATACACACATAGAACCACTTAAGCAAAAATATTTCCTAAGTCATTTTTAATATGGCGTGAAACATGTGTGTGATAACTTGGCCTAAAATACATAGGTATGACTCATATGTGTCAAAAATTCTAAGGCACTGGTTTCTATGGATTAAGGTTGCCAAAAGGAGCAAATTTGCTTAAGGGAACATATTCTAATTATTTATAGAATTAATTCTCTGCCAAAAATACTTAAATATACCACTTAATTCTAAATTCAATTTTAATTTGATAAAGAATTATTTTGGGACAGAGGGCATGAAATTAAACATCCTAGGGTTTCCAAATATATTTTATTTGCAATTTTTGGATTTGTAGAATTTGAATTATACTAAAATTCATCAAACAAGCATATTAGAATTTTGAACCATTTAAGTTTGTCAAATTTGAAATTTAACAGTGCAAAAAGATTCTACATGTTGTGCTTATTTCAAAAAGTCCAAGTTTGCTAAATTTGGGCTTATGGTTGAAAAGATAGGAATGTTCTAAGTTACAGGGGCCTTTCTGCAAATTTCCAATTCTATTTTTATTCGGAATTAAATCCAGAGACAGGCTGGGCTTAGATCTGCTATTTGCCGCACAGGGCGACGGATACTGAATGGGCTTGGGCCTGCTGCGCACTGCGGTGGGCGACAGATAACAAATTGGGCGCTGCCAACTGGGCGAACACGTGCGTGTTCCTACTGGTCCATACCGGTTCGTTTGAGTGATCTGTTTCTGCGCGTTGGATCTAAATCAAACGGCTGAGATACAAAGGGGGTGGCTAGGGTTTAACTCCCGCCGGAAGTTGGTCGCCGGCGATGGCGGGGACGGTGGTGCGGGCTCGGTGCAGACGACGGCGACGCTACAGGGGGTCTCCGGGCTCGGGGAGACCACAGAGATGCTCAGCGCGTCACAGTGGAGGTGATGATGACCACGGGGAGGCTCCTGGGGATCTGCAACCACGGCGGCGAGGTGGTCCCGAGGCGGCCATGCTCCGACGATCTCGTCCCCGTTGCTACGCTGCACGAAATGGTACGACACGGGAATGAAAAATGCGCGCAAGGCCACGGGGAAAATAAGAGGACCACATAGGGGCATCGGAGACTCACTCAGGCGGCCGGAAACGGCAAAACATGGCGGCGGCAGTGTGATGTCCGGCGAGGAATTGCGACGGCGTAAGGGCAAGAGAAAGAGCGAAAACAGAGGGGAAACAAGGGCGAGGAGCTGGGTTTTAAGGTCGTGTATTCAAGGTGATTAACGGGGCAAAGAAACGCCCGAAATCAATCGGATTGATTTCTTCCGTTTCGGCCAGGAAGAGAAACGGCAGAAGCTTGATGAGGATGACGTCATCACGACGTCAGTTTTTTTTTCTGTTTTTAATATCTTTAGTTCTAATAATCCAATTGACCTCAAATTAATTTCTAAAAATTTGTAAAAATAATATCTTTCTGTTTGGAACATTGTTATAAACATTTGAACACATTTCACTTTTTATATTTTTGAAAAGTGGCTTAATTACTAATAGTAACTTAATTCCATTTTTAAAATGGAACATTAAATAAATACAAAGTGGCTTAATAAAATTTAGAATAAAACCACAATTCATAATATTGTTTTTAGTACCCTCTTTTATGTTATTTTCAAAGCAATGCATTTTATTTTCACACCTTTATGTTTAAAACTTGGAATAACATTTGCATATAAATATAAATAGTTGTTATTCTCATAAAATAATTTTGAGGCTTAAAAATTATTAGAGATAATAATTCTATGGTTTCAAAATCTATAAAACATTTTCAAAGTAATAGTTGATTTGAAAACATGTTATAAAATAAGTTTTTCTAAGAGAAAACAATTTCTTTTATTAATGAAAATTTATTTTGAAAGGGGCTTTTAGGGTTTATGGAATAGAGGTATAATGGATTCTTAATTTCAATTTCCATTTGGTTATGTATTCTTTCCTTTTATTTCTTTCCTTTCATTGGTTTTTGGTGACTTGCATAATATGAAAACAAAAAGTTACAATTTTTAGTGATTTTTGGACTTTCCAAAAATCAGGGATGTTACACTACTATGCATGCATATGTCCATAGAACTACTCATTTCATGACAAATTAAATAAACCAGCAATTAACATCAACGGCATGAATAAGAGATAGCTCAAGACAACATTATTGCAAATTTCTACACATAAAAAGCCTATAAATCATGCAAACATATGTAGCTCTTCAAATCAACCATGGCATCCCTATTCCAAGTCATAATACTAGCATCCAATACATTCCAACCCCAAACTACAGTAGCTCAATCTCATATAAAATGATGGTGGTGGTCTTATCAAAACAAAAATAAAAACAAAAACTAGACGCTTCAACACTAGTAGGAAAACGCTTACCAGTGACGAACAAAAACAAGCTACCGCTGGCGAACAAGTGTTCGCCAGCAATACACCGCCAGTGGTAAGGGGTTACCGCTGGCGAACAAGTCTTGTTCGCCAGCGCTATCTAGTTACCGCTGGCGAACACAGTCTTGTTCGCCAGCGGTAAGTCTGAAATTTTGAAATTTCGTAAATAAATTTTTTCGCATTATTTTTTTTTCAAATTTTCAAAACATTTGAATTCGAGGAACCTCTAAACACGCTGTAGAATGTTTTCCTTTTTTTTCTTTTTTTCATCTTTGAATGCCCACTTCCCGCTCGGTCACCCATCCTCCCACTACTCTAGCACGAGCACGCTTAACTTCTTAGTTCCATCCCACTACTCTACCCATGACTCCCTCATTCTTTCTTGTTAGTATAGTACTATCAATCCTCTTAACTATTACACCATATATACAAATCCGTAATTCCAAATTCGACAAATGATATGTCTAAATTGATCACAAGAATACGAGGAATCCAAATATGACATCCTTATTATCTTTTCTCGAAAAAAAAACATTTTTTATTTTTTTTGAATTTTGAATTTATTTAATTAAATTGATTATGTAGGAAAATTTAGTCTGTCTCAAATAACTTTTTTTTCTTTTGGAATTTGGCGATTCTGAAAAAAGCTCACAGGCCAAAGGCCGGTGAGGTTGGATCTGGAATTTGCTCACGCTTTTTTTGATATATTGAACGCGTTTTTTCGACGTCGTATGCAAAAGTTATGGCCGTTTTACGATTTATTTTTGCATTTTGCATAAAAGGTCAAATGGAGTATTTCAAATTTTCTATATCAACTAGACAGTGCACCCTACCCACATATCCAAGGAATTTATTATTTGAACGTTTTATCATTTTCGTTTGTGATGTAGAAAAGTAAAAAAGGCGGTCCACGGGGGGGGGGGTGTGGTGGTGTGTGGAGGGAATTTTTTTCAAAACTTACCGCTGGCCAACAAAAATAGTGGTTGGCCAGCGGTATAGTTAGCGCTGGCGAACAAAAGTGTTGCCCAGCAGTAACCATACCGCTGGCGAACCAGCTCGCTGTTCGCCAGCGCTAAGTAACCATACCGCTGGCGAACAAAGTGCCATGTTCGCCAGCGGTATTTGCTGCCGCCCGTAGCCGCGCGCAGCCCCGACGCCCACTGGTACCGCTGGCGAACGAAGTGCCATGTTCGTCATCGGTAGCTAACTTAGCGCTGGCCAACAGGGGGGCGCGTTCGCCAGCGGTAAGTATCACTGGCGCACAGGTATTCTTGTTGGCCAGCGGTAACCTGGTGGCTATAGCCTGTTTCCTACTAGTGCAAGTCTCTACGATAAATGCTTTGCTTAGAAAAACAGAAAGTAGACGTGTGCTAACCAAAAGAGTGTAGCTCTAGTGGGGTGTTCATCACATCCCCAAGCTTATGGATTTCACCATTCTTGGATGTATTGAGGCGCAACTCCTCTATTCCCTGTGAAAAGACTTCACAAAACATGTTTCTCCCATTCCTTTTCTGTGGGGTGAGATTAGCAAGGACAAACAAATCACATGCTTGTTGTGCAAAATTCCAAATCAAATGCTCCAGTAGATAGACAATAAGGTTCATTATGTTGTATGTTCACTCTATTGCTTGAAAGAATCATGGAAATTCGATTCCCAAGCCCAAAGAGTGCATAAAACAAAACAAGGCAGAATCTTTCCAGAAAAGCAACAGCAGCAAAACGAACGTTTTTCCCTAAGATAGATTCGTAAAAAAATTAAGCCAATTTTTGTGCTTACAGAGGACGAAAAGTTGCAGATCATACTAAAAAATTAGCTCAATCCGACATACCAATAAAAAACGTAAATTCATACGGTGAGCAGACTCGTGCTGAAACAGAAATTTCATGCACTAGGATAGCAACTTATAAGTCCAAATGGGTTTGACTTGACTCTTTATTGAAAACTCCAGAATTAAAACAAAAAAACTAATGTCTTGAGACATCAAGAGTACACTAGGAAAATCCAAACAAAAACAACCGGGTTGCCTCCCGTAAAGCGCTTTCTTTATAGCCATATAGTTGGGCGTTACTTACTTGATAATCAAGAGGGATAAAGCTCATGAGGGAGCTTGTTCTTCATCGTGCCCCTCTTCCTTGGGAAGTGCTCCATGCTTTTCTTGTGAGGGAACTGAAACTTGACATTCCCTTCCTTGGAGTCTATGATTGCACCTATAGTACGAAGAAAAGGTCTACCCAAAATAATAGGACTAGGGGATTTATCCCCCATATCCATAATAATGAAATCAACGGGTAAGAAAGTCATGTGCAATTCACTCATAACATCTTTTACTTGTCCTACAGCATGTTTAGTAGAGTTATCAGCAAGGACAAATTCACTTGAGCACTTTTCTAAATTTTCTAGTTCTAGCAATTCATATATTCTTTAGAGAGTACCGATACACTAGAACCTAGATCTAACATAGCATGGTGAATTTCTTTTCCAATTGAAACTAGCACCTTGGGGATCCATGCATCCCCAAGCTTAGGAGGTATCATGGCCTCATTCTTGTACCTAGCAATTTTTTCTTGCAAGACATGATTAGCAATATAAGATCCAAAGCCAGGTTGATTAACATTTATAGTGGGATCACTAGCAAATTTTTGTAGAGTAGCAATAAGTTCTTGCAAGCTACTTTTTTCTAAATCACGCAATGGATCCTTAATTTCAGTAAGCATCATAATTTCCTCTACTTTACTCTCTAATTTAGCTAGCATGCTTGATTCATGAGGACTAATTTCATCTTTGCTAGCAAGATAAGACATATATGGAAGTAAATATTCAGGGTACTTCACTATTTCATTCAAAGTTTCTTCTAAGCTAGTAGGGACATGCTCACTTGTATTCTCAGCAATATGATCAATATTTTCAATAATAGGAGCAGCAATAGTAATAGAATTCATTCCTATACTAGGTTGTGTTTGTGGCTTTCCTGCTGACATGCTTAATAGAGTTGCTTGATTATCAGCTAATTTTGACAATGCTTTATCTAAATTCGAAGATTGAAGTTGCAATCCTTTAATATCACTACTAATGGATGCAATAGACTTATTTAACTCATGTATCATAGCATTGTGACTAGCAACTTGTTCCATAAGCAATTTATTAGATTCAGAAATTTCACTAGAAGGCTTCCACTTATTTTCATTAGCATTAGGATATGGAATAAAAGGTTTATTTGGCACATAAGGAGGTTTACTATATGAATTTTAAGCATTACCAAAACCATTTCTACCATAATTCCTAACAAAATTAACATCCACACTTTCAGAATTACTACCAACTAGCTCTTGCAAAGGCACATTCTTCATATTTTGTTTATTAATAAAGGCAAAAATAGTGTCCATTTTAGAAGACAAATCATTGGTTTCTTCAATTGAGTTTATTTTATTAGTGGGATTGGGTGCTCTTTCAGTATTCCATTGACTATAATTTTGCAATATGCTTTCTAATATGCTCTTAGCCTCTCCTACAGTTTTACTCATAAAGGCACCTCCAGCAGCAGAATCAAGTATATTTCTAGACATGTAGTTTAGACCATTATAAAAAGAGTGTAGTATGGTCCATTTATTTAATCCATGTGATGGGCATGTTCTAAGCATTAATTTAATTCTATCCCATGCCATGGCTACATGTTCATTATCATTTTGCCTAAATGAGAGGATATTATTCCTATTTTGCAAAATTTTAACGGGAGGATAATATTTCTTGATGAAAGCTTCTTTTAAATCGTCCCAAGACTTTATACTAGCTGTAGGTAGTGAAAGTAACCATTCTTTAGCCTTTCCTCTAAGTGAAAAAGGAAATAATTTCAGTTTTAAAACACTACTTTCCACATTTTTAAATTTTTGCATATCACATATTTCCATGAAATCATGAAGATGCATAGAGGCATCCTCCATAAAACTACCACCAAATTTCCCTCTAGTAATTAAATTCAATAAACTAGGACTTACGTCATAGCTTTCAGCTTGTATTTCAGGTGTAGTAATTGGCCTAGCAATGAATTGGTCATTGGGTGTATTTGTGTAGTCAATTAATTTAGTTCTATCACCCATTTTAACAGTTTTTATGTAGTTTTTAATTTTTTATGCAAAACTGAAAAGTAAAGTAACTAGGCAAATTCGAAATACTAAAATAAACTAGATAACTAAATGCAAAACTAAAATGCAAACTAAAATAAAATATGCAATACAAAACAAAAACAAGAACAAGAACAAAACAAAAACAAAAACAAGACAAGAAACAAAACAATCTACTTGAAAGAAGGTGGAGATAGAAAGGACGGTACTCACGTAGGTGCAACCTCCCCAAGCTTAGGTGTTTGCACACCTTGTTGGTGATGAAGACTTCTTGTGAGCTCCCTTGGACAACTCCTTCACCTATGGCTCCCCGGCAACGGCGCCAGAAAAACGCTTGATGGCTAGGTTGAGACTCCAAGTGCAGAGTGTGTAGCTAGTGGCAAGCCTTCTTCCCCACGAGGGTGACTCAAGGGTTTATATAGAACTCTTGGGAGCCAATATTTCAGCAGTTGTCTTCCAAGCTTCCTCCAGGATCCTGCAAACAGGTAGAGAATTTTGTGCCCTAAACCTCACCAAGTGGTTGTCAAGCACAAGGTGTGAGACTTCTAAATTGCAATGCAAAACTGAAAGTAAATGTGCAGTAATTAAATCTACTACTAAATGCAAATGAGAAAATAAATATACAATGGATTGTTTTTGTATTTTTGTGATGCAAGTGGTGATGGAGATAATGTAAATTCGAATTGGAGATGCAAGTAAAGTAAAGCGCAAGTAAAGTAAATTGCAGTAAAGTAACTAGAGTTTTTTCTTATAATTAAAATAGGACCGGGGTTCATGGTTTCACACTTGCATTCTCTCAAATAAAGTAGTAGACGGTGGACATAAATAATTACATGTGAGATTACAATAACATGTTTAACATTGAGTACTTTCATATGGGCATCACGTCCTAGCATAGAGATCTCTACGGTCATATTGATCCCTCTTATACTCCACCAAGATGCGAAATAAATCATAACACCTCGATAATTAAGGAAAAACCAGAGTATAGCTTTAAGCAATGTGACATGAAGTTGAAGTAAGAACTTGCTAGATCTACTCATGGAGATTGATTAGTGTCACTTCAAATCCCCGGTAACAAGGTAGTCCTTTTTATCCCTAGTGAGGTAACTAAGAAAGGTTTAACAAAACCTAAGTGGATCGCTGAACTTCTGTCACTTTCACAGCACTAGCCACCCCCCGTTACTCCAACTAATGCACCCATCACCCCACACACGCTCTCAAGAACTAGATTGATCAAAGCTAGCAAATAAGAACGGGGTACATAAGATACATCTACTCAAATAACTCAAGAGAAACAATTGCAATCTCAGATTCAATAACTCATAGAAAAGATCCACCACATAGGAATTACAACGGTGCCCGTAATCATGTGAGGCAGCTCATACGGATCTAATTAGTGAAGCACATAGAGAGAGAGATACAAGTGTTACTTCCACAAACCCATAGCCCTGGGGTGGACTAGTCCCTCTTCATGGAGATGTCGATGGAGATGACGTTGGAGGGGTGGGAGATCACACCAGCGGCGCCCCGCCGGAGTTTTCCCCCTCCAATCTGGAACTTCTGGTCTCTGTTTCGGTGTTTCCGTGTTTCGGCGGCGCTCTTCTCCGTAAGGGTACGGGGGACCCTTTTTATAGTCGGTTTTAGGTCAAGACGGAGTTGGTAAGTCGAATATGGAAGGAATTGGGGCCACAGGGGCCAAAAGGGGGCCTCTCACGCGGCCAAGGAATCTGGCCGCGTGGAGGGTCCTCTTTTGGGACGCCTTGCCCAATTCTCGTGGATCCTTCGCCCGCAAGTCTTCTCCTTCCAAGAAAATGACCCCCGCGGATTTTCAGGTGATTTCGCAGAAGTTTGCCCCCTGAAACGTCAAAAATATAGAAAACAGGGTTTTTGACAGGCAGGGTTAATTCCATAAAAGTTGGGGGACTTTGTAATTTAACCCCAAAATACTATAAAACATTGAATTATACCCTTATATGATGCAATATATAATAGAAAACCATGTGAAAATATGCAAAATTCATCTATGCATTTTACATGCATCAGTAAGTCAGTTAGGATTATGTTAGCAGTTGCTACATTTTTCGATTATGAAATCTGGCAGATGGATGTCAAAACGACGTTCCTTAATGGTGACATTGAGGAAGAGTTGTATATGATGCAACCCGAAAGTTTTGTTGATCCTAAGGATGCTGGCAAGGTGTGCAAGCTTCAACGTTCCATTTATGGACTGAAGCAAGCATCCTGGAGTTGGAACCTCCGTTTTGATAAGGTGATCAAAGGGTTTGGATTTGTCCAAACATACGGAGAAGCTTGTATTTACAAGAAAGTGAGTGGGAGCTCTGTAGCATTTGTAGTACTATATGTGGATGACATATTGTTGATTGGAAATGATATAGAACTTTTAAAAAGTGTAAAAGGTTATTTGAACATTAGTTTTTCGATGAAAGACCTTTGTGAAGCAGCTTATATATTAGGCATCAAAATCTACAGGGATAGATCAAGGCGCTTAATTGGACTTTCGCAAAGTACATACCTTGACAAGATTCTGAAGAAGTTCAAAATGGAAGAGAGTAGGAAGGGGTTCTTACCTATGTTGCAAGGCAAAACATTGAGTAAGACTCAATGTGCAGCTAAAACAGAAGATAGAGAGAGAATGAATATGATTCCCTATGCTTCAGCCATAGGTTCTATCATGTATGCTATGCTATGTAAAAGACCGGATGTGGCACATGCTATTAGTTTGACTAGTAGGTACTAATCCGATCCAGGTTTGGAACACTGGACGGCGGTCAAGAATATCTTTAAGTACTTGAGAAGAACTAAGGATATGTTTCTCATATATGGCGGTGAAGAAGAGCTCGTCGCAAGATGTTACGTCGATGCTAGCTTTGACACTGGTCCGGATGACTCTAAGTCTCAGTACGGGTACGATTTTTTATGAATGGAGGAGCTGTAACCTAGAGGAGTTCCAAGCAATCTGTGGTGGCGAGATCATCAACAGAAGCGGAATATGTTGCTACCTCGGAGGTAACACAGGAAGCAGTTTGGATGAAGGAGTTCATATCCGAACTAGGCGTGGTTCCGAGTGCGTTGGATCCAATGGTTATCTATTGTGACAACAATGGTTCCATAGCCAATGCTAAGGAACCAAGGTCTCACAAGAATTCCAAGCATATCAAGTTCCATTTTCATTCCATCCGTGAGCATGTCGCAGATGGGGATGTGAAGATTTGCAAAGTACATACGGATCTGAATGTGGCAGATCCGTTGACTAAAACTCTCTCAAGGGAAAAACATGATCAACACCAGAACTCAATGGGTGTTAGATTCATCACTATGTAATATAGATTATTGCCCCTAGTGCAAGTGGGAGACTGAAGGGAATATGCCCGAGAGGCATAATAAAGTGTTTACTATGTTATTACTTGTTTATGATAGATGTTTATTTCTCATGCTAGAATTGTATTAACCGGAAAAGTTGATACATGTGTGATTAATAAACAAACCAACGTTCCTAGTGAAGCCTCTCTTTTAACTAGCTCGTTCATTAACAAATGATCAAGGTTTCCTGATCATATACATTGGATGTTGTTAATAACGGGATCATGTCATTAGGAGAATGACATGATGAACTTAGACCCTAACTAAGTATAACTATACGATCAAGTAATTTAGGTTTGTTGTTATGTCTTACATTCGGAGTAACATTGTTCCTTAGACCATGAGATCATGTTAATCACTAATACCGAAAGAATACTTTGATAACATAAAACGTCACACCGTAACAGGGTGACTATAAAGGTGGCATTAGGTATTCGGAAAGTGTTAGTTGAAGCTCATGGATCAAGAATGGGATTTGTCCATCCAATATGACGGAGAGATATACTCAGGGCCCTCTCGGTGATATCACATTGACACCGCTTGCAAGCACGTGTATGATCACAAGGATGTTATATCACGGGAACGAGAAAAGAGTACTTGTCGGATAACGAGATCAAACAAGGTATGGTGGATACCCATGATCAGATCTCGGGCAAGTAAAATATCGCGAGACAAAGGGAACTCGTTACGACGTTGAAAGGTTCACACGATCACGAGAGTCATCGTTGAATATATAGGAGTCATCACGGATCTCCAGATCCCGCTGTTGATTATTGATCGGAGAGGAGTCTCGATCATGTCTATATTATTTGCGAACCGTAGGGTGACACACTTAAGGTTCGATGAAGCGTTAGAGAGGATACAGAATACCAAAGAATATTTTGGGCAGCTCCGAAAAATTGTTTCGGGGGAAAATTGAAATAGTTCAAGGGGGTTTTTATCGAATGGTTGTTAATAGAATTAACAAATGATTCGAGGTGCTGCATGCAAATTTTTGTTAATGGAATTAACAAATATAAATAAAGAAATAATTTATGTTTATTAAAGAAAAACCTTTGGATTTTCCAAGTGGAAAACTAAGGGAGTATGAGTGGGTGTGAGTGGGGCTTCCACTCACATGAAGAGAGGAAGGGGTGGGGCACCCATGGCTGTCCGCACCCCCCCCCCCCTTGGGCTGCCCCCCCCTCCCATATAAAAGGAGGATGAGAGCTCCCTCTTCTCCACACACTTGCCCACTCCATTTTCCCTCCACCCGCTGCTCCATTCCATGGTGTCCGGCTTGGCGAAGCCCTGACCGTGGGATTCTTCACCACAACCACGCCGTCGTGCTTTTGGAGTTCCGCGGGGATCCTCTACTTCTGCTACCCGCTGGATCGAGGGAAAGGAAGTCTTCATCGAGCTGAGTGTGTGACCGATTACGGAGGCACCGCCGGATTGCGGTGCACTTCTTATCGCTTGGGATCGGCGTGAGTACGACTATGCCAACAACGAGATTTTATCTCGTACCACTTTGAGTCTTCGAGGGTATGTTATCTCAAGACTCTCTTTCTCCATGTTGCCTTTCATCTCATAGATTAGATCTTGGCCATTCGGGTTTATCGCGCGTAGGAAATTTTTTGTTTTCTATGCAACGTACCCTTCAGTAGATGCTCTGGCCAAGTACATGCTAGTAACTCCAAGAGGGAGTATTTATGCTCAATAGTGGGTTCATGCCCCATTTCCATCTGTGCTCGAGTGACAGAAACGTGAAGGATAGAGGATGTTTTGTTGCCATTAGGGAGAAAACAACAATTCTTTGTCTAAGGATGATTTTATTGTTTACATTACACACTTTGCTTAATGTAGTTATATGTTGCTTGCAACTTAATACCCAAGGTTTGCTCGGATGACACTCCGAGGGTGGATTATTAGTCATAGATGCAGTTGGATGACGGTCTATGTATCTTGTTGTAATGCCCGCATGAATCACATAGTAATCTTTATGTCTTGCATATGCACTACGGTGCACCTTCATGTCTGTCAATTGCCCAGCTGTAATTGGTTCACCACAGATGTTATATTTCTTTCACGGAGAGACACCACTAGTGACCTGTGGACCCCGGTCCATTTTCCTCATACTAATAATACACACACTGTTTGCACTGCTTTCATACTACTGCTACTGTTTTCCACACCATACGTTTAACCTCTTTGTGTTCAGAAAAACCGGTGAGATTGACAACCTAACTAATTCGTTGGAGGCAAAGTGATTTGATTGTGTTGTGTAGGTTCCACGTTGTTGCTGAACCGGTAGTGCGCCCTGCCATCTCAGCTGCATCAACCTTCTGAAGTTACTCCTTCCTCCTACTGGTCAATTTAACCTTGGTTTCTTTCTAAGGGAAACTTGCCGCTGCACTCTTCATACCTTCCTCTTGGGGTCTCCCAACGAACGTGTGATCACACACATCAGCCGTCATCGTCAACCCTAGTTCGGGAGGGTTCTGAAGCTCAAGCAGGCACGCTGCCGGGAAAGGAAATCATCACGGGAGGGCTCTACATCACCATTCCTGCCTCCGGAGTCATGCGTGAGTAGTTCATCCTTGGACTACGGGTCCATAGCAGTAGCTAGATGGTTGTATTCTCCTCTTTATGCCACCATGTTTAGATCTTGTGAGCTTCATAACATGATCAAGATCATCTATCTGTAATGATACATGTTGTGTTTGCTGGGTTCCGATGAATATTGAATGTTATGTCAAGTTGATTATGAATCTATCATTTTTATGTCATTTATGATCTTGCATGCTCTCTGTTAGTCGTACATGCTCTCTCCAAGTTGATGCTTGTAACTCCAAGAGGGGGTATTTATGCTTGATAGTGGGTTCATGCCTCCCTTTCATCTGTGCTCGAGTGAAAGAAACGTGTTGGATGGGGGATGTGCTGTTGCCATTAGGGAGAAAACAAAAATGCTTTGTATAAGGATAATTTTATTGTTTACATTACGCACTTTACTTAATGAAATAATTTGTTGCTTGCAACTTAATACCCAAAGTCTGCTTGGATTACTTCTAAGGGTGGATTATTAGTCAAAGATGTAGTTGGATTATGGTCTATGTATCATGTTGTAATTCCCACATAAATCTCATAGTAATCATCGTGTCTTGCATATGCACTACCGTGCAGCCTTTATTTTTGTCAATTTCCCAGCTATAATTTGTTACCCAACATGTTATCTATCTTTTATGGAGAGACATCACTAGTGAAATGTGGAACCTAGTCCATTCTTTTACACTGATAATACAACCTAATGCAAACACTGTTCTTTTTATTGCAATCTTTGTTCTCCTTTCATTCACTGCAAACAAGAACCGTTTTCCACCCTATATGTCTAATCCTTTGTTTTTAACAAAACCGATGAGATTGACAACCTTCGTTAGGACAAAGTATCTTGGTTGTGTTGTGTGTAGAATCCACGTTGCTACTAAGCCTGGTAGTGCGCCTTGCCAACATCAGCTGCCAACAACCTTCAGAAGTGATTTATTTCTCCTACTGGTCGATTCAACCTTGGTTTCTTTCTGAGGGAAACTTGTTTCTGCACTCTTCATACCTTCCTTTTGGGTTCTCCCAACGAACGTGTGTCCACACACATCAAAGGCCCAACTCAACAAAGTCCTTTCCACTTGCATCCAAGGGAAAAAGAACCTTAACGATCTTTTGAGTAGTCAAAAGAGAGTTATTGGTAAGGAAGGCCTTTGGTTTGGGTTCTCATCCTATAAGACCTACAAGAAGAAGTCAACTCCCTCCACTAATGCTATTGTTTTTGTGAAGGAGGGAGAGTTGGCTAACGGTAAAGTCGAATTTGATATTATTGCCAAAATTATTGTCCCTAGGGATACTACTACTGACAAAAACTTTGTGGGAAAATACAACCCATCCTATGTGCTTCTTAAATATAATCATGGTCATGTATATGCAAAATATCTTGGCACTTCATATGGTGATGATTAAAAATATGCTATTTGGGTTCCAAAGTCCCTTGTGACTAACAAGAAAGGACCCATGCAAACATGGGGACCTAAGACAAGAAACTGATTCATTGTAGGTATGTGCTTTCGGAGGAAGATTATGGATGATTTATAGTGGTTGTTCCGCACATATGACCGGAAGGAAGGAAGTGTTAGAAGACTTAAAGCATCAAATCATCAAATTCTCACAAGTGGCTATTGGAGATGGTTCAAAAATTAAGGTATTGAGACATGGCAAGGTGGTCATTTCTCCGGATGTATCCATTGAGAAAGTCCTCCTTGTTGAGTCCCTTGGATATAATCTCCTTTCCGTTTTGCAAATTTGTGAATGCAATTTTATAGGTGTATTTTGGCGTCATCACGTGCTTGTCCTTCACACCATTTCTCTTAAAGTAGACTTTGTTGGAATTTTGGAAAACAGTATGTAAGTAGTGGATTTTCTAAAGAAACTACACATATTGCCACGTGTCTAATGGCTATACCCGACGTGGGATGGATTTGGCATCACCGTTTGGGACACATTTGTGTGAGAAACTTACAAACTCTTGTGAAGGGAGAGCACATGGAAGTACTAACAAGTGTGAGTTTTTCCAAAGATCTCCCTTGTAGCTCTTGTGTTGCTGGAAAGATGCACGAGAAGAACCATCCCAAGAAATCAATCATCTCTACAAAGAGGCCCTTTGAGCTTATTCACTAAGATCTATTTGGGCCTCCTACATACGATACTCATGGTTGGAATAAATATTGTTTGGTGATTGTTGATGATTGTACAAGATACACCTGGGTATTCTATATCAAGAAGAAGAGTGGGACCCAGCAAAAGTTCATCACTTGGGCCACCGAAGTGCAACGTCAATATGACACCAAGATCATGGCAATTAAGAGTGAGAATGGGTCCGAGTTGAAGTGTTGGAACACATAGAGATAAACAAATTTTTTTCTATGCAGTACTTCCAAGATCTAGCCGAGGTAGAAGGCCCCAAGGATTACCACTAGACGCGCATGTGCGGATTATCGATGAAGCACGTCGATGCAGTGTAGTACCATGATCCGATCCAGCCGATCCAATCCCGCGATCGTCGAAGTGCTGAATGTACAACACCTCTGCCGGTATCCACACGTACGAGAAGGAGCTCCGACGGCGAACTGCTAGGTCCGGTGCAACGGCTGGACTGAGTGGGGCTAGGGTTCCCAACATGGGAGGAGAATAACGTGCCCGCTCGGCAACCTGTGCCCCTATTTATATAGCGAGTGGGAGTGGGCTTCACAATGCTTGTGGCCCATTTCCTCTATGAGTCCAACTCACTAATTTAGTCCATTTCCGGTCTGGGTCCGACTCGACCAATATATTTGCTCCCGCTCTTAAATGTGCGACCCTGCAGGCTCATGGCGACTTGGACACGATTGGAGTCTGACTCCCAATCGGTCAATCGGTAGCGGCTCCTAGCAGAACATGCCGACTCCCAAGTGCCATAGAGTCATGATGACATACCTTCCAATGTGACTTTCTTTTGATCCCTTTTGCCTCACGATATACCTTGTCGAACTATAGGAGAATTATCGTCCTCCCTTAAATAGCTCAACTCTCTTCTCGGCCCGTGATATATGATTCATCTGACTAACTCTTAGTCAACACACTCAGTTAACACTTCGCGCATGGCCATGCTTCCGGAATCATATCACTCGAGAAGGCCTAGAGAATATCTCTCCATTCGGAGGGGGAAAATCCCATCTTGATTATCCACATCACGCAACTTTTTACTCATTCGACCCAAACTCTGCCTTTATAACTGCCTTGTCATGGAACAACGTTTGACAGAACCTAAGTCGGTGATCCACAACTCGGATTATGCGACAACCTCAGGTCTAAGGATTACATTGATCGAGACATGCAAATGACGACTTACTCGTTGCATCTCAATATGGGTCAGTCCGACTTGCTAAACTCTTTAGCTGAGTCTGTGAACGTTGGAATGGCATCGCCATGCCCATGACAAGTGGAACCGTGTCATCAGCCAACACTCACATTAGTCTAGGGTGTGTGTCCAACACAACCTTAATGACCAAGGACAATTTTGCATGAACAACATGAATACATAGTTCCACAATCGAATCACATATTCAATGCCATATATCAGATGTTCAAAACAAGGACAACTTAATAACTTTATGAATACATTGGGAATTACATCATACATGATTGCCACTAGGGCATATTCCCAACATGAAGAACTACACCATAGATGAATTATTGAGTGACGAGGGATAAGACATCAATATTCCGCTGCGTACAACCCTCAAAAAAATGGTGTGGCTGGCAAGAACTATGATGGCGAGTTCAAATGTCCATATAAATTTTGGGCCGAAGCCATCAACACCTCTTGCCATATATCTAACCGACTCTTTGTTCGTCCGATCATTGGTATGACTACGTATGAACTCTTAACCTGTAACAAACCCAACCTCAAATATATTCAAGTTTTTTGGTGCAAATTTCAAGTTCACATTAAGGGAACTAGATTGTCTAAATTTGATCTTAGAACTTTTGAAGGCATATTTGTTGGTTATGCCACAAACTCCCAAATAGAGTCTACAATATATCCACCGGGTGTGTTGTGGTATCTATGAATGTGGAGTTTTATGAGGATTAGGGCTCATAAGTGGAGCAAATTGATTGTGATGATGTAGGTGATGAACCTCCCTCCATAGCCATATGAAGAATGTGTATAGGTCCTTTTATACCCATTGAGGGCCACCTTGTGGCGAAGGAGATTGGGACAAGATCTACGCAAGTGGAGCCATCTACCTCAACCATTGATCAAACGATAAACTAAGAACAAGAACAAGACCTTCAAATCGATACTACTCATCGAGAAAGTGATCAAGACCCACCCAAAATTAATGGTGGTCACGATATTGGTGACTCATCACCAAGAACTCCAGTTCGGGTAGATCATGGCCTTGATGAAGGAAATGATGAGGATGTACCTCCAAATAAGAACCCCGATGATGCACTCATTAGCATCATGACTTGTCAATACACAAAATTTTTCCACGGTTCTCATAATCAAAATAATGTTATTGGAGGCTTGGGAAGAAGTGTGTCCACTCGTGGTCAAATCCTGAAGCTTTATGGACTTCATTCTTATGTCTCTCATGTTGAACCTATCAAAGTATATGATGCTCTTAATGATGAAGATTGGTTTCAACAACTTTGATAGAAACAAAGTATGGTCTCTAGTGGAGAGACCCAAGGACCAAAATGTCTTGGGAACAAAATTGGTATATAAAAACATTCAAGATTCTAATGGGAAAGTGATTCACAACAAGGCTCAATTGGTTGCTCAAGGCTACTCTCAAGTCGAAGGACTTGAATACGGTGAAACCTTCTTTCACGTAGCTAGACTTGAATCCATTTGTATATTACTTGCTTTCTCCACTAGTCATAGTTTCATCTTGCATCAAATGGTCGTTAAAAGTGCATTTCTAAATGGACCTTTAAACTAATTGGTATATGTTAAACAACCATCGGGGTTCAAATATCCCAAGTATTCTAACCATTTCTATTTACTCCATATATAAGGCTTTTTATGGCCTAAAACAAGCCCCACGAGCTTGGTATGATCATTTAAAGTAGTTGTTAGTAGATCATGGTTTTGTACTTGGGGTAATCGATCCCACACTGTTTACAAAGAGTGTAGATGGACAATTCTTTATATGCCAAGTATATGTTGATGATATTATATTTGGGTCTACTAACGTGTATTTTTTAGAACAAATTGCTAAACTGATGAAAAGTGTGTTCTTGGAGATGTCTATGATGGGAAATTGAAGTTCTCCTTGGATTTGAATTGCCATATGATTGCGTTCAAGAGGATTCTTACACACTTGGTTGACACTCCCACTCATGGTCTTTGGTACCCTCAAACATAAGTTTTCACTTGTGGGATATTCGCATGCGGATTGGGCAGGTGACAAACTGGATAGAAAATCAACCTCGGCTGCTTGCCAATTCCTAGGTAGGTCACTTGTGTGTTGGTCTTCCAAGAAACAAAATTGTACGGCCACCTTATCCCTGGAAGCAGAGTGCATATCCGCCGCAAGTTGTTGCTCTCAACTATTATGGATGCAGCAATGCCTTAAGGATTTTGGAATTAAGATTAAGACAATGCCCCTTTTATGTGATAATGAGAGTGCTATAAAGATTGGTCATAACACGGTGCTTCAAGTCAATACCAAGCATATTGAGATTCAGTATTAGTTTATCCGAGATCATGTGCCAATGGAGACATCTCACTCTCCTATGTCAATACCAAAGATCAACTTGCCGATATTTTTACAAAGCCATTTGATAAAAAGAGATTCAAGCTACTAAGGGGAGAGATCAACATTGTATGTGCAAGCAATTTTAGTTGATTGGAACTCTTCCATACACACCTATTCTATACTCCTATTTGGATCTTAGATGTACGCATAGACATAAAGGAAGTGCAGCTCAACTAATGAGTCAACACTACTCCTATAATGCATAAATATAAAATCATGCATAATGGTCATCTTTATTACAAAATGTGCTTCAATGATGAGTTTTGACAATGCACCCAAGATATATCTTCGCGGTGTCATATGGAGCAGACTCATACATGGTGGCTACGGCCACCGACTCCAACAATAAAATTGGACCTTGATTGGATTGTTTTTTAAAGTTTTTAGTTTCCTGATTCATATGCATATTCATTCTTCATATTCCATATCACATCCAATGTTGCTTAATTGGGTTTTCACTTTTGTACTATTGGATGTGCATAGGAAATTATGATGCTAACAAGTTTGTTCACATGTGTTTATAGTCATTCCGTAGTGCTCTTATATTTCCCTAAATATTGCATCTATAATTGTATATGGTCAAAATTTTCAATGCGATGTGAAATGTAGAACACTTTAGACACCACAATATACAGGGGTGAAGAAAGAAGAAATTGGAAAAATGGGGAAGAACATGGGAAACATAAAACAACGAAAACACACAAAAAATATCCAGAAAAGCCGGCCTAGGCTTAGAAGACTAGTATGAAACTTAGTATTACAGCGGAAAACATAGTACAACATTGAGCCTCATCTTCTTCCTGTGCCAGAGGCAAAACATGTTGGCGGTAGACTCGAGATCCTAAAATAAAATCCTCACTCGTCTTTAGATCCATCTACAATATGGAATATGCGACCACAAGGAGGGTCGATACAATTTAATGTATTGGAAAGTAACACTATGGTGGAAATAAATGGAAAAACAATATTTACATGAGTATTTTTCCAATTGGATTTTTTTTGCCATGTTTACATAAAGCCTGTTTTCTCCTATCTCTTTCGTAATTTTTTCTTATTGAAAAATGGTGACGTGATTCTTCCGTCCATCATTGTCTAGCTGCTTGAAGTCGTCCATAACCTGGAACACAGCTAAGATCTTAGTTTGTCACTCTGCAGAGGTTGTGCACTTTCACCCTTGTACTTGATTCACCCCAAACATCCTATACATGCTGAATGTATTAAGGAAAGGAGAGAACCAAGTCGAAGTATTTGAGGAGCATGAAAACTACCAACTAGCAAGACCCGTTCCACCTATAAGTCTTCTACTTATTCTTGTCAAGCCACATGTCAAGTCCATGCAACTTATTCAACTAAGCCAGAGCCCATACTAACAAAGGGTGCACTGGAAGCAATCTAAACTTGGGGGACATCATACACTTTTTTCTTGGGTGACATTCCTCAAGTGAACACCCCTCAGAGAGACACTCAACTCTCATTAGCCATAAAACCAAATCCACCTAGGTGGTTCATTGAAGTTATTAGTTAGAAATTTTCACAACATTGAGTAAATCAAATTTGTAGCAAGGCCAAGCATCTACTAAGTACCAAGGATTCAAAATAACAACGTAAAAGGATGTCTACACACTACTAGGATTTTGCATATCATGATAATAATAACTTAGTGAAATTACCTATCATGCATACTACTCAAACCTTTATTCCATGCATATAGAAAATAATGGGTGGATGCATGGTGTGTTACTTGCATTGTTGAAGTTGGTGAAGAAATCACAGTATTCATAAAAGATCGTTGTCGTAGAATCTATATATTGAAAACAGAATAACTAAATAAATAAGCATCCTAGAAAGAAAACATACAAGTGAAGAGAACATACAAAAAGTCAAACATAGCAAAAAGGGATTAACCAAGTTGACTAGGACAATATTAAGGTTTGAGTTTGAAAGATTCATTATGTCGAGTCTTCTTAGTTAGGATCATGGACGGGGGTGCAATAAGCCTACTGGTAGAACCGTGGGTGCAAACGTCAGAGTACTGGAAACGAGGACACAGTTTACCTAGGTTCGGAACAACGCAACTAGGTGGCGTTCCTACCCCTGCAATCTCACTAAAATCAGGGCTGAAGCCTGAAGTATACATAGTACAATTGTGAATATGGTTTTGCTAACTCGGCGAAGATGAACTTCCCGGCGAGTTGGCTTCTAGATATTAGAACCTCTGTTCTCTTGTATCTTGTTCTCTCTTTCGCTCCTGTACAAATTTATATAGATAGCCGGGATAGGGCTTACAGGAAGGAAACCTAGAAGACTACGGTAGATATCTAACTTGGAAAGTAAGGCATCCAGCTTCTTCTCCAAGCCGGACCACAATTGGGTCGTGGTCCGAGGTATTCTAGAATCCGGTTTCCTGCGCGTCAGCTTACTAGGCCGCCGAATGGACCCTGTTCCATTACCTGCGGGCCCCACTGGTAATCCGGCCTTCAGCCAATGCCGGATATACCCTTATTTGGCATATATATCCGATAGTAGCCCCCAAGAAGGATTAAGACTTCATCTTGCCGTCCTTTGTGGATCTGTATTCTTCTCATAAAAGTCGGTGTTTTGTGTTGATTCTTCTTTCATTGAAAATTTCTAATGCCAAACTCAGATTTTTCCAAATCTGGCATTTCTTCCACGAATCTTCGCCAGAGAAGGAACTTGTGATGTAGGCGATGAAATTGTGCTTACGTCACGAACGTTTGGTTTCATTCAAAAGACTGAAACCGTATCTCTAACAGATTTATCGCGAGAAATGAAGAGATAGCCATTATAACCTCGTCTCTTCATATCCTGGGTTTTTCGGCACACCACACGTCAATCATCCAATGGCTAAAATACCCGTTGGGACGAATCTCTGCACAAAATGGCTATAAATAGCCTCCCTCGAGCCCTCCAGATCTTCTTCTTGCTCACTCTTGATGCTTGCGTTGGGAACTCCAAGAGGAGGGTGTGATGAGCACAGCGGTATAAATTTTCTCCTTAGTTAAGAATCAGGGTTATCTATCCAGTAGGAGAAAGAGGACCTTCGAAAGCTTCATTCCACTAACGGTGGTGCTGGCACTTCACCGGTGCCAGCAACAACGTGGAACCTGCACACAACACAACGAAAATACTTTGCCCCAACGGTACACCGAGGTTGTCAATCTCACCGGTCTTGCTGAAAACAGAGATTAGACGTATAGTGTGGAAAACAGTGTATGGTTGCAGTAAGTAAAGAGATCAGAAAATTGTTGTTGTTTGTTTAACAGTGTGGAAAATGGACCGGGGTTCATAGGTTCACTAGTGGCGTCTCTCCATAAAAATAACATGCTGGGTGAACAAATTACAGCTAGGCAATTGTCAAATAAAGGTTGCACCATAGTGCACATTATAACATGATGACTACTATGATATGTAGTGCGGGCATTACAACAAAATACATAGATCGAAATCCATCTGCATCTATGACTAATAATCCAGCCTCAGGTTATCATCCGAACCCACTTAGGTATTAAGTTGCAAGCAACACATAATCACATTAAGCAATGTGTGTAATGTAAGCAATGATTATACACGCGGGTACTCTCACCGCTGTTTTCTCCCTAGTGGCAACACCACATCCTCCACCGTCACGTTTCTGTCACTCGAGCACAGGCGAAAAGGAGGCATGAACCCACTATCTAGCATAAATACTTTCTCTTGGAGTCACTAGCAACTACTTGGCCAGAGCAACCACTAGCAACGGAAAGAATGCAAGATCACAATAACATGTGCAATAAAGACTATAATCAACTTGGCATAAGGTCAATATTCATCGGATCCCAGCAAACACAGCATATAGAATTACATAAGATCGATCTCGATCATGATAGGCAGCTCACGAGATTTAAACATGGAGGCATATGAGGAGGAGACAACCATCTAGCTACTGCTATGGACCCGTAGTCCAGGGATGAACTACTCACGCATCACTCCGGAGGCAGGCATGGTGATGTAGAAGCTTCCGGTGATGATTTCCTCTCCGGCAGGGTGCCGGAAAACAGCTCTAGAACCCTCCTGGTCTAGGGTTGATGACGACGGCGGCTGCGGAACTTTTTCGGGATTTTTGAACAGGTGCTTAGGGTTTTCCATCTAGGGGGAATAAATAGGCGAAAGGGCAAAGGGAATGGAGTCCAGGGGGACCCGCGCCAGCCTATGGTGTGGCCCCCCTTTTGCCCGTCTTCGACTCCTCTTCGGTGTTCTGGATGCTTCCGGGGAAAATAGGTACTTCGGGATTTGTGGGGTCCAATTCCGAGAATGTTTCGAGAACAACTTTTATGAAACAAAAAAGCAAAAAACGGGGAACTGGCGGTTGGCATCTATGAAAATGCTATAAATAAGGGAGAAAACATGTAGGAATTGGCATAATATGATCATGGAGCATCAGAAATTAGGGATACGTTTATGATGTATCAAGCATCCCCAAGCTTAGTTCCTAATCGTCCTTGAGTAGGTAAACGATAAAACAATAATTTCTAAGGTGACATGCTACTATCATAATCTTGACCATTTAAATGTAAAAGCATATGTACGCTGAGATCATAAAACTTCAAACACAAACATGATAAATATAACTTTAATAATAAAGCATTGCAATCACTTTGCAGCACGAAGAATATCTTAAATAAAGGATCATGCATAATAATGCAAAGAAAGATAAACGTTTGTTTCAAGTATAGAGAAAGCATGGCAAAGTGGTATTTTGCTAGTCCTTAAGAGTGGGACAAAACATAAATGCCAGGACATTTTCAAAGTTCAAGAGGAAGACTAGAACAAATAATTCAAGAACAAATAATATCACATCATGAAGTAATTATTAATGTTTATGGGACAAATGCACGTAGAACTCAGAATGGAAAAATGCTCTCTCAGATGTGCATAAATTTAGAAGATTGATACTCGACATAAAAGTAAAACAAAGGCCCTTCAGCAGAGGAAAGCAGGGATCACTCATGTGCTAGAGCTTTTTATTTTATTAAACAGAGGTATTAAAAGTTTGACATTGTGGAGGAATGTCTATTTTTTTAGGAGAGTTGTATGCTAATATGTACGAATGGTAAACAAACAATACAGTACGTCACAAGCCAACTGGTGTAGAAGGTCATCCCTCTTTCTCTTTTGTTTACACAATTATGCTTTGAGTGATAAATTAGGGGAAAAAATAGTGAAGAGAATTTGTTTGTATTAATCTGGGGCTGGGCACCCCGCTGCTAGCTCTTCTATCATTTGGATAAGCGGATGAAGCCACTAGTCCAGGGTGTGAAATCCAATCAACGAGTGAGATAAAGATTCTCTATTGACGTCCTCATGAGCACAAACAAGAACACAAAACAGGAGTAATTTTGAAGGTTTTAAAGGTAACACATGAGCAATAATTTGGAGTGGCAGTAAAATACCATCTGTAGGTAGGTATGGTGTACAAAATGGGAAAACTTTGGTTTAAGGAGTTTGGATGCATGAGTAGAATTCCATACTCAGTACATGTGGAGGCTAGCAAAAGATTGGGAGCGACAAATCAAGAGTGGATAAGAGCCATAATCATGCATAGCGACATAAGCATCATTAATTAAAGTATAAGCGGTATCACAAGTTCAAAAACTAAGTGGTCATGCAGGCTATTCTTGACTGGTTTGTAGTCATAAACATGGTGTGAGCATGCGCCAAGTCAACCAAATAAAACATTCGAAAGAGAATAGCATATATTGATGCTTTACTATGACAAGAACAACTAATGAATCTTTCAAGACATATTAAACGCTCTCAATTATTTAAGGCTACTCAATAACCACAAGGCTTTAAAACTAAAATAAAATTTAGCATGGCATGAAAAAGTTCTAGCCATAGTCTATACAAGCTTCTACTAGTACTGTCATAAATTCTACATCAAGCAGCGAATTTCTTTTCCGATCAAGCACCATAAAAGATATGTTTTAACAAACATACTCTTTATGATACAGCAAGAAAACATGAGAGTACTCATATAATACTACTAAGACTAACGGCTGTGATAAGAGATGCATGCAAAACAGGAGCTAAATAAATGCAGCAGCCAAACAGAGACTAAGAATACAACGTATTCTCATGAAAAAGCGGAGCGTGTCACTCTCCAATAAAAGAATTCTGGGGTCCAACCAAGCTTATTATGGAAATAAAAACAAACTGAAAACTAAAATAAAAGACTCTCCAAGTAAAGCACATAAAGTGTCACCGAATAAAAATATAGTTTCACTAGAAGTGAGACCTAATAATTTGTTGATGAAGAAGGGGATGTCTTGGGCATCCCCAAGCTTAGAAGCTTGAGTCTTCTTGGATTTTTCTAGGATGTACCACCGGGGCATCCACAAGCTTAGGCTTTTCACTCTTCTTGATCACATCATATCATCCTCTTCTCTTGACCCTTGAAAACTTCCTTCACACCAAAATTCTCACAATCTTTATTAGCAACGTTAGTGCAATCGAAATAATAAATTCACATGGTTCATTTTCAACACAAGATTAGCGCTCAAAAACACGTTAGCTACTATCACATCTTATTTTAAAACTCTTTTTCACAAAATAACACCAAAAGAAAGAGATTAAGATGCAAATGCAATAATTGGCAGAAATCTGTCAAAACATAACAACAGGCAGAGATCGATTTTTAGATAATCTTCTGTTTCCCAAATAAAAAAGTGGTAAACTAAGAAAAGTTGAGTATATAGCCAAGGATTAAGCACAAAAAATCTCAGGTAATTGTGAATTTTCTGTGATTTTATAAGTAATTAACAATGGACAACAGAAATCTGTTTCCTTTGCAGAAATCCGAAATATAGTGTCAACTTTCCACTAGAGACTTTACTTGGCTCAACGAAAAAACAAAATAAAAGATACAGAGGGGTTTCTAAGGAAATAGACAACATTTAGGTGAAAAGCACACCAAAGAAAACAAAGGAAAACAGAGAAATAAAACGGGTTGTCTCCCGGTAGCGCTTTTCTTTAACGCCTTTCAGCTAGGCATAAAAGATCAACTCAAGTATTTTCAAGTGAAGAAGCATCAACATCATAAATTATTCTAATAATAGAGTAAAAAGTTAGCTTCATCCTATTTCTAGGAAAAAAATTCATACCTTTCTTGAGGGGGAATTGATATTTAATACTCCCCTCTTTCATATCAATAACAGCACAAACAGTTCTAAGAAAAGGTCTTCCCAAAACAATAAGACAAGAAGCATTGAATTCAATGTTCATAACAACAAAATCAATAGGGACAAGGTTATTGTTAACCAATATAAGAACATGATCAATTCTACCAAGAGGTTTCTTCTTAGCATTATCAGCAAGATGAACATCAAAATAACAGTGTTCTAACGGTGGTAGATCAAGAATATCATAAAGCTTTTGAGGCATAACAGAGATACTAGCACCAAGATCACACAAAGCATTGAAATCAAAATTATTTACTTTTATCTTAATGATAGGCTCCCATCCATCATTTAATTTCCTAGGGATAGATGTTTCAAGTTTCAACTTTTCTTCCCTAAATTTCATGAGAGCATTGGTAATATGTTAAGTAAAGGCCATATTCATGCCACTAGCATTGGGACTTCTAGCAAGCTTTTGTAGAAACATAATAACTTCAGAGATATTACAATCATCAAAATCAAAGTTATTATCATCAAAAGTAATGGGACCATTATCTCCTACATCTCTAAAAAAATTAGCACTTTTATTAGAAGTGATTTCAGCAATTTGAGGCAATTTAGCACGTTTCATCGAAGGAGTAGGGACTTTATTAACACCAACTAATTTACCATTGATAGTAGGAGGTTTACTAGCACTTGGAGTTTCAGTTTTACTAGTGGTTGTGATAGTACAAACTCTAGCAATATTATTCTTTCTAGCCAATTCATCTTCTCTTTCCCACCTAGCATGTAATTCTGCCATCAACCTAACATTATTATCAATTTGAACTTGGATGGCATTCAAAGTTGTACTTTGTTTAACATCTTGTGAAAAAACCTTCAGTTTTAGAAAATCAACATCAATAGCAAGGCTATCTACTTTAGAGGCAAGAACATCTATTTTACCAAGCTTTTCCTCAACAGATTTATTAAAAACTGTTTGTGTGCTAATAAATTCTCTAAGCATGTTTTCAAGATGAGAGGTAGAGCTTTTATTGTTATTATCGGAGTTTCCATACGAATTACCATAACAATTATTAGGAGGATAGGGCTTATAATTGTTTCCACCAAAATTATTTCTATAAGCATTGTTGTTAAAATTATTATTTCTAATAAAGTTTACATCAACATGCTCTTCTTGAGCAACCAAAGAGGCTAAATGCACATTATTTGGATCAACTTGAGCTTTACCATTAACAAGCATATACATAATATCGTCAAGCCTTTCACTCAAAGAGGAGGTTTCTTCAACATAATTTACCTTCTTACCTTGTGGAGCTCTCTCAGTGTGCCACTCTGAATAATTTATCATCACATCATCAAGAAGCTTTGTTGCATTCCCCAAAGTGATGGACATAAAAGTACCTCCAGCAGCTGAATCGAATAGGTTTTTATAATCATCCAAGTAGTCATTCCATGAGTGGGACAATTCTTTACCATAGTTTTCATTCTTTCCCAAGCTTTAGAAACATGTTCATTATGAAATTGGTTAAAATTCATTATGTCACTTCTCAGGGATATAATCTTAGTAGGAGGATAATATTTTCCAATGAAAGCATCTTTACACTTCGTCTATGAATCAATAATATTTCTAGGCAAAGATAGCAACCATTCTGTAGCTCTTCCTCTCAAAGAGAAAAGAAATAATTTCAGTTTAATAATATCTCCATCCACATCTTTATATTTTTCCATCTCACATAGTTCACAAAAATTATTAAGGTGGAAAACAACATCATCAGTACTAATACCAGAAAATTGCTCTTTCATAACAAGATTTAATAAAGCAGGTTTAATCTCATAGAAAGCAGCAGTAGGAGCAGGTGGAGCAATAGGTGTGCAAATAAAATCATTGTTGTTTGTGCTAGTGAAGTCACACAACTTAGTATTCTCACAGGAACTCATTTTAGCAGAGTAATAGCAAGCAAATAAATAACACCTATGAAGTAAACTAATTTTTTGTGTGTTTTAATATAGAAAAGAAAAATAAGACAATAAACAAAATACAGAGGTTGAGAGTGAGAGACTCCCCTTTCGAGAAGACTTCTTTCTCCCCGGAAACGGCGCCAGAAAATATCCTTGATGCTTGCGTTGGGAACCCCAAGAGGAGGGTGTGATGAGCACGGCGGTAGGAATTTCCCCCTTAGTTAAGAACCAGGGTAATCAATCCAGTAGGAGAAAGATGACCTTCGGAACGTTAATGGCACCGACGGTGGTGTTGGCGCTTCACCGGTGTCAGCAACAACGTGGAACTTGCACACAATACAACCAAAATACTTTGCCCCAACGGTACAGTGAGGTTGTCAATCTCACCGGTCTTGCTGAAAACAAAGATTAGACGTATAGTGTGGAAAACAGTGTATGCTTGCAGTAAGTAAAGAAAGCAGGAAATTGTTGTGGTTTGTTTAAAAAATGTGGAAAATGGACCAGGGTTCATAGGTTCACTAGTGGTGTCTCTCCATAAAAATAACATGTTGGGTGAACAGATTACGGCTGGGCAATTGACAAATAAAGGTTGCACCGTAGTGCACATTATAACATGATGAATACTATGATATTTAGTGCGGGCATTACAAAAAAATACATAGAACAAAATCCATCTGCATCTATGACTAATAATCCACCCTTAGGTTATCATCTGAGCCACCTTAGGTATTAAGTTGCAAGCAACCGATAATCGCATTAAGCAATGTGTGTAATCTAAGCAATGATTATAAACGTGGGGTACTCTCACCGTTGTTTTATCCCTAGTGGCAACAACACATGCTCCCCCGTTACGTTTCTGTCACTCGAGCACATGTGAAAAGGAGGCATGAACCCACTATCTAGCATAAATACTCTCTCTTGGAGTCACTAGCAACTACTTGGCCAGAGCAACCACTAGCAATGGAAAGCATGCAAAATCACAAATAACATATGCAATAAAGATTATAATCAACTTGGCATAAGGTCAATATTCATCGGATCCTCGCAAACACAGCATATAGAATTACAGAAGATCGATCTCGATCATGATAGGCAGCTCACGAGATCTAAACATTGAGGCATATAAGGAGGAGACAACCATCCAGCTACTGCTATGGACCCGTAGTCCAGGGATGAACTAGTCACACATCACTCCGGAGGCAGGCATGGTGATGAAAGCCTCTGGTGATGATTTCCTCTCTGACAGGGTGCCGGTAAACAGCTCCAAAACCCTCCTGGTCTAGGGTTGACGAAGACGGCGGCTGCGGAACATTTTCGGGATTTTTGATAATGTGCTTAGGGTTTTCCATCCGGGGGGGGAATAAATAGGCGAAAGGGCAAAGGTGGTGGAGGCCAGGGGGCCCACACCCATAGCTGGCACGACCAGGGTGTCCCGCGCTAACCTATGTTGTGGCCCCCCTGTTGCCCGTCTTCGACTCCTCTTCGGTGTTATGGATGCTTCCGGGGAAAATAGGCACTTCGGGCTTTGTGGGGTCCAATTCCGAGAATGTTTCCAGAACAACTTTTCTGAAATCAAAAACTGCAGAAAACAGGGAACTGGCGCTTGGCATCTTGTTAATAGGTTAGTCCCGGAAAACGTATGAAAATGCTATAAATAAGGGACAAAACATGTAGCTTTTGGCATAATATGATCATGGAGCATCAGAAATTAGGGATACGTTTATGACGTATCAACCTTCCCCTCGAACTCTCCTGAGCCCAAGCGCACAAGCGACCTTGCAGGAAAACCACTGAGCCAGGTCCTCACCGGAGTTTGCAATCATCGGTGGTCCGAGCTCTGTTCCACGGTTGCGCCGCCTAAACATGGAATCCGGGAGCCCTTTTCGCGCGGTTGAGTCAACAATTGACCTCGAGCCGGCGGCGGAAAATCTTTTCGCTTCTGCTCTATTAGCTCCTCCGAAAACTTCCATAGTGGCGCTGGAGATCCTCTCGAGCGCACCGGCAGGCGGAGACTCTGTCTCCTCGGCCGGAACCATGCCGCCGCCATCTTCCACTCCTCCTCCTCTTGTTCTAAATTTGGAGAGGGTGAATATTCTGCCCACGGTGGCGAAACCGCGGTGGTCGTCACCGTCACCGTAGGCAAAGAATAAGTAGGAGACTCCAGCAACTGGAGCCAAAGCGACACTTCACTAGTTCTACTGCGCAACATGGAGGATGACGGATTCATCGCTAAGGGAAAGTGGCAGATTGACGAGGAATACCTGGAACCTTCACCGAAAGACGGAGAAAAGGTTATCCTAGCCTCTCACGTCCTTAGAGGTATGTGTTCCCTCCTTCTGCGTTCTTCCTCTAGGTTCTTAATCATTATGGGGTGCAGCCCCATAATCTTCCCCCAAATTCCATCCTCTATATAGCCGGATTTCACGCTGTTTCGAGGATAATTTAGGAATAGAACCGAGGCTGGATTTCTTCCATTATTACTTCAATGTGAAGCAAAACACCACCGAAGGTGTTCTCCCCACTTGTGGGACCATTTCTTTCAACCTTCACAGGTTTTGGGAAGAATAGTTCCCAAAAATCAAAACATTCGAGTCCGTCAAATTCTGGACAGGCTTGTTCTTTTATCAAAACATTCAAGTCCGTCAAAAGGAGACGGGCATTCTGGCTTTCATCAATTCCGTCGCCACTCCTAGAGACAATTGGGCGTTAGATGCAGTTGAGGTTTTTTCCTCTAGACCTGCTGCAGATCAAATGGCGAATCTCGAAACTCGTCGTCTCTTCCCCTCCTCTGAACGGCATGGGCACGGTCCTTTGCTGGCTCAGAAGGAGGATTCAACCCCTAGCTTTCCACGGCGGCCGGCTTCGGTACGAATACACGGGGCTGGATGATGCGATGCGGGTGACAAAGTCTCCTTTGTCCAAAAAGGAATTCAAAAAGCGCGTCCACCAGTTGGTAGCTACTCATGACCAATACGAGCGAAGTTTACCAATGTTCAACGCTGAAAACCCCCCTCCCATGGTATGCTTTTTTCCTTATGTCTTTTGGGATGTTTTTTTTCACTTTGTCTTTCATTGATGTTTTAACTTATCCAGTTCATTTTTTGGCAGCTTTCTACTCTCACAGAGGACCGGCTTGTCTCTGCGGAAGAAGAAGCAGAGCTTAAAGGCCGCTTTTTAGCGGCCGGTGGATGCAAGAACAAGAAGATTGCTGCGAGTCATGAAGTAATCGATCTTGACGGAGTCGCTGTTACTACCTCCAGGTAAGACTCAAACTTTTCTTCTGCATACTTTCCTAATTCTTCCCCGAATATATTTCTCGGATTTTTAATCTCGGCTTTTCATTTCCTTTTAGCCTTGGTCCTGTTGCTTTGAAGGGGAAATTCATGAAGAAACACAATGCTGCCGCTCTTAGGGGGCCTAAGTCTTCCCTTGTTGCTACCCTGGATACACCAACGGTAGGCGGTAAAGAACATTCGGCTCCTCGAGAGGAGTCTGAGTTCCCCCTTCCAATCCATACCATCCAGCTCGATGCGCCTACCTAGGACACGCGGGAAAGGGAAACCGATTTGGAACAAGGAGGGTCTTCCTTCGTCCAGCTAGTTGAGGATATTCCTCATTTTGACGAGAAGTTTAAGGTAAAGCTGGAGGCTTGCTTTGATGAACATGGATATATGCATCCATGGGAAAAAAAGCAATTTTCCCGAGCCCCCTTCCTTCATCCATGGCCAAAAGGCGGATTGACTGTTCGGAATAATTACACCTTCTCCCCTCGGTAGGTTATCCAAGACGGAATCCACCACATTGAGATTTCTTTATTTGAATACACCAAGGACTTCATAGAAATGCTGGCCAGGCTGCAATGGATGAGCCAGGTATACTTCTAACCCCCAAGTTTTTTCTTTGTATGCTTTTTCCTTTGTATGCTTTCAGCAAACTTCTGAAAACATAAACGTGGAAGTTTTTGATAAACTTACCATCAAGAACCAAGAGGTCAAATCTCTCCTTGGCATTTTGAATGATAAAGACTCGGAAATATCGAAGATTCAAAACCAACTTAAGGAGAATGCCGGTAAGCATCTTATTCTTTCCTTCTTTTTTATTTTGATCCCGCGAATTTTCTAAAGTACTTTTTCGCGTTAACCTTTCGGCTTCTTTTCTTTTCGGCCTCTTTGGCCAAAGCCAAGCAGATTGCTGGAGATGCTGGGAATGCCCAGAACCTCCGTAAGGAAAACTCGGAGCTTTACAAGATGAATGTAAAGCATCAGAAAGATTTGGAGGAAAGCCAACTGGCTTTGGGCTTATCCTAGTCTCGGGCTTTGTCGCAAGACGAGAAACATAAGAGGACTATCTAGGATCTCGAATCTGCACTTCATCAACGACTCGAAGAAGTCGGTGAGATGGACAAGATTCTTGGTAAGTTTTTTCTTATCCATTACCAAGTTTTACTTTTGTTTTCCCAAATGTATTCTTTATTCCTTCTGGATTTCTATCTCACACTTCTTCCTCTATTTTTTGTAACAGAGGGAAATCCTCTTATCTCTCAGATTGACCGCATTCGGGCTTTCGGGACCTTTGTCACCGAGCTGAAGAACGCCGGAATGCTACTTATCAGTAAGTGTATTCCGGACAAAGTTGACGAGTTCTCGGAAGCTAGCAGGCTCCCGGAGACATTCGTGGAAGTTGCCAATCAACGCGAAAATTGGCTCAACTTTGCCGCCCGAGGTGGAGTGCGCATGGCCTTAGGGCCTATGAAAATGCACTACACCACCGCAAGTCTTGGCGCATCGCCGCCGGTGTTCTCCAAGGAAACACCGAGACACAAAGGGCGCAAATCTTCGAGTCTATCAATGGGCATGCTTCCAAGATAGCTCGGATGGTCTGTACCTCGACATTCTACCCAGAGGAAGAAATTCCGTCAACTCCGAAAAGAATCCGAGTGAGAGCGACGAAGATGATGACGATGACTTCATGGACACCGTCTGAGCCTTGCGAAGACAGTAGCCAATAGAATGCATTACTATTCTTATGATGTAAAACTCATGTGTAATCCATTCTGTCTTTTGTACAAATAATGCTTATCCTTTTGCGGTAAAATTCAGCTTTGCAAGTTTCAAAGTTTTAACTCCTTTTCTTCTAAGTTCTCTGGTTTATATGTATTAACTTTCCTTAGTTTTAAAGTGATTCCAAAAATATACAATCTTCACGCCAAGTGACCGTGTTAAGTAACCATTCAGCCAAAACTCGGAATCATGGATTATACTTTGGCACTTTACTTACGAGATCAAGTGACCCAACACATCAAACAATCAGACAATACTTAGAAATATTAAGGAATTTGGAAATATGAACTCCAGGCATGCATGCACAATATGGTGTTTCTATAGCCTTCTTAGGACAAAAGCATTCAGTTTTGTAACTCCGAGCACGCAGGAATAATTCGGGTTAACATTGAAGAAAATTGAAAGATCATTGGGAAATACAAAAAGACGGACATGCTTTGAACAATAAAGACAGAAAAATAGTTGACATGCATTTCCAACAACTTTATTTCATGATCTCAATGATGTTTACATAGAATTGAACTAAGAATAGAAGAGACATAACTGATGGATGCTCCAGGGCTTGTTTGTCTCTCCTAGTTCTACATCTATGCTTCTTTTCCTCTTGCGATCAACTTTTTCGGATCATCTTCTGTGTCCCAAATATCTACAAGGTAATATGACCCATTTTTCATAGCTTTGCTAATGACAAACGGTCCTTCCCACATTGGGGCTAGCTTGTGCTTTCTGTCCTGTAGCAATCTTAGAATTTCCGGCTATCATATTGCCGTAAAACTTGCTGATAAATGGAGGATCTTTGCAGCACGAGTTCTCACTCTTCTTCTAAAAGATCGATGGAATCCCGTCGCGCACTTTCGGCATCCGACTCAACGTATGCCTGCACTCTTGGGCTATCATGGATCATGTCCATTGGAAGCATTGCTTCTGCACCATAGAGCAAGAAAAAAGGTGTCTGGCATGTTGATCTATTTGGCGTCGTTAAAATACTCCAAAGAACGGAAGGTAGTTCTTCTACCCATGCTCCAGCTGCTCTATGGAGAGGATTTTCGAGTCTTGGGCGTATTCCTTGCAGGATTGAACTATTCATTCGTTCAACCTGGACATTGGATTGTGGATGCGCTACAAATGCAAGATATAGGTGAATTCCCGTTTGCCGGCAATATTTTGCCATCTCTCCAATTGGAAAGTTTGTCCCGTTATCCGTGATTATGCTATGTGGGACACCATATCGCATGACTATGGTAATGACGAAATTTCTGGCAGTCACACCGTCAAGTTTTTTATGGGTTTTGCCTCCACCCACTTGGTATACTTATCTACTGCAACAAGTAGATGCGTTAGTACACCTCTTGCAGTTTTGAAAGGCCCCATCATATCTATCCCTTTGACCGCAAATGGCCATGTTATGGGTATATTCTTGAGTGCTTGAGCCGGCATATTTGTCTGCTTGGCGTAATACTGACATCCGACAAATGTATTAACTATGTGCTCCGCGTCTCCCTTGGCTGTAAGCCAGAAAAATCTTGCCCGGAATGCTTATTTAACTATGCTTTTTTATTCAGCATGATGTCCGCAATCTTCGGCATGAACTTCCTGCAGATTTGTCGTCCTTCTTCCGGCGAAATGCAACGCTGGAAAATTCCGTTATACTGTGTTTGTACAGGCAACCATTGATTACCGTGTATCCTTTGCATTGGTGCTTTATCTACCTTTGCAAGACTTCGTATGCTCCATCCGGGAGCTTCTTATTGACTAAGAAGTTCGGTATGGAATTGTCCAATCCGGGTTCAAGCAGAACTTCTATAGACTCGGAAACTAGGGGATAATCAACATCTCTGCCTTTTATTGATGGAATAATACACCAGGCCGCAATATTGTCACCCTTTTTGAGCCTATTCAGGCTAGAGCATCCGCGTTCCGGTTTTGTTCCCTTTTTACGTGATGTACCTCAAATCCTAGGAAGCAAATGGAAAACTCGTCGACTGTTCTCCCATATTTGGCCATTATGGGGCTTTTGGCATCCCATGTCTAGTTCAACTGGTGTTGTACTAGATCCGAGTCTCCATAACAAAGTATGCGTTTGACGCCTATTTATTTTCCAATATGCAATCCATGAAGCAATGCTTCGTATTCTTCCACATTATTACTAGCGTTGAAGTGAATTTGTAACATATTTCATTGTGTCGCCTTTTGGAGATTTGAGCACCACACTTGCGCCAGCGCCTTCTTTTATTTTGGATCCATCAAAATGCATAATCCAATATTCCGACTCCGACATTGGTGTGTTTTCAATTGCTCCTGTCTAATCAGCAACGAAATTTGCCAACACCTGGGATTTAACAGCAGTCCGAGGTTGGTACTTAATGTCGAACGCGGCGAGCTCAATGCCCCACTTGGCTACTCTGCCAGTTGCGTCCGCATTGTTGATAATATCCTATAGTGGAGCTTTGCTTGCCACTTTTATGGAATGTCCTTGGAAATAATGACGTAGTTTTTGAGATGTGAAATATAGACAATATGCCAGTTTTTGATAATGTGGATACCTTTGTTTTGACTCTGAGAATACTTATCTGACAAAGTACACTAGATGCTGATCTAGAATACTTTGCTCATCTTTCCATAATTATCACCGCACTAATAACCTTGTTTGTCGCTATGAGATACAGTAATATGGGTTCTTTGTCTTTTGCGGATGCCAAAATCAGAGCTTTCATCAAAGTTTCTTTCAACTCGGTTAATGTTTTATCTGCCTCTTCTTTCTATTCAAATTTATCGGATTTCTTCAACAATTTGTATAATGGCAGAGCTTTGTCACCGAGCCTTCTTACAAACCTGCTCACGACGGCTACAGAACCCGTCAATCTTTGTACATATTTTAGACACGTAGGTATTTTGGTTTTTAAGATTGCTTTGATCTTTTCCGAATTTACCTCTATTCCTCTGTGAGAAAAGATAAAACCTGGAAGCTTTCCTGAGGGAACCCCAAATAGACACTTTAATGGATTCACCTTCATTTTGTAAGTGCGGATATTATCTAAGGTTTCTCGTAGATACTCAAGGAGAGTATGCTTTTCCTTGAAAACGACGGCAATATCATCCGAGAAAACATGGACGTTTTTACCTATTTGATTATGCACACATCTTTGCGTGCAACGCTAGTATGTGGCTCCAGCATTCTTCAGGCCAAAAGGCATGGTTATGTAATAGTATGTTCCATAGGATGTTATGAAAGAAGTTTGTATTTGGTCTTCTTCTTTCATCCGTATTTGATGATACCCGCAATAAGCATCCAAAAAGCATAAGACTTCAGAGCCAGAAGTGGCATCTATTATTTGATCGATTCGTAGTGACGCGAATCTATCTTTTGGGCACAACTTGTTCAGACCGGTATAATCTATACACATCCTAAGAATAATACTATCCTTCTTCGGGACTTACACTCGGTTCGCAGACTAGACAGTATGTATGACTTCCTGGATAAAATCAGCTGCTAAAATCCGGATAATTTCCTTGCCAATAGTCTTATGTCTTCTTCCATCGAAACGATTGAGACCTTATTTGACGGGTTTTTATCCTGGAATAACCTTCAGTTGGTGCTCAACAAGTTCCCTGGGTACACCTGGCATATCAGCGAGATCCCAGGAAAAAATATCCCAGTTCTCACGGAGGCACTTGATGAGCGCGCTTTCCATTTGTCAGTCATTCATGTTCCGACCACAACGAATTTTGTCGGGTCTTTGGGGTATAGGATGATCTGTTTTGTATTCTCAGATGCTTTGAAGCTGTCTGTCGGCTTTTGGCTTTCTTTTCTAGCCGGTATTTCTGTCGCTGATACTTCTTTAGCCAGCTCCTTCGGCTCCTCTTTTCGTATCACTTGTTTGGTGCACAAACAAATTACCTGCTCGAGCTCGTTTGGAAGCTTGAAATCTCCTCCAATGGTGATCACTCCACCTTTTTGGCCTGGCATCTTAATCTTGTTGTAGATGTAGCACAAACTTGCCATGAATTTGGTGAAAGTCGGACGTCCGAGTATTGCATGGTATACACTTTCGAACGACACTTCTTCAAAAGAAATCATCTCGTGGCGAAAGTGCTATGCCTTTCCGAAGGTTACTTCTAGGGAAATTTCTCCTAGGGAATGTGCTTGCCTACGAGGAACAATGTCGTGAAAATGAACATTGCTATGCCTGAGCTGCGTTTTTGAGAGGTGAAAATTTTCCAAAGTACTCAAGTACATGATATTGATGCTCAATCTTCCATCCATCAGCAATCTTTTGAGCCTAGTGTTTTGAACAATAGGGCTTATAACCAAAGCGTGTGTGCCGGGTTCCGGGATATTACCTGTGACGCCCCAAGATCGGGCACTATGCAGATTTCAGCATTCCCGCCAAAATCCACATAATAACCGATTCCAGGTTGCCACTTGTGATAACATTACAATAGTTCACGAATAGTCCACAGTTACAACAGAATCAGATAGATACAAGATGACTCAGACGAGCCAGGGTTACAACTGATACAACACAAAGATCCAAATAACAGCGGAAGAAACAACATAGCGTCCGGCTACGGACAAGATACAAATTGGACTAAGAGTCCTGAAGATAACCGAGAGCGTCCAATCCCTGCCCAGGCCTAGCCGGAGGGATTCCCAAGCTAACGTCGTCAGACTTCAAACCTGTTGACTGCAATGTTGAATATGCAGCCACGAAAAAGAATTCGTGGGTCAGTACGGTTAAGTACTGGCAAGTGGATAAACCCATACTCACAAGATACCGGCGTAGCCAGTCATCACAGGATACAAATACTTTGGGATCAACGGAAAGAAAGGGATTATTGCAAATAAGCGGCAGCGGGCTGCACTAACCAACTACAGAAACACGCTACAACTTCCGGCTAAAAGAGGGGGATAAGATAGCGTATCGGAACCAACTACAGCTACTCACCAAACAATACCCATCCAATGTCACCCCCTACTAAGGAAGCAACCCAAGGATAACTCACACGGTTGGATTAATGATGGATCAAGTTATTGTGTCAATAAGACTATTACTAGTCAAGTTATTATCATTAGGTGTAAGTTGTCTGAGTACTTGTTAGCCAGTACTTTCACCAAGTAATCCATAACCGCGGAAAACACGGCTTCTCGAGAAGATTTATCCCTGCAGGGTGTGCTCCAGTACCCGTACACACTCAAGCCACCAACTAAAACTCAGGTTGGCTTGACACGACCCAAACCATCTCTACAACCCATCCTAGGAGCCACGGAGCTATGAGGTCCCAGCCACGCAGCCGAATACTCAGCGCAGGTGTGCAAAACTCCCGCAGGACACAACACCCCGGCACTACAGGCCTCGCCCTATATGCATCATCATCATAACCAGTAACCATGGGGGCGCCTCCCATTATGCAAGGAGCAAATGGAACACCCGAACTAAGTGTGGCTCTTCGGACAAGCTGCAGATCAGGTCTAAGTCGAGGGGGGTCCCATACTACCACCCGGATGCGGTGAGCACGCTCATCATGGATCAGTAGACAAGACTCTTTCCTAGATTCGACACTAGCAGGCTTCAAAACCCTAACCCGGGCCTCCTGCCGGTGCCTTATCATCAAATTATTAGTACCCCAGACATTAACAGTTTGTTGATTGAATTGAAACCCAACTATCAACTAAACAGGTGATACAACAAAGGACAACAGGACTCGAGCACAAACAAACCTAAGCATGCAACTACGACACGAGGGCCAACAGGGTAAACAAACAACAGTTAATAGGAAGTGGAAGGAAAAGGCTATATCATGGCTGCAGGGTAAACATATAATAGGATCGAGACACAAGCATCGAAACAACAGGCTAGAATAAGAACAACGGAAAGAATCGGTAACAAGTGATGAAAGGCGGCCATTTGGCAGCAAGTGAGTATACTTGCCTGAGATCCCGCAAGGTAGCAGAACTTGTCGTTGCTCACATCATCTCAACGTCCTATCCGGGAAGAAGCAACGAACCTCGAACAAACACCGGATGCAACAATTACTACTACGGCAAAAGATCCAGCATGATTCTATTTTATATGCATGACATGGCAAGATGCAACAGGGGGAACAACTTAAGCAATTTAATCGGAACCGGAGTCCGGAGAAATAGGAATTGGTTCAAGTTGTTTATCTAACCATCAATTTAATTGTTATTTAGCATGGCAACAATGGGATAGATGAGTTAGGCAATTTAAATGGAAGGGGGGCAACAGCTGGAAATAATTAGCCCACACATTCCATATGTTGTCATATAGGTGAACATGCATAACAAGATCTAAAGTGCACAAGACAAGATGCAAACAGGAATATGGATGGCATGAACATATTAAAGATATGAAAATGATTGGAAAACATATTTTATTTGTTTGATTTGGAATTAAAATGAATTAGTTATGAATTTTGGCAATTTCAGTTGCATTAAATAAGAGGTGAAACAATTATTCAATTTAGATGTTGCAAACCAGAAAACAAAGTTGATATTCAAGTGTGGCATTCAATTTTGGATGAAAAACATGTTTGGAGTATTTAATTTGGAGCAACCATTTGAAAGTTATTAATTATGCCAATTAATTAACCAATTTAAGGATTATTAAATAACATTAATTTTAATTGCCCAAATTGCAAAACAAAGTTGACAAACAGAGAGTACATTGAATTTGAACTGAAAAACATATTTGATTTGTGTGATTTGAATTAATTATGAATTAATTATGGAATTAACCAATTTTGAGATGAATTGTTTAAATTTGAAATTTGAAACAATTTGAATTGTGCAAAACAGATAACAAATGTTATATTTGAAAAGTTCATGGAATTTTGATTGGAATACATATAAAATTTGTGCAAATTGGAGTTACCAATTAAAAGTTATGATTTTTAGAAAATTCACTCGTTTTCTGGAATTTTTGGAAAATAGAAAAAAGGGTTTTTGGAAATTTTCTGCACCCGGGGAGAATGGACCCATGCTGGATGACAGATGGGCCCAGCGCCCGCGTGGCACCTAGGTGGCAGTGCTGGGGGTGATGTGGCCTGCAAGGTGCATGACATGTAGGCCCCGCGCGGGTCGCGCGCTAGGGAAAAAAGGGGAGGCAATTTTGCCTCCTGTGGGAGTTGATCCTAGGACCTCGCGCTTCCGCGCACGGGGCTGGACCAGCTGGGCTGTGTGCGTCTGTTTGTCAGATATGCAGTAGCGAGGGGAGTTAAGGTGTTATTTGCGCTAACTGAATTTTTTGGTTCAGGTTCAGGTCGCTGCTACCGAACTCGACGGGGAAACAGACGACTGCCGGCTCGCGGCCGTTGCGCGTGGTGGCTCGCTGTGGCGCGGGTGGCGTGTGCGCGGTTGCCGTGCGGGAGCAGAGAGGAGGAGGCAGGGGAAGAGGACCGGAGGCGATGGCTCACATCGAGGGACGTGCAGAGGAGGTCGATGGCGACTGTGGCGGAAACGCAGGAGGATTCCCGGCGATGGCGCGGCGAACTCGGGCACTCTCCCGCCTCCCTTCCTTCACCAAACCCGACGAGAACAGGGTGCGGTTTCCATTCCCCTCGTCGGTTTCTCCTCGAGGTGACCAAGGCGGTTGGAGCTAGGGGATGGCAGTGGTGGTGAGGTGCGGTTGCAGGGTACAGTTACAGAAGAGAAACGGGGAGGGTGAGAGAGAGGGGCGACGGCGGCGCTGGTGGGGAGAGAGGAGGACTCGGGGTGAGGGGGGGGGAGGTGTAGGTGCTTTAAGGGGGAGAGGCATAGGTACGGCAGCGCATCCGGGAGGGGGCGGAAGGATCGGATGGTGGTTTCCCTGTTCGTACAGAGATGACGACAGCCGGAGGTGGAAGATGCTCATCGAAGGGGTATGGGCCAGAATAGATGGGCCTGGGGGGAGAATAAGGGGAAGGGGTGGGCTGCCTCCCTCTCCTTGCTTATTTTTTTTCCTTTTTCCCTTTCTTCTTATTTTTTTTTGCAAGGGATCAAAGAGGGAGAGAGAGCTAGAAAAAGGAATAAGAATTTGAGTTTATTTTCATGAATAATTTTTTAGTACTTTGCAAAACAGTAATTAAAAGCAATTTACCACTAACTTCAAAATTTGGAATACTAGTTTGATTTGGAAATTTTTGGGAATAAACAAATTTTATTTAATAAGTTCAAACAATTACAAACATTATTGAAATTAGTTTGTTTGTCAATTTTTAATTTTTAAGCCCATATTGAAATATGATAATTAAGATTGATTTGATTTGAAGTGTTGAATTTTCCATTAGGGTTTTGAACAATTTAAATTGTTTTGGATTTTTTTTGAGTGGTTTGGAAAACATGATGCAATGCTTATGATGCATGGGATGCAAAACAAAAGAAAACAAACAACTTTCTAGCCTAAGGTAACACCCCAGGTGTTACAGACGACACCACTAACAAGGGATTGCGCCCTCGCAATCCACCTGCTAACCCGGGAGGGGAAAGAAGTTCGACTATCGATTCTTCGTGCTTCCAGTTGATCTCCTCGACACCACTAACAAGGGCTTCTCGACACCACTAACAAGGGATTCTTGCTCGGGCTGATGACGATGTTCTTCCACCAGGAAAATCTTCCGATGATCGAACCGGTTTTGGTTAAAGGCTCAGAAAACGTCCACCCACGTAGGATCCTAACACTTTGAAAGATTGAGTACGAGAGTAGACTCCAAAACAAATAAGATGGGAGGGGAATTAGAATCGGGGTAAGGAGAAAACAAGAATCCTATTGAGATGTTTTCCAAAATAGTTTAGCAGAAATAGTTTTTTGACACCCTAGAAACAACGACCGTTAGCGAGGTTATCCTACAGGCTTTGCGGACCCGTTGCTTCGATAACCAGTCGTACCGAAACAATCTCGGGAATCGGAACCAAGGCTCTGATACCATTTGTGACGCCCCAAGATCGGGCACTATGCAGATTTCAGCATTCCCGCCAAAATCCACATAATAACCGATTCCAGGTTGCCACTTGTGATAACATTACAATAGTTCACGAATAGTCCACAGTTACAACAGAATCAAATAGATACAAGATGACTCAGACGTGCCAGGGTTACAACTGATACAACACAAAGATCCAAATAACAGCGGAAGAAACAACATAGCGTCCGGCTACGGACAAGATACAAATTGGACTAAGAGTCCTGAAGATAACCGAGAGCGTCCAATCCCTGCCCAGGCCTAGCCGGAGGGATTCCCAAGCTAACGTCGTCAGAATTCAAACCTGTTGACTGCAATGTTGAATATGCAGCCACGAAAAAGAATTCGTGGGTCAGTACGGTTAAGTACTGGCAAGTGGATAAACCCATACTCACAAGATACCGGCGTAGCCAGTCATCACAGGATACAAATACTTTGGGATCAACGGAAAGAAAGGGATTATTGCAAATAAGCGGCAGCGGGCTGCACTAACCAACTACAGAAACACGCTACAACTTCCGGCTAAAAGAGGGGGATAAGATAGCGTATCGGAACCAACTACAGCTACTCACCAAACAATACCCATCCAATGTCACCCCCTACTAAGGAAGCAACCCAAGGATAACTCACACGGTTGGATTAATGATGGATCAAGTTATTGTGTCAATAAGACTATTACTAGTCAAGTTATTATCATTAGGTGTAAGTTGTCTGAGTACTTGTTAGCCAGTACTTTCACCAAGTAATCCATAACCGCGGAAAACACGGCTTCTCGAGAAGATTTATCCCTGCAGGGTGTGCTCCAGTACCCGTACACACTCAAGCCACCAACTAAAACTCAGGTTGGCTTGACACGACCCAAACCATCTCTACAACCCATCCTAGGAGCCACGGAGCTATGAGGTCCCAGCCACGCAGCCGAATACTCAGCGCAGGTGTGCAAAACTCCCGCAGGACACAACACCCCGGCACTACAGGCCTCGCCCTATATGCATCATCATCATAACCAGTAACCATGGGGGCGCCTCCCATTATGCAAGGAGCAAATGGAACACCCGAACTAAGTGTGGCTCTTCGGACAAGCTGCAGATCAGGTCTAAGTCGAGGGGGGTCCCATACTACCACCCGGATGCGGTGAGCACGCTCATCATGGATCAGTAGACAAGACTCTTTCCTAGATTCGACACTAGCAGGCTTCAAAACCCTAACCCGGGCCTCCTGCCGGTGCCTTATCATCAAATTATTAGTACCCCAGACATTAACAGTTTGTTGATTGAATTGAAACCCAACTATCAACTAAACAGGTGATACAACAAAGGACAACAGGACTCGAGCACAAACAAACCTAAGCATGCAACTACGACACGAGGGCCAACAGGGTAAACAAACAACAGTTAATAGGAAGTGGAAGGAAAAGGCTATATCATGGCTGCAGGGTAAACATATAATAGGATCGAGACACAAGCATCGAAACAACAGGCTAGAATAAGAACAACGGAAAGAATCGGTAACAAGTGATGAAAGGCGGCCATTTGGCAGCAAGTGAGTATACTTGCCTGAGATCCCGCAAGGTAGCAGAACTTGTCGTTGCTCACATCATCTCAACGTCCTATCCGGGAAGAAGCAACGAACCTCGAACAAACACCGGATGCAACAATTACTACTACGGCAAAAGATCCAGCATGATTCTATTTTATATGCATGACATGGCAAGATGCAACAGGGGGAACAACTTAAGCAATTTAATCGGAACCGGAGTCCGGAGATATAGGAATTGGTTCAAGTTGTTTATCTAACCATCAATTTAATTGTTATTTAGCATGGCAACAATGGGATAGATGAGTTAGGCAATTTAAATGGAAGGGGGGCAACAGCTGGAAATAATTAGCCCACACATTCCATATGTTGTCATATAGGTGAACATGCATAACAAGATCTAAAGTGCACAAGACAAGATGCAAACAGGAATATGGATGGCATGAACATATTAAAGATATGAAAATGATTGGAAAACATATTTTATTTGTTTGATTTGGAATTAAAATGAATTAGTTATGAATTTTGGCAATTTCAGTTGCATTAAATAAGAGGTGAAACAATTATTCAATTTAGATGTTGCAAACCAGAAAACAATGTTGATATTCAAGTGTGGCATTCAATTTTGGATGAAAAACATGTTTGGAGTATTTAATTTGGAGCAACCATTTGAAAGTTATTAATTATGCCAATTAATTAACCAATTTAAGGATTATTAAATAACATTAATTTTAATTGCCCAAATTGCAAAACAAAGTTGACAAACAGAGAGTACATTGAATTTGAACTGAAAAACATATTTGATTTGTGTGATTTGAATTAATTATGAATTAATTATGGAATTAACCAATTTTGAGATGAATTGTTTAAATTTGAAATTTGAAACAATTTGAATTGTGCAAAACAGATAACAAATGCTATATTTGAAAAGTTCATGGAATTTTGATTGGAATACATATAAAATTTGTGCAAATTGGAGTTACCAATTAAAAGTTATGATTTTTAGAAAATTCACTCGTTTTCTGGAATTTTTGGAAAATAGAAAAAGGGTTTTTGGAAATTTTCTGCACCCGGGGAGAATGGACCCATGCTGGATGACAGATGGACCCAGCGCCCGCGTGGCACCTAGGTGGCAGTGCTGGGGGTGATGTGGCCTGCAAGGTGCATGACATGTAGGCCCCGCGCGAGTCGCGCGCTAGGGAAAAAAGGGGAGGCAATTTTGCCTCCTGTGGGAGTTGATCCCAGGACCTCGCGCTTCCGCGCACGGGGCTAGACCAGCTGGGCTGTGTGCGTCTGTTTGTCAGATATGCAGTAGCGAGGGGAGTTAAGGTGTTATTTGCGCTAACTGAATTTTTTGGTTCAGGTTCAGGTCGCTGCTACCGAACTCGACGGGGAAACAGACGACTGCCGGCTCGCGGCCGTTGCGCGTGGTGGCTCGCTGCGGCACGGGTGGCGTGTGCGCGGTTGCCGTGCGGGAGCAGAGAGGAGGAGGCAGGGGAAGAGGAGCGGAGGCGATGGCTCACATCGAGGGACGTGCAGAGGAGGTCGATGGCGACGGTGGCGGAAACGCAGGAGGATTCCCGGCGATGGCGCGGCGAACTCGGGCACTCTCCCGCCTCCCTTCCTTCACCAAACCCGACGAGAACAGGGTGCGGTTTCCATTCCCCTCGTCAGTTTCTCCTCGAGGTGACCAAGGAGGTTGGAGCTAGGGGATGGCAGTGGTGGTGAGGTGCGGTTGCAGGGTACAGTTACAGAAGAGAAACGGGGAGGGTGAGAGAGAGGGGCGACGGCGGCGCTGGTGGGGAGAGAGGAGGACTAGGGCTGAGGGGGGGAGGTGTAGGTGCTTTAAGGGGGGAGAGGCATAGGTACGGCAGCGCATCCGGGAGGGGGCGGAAGGATCGGATGGTGGTTTCCCTGTTCGTACAGATATGACGACAGCCGGAGGTGGAAGATGCTCATCGAAGGGGTATGGGCCAGAATAGATGGGCCTGGGGGGAGAATAAGGGGAAGGGGGTGGGCTGCCTCCCTCTCCTTGCTTATTTTTTTTCCTTTTTCCCTTTCTTCTTATTTTTTTTTTGCAAGGGATCAAAGAGGGAGAGAGAGCTAGAAAAAGGAATAAGAATTTGAGTTTATTTTCATGAATAATTTTTTAGTACTTTGCAAAACAGTAATTAAAAGCAAATTACCACTAACTTCAAAATTTGGAATACTAGTTTGATTTGGAAATTTTTGGGAATAAACAAATTTTATTTAATAAGTTCAAACAATTACAAACATTATTGAAATTAGTTTGTTTGTCAATTTTTAATTTTTAAGCCCATATTGAAATATGATAATTAAGATTGATTTGATTTGAAGTGTTGAATTTGCCATTAGGGTTTTGAACAATTTAAATTGTTTTGGATTTTTTTTGAGTGGTTTGGAAAACATGATGCAATGCTTATGATGCATGGGATGCAAAACAAAAGAAAACAAACAACTTTCTAGCCTAAGGTAACACCCCAGGTGTTACATTACCGGGATGATCTGACTGATCCTAAGTAATTGGCATTTTTTACTACTTCAAGTACTTTGGGGTTGGAGGCACGACCGCGTTGATTTCTCGCAGCGTTAGTTTTTCCTATTTTGCTGATGGAGTCGCGAGGAAAGTTAGGTTACATTTTCCTTCGACTCTCGGGAACTTGGATTCTCCTTTCCGTTGATGTTCCTGGATTCTTTTCATCAGTATCAGACTCTCTTTCGTCTTTGTCAGCTTCCGGCTTTTGTTTGCTGAACTTCATTTTGGAATTCTTTTCTTTGTTCCTCGATCCTGCGCTGCCTTTCATGTGCTTATTAAGCTGGCATTGCGCATTTGTATGGGTAGGTTTCGCAAATTGCGAATGGTGGACACATGATTCCGACTTAATTTTTTCCCACTCTTCCTTGGACTAGGAGATAGTCTCCCTGCTTTCTGTGCTTTTGCCCTTCCATCTGCTACCATTTTCCTTTCCAAAGGCTATGGTCACTTCTTTGGGTTTTGGCTGTGCTTTTGGAGTAGCCTTCTTTTCAGAATGAGATGCCTTTTTGGCTTGAACCAAAACATCTATATTTCCGCCTCTCGCTTTAATGTCGTCCTTGGCCGCTGCATGCTCATTGGCGGTTGTGAGCATATACCCCAAGTCCTTGTGCTCTTTCGAACCAACCATGAACGGTACGAGACCGGGTTTTAGGCAATTGATGAAAGCATGTATTGCTTGTACATCACTTACTCCAAAGAAACTATTCTTCATTGCTGTCCAGCGTGAGATAGAGTTGACAAACGACTCGTCTTCATATTGGATGCAACCGTTCAGCTGGTTGATGATCTTGGGTCATTGATACGTACCCCAGAAGTGCTGAGCGAAAACTCTAGCCATGTCCTCCCAGCTGTCTACCGTTCTTGACGGAAGGCCGTTAATCCAGTCTCTGGGTCCATCCAGCAACATTAGGGAAAAAACTTCACAGCTTCTAGATCTGTCCCTTTGTTGATTTGGACGACACTATAGTAATCAGAGAGCCATGTATCTCGGTTTGTAGTTCTGATATACTTTTGATAAGTTGGCCCGACTTTGGCAAAGCCAGCGCGAATACTGATTTTCCTGATCCTATCGGTGAAGCATTTTGGACCGAAATATAGACCGTCTCTTTCCGTCTTATCAACGTGTGCGGAATACCTTTCAGGTGAATGTAGAGAGGGGGATCTGCTCCTCTCCGGTCCATTGTTGTGTGAATACGCTCTTCTGGGATCATCCCTATTTCTTCCAGCATCCTTTCCTTTGGAATGAGGTGGAGTTCTACTCCTCGCACGTTCCTTATTTCTAGAAGGGGTTCGAGACCTCTCACGCCTGTGAGGGTGATCATATCTTCAGGCTTACCTTCCGGGTATCTCGGAGGTGGCATTGCTTTTCCGTCATTCCAGTTTTTCTCTTCCCGGTCCTTATCGGTGCGGGGTCTTGTATTATTTCCGCCTTTTGGCAGATGGGATCCCGTTCTGGATGCTTCATCCTTGTTATCCGGGATTTTCTTGTCCTTCTTAGGATCTCCATTTTTCTCCTTCGAATCGCCTGAATCTCTAGGTTCTCCTGGTTTAGGTGCAACCGCGGCGCACGTGACAGTTTTGCACAAGGCTCAATCATCATGTAACTTGCCAGAAAGTGCTTGGCCTCGTTGTTGCTATTGTAATGATTTCCCTAAGAAGGCATACACTCCCTACAACTTTTCATCATTGGAGTACATGTCATCGTTAAGGCTGGCGAATGCGGCCTCTGTGTTTTCGTCTACAGTCTTGTAGATGCGTTCGACCCTAGCATTTGTGTTGTTAACTTGCCTTTGCCAGGACGGATTTGCAAACCGCTGTCTTGGTGGCACTTATTCCAGGTAATCTTTTAGGTTTTATTCAAGACGTGTTTCGGCGCTCAAATTCCTCAAGTTTTTCCTTCTTTGGCTTTACGGCTGCTTAGGCTTTGAGGAGGTTTCCATGAGTCCAAAACAACTGTTGTTGTTCACCTCGTGCAACCGGGGTTTGGATCAAATCGATCTCTTCTTGTTCTGACATTTGTGGAATAGGGATTTCATACTTTTTCTTCTCCGCTGATTTTATGCCACTCCTACCTCCAACATCCAGGTTTTGGTTGGCGATGTCTGCCAATTTTTCCATCTTTTTCTTCTGTGATTTGGCGAACAGCTTCCTGGAGGACTTCTTTTTCTTCTTAGAAGATGGACGTTTTCTGTTTGGTTCATCTTCCGTCAATTCCTTAGCGTCAGGATAAGTAGGACTTACTTCTCCGTCCTCCTCTTCTCCTTCTTCCTCATCATGTGGCGGAGGTGTCTTAGGGTCTGCTTCCTCTACTACATCTGACTTTCCAGTTGGTTTTGCCATGAGTACTTCAGAAAGCTTCCCTGCATGGATTTCACCTTTCTTTTGAATGCGTCCTCATCTTTATCCTTGGAATCTGTGTTATATCCTGTAGATCCGGTTTCTGAGTCCAATCTTATTTCAATAGCAGCTAGTATGGACTCAGCTTCCGAGTTCATCGCCTGACGGGATGTGGGATCTTCCACATTATCTATGGGATTGGTATTTTCTGCGTGTTCCACGGGTTTGTCATCTTCCATGTTTTCGGCGATCTCAGACTGTACCATACCAACAAAGTGCGATCTGGCTGCAAGCATCTCTGAAGAGGTGACAGATCCAGTCATGTTTTGGCGATATGCAGTTATTTAGTTTTGATCTTCCCTAATGCATGAATAGGGCAGATGTGAGCATAATCCGGCATTGAAGCCTTCATCCATTGCGCATAGGGAGGGTGGGATGAAATTGCTTCCACTATGGAATCATATTGCTTATGATGTCAAACCGATAAAAATATAAGCAAATCTGATTGGTAAGACACAAGCACTAACCAGATGATCCCGTGCTGGCATATAGGATCCATTGTTGAGGAAGCGTCTGACGTTTCCATCGAATTCCAGGCTTCCGTCAGTGATCGAGCTACCAATTCCGTCGAGTATTCCCGCTCGAAACGAAACTCCCAACGCCGCTGGCCCCACGGTGGGCGCCAACTGTCAAGTCTTCTTAGTTAGGATCATGGACAGGGGTGCCATAAGCCTACTTGTAGAACCGTGGGTGTCAGAGTACTAGAAACAAGGACACAATTTACCCCGGTTCGGAACAACGCAACTAGGTTGTGTTCCTACTCCTGCAATCTCACTAAAATCAGGACTGAAGCCTGAAGTATACATAGTACAATTGTGAGTATGGTTTTGCTAACTCGGCGAGGATGAACTTTTCGGCGAGTTGGCTTCTAGCTATTAGAACATCTATTCTCTTCTATCTTGTTCTAACTTTCGCTCCCGTACGACGTTATATAGATAGCCGGGCTAGGGCTTACAGGAAGGAAATCTAGAAGAGTACGGAACGTATCTAACTTGGAAAGTAAGGCATACAACTTCTGCTCCAAGTCAGAATACAATTGGGTCGTGGTCCGGGTTCTTCTAGAATCCGGCTTCCTGCGCGTCAGCTGGCTAGGCCGTCCAATGGACTCTGTTCCATTACCCGCGAGCCACCATTGTAATCCATACTTCAGCCAATGCCGGATATACCCCTATTTGGCATATATCTAACACATTCTCTATTGGTTCCATATTTGTTAAGGGGTTCCAAGAGTTCACGAAGGTTGGTCTAAGTTGAGTTTCTAGTGATCAAACTTTATTGAAAAAATATATTTATACAGGAAGTTCCAAGAGTTACTAAGGGTGATCACAACACTTATTAAACTAAAGGAACATATGACATGGTTTGAGCTAAGTTTTTCCATTTTTGGTTAAGGTTGGTCTAGGTTCTATCCATGACAACAAGGAAAAATTAATGTTGTGATGAGGTCTTGGGATTTTTCATTTGGTTCTATGGTTGGGCATAACAAACTTTATGACAATCAACTTTCACACGTGGTATGGTTACTCCAAGGCTTCATGTTGTTGGTCTTCTTGAAGATCATCTTCAGGATCTCTTGTAGCTTCCTCCTTATTGTACTGACTCCATTGAATCTTTTATATCATCATAGTTTTGGTACATAAGTCTAATTAAGCTCACTAATTTGTTCAACATATGATGGACATCTAGGGTCTGATCTTTAGGAAATATTTGGTAGATTCTTATTGGAGAAAACAAAGAGTGATGGGGGAGAAAAATGATCAATAGCTATAGTGGACACTTCACTTGGATTCTTCTTATTATTATGTATCATGTCTAGGTGAGTATTATTCTTGTTCTTCTTTCACTTCCTTGAGTTTCTTCTGGTTGTGGTGAAGTCTATGTCCTTCTCTAAGTTCTTCAATGATATTCCATGTTGTGCTCCTTGTTGAGTTGAAGAGTATCATACAGAGTGCTCTCTACTACTTTAGGGACTTAGTCTCCTATAGTAAGAAAAGAAATTTTGAGAGGTAGATAGAGGATATGGGTACTAGGGTTTAAGATTCACTATTTGGTCTAGTATGTGGTTGACAGATACCAAAGAGTTGGTCTAGGATTCCAAAATGGCCACAACAACAAAGGAAAAAAGGATAGAATAAAATTCTATGGCATGATCAAATGGGTGGATCACTATGGTGGGGCTTTGGCCAAACTTGCATGGTAATGGTCCAAGGGTGTCTAATTGGTTTGGATTTTATGGAAGGTTACCAAATGGAGCAATGTTTCTTAAGGAACCATTTTCAAAATATTTATGGAATTAAATCTATGTCAAATATACTTAAAAGGACAACTTAAATCAAAATTCAAATTAATTTGTTCAAAAATTATTTTGGGACAGAGTATGAAATTACACACCTTATGGTTTCTAAATGTATTTTATTTGCAATTTTTGGATTCGTAGAATTTGAATTATGTCAAAATTCATTCAAATGGCTCTTTTGATATTTGACAAATTTGTATTTGGAAACTGTGTAACATCCCAAGTATGAAAAACCTCCCCTTAGAATGTTTGTTTCATGCTTATTAAAGTATTGCATCATGTCATCATATTGTTTCCATTTGTTTTCATGTTGTTTGCATTTGTTTCTTAATTGTTGCATCTGTTTTTCCCTGTTTTCACAATCCAAATTTAAACTTTATTCAAACAATTGTTTCATACTTGCTCTGTTACAACATTTTAAATGAAAATCTCAAATAAAAACAACCAATTTGTTTTCATTTTATTTCCATCATGATCACTTGTTAAAAGGATGGTTTTAATCAATCATTTAAATTCCAAATCACATTTAAAATTCAAATCAAAGCATCAAACAGCAACCAATTTGAATTCATGCAAATTATACCACAATTGTAATCAATGGTTTATAATTAACATAGGGGTTACCCTATTTAAAAGTTTGTTTTTATTAATGATCATTTAATAAAGAAATTCATCCAAATTTGGGTTAAACACAAACAGCAAGCAAAATTCAAAATTTCTGAAAACAAAACTTAGCAATTGCTTGCTAATGACCTAAATACCTTACCCTAATTTTTCCAAAATTTTCACTAGTGTAAAACCCATCAAATTCTTCCAATTCCTTTTCAGCAAAAAAAAAAAAACAGGAGAAAGAAAAAATTTAAAAAGGAATTTTTGGCGCCAGGAGGAGTGGGCTGCGCCCAGCCCACTTCCTTTCTCTCCCGCGCAGCGCAGCCCAGCCCGTTACTTACTGAACTTACCGATTCGTTTTTTTTTCTGTTCTAATCCTTCGTCGCCTTCCTGTACGGCGGCGCATCCGTGAAGCCACGGCGACAATCAGCGCGTCCGACGGCCATCCTCGACCCCCGTGCCCTATAAGAGCTCCCTGCGGACCCCTAGACCTAACCCTAGACCCTAGGTTCCTGTTCCCCCTCGCGCCGCCGCCAATTCCACCTCTCTGCCACCGTCCTCCTCACCGCTGCAACCCACCGGAGTTCGCCCGCCTGAATCCGCCATGATCGCCACCGCAGTAGCCACCTATCCACCTCGCTGAGTACTGGAATCGACCACCCACGTCTTCGTCTTTCGTTTGCACACCGGAGCACCCACGGAGATCCACCACAGCCGCGCCGCCGTCCTCGTCCACGCCGCTGTCGCCGTCAGCTGTCGTCACCGGGCCTCTGCATCGTCTACGAACGGTGGTGAGCTCACCGTGGCATCCTTCCCTCTCTTCCTCTCCTGCTTGCACACGCATCTGCACACCCACTGCACCACCAGATCGCATCACGGCGTCGCGTCACCACGTTGATCGCCGCCGGCGTCTTCGTTCTCTGACGAAAGTTCAGAGCTGCGCGCGTCAGCAAGGTTCAGTTAACTTGGATCTGAAACATATCCTCTCGGCATCGCGTTTACTGACAACGAAACGGAACACACCGCACTGGTTCAGAGCTAGCGCGCGCGCCCGCGAGGTCGCTGGTTCGATCCCTCGCGCTGCGAATAAAACCAACCTTTTTTTCCGTGGCTGACAGGCATGCCCCACCAGTCAGTGGGCTGCGCTGCCACGCGCGCGCAGGCACGCCACGCTGGCCCCCAGGCCCATGCTGCAGTGGCTAGGGCTGGCTAGCTGTGAGGTGCAAAATGTTTTCTGCACGTTTCTGTTTCAAAAACAAATCCTTTTAAAATTGCAGATTGACCCCTAAAACAAAATCCTTAATAACTTTTAAAATATAATTCCAAATAATAAACTCTAAACATGTTTGTTGTTCTAAATTTAATTTTCTATCCAACTAAACCATTTGTGTACTGTTTTGAAATTTCCAAATGCATTTAAATTTCAAATTTGAATAATTCAAATGCAATTTTCTAAAATCCATAACTAATTCATAATTAATCCAAATAATGCAAATAAAATATGTTTTCCATACCATTTTGAACCACCTATTCAAATATAAATTTTGTTTCATGGTTTGAATAATTTAAATTGCTTAAATAATTTAAACCTTATTTAAATCATTTAAAATTGCTAAAATCATAACTTGCTCAATTTAAATTATTTTTGAACATGAAAAATATGTTTTCAAACCACCAAAGTATAAACTTTTCAAATCAGAATTTGAATTTATGTTTTGAACAAATAAAAATTCAACTAATATTCAAACTTGTTTTAAATTCATTTAAAACTTGTTTAATTTTGTTTAAGTCATAATAAATTCATCCTAATACCTTTTTCAACATGTGAAACATGTAATCCACCCAAAATCTTATGGTCTTTTCAAATATGAATTTTGTTATTTATTTTGCACAAGTTAAGTGGCTGAAAAACAACAAATACTTGTGTGTCACCTTTAAGGAACCCAAAAATTTTTTTAACTTAATAAATAAAATTCTAAATTGCTCAACCTCATTTCAAATTGGTGCTATTGTTGTTATTTTGTTGTTTTCCTCATGCATGCATCATACTAAACCACTTTCACCTGTTGGTTAGTTGGAAAACAATTGTTTCAACCAAAATTCATGGGCTTTTCATATGCAACTCAAAATTGCATATGTGTCCATTTAAATTGTGTTACCATGACAACTAGTTTATTTTGATGCAGCTATTAACTTGACATGCATCATCCCATGATTGTGCACTATGCCATGATATTGATTGTTTATTTTCCTATATTATTTGTTTGCTTCTTCTCGGATAGACGACGACGTTGAGACCGACGATCTTTACCACACCCCTTCTGAGGATCTAGCTCAGTACCCGGCTACTGAGTTTGCAGGCAAGTTATCACTCACATGAACCATTGTGTTCCTTTCAACATTGGTTACCGATACTTTCCGTTGTCTATTTCTGCTAGCCATATGTATCGTTGCTTCTGTTACGAACCTATCACATGATACCCTGAACCCTGATATTGCCTCACCTCCAGTCCTAAAACCCCGTTGGTTGGGCCCGTGTCTTACTAGCATGCTTAGGGTTGTTTTGCTCGAGTCTGTTATCAGTTACTTTCTGTATCATATTTGATTATGTTCTGGGGCTCGATGTTAAACAACAACCTGTTAATTTGAGGTAATAATAAATTGCTGATAAGGCACCGGCAGGAGGCCCGGCGTGGTTTTGAGGCCTGCTAGTGTCGACCCTAATAGGAAAAGGGTCTTGTCTACTGATCCATGATGAGCGCACTATCCGCATGTGGGAAGCGTGTATGGGCGCCCCCCTCAATTTGATTCGATTCGCATCTCGTCCAAATCACCACACTTAGTTCGGGCTTTCCATTTGATGCACGCATATGCAGGTACGAACCCGAGGCCAGGGTGGAACTTTTGTAGTCGGCATTTAGGGCGGCGTGGTCTTCCAGTGCTATGAGGGTCCCCTTTTCTTCGTGGGGCTCGATTAGCCGCGCACGCACAGCACGTGGTGCTTTGGGCTTGATGCGAAGAAGAGTTGAGTTGTGTTGAGTGCCCCGCTTGGTGGGAAAGGCCTTCCCATCTGGCGGGTTATTCTTACGTGTACGGCCAAATTGGTGCACCCCTGCAGGGATAAATCTTCTCGAGAAGCCGTGTTTTCCGCGATTATGGTTAACTTGGTGAAAGTACTGGCTAACAAGTACTCAGAACAACTTACACCTAACTAATGATAACTTGACTAGTAATAGGATTATCGACACAACAATTTGATCCATCATTAATCCAACTGGGTGAGTTATCCTCGGATTGCTTCTTTGGATAAGGGGCGAGATCCAGGATGGGTTTGTGTGGTGGTTAGCTATAGTTGGTTACGATACGCTATCTTATCCCCTTTCTGATAGCCGGAAGTTGTAGTTTGTTCTGTAGTTGGTTAGTGCAGCCAGTTGCAGCATCTTTTATATCCCTTTCTTCCGTTGAACCCAAGGCATCTGTGCTTGGTGTTGACGGGCTACACTTTGGTGAACTGTGAGTCTTGCTTGCCAGTACGTTTATGTACTGACCCCTTTGGGGCTGTGGTTTCCGCAGACTACGCTTACGAGGATCCCCGTGACGGCTACTACGTGGAGTTCGACGAGGCTGCTGACGAGTAGGTAGCGGACCCGGGCAGGATCCGAGACATCGTGGATGGGCTCCGTTTTCTTTTCATTCCCGGCTTCTTAAGCCTATTTGGATTTGTCTGTACTCATACCCCTTGAATGCTTCCGCTGAGTTGTAATGATGTTATGTTGGGGCATGTGTCCTCTGGATGATTGTATTTGCTATTCTCTGCCCTAGAGAGGGCCAGTTGCAACTTATTTCAATCTTTTGTGTCTTAGAGATATGTTATGTTATCATTTTGTTCAAAGCCGTTGACGTACCATGTGTGTATGGTATGAAGTACGTCAATGGTAGTGTCCTGATTTCTACGGGATAGTTTACATCGACGGTGAATAGTAAATATTGGTTGTCACACATAAGTGTTGGCCTACTCGTAAGAGATGCGGGTGCCGGTAAGCCCCGTAATCCAATCAAAATACAGTTCAGTTCGTACGGTGAGTATCCTCTAGAAGTCCGGGTGCGACAAATGGTATCAGAGCCTGTCTGCCTGTAGGATCCCTTTTACTGGTCGCAGTTGAGTCTAGAAACTATTTTTGTAGCTATATAGGAAAAATGAAACGTGAGAGTAGGAATTCTGCCATTTTTCTTCTTTCCCCACCCACCCACCCTTTTCTGGTAAGGAAGTGCAACGTTGTTTTCTCTCCTCACCTAAACTTTCAAGTTAGGGTTTCTCGAATCCTGGTTTCTCTAGGATAGTTATATCTACTAGTCCATAAGGAATGGAGGTGGTTGTGACATGATTTATCATGTTGCCTAATCATGATTGAGAACGGAGGCGTGTAAGCCACGGAAGCAAATCCTCTATCCCTTAAGCAGTAGATATTGATCCTTTAGAAGCCCGGATGGGTTTTCCGTAGTACCTCAGGAGTTTTTGGTCTCGTGTTTCCCGATGTTGCTTCGATATCCTGTTCTTTTCAACATCCTTTTCGTCCGTTGAAACCTTGTTGTTGCTTTCCACTTCAGTTCTTCTACCGGCGTCTAATCAAAACTTCCCCGATCATCTGCAGATGGATCTCAGGTTCTTCCCGCAGGTGGTTCGGATGACTCGTTGCGAGAGCACTGCCGGTTATCCGGAGATGCTGAGAGACATGGTCACTTATCTGGGGTTCCGTTGGGCACCAGAGTACCAGGTCTACGAGCAGCAGCGAGAGTTTGACCAGACCTACTACCAGGCTATCGTCTACATTCTGTCAGATGATGGCATGAGCGTTGTCCACCGCTACGAGGCAGTAGGTTCCACAGTGGATATGGCTGTGCAGCAGGCAGCTTACGTGAGTCTCACCGTCCTTCGTGCTGACTACTGGGGATTTGACGATTCTATCTATCGCCACATCCCCCGTGGTTACATCACTTCGGAGGGAGCTCACTTCACTCTCTACGACAACCTGGATGTCTACGAGCATGATAACACCAGGCTGCACACCACCGCTCAGTTTGTGAGGCACAATGACGCCGTTGCCACCACACTTTCTCAGGAGTTGGCCTTAGTCAGAGGGCAGCTCTACCTTGCTTTGACTCGTCTGGCGACGTACACCACAAACTTTGTTGGAGATGAGCGCTTTGCACGTTTCGATCAGCCAGTTGGTCGTCGTCTGCCAGATGCTGGAGGTTACGAGCCGATCAGAGGTCCACTCCTCAACCTCGGAGTTGGTTACACTGGGATTCCACGCTTTGGAGCACAGGGAGTCGACGCTATGTACTTCACCACACCTAGAGTCGCTCTCAGGCCACGTCAGATCTATGTGGATCGTCGTTCTACCTACTTCCATGGGCCTCCTCCTCACCGTACCCCTCGTCGTACTACTCACCGCCGTCCTGCGTGATGAGCATGGGAGTACCGATGTATCCATCCTTAGCTATGTTAGTTATCCTTTGGCTTTCGAACCATGTAATGGTGTGTTGGATATTCTGATGTATTTGAACATGTGATGATGTACCTGTTGGTAATCTATTCATGCGTCGGAATAATCTCTCTTTCGGTTACCTAGTCTATCCTTTTCTATTGTTGTGCTAAAATGCATGTCTATTCAGGATGCCGCCAACAAGGAGCAACCCGCCTGAGCCACCTCCGATCACGGAGCTGTTGACTCAGATGACTCAGGTCGTGACTCAGATGGCCCAGATCCAGGCTAACCAGCAAAACAACCAGAATGCTCCGCGAGTCAGCATCAAGGAGTTTCTGAGTCTGGGGCCGAGAGCTTTCGTGGCAACACGTGAGCCTCTGGATGCTGATGACTGGATCAGGGAGATGTCCAGGGCTCTGGACATTGCTCACGTTGCTAAGGAGGACAAAGTCAAGTATGCCACCTACCTACTGAAGGGTCAGGCAACTACCTGGTGGGAGAACTACCAGACCATGAGAGCTGGATACCCAATCACCTGGGGTTGTTTCAAGGATGCCTTCCTGAAGCACCACATCCCAGATGGTCTCATGGAAAGGATGCGTGAAGAGTTCTGCTCTCTTAAGCAGGGCAAGCTGGACGTCATTGGCTACCAGAATGAGTTCAATCGCCTCGCTCGTTATGCTGGTGATGAGGTGTCCACTGAGGCTAAGAAGATGGCAAGGTTCCGCCGAGGTTTTAACCCGGAACTGAAGTACGCTCTCACCAACATCAAGTGCAAGGACTTCGAGGAGCTCGTGAACACCGCGCTCAATGAGGAAAATGGGCGCAAGGTGTTCGAGGAGTCCCGCAAGCACTCCTGTGAGGGTGGTTCCTCCTCCAACATGACCACCCCTCCGCAGAAGCGCCGCATCTGGGTGCCAAATGGTGCTGTCACTAGGGCTCCATATGCCCAAGCTTCTCAAGGCTTCGCTTCCTGCCCACCCAACCCAGCTCAGATGCAGGCTCAGAGGTTCTCAATGGGGCAGCCAAGGCCAGATGCACCTCGTGTCGTCACTTGCTACAAATGCAAGCAGACTGGACACTATGCTGATAAGTGCACTCAGAGGCAGCTACCTCCACCACCTCCTCGCCCCAACACCAACCAGGCAATGGTTCGTGCTCCCCCGGCTAAAGCCTTCAACTCCAACAACAGGCCTGTCGGGAGGACCGCGAGGGTGAATCATATCAAGGCCGACAAAGCTGAGGAAGCTGCTGACGTCGTTCTCGGTACATTCCCCGTAAACTCTAACCCAGCTAAAGTGTTGTTTGATACCGGAGCATCGCATTCTTTCGCGTCAAAGATCTTTGCGACAGCAGTTAAGCTACCTTTTGTTGGTTTGGGTTCCCCGCTAGTAGTAAACTCTCCTGGAGCAACTATGCAAACTTCCAAGATCAGTCATGAGAATCAGATTCTAATTGGAGGTCATATATTCCTTGCTTCCCTCATTCTGCTTGGCAATTCTGACATTGATGTCATTCTGGGCATGGATTGGTTAAAGGCCAATAAAGCTACAATTGATTGTGCTAAGAAGTCGATAACTCTGTTCCACCCTTCCGGCCAGATAGTCTATTCTCCAAACGAATCATGTTCTGTTCAGCTGTACACCCTCGATGCTAAACCTCTACCTCTACTTGAAAATGTTCCGGTGGTTTGTGAATTCCCTGACGTCTTTCCAGAAGAGTTGCCAGGGATGCCTCCGGACAGAGCAGTTGAGTTCGTGATCGAGCTTGAACCAGGTACTGCCCCAATCTCTAAGCATCCATACAAGATAGCTCCTCCAGAACTGAAATTGTTGAAGGAGCAAATCGATATGTACATGGAGAAAGGTTACATTCAACCTAGTTCCTCCGCTTGGGGTTGCCCAACTCTGTTTGTTGCCAAGAAGGATCAAACAAAAAGACTCGTGGTTGACTATCGTCCTCTCAACGAGAAAACCATAAAAAACAAGTATCCAATTCCTCGTATCGATGATCTTTTTGATCAACTTGCTGGAGCCTCAATATTCTCAAAGTTGGACTTGAGGATGGGTTACCATCAAATAAAGATCAGAAAGGAAGATATTCCAAAAACAGCTTTCACCACTCGGTACGGTCTATATGAATACACCGTCATGTCCTTTGGTCTCACCAATGCACCAGCAACGTTCTCAAGACTCATGAATTTTGTTTTCCATGAATACCTCGACAAGTTCGTTGTGGTATATCTTGATGACATCCTGGTCTACTCAAAATCCGAGGAAGAGCATGGAGAACATCTTCGTCTCACTCTCATGAAACTTCGCGAGCATCGTCTATATGCCAAGTTTTCCAAATGTGAGTTCTGGATTCCAGAAGTTGCTTACCTTGGTCATGTCATCTCCGCCAAGGGCATAGCCATTGATCCAGAAAAGGTTAAAGCAATTGTTGATTGGAAACCTCCTAAGACGGTGAAGCAAGTCAGAAGTTTTCTTGGCTTGGCTAGCTATTGCCGTCGTTTCGTCCAAAACTTCTCCAAGATTGCCAAACCTCTCACTGATCTCACCAAGAAGGACAAGAAGTTCGTTTGGTCTCCACAGTGTGATGAAAGTTTCAATCTCCTGAAGACTAAACTCACTTCTACCCCTGTTCTGGTTGGCCCAGATACTACCAAACCTTTCCAGATATTCTGTGATGCTTCTCTCCAAGGTCTAGGTGCAGTTCTTATGCAAGAACGTCAAGTTGTGGCTTATGCTTCACGTCAGTTGAATGCACATGAGCAAAACTATCCCACACATGATCTTGAACTTGCAGCAGTTGTGTTTGCCCTCAAGAAATGCAGGCAATACTTGTTGGGTAACCGCACTGAAATCTTTTCCGATCATAAGAGTCTGAAATACATCTTCACTCAACCAGATCTAAACCTCAGGCAAAGGAGATGGATTGAAAATATTAAAGACTTTGATCTCACCATTTCTTACACTCCAGGCAAGGCTAATGTTATGGCCGATGCTCTCAGTCGCAAGTCCTATTGCAATAATCTCATGATCATGGAAAGCCAACCTCCACTTCATGAAGAATTCCAGAAGCTGAACCTTGGTCTTGTTCCTCAAGGTTATCTTGCTAGCTTGACAGCCAGTCCAACTCTCGAGGACAAGATTCGTTCTGAACAACTTCGTGATGCTGAAATCAAGAAGATGGTTGAGCACATCAAAGAAGGCAAGGAGAAATTCAAGTCTTTCTCGATTGATGACAAAGGAACTGTGTTCTTCGAGGGACGCATTGCAGTTCCTCAAGTTCAAAGTCTCAAAGATATCATTCTCAAGGAGGCTCATGAAACTCCTCTCTCCATTCACCCTGGAAGTACAAAGATGTACCAGGATCTTAAGACGCTGTATTGGTGGCCTGGCATGAAACGTGAAATTGCTCAATACGTTTCTGAATGCGACGTTTGTCAACGTGTTAAGGCAGTCCATCAGAAAACAGCCGGTCTACTCCAACCTCTGAAAATTCCTGAGTGGAAGTGGGACATGATTGAAATGGACTTCGTCACTGGTTTTCCAAAGTCCAAGAAGGGCAACGATGCAATCTTCGTTGTTATTGATCGTCTCACTAAGGTAGCTCACTTCTTTGCTGTCAAGGAAACTATCTCAGCTAGCCAGTTAGCAGAGCTCTACACAGCAAAGATTGTTCCTCTTCATGGTGTTCCATTGGAAATAAGCTCAGACCGTGGAAGCATATTCATTCTCATTTCTGGAAAAGCTTTCAAGAAGCATTGGGCACCAAACTTCTTTTCAGCACAGCTTATCACCCTCAGTCTCAAGGGCAAGTCGAAAGAGTCAATCAGATTCTCGAGGATATGCTCAGAGCATGTGGTATCTCCTTTGGCATGAAATGGGAGGATTGCCTTCCATATGTTGAATTCTCCTACAACAACAGCTACCAGGCAAGCCTAGGCATGGCACCATTTGAAGCACTATATGGCCGCAGATGCAGGAGTCCAATCAATTGGTCTGGAGCTGGTGAACGTTCACTCTTAGGCCCTGACATTGTTAAGGAAGCCGAGGAGAAAGTTCGTATCATTCGTGACAATCTCAAGATTGCTCAGTCTCGTCAGAAAAGCTACTATGACAGCAAGCACAGGGATATGATCTATGCACCTGGTGACAAGGCATATCTCCGTGTAACTCCCCTCAGAGACACTCATCGTTTCGGTGTGAAAGGAAAGCTTGCACCAAGATACATTGGTCCTTTCAACATTCTCTCAAGGCGGGCAGAAAATGCCTATCGTCTTGAACTTCCAGAAAAACTATCCAAAGTGCACGATGTGTTTCACGTGTCACAGCTCAAGAAGTGCTTCAAGGATCCAGATCGTGCAGTTGATCATGATTCCATTGAACTGCAAGACGATCTCTCTTATGAGGAGCACCCTATTCGTATTCTCGATGAGACCGAACGTAAGACTCGCAACAAGGGAACCAAGTTCTTAAAAGTGCAGTGGTCTCATCATTCCGATAAAGAGGCAACGTGGGAGACCGAAGAGGATCTTCGCAAGAAGTATCCGGACCTTTTCCTTTCTCAGTAGGAATCTCGGGGCGCGATTCCTCCAAGGGGGGCGTTTTGTAACATCCCAAGTATGAAAAACCTCCCCTTAGAATGTTTGTTTCATGCTTATTAAAGTATTGCACCATGTCATCATATTGTTTCCATTTGTTTTCATGTTGTTTGCATTTGTTTCTTAATTGTTGCATCTGTTTTTCCCTGTTTTCACAATCCAAATTTAAACTTTATTCAAACAATTGTTTCATACTTGCTCTGTTACAACATTTTAAATAAAAATCTCAAATAAAAACAACCAATTTGTTTTCATTTTATTTCCATCATGATCACTTGTTAAAAGGATGGTTTTAATCAATCATTTAAATTCCAAATCACATTTAAAATTCAAATCAAAGCATCAAACATCAACCAATTTGAATTCATGCAAATTATACCACAATTGTAATCAATGGTTTATAATTAACATAGGGGTTACCCTATTTAAAAGTTTGTTTTTATTAATGATCATTTAATAAAGAAATTCATCCAAATTTGGGTTAAACACAAACAGCAAGCAAAATTCAAAATTTCTGAAAACAAAACTTAGCAATTGCTTGCTAATGACCTAAATACCTTACCCTAATTTTTCCAAAATTTTCACTAGTGTAAAACCCATCAAATTCTTCCAATTCCTTTTCAGCAAAAAAAAAACAGGAGAAAGAAAAAATTTAAAAAGGAATTTTTGGCGCCAGGAGGAGTGGGCTGCGCCCAGCCCACTTCCTTTCTCTCCCGCGCAGCGCAGCCCAGCCCGTTACTTACTGAACTTACCGATTCGTTTTTTTTCTGTTCTAATCCTTCGTCGCCTTCCTGTACGGCGGCGCATCCGTGAAGCCACGTCGACAATCAGCGCGTCCGACGGCCATCCTCGACCCCCGTGCCCTATAAGAGCTCCCTGCGGACCCCTAGACCTAACCCTAGACCCTAGGTTCCTGTTCCCCCTCGCGCCGCCGCCAATTCCACCTCTCTGCCACCGTCCTCCTCACCGCTGCAACCCACCGGAGTTCGCCCGCCTGAATCCACCATGATCGCCACCGCAGTAGCCACCTATCCACCTCACTGAGTACTGGAATCGACCACCCACGTCTTCGTCTTCCGTTTGCACACCGGAGCACCCACGGAGATCCACCACAGCCGCGCCGCCGTCCTCGTCCACGCCGCTGTGGCCGTCAGCTGTCGTCACCGGGCCTCTGCATCGTCTACGAACGGTGGTGAGCTCACCGTGGCATCCTTCCCTCTCTTCCTCTCCTGCTTGCACACGCATCTGCACACCCACTGCACCACCAGATCGCATCACGGCGTCGCGTCACCACGTTGATCGCCGCCGACGTCTTCGTTCTCTGACGAAAGTTCAGAGCTGCGCGCATCAGCAAGGTTCAGTTAACTTGGATCTGAAACATATCCTCTCGGCATCGCGTTTACTAACAACGAAACGGAACACACCGCACTGGTTCAGAGCTAGCGAGCGCGCCCGCGAGGTCGCTGGTTCGATCCCTCGCGCTGCGAATAAAACCAACCTTTTTTCCGTGGCTGACAGGCATGCCCCACCAGTCAGTGGGCTGCGCTGCCACGCGCGCGCAGGCACGCCACGCTGGCCCCCAGGCCCACGCTGCAGTGGCTAGGGCTGGCTAGCTGTGAGGTACAAATTGTTTTCTGCACGTTTCTGTTTCAAAAACAAATCCTTTTAAAATTGCAGATTGACCCCTAAAACAAAAACCTTAATAACTTTTAAAATATAATTCCAAATAATAACTCTAAACATGTTTGTTGTTCTAAATTTAATTGTATATCCAACTAAACCATTTGTGTACTGTTTTGACATTTCCAAATGCATTTAAATTTCAAATTTGAATAATTCAAATGCAATTTTCTAAAATCCATAACTAATTCATAATTAATCCAAATAATGCAAATAAAATATATTTTCCATACCATTTTGAACCACCTATTCAAATATAAATTTTGTTTCATGGTTTGAATAATTTAAATTGCTTAAATAATTTAAACCTTATTTAAATCATTTAAAATTGCTAAAATCATAACTTGCTCAATTTAAATTATTTTTGAACATGCAAAATATGTTTTCAAACCACCAAAGTATAAACTTTTCAAATGAGAATTTGAATTTATGTTTTGAACAAATAAAAATTCAACTAATATTCAAACTTGTTTTAAATTCATTTAAAACTTGTTTAATTTTGTTTAAGTCATAATAAATTCATCCTAATACCTTTTTCAACATGTGAAACATGTAATCCACCCAAAATCTTATGGTCTTTTCAAATATGAATTTTGTTATTTATTTTGCACAAGTTAAGTGGCTGAAAAACAACAAATACTTGTGTGTCACCTTTAAGGAACCCAAAAATTCCTTAACTTAATAAATAAAATTCTAAATTGCTCAACCTCATTTCAAATTGGTGCTATTGTTGTTATTTTGTTGTTTTCCTCATGCATGCATCATACTAAACCACTTTCACCTGTTGGTTAGTTGGAAAACAATTGTTTCAACCAAAATTCATGGGCTTTTCATATGCAACTCAAAATTGCATATGTGTCCATTTAAATTGTGTTACCATGACAACTAGTTTATTTTGATGCAGCTATTAACTTGACATGCATCATCTCATGATTGTGCACTATGCCATGATATTGATTGTTTATTTTCCTGTATTGTTTGTTTGCTTCTTCTCGGATAGACGACGACGTTGAGACCGACGATCTTTACGACACCCCTTCTGAGGATCTAGCTCAGTACCCGGCTACTGAGTTTGCAGGCAAGTTATCACTCACATGAACCATTGTGTTCCTTTCAACATTGGTTACCGATACTTTCCGTTGTCTATTTCTGCTAGCCATATGTATCGTTGCTTCTGTTACAAACCTATCACATGATACCCTGAACCCTGATATTGCCTCACCTCCAGTCCAAAAACCCCGTTGGTTGGGCCCGTGTCTTACTAGCATGCTTAGGGTTGTTTTGCTTGAGTCTGTTATCAGTTACTTTCTGTATCATATTTGATTATGTTCTGGGGCTCGATGTTAAACAACAACCTGTTAATTTGAGGTAATAATAAATTGCTGATAAGGCACCGGCAGGAGGCCCGGCGTGGTTTTGAGGCCTGCTAGTGTCGACCCTAATAGGAAAAGGGTCTTGTCTACTGATCCATGATGAGCGCACTATCCGCATGTGGGAAGCGTGTATGGGCGCCCCCTTAATTTGATTCGATTCGCATCTCGTCCAAATCACCACACTTAGTTCGGGCTTTCCATTTGATGCACGCATATGCAGGTACGAACCCGAGGCCAGGGTGGAACTTTTGTAGTCAGCATTTAGGGCGGCGTGGTCTTCCAGTGCTATGAGGGTCCCCTTTTCTTCGTGGGGCTCGATTAGCCGCGCACGCACAGCACGTGGTGCTTTGGGCTTGATGCGAAGAAGAGTTGAGTTGTGTTGAGTGCCCCGCTTGGTGGGAAAGGCCTTCCCATCTGGCGGGTTATTCTTACGTGTACGGCCAAATTGGTGCACCCCTGCAGGGATAAATCTTCTCGAGAAGCCGTGTTTTCCGCGGTTATGGTTAACTTGGTGAAAGTACTGGCTAACAAGTACTCAGAACAACTTACACCTAACTAATGATAACTTGACTAGTAATAGGATTATTGACACAACAATTTGATCCATCATTAATCCAACTGGGTGAGTTATCCTCGGATTGCTTCTTTGGATAAGGGGCGAGATCCAGGATGGGTTTGTGTGGTGGTTAGCTATAGTTGGTTACGATACGCTATCTTATCCCCTTTCTGATAGCCGGAAGTTGTAGTTTGTTCTGTAGTTGGTTAGTGCAGCCAGTTGCAGCATCTTTTATATCCCCTTCTTCCGTTGAACCCAAGGCATCTGTGCTTGGTGTTGACGGGCTACACTTTGGTGAACTGTGAGTCTTGCTTGCCAGTACGTTTATGTACTGACCCCTTTGGGGCTGTGGTTTCCGCAGACTACGCTTACGAGGATCCCCGTGACGGCTACTACGTGGAGTTCGACGAGGCTGCTGACGAGTAGGTAGCGGACCCGGGCAGGATCCGAGACATCGTGGATGGGCTCCGTTTTCTTTTCATTCCCGGCTTCTTAAGCCTATTTGGATTTGTCTGTACTCAGACCCCTTGAATGCTTCCGCTGAGTTGTAATGATGTTATGTTGCGGCATGTGTCCTCTGGATGATTGTATTTGCTATTCTCTGCCCTAGTGAGGGCCAGTTGCAACTTATTTCAATCTTTTGTGTCTTAGAGATATGTTATGTTATCATTTTGTTCAAAGCCGTTGACGTACCATGTGTGTATGGTATGAAGTACGTCAATGGTAGTGTCCTGATTTCTACGGGATAGTTTACATCGACGGTGAATAGTAAAGATTGGTTGTCACACATAAGTGTTGGCCTACTCGTAAGAGATGCGGGTACCGGTAAGCCCCGTAATCCAATCAAAATACAGTTCAGTTCGTACGGTGAGTATCCTCTAGAAGTCCGGGTGCTAAAGAGAAAATTATTAAAAGTTATAAATCTTTCACTTTAGTTGACATAAATATTTTCAAATTAATATTTGAATTGAAAACATTTTATGTAATCAGGTTTGCTAAAGAGAAAATAATTTACTTTATGAAAGGGAAATTCATTTTCAAAATGCTTTAGAATTTATGGAATTGAGGTATATTGGATTTTCAATTCCAATAACATTGGACTAATTATATTATTTCTTTTGTGTTTTTATTTTAGTTGTTTTTGGTGGGTTGTTTTAACAAGATAAACAAAACTTTTAATTTTTAGTTATTTTTGAATTTTCCAAAAAATAGGTATGTTATAGACTACCACCCTTAAAAGAAATACCGTCCCGACATTTGGGAAGGACAGAAAGAAAGATAGGTTTGGGGTTACTTGAGTTCCAAGTAAACTATGTTGCTACCACCCTTAAAGAAATTTTTGTGGGTGGTCTAATTCTATTAGCTTTCCTTCGTTTTAGAACTTTACTTCATTGTAGAATTGCAAACCAACATAGTTCTGTTGAACTACCTTTGACAAAGAGGGTTCATTTGTCGCACCCGGACTTCTAAAGGATACTCGCCGTTCCGTTGAACAGTAGTAGATTGGATTACGGGGCTTACCGGCACCCGCGTCCTCTTACGAGTAGGTCAGCACACGTATGTGTGACAACCAACCCCTATCTGTTCATCGTCGACGTAAACTATCCCATAGAAATCAGGATACTACCATTGACGTACTTCATACCATACACACATGGTACGTCAACGGCTTGTAACAGAATGATAGCACAACATATCTCTAAGACACAAAAGATTGAATAAGTTGCAAATAGCTCTCACTAGAGCAGAGATAGCAAATACAATCATCCAGAGGACACCTGTCCCAACATAACATCATTACATCTCAGCGGAAGTATTCAAAGGGTCTGAGTACACACAAATCCAAATAGGCTTAAGAAGCCGGGAAATGAAAGAAAAACGGAGCCCATCCACGTAGTCTCGGATCCTGCCCGGGTCCGCTACCTACTCGTCAGCAGCCTCGTCAAACTCCACGTAGTAGCCGTCACTGGGATCCTCGTAAGCGTAGTCTGCGGAAACCACAGCCCCAAAGGGGTCAGTACATAAACGTACTGGCAAGCAAGACTCACATTTCACCAAAGTGTAGCCCGTCAACACCAAGCACAGATGCCTTGGGTTCAACGGAAGAATAGGGATATAAACGATGCTGCAACTGGCTGCGCTAACCAACTACAGAGATTTCTACCACTTCCGGCTAACAGAAAGAAGATAAGATATCGTATCGTAACCAACTATAACTAACCACCAAACAAACCCATCCTGGATCTCGCCCTTATCCAAAGAAGCAATCCGAGGATAACTCACACAGTTGGATTAATGAATAATGTATCAAGTTGTTGTGTCAATAAGCCTATTACTAGTCAGGTAGCATTAGTTAGATGTAAGTTGTCCTGAGTACTTGTTAGCCAGTACTTTCACCAAGTTAACCATAACCGCGGAAAACACGGCTTCTCGAGAAGATTTATCCCTGCAGGGGTGCACCAATTTGGCCGTACACGTAAGAATAACCCGCCAGATGGGATGCCTCCCACCAAGCGGGGCACTCAACACAACTCAACTCTTCTCCGCATCAAGCCCAAAGCACCTTGGGCGCACGGCTAATCGAGCCCCGAAGAAAGGGGACCCTCATAGCACTCTAAGAACGTGTCCCCCTATATGCCGACTACAAAAGTTCCACCCTGCGCTGGGCTCGCAAAAACATGCATGCGGCAAATGGAAAACACGAACTAAATGAGGCGATTTGGACGAGATGCGAATCGAATCAAATTGAGGGGGGCGCCCATACACGCTTCCCACATGCGGATAGTGCGCTCCTCATGGATCAGTAGACAAGACCCTTTTCCTATGAGGGTCGACACTAGCAGGCCTCAAAACCACACAGGGCCTCCTGCCGGTGCCTTATCAGCATATTAGTATTAACAGGTTCATTGATTAACATCAAGCCCCCAGAACATAATAGAAAAGTAGTAGCAGAAAGTAACGGGTAACAGACTCGAGCAAAACAACCTAAGCATGCTAGTAAGACACTGGCTCAAACAATTGGGTTGTAGGAGTGGAGGTGAGGTAATATCAGGGTTAAGGGATTCATGTGATAGGTTCGTAACAGAAACAGCTATACATAGGCTAGCAAAATAGACAACGGAAAGTATCGGTATCCAATGTTGAAAGGAACACAGTGGTTCATGTGAGTGATAACTTGCCTGCAAACTCAGCAGCATGGTACTGAGTTAGATCCTCAGAAGGGGTGTCGTAAGTATCGTCTGTCTCAACGTCGTCGTCTATCCGAGAAGAAGCAAACAAACAATACGGAAAGATAAACAATCAATATCATGGCATAGTGCACAATCATGGGATGATGCATGTCAAGTTAATGGATGCATCAAAATAAACTAGTGGACTTGGTAACACAATTTAAATGGACACATATGCAATTTTGAGTTGCATATGAAAAGCCCACTAAATAATGTTGGAATATTTGTTTTTCAACTAATCAACCGGTGAAAGTGGATTAGTATGATGCATGGATGAGGAAAACAACAAAATAACAACAATAGAACCAATTGGAAATAAGGTTTACCAATTTAGAAATTTATTTATTAAATTAGGGAATTTTTGGTTCCTTAAAGGGGTTACACAAATAGTTGTTGTTTTCACCAATTTAAATTGTGCAAAATAAATAACAAAATTCATATTTGAAAAGAATACAAAATTTTAGTTGGATTACATGTTTCAAATATTGAAAAAGGAGTTAGGATGAATTTATTATGAATTAAACAAGATTAAACAAATTTTAAATAAATTTAAAACAAGTATGAATATTATTTGAATTTTATTTATTCCAAACATAAATTAAAATTCATATTTGAAAAGGTTATACTTTTCTAGTTTGAAAACATATTTTGCATGTCCAAAAATAATTTAATTTGAGCAAGTTATGATTTTAGCAAATTTAAATGATTTAAACAAGGTTTAAATTATTTAAGAAATTTAATTATTCAAATCATGAAACAAAATTTATATTTGAAAAGGTTATTTGAAATAGCATGGAAAACATATTTTATTTGCATTAATTGGATTAAGTATGAATTAGTTATGGATTTTAGCAATTTACAAATGAATTATTTGAATTCAAATTTGAAATGCATTTGGAAAATTCAAAACAGAAAACAAATGTTACCAATAGGTAGATAATTTAATTTAGAGAAGTGCACATATTTTATTTTTGTTATTTGGAATTATAAAATAAAAGTTATTAGGGTTTTAGTTTTAGGGACCAAACTGTAATTTAAAAGGACTTTGATTTAAACAGAAAAGCTTGAAAACTTTTTATACCGCACACAGAGCTACCCTAGACACTGCCAGTGGGCCTAGGGCCACTGTGTGCTTGCGTGGCAACAGAGTGGCTGACAGGGGGGGCCTCCCTGTCAGCGCCCGGTCGAAAAAAGTGGGGATTTTCCCGTGCGAGAGCCAGGGATCGAACCCTGGCCTCGGGGGTGCGCGAGCTGTCGCTGTAACTAGTGCGCTGTGTTTCGTTTGTTGTCAGTATACCGCGCGCACACAAGGTAAGGTTCAGATCGCAAGTCTGAAACTTTAACTGACGACGAACGCGCCTGAAACTCTGACAGAGAAACCTACCGGCGGCGATCACCGTGGCGTCGTGCTCGTGCTGCTGCTGGGTGTGCGTGTGTGCTGCTGCGATGAGGTGCGCGCTCGCGTTGCGCAAGCAGAGAGGGAGGAGGAGGACACGGTGGCGTGCTCACCGGCGGCGTAGTCGAGCAGAGGGTCGGGGAGACGGTGGCCGGCGACAGCACCTGGATGGCGGCGTGGCTACGGGCCCGCTCGCGCTCGACGTAGATGTCCAGAAGGTCGACGAGGATGTGCTGGTTCGATCTCCGTGGTCAGCGTGGAAGAAGGTGGGTTGCTGCGACGGCGGCTTGCACGGGTTCAGTCACGGTGGCGCCGGAGAGGTTGAGGATGGCGGTGGTGATCCCGTGCGTCCCAGAGCTCGATGAGGTGTCGTCGGGTAGAGGAGATCACGGCGGTGCGGTTCCTGTGGCTAGCTAGGGTGGAGGAGGTCCATGGCGGCGGTGGTCGTCGGAATTCAGAAACGGCGGCGATCAGTTGCAGTGGCAGAGGTGGCGAAAATTCGCCGGGGAGAGAGAGGGGGACGGCGGCGCGAGGGGATGGAGTGGCAGGCTAGGTTAGGGCGGCGCCAGGGGAGCCTAGGGCTGCTTTATAGGGGGCCAGAGGCGCTGCTGGCCGTCAGAGCGCCACTGCTGCCGCCGTCGCAGTGGTGGATGCGCTGCCGTACGAAAAGAAGGAGGAGGAGGCGATGCTAAGCGGTACCGGGCCGCGCGGGAGGTAAGTGGTGGGCTGGGCTGCGGCCTGCTCCTCTCTGCTGCGCGCCTTTTTTTATTTTTTGAATTTTATTCTTCTGTTTTTTTGCAGCAAATAGAATAGGAAGAAAAAGGTAGGTTTTTAGTTGAAAAAAATTAGGGAAAATTCATGTGAGTTTATTAGGTCAACATCCACCATTTGACAACTTAGGTTTTTCAAATGTTCAATTTTTGTTTGCTGTCTGCAAATTGGTTTGAATTTGAAGAATTTGATAATTAATTTATTAATATTGAAAACAACAATTTTAATAGGGTGAACCCTATTACTAATTGGATTAAAAGATTAGAATTGTTTGGTACTTTTCATGACTTGAAATTTGGTGCTGTTTGAATGTGTTTTGATTTGAATTTGAAATACCATTTGGAATTAATGGATTGATTAAAAGCCCTCTTTTTAATAGTTGAAACATTATGGAATAATTGGAATCAAATGGTTGTTTTTTATTTGAACTTTTTATTTAAGAGGTTGTAACATAACAAGTATGAATTAAATGTTTGAACAAAGTTTGAATTTCAAATGTGAAAACAGAGTAAAACAGAAGCAAACAAGGAATAAATATGATGACATGATGCAATACTTTAATAAACAAGAAATCAAACATTCTAAATGGTAAGTTTTCATACTTGGGATGTTACAAAACGCCCCCCCTTGAAGGAATCGCGCCCCGAGATTCCTTACTGAGAAGCGAAAAGGTCCGGATACTTCTTTCGAAGATCCTCTTCGGTCTCCCACGTTGCCTCTTTATCGGAATGATGCGACCACTGCACTTTCAAGAACTTGGTGCTCTTGTTGCGCGTCTTACGCTCGGTCTCATCGAGAATTCGAATAGGGTGCTCCTCATAAGAGAGATCATCTTGCAGTTCAATGGAATCATGATCAACTGCACGATCTGGATCTTTGAAACACTTCTTGAGCTGTGACACGTGGAACACATCGTGCACCTTGGATAGTTTTTCTGGAAGTTCAAGACGATAAGCATTTTCTGCACGCCTTGAGAGAATGTTGAAAGGGCCAATGTATCTTGGTGCAAGCTTTCCTTTCACACCAAAACGGTGAGTGCCTCTGAGGGGAGTTACACGGAGATATGCCTTGTCACCAGGTGCATAGATCATATCCCTGTGCTTGCTGTCATAGTAGCTCTTCTGACGAGACTGGGCAATCTTTAGATTGTCACGAATGATACGAACTTTCTCTTCGGCTTCCTTAACAATGTCAGGGCCTAAGAGTGAACGTTCACCAGCTCCAGACCAATTGATTGGACTCCTGCATCTGCGGCCATAGAGTGCTTCAAATGGTGCCATGCCTAGGCTTGCCTGGAAGCTGTTGTTGTAGGAGAATTCAGCATATGGAAGGCAATCCTCCCATTTCATGCCAAAGGAGAGACCACATGCTCTGAGCATATCCTCGAGAATCTGATTGACTCTTTCGACTTGCCCCCGAGACTGAGGGTGATAAGCTGTGCTGAACAGAAGTTTGGTGCCCAATGCTTCTTGAAAGCTCTTCCAGAAATGAGAAGTGAATATGCTTCCACGGTCTGAGCTTATTTCCAATGGAACACCATGAAGGGGAACAATCTTTGTTGTGTAGAGCTCTGCTAACTGGCTAGCTGAGATTGTTTCTTTGACAGCAAAGAAGTGAGCTACCTTAGTGAGACGATCAATGACAACGAAGATTGCATCGTTGCCCCTCTTGGACTTTGGGAAACCAGTAACGAAGTCCATTTCAATCATGTCCCACTTCCACTTAGGAATTTTTAGAGGTTGGAGTAGACCGGCTGTTTTCTGATGGACTGCCTTAACACGTTGACAAAGGTCGCATTCTGAAACGTATTGAGCAATTTCACGTTTCATGCCAGGCCACCAATACAGAGTCTTGAGATCCTGGTACATCTTTGTACTTCCAGGGTGGATGGAGAGAGGAGTTTCATGAGCCTCCTTGAGAATGACATCTTTGAGACTTTGAATCTGAGGAACTGCAATGCGTCCTTCGAAGAACACAGTTCCCTTGTCATCAATTGAGAAGGACTTGAATTTATCATTGCCTTCTTTGATGTGCTCTACAATCTTCTTGATTTCAGCATCACGAAGTTGTTCAGAACGAATCTTGTCCTCGAGAGTTGGACTAGCTGTCAAGCTAGCAAGATAACCTTGAGGAACAAGACCAAGGTTCAGCTTCTAGAATTCTTCATGAAGTGGAGGTTGGCTTTCCATGATCATGAGATTATTGCAATAGGACTTGCGACTGAGAGCATCGGCCATAACATTAGCCTTGCCTGGAGTGTAAGAAATGGTGAGATCAAAGTCTTTAATCTTTTCAATCCATCTCCTTTGCCTGAGGTTTAGATCTGGTTGAGTGAAGATGTATTTCAGACTCTTATGATCGGAAAAGATTTCAGTTCGGTTACCCAACAAGTATTGTCTCCATTTATTGAGGGCAAACACAACTGCTGCAAGTTCAAGGTCATGTGTGGGATAGTTTTGCTCATGTGCATTCAACTGACGTGAAGCATAAGCCACAACTTGACGTTCTTGCATAAGAACTGCACCTAGACCTTGGAGAGATGCATCGCAGAATATCTGGAAAGGTTTGGTAGTATCTGGACCAACCAAAACTGGGGTAGAAGTGAGTTTAGTCTTCAAGAGATTGAAACTCTCATCACACTGTGGAGTCCAAACGAACTTCTTGTCCTTCTTTGTGAGATCAGTGAGAGGTTTGGAAATCTTGGAGAAGTTTTGGAGGAAACGACGGCAATAGCTAGCCAAGCCAAGAAAGCTTCTTACTTGCTTTACCGTCTTAGGAGGTTTCCAATCAACAATTGTCTTAACCTTTTCTGGATCAATGGCTATGCCCTTGGCGGAGATGATATGACCAAGATAAGCAACTTCTGGAATCCAGAACTCACATTTGGAGAACTTGGCATATAGATGATGCTCGCGAAGTTTCATGAGAGTGAGACGAAGGTGTTCTCCATGCTCTTCCTCGGATTTGGAGTAGACCAGAATGTCATCGAGATATACCACAACGAACTTGTCGAGGTATTCATGGAAGACATAATTCATCAGTCGAGAGAAAGTCGCCGGTGCATTGGTGAGACCAAAGGACATGACGGTGTATTCATATAGACCGTACCGAGTGGTGAAGGCTGTTTTTGGAATATCTTCCTTTCTGATCTTTATTTGATGGTACCCCATCCTCAAGTCCAACTTTGAGAATATTGAGGCTCCAGCAAGTTGATCAAAAAGATCATCGATACGAGGAATTGGATACTTGTTTTTGATGGTTTTCTCGTTGAGAGGACGATAGTCAACCACGAGTCTCTTTATTTGATCCTTCTTGGCTACGAAGAGAGTTGGGCAACCCCAAGCGGAGGAACTAGGCTGAATGTAACCTTTCTCCATGTACATATCGATTTGCTCCTTCAACAATTTCAGTTCGGGAGGAGCTATCTTGTATGGATGCTTAGAGATTGGAGCAGTACCTGGCTCAAGCTCGATCACGAACTCAACTGCTCTGTCCGGAGGCATCCCTGGCAACTCTTCTGGAAAGACGTCAGGGAATTCACAAACCACCGGAACATTTTCAATTACAGGAAGAGGTTTTGCATCGAGGTTGAACAGCTGAACAGAACTTGATCCATATGGAGAATAGACTATCTGGCCAGAAGGGTGGGATAGGGTTATTGACTTTTGAGCACAGTCAATTTTTGCTTTGTTGGTCTTCAACCAATCCATGCCCAGAATGACATCAATGTCAGAATTTCCCAGCAACATGAGTGAAGCAAGGAATATGCGACCTCCAATTAGGATTTGATTGTCCATACTTATCTTGGAAGTCAACATTTGAGATCCTGGAGAGTGAACGGTGATTTGATTGCTTAGTGGAACCACAACTAGGTTGTACGTTGTTGCAAAGATCTTTGACACAAAAGAATGCGATGCTCCGGTATCAAACAACACTTTAGCTGGAAAATAGTTTACGGGTAATATACCGAGAACGACGTCAGCAGCTTCCTCAGCTCTGTCGGCCTTGATATGATTCACCCTCGCGGTCCTCCCGACAGGCCTGTTGTTGGAGTTGAAGGCTTTAGCCGGGGGAGCACGCACCACTGCCTGGTTGGTGTTGGGGCGAGGTGGTGGAAGTAGCTGCCTCTGAGTGCACTTGTCAGCGTAGTGCCCCGTCTCCTTGCACTTGAAGCAAGTGACGACACGAGGAGGACCTAGCCTTGGCTGCCCCATTGGAACCCTCTGACCATGCATCTGAGATGGGTTGGGTGGGCGGGGAGCAAAGCCTGGAGAAGCTTGGGCATATGGAGCCCGAGTGACAGCACCATTTGGCACCCAGATGCGACGCTTCTGCGGAGGGGTGGGCATGTTGGAGGAGGAACCACCCTCACGTGAGTGCTTACGAGACTCCTCGAACGCCTTGCGCCCATTTTCTTCATTGAGCGCGGTGTTCACAAGATCCTCGAAGTCTTTGCACTTGATGTTGGTGAGTGCGTACTTGAGTTCCGGGTTAAAACCACGGCGGAACCTTGCCATCTTCTTAGCCTCAGTGGACACCTCATCACCAGCATATCGAGCGAGACGATTGAACTCGTTCTGATAGCCGATGACGTCCAGCTTGCCTTGCTTAAGAGAGCAAAACTCTTCACGCATCCTTTCCATGAGACCATCTGGGATGTGGTGCTTCAGGAAGGCATCCTTGAAACAACCCCAGGTGATTGGGTATCCAGCTCTCATGGTCTGGTAGTTCTCCCACCAAGTAGCTGCCTGACCCTTTAGTAGGTAGGTGGCATACTTGACTTTGTCTTCCTCAGCAACGTGAGCAATGTCCAGAGCCCTGGCCATCTCCCGGATCCAGTCATCAGCATCCAGAGGCTCGCGTGTTGCCACGAAAGCTCTCGGACCCAGACTGAGGAACTCCTTGATGCTGACTCGTGGAGCATTCTGGTTGTTGTGCTGGTTGGTCTGGAACTGGGCCATCTGTGCCACGACATGAGTCATCTGAGTCAACAGCTCCGTGATTGGCGGTGGCTCAGGCGGGTTGTTCCTTGTTGGCGGCATCCTGAATAGACATGCATTTTAGCACAACAACAGAAAAGGATAGATTTGGTAACCGAAAAGAGAGATTATTCCGACGCATGAATAGATAACCAACAGGTACATCATCACATGTTCAAATACATCAGAATATCCAACACACCATAAATGGTTCGAAAGCCAAAGGATAACTAAACATAGCTAAGAATGGATACATCGGTACTCCCATGCTCATCACGCAGGACGGCGGTGAGTAGTACGACGAGAGGTACGGTGAGGAGCACGCCCACGAAAGTAGGTAGAACGACGATCCACATAGATCTGACGTGGCCTGAGAGCGACTCTAGGTGTGGTGAAGTACATAGCGTCGACTCCCTGTGCTCCAAAGCGTGGAATCCCGGTGTAACCAGCACCGAGGTTGAGGAGTGGACCTCTGATCGGCTCGTAACCTCCAGCATCTGGCAGACGACGACCAACTGGCTGATCGAAACGTGCAAAGCGCTCATCTCCAACAAAGTCTGTGGTGTACGTCGCCAGACGAGTCAAAGCAAGGTAGAGCTGCTCCCTGACTGAGGCCAACTCCTGAGAAAGTGTGGTGGCAACTGCGTCACTGTGCCTCACAAACTGAGCGGTGGTGTGCAGCCTGGTGTTATCATGCTCGTAGACATCCAAGTTGTCGTAGAGAGTGAAGTGAGCTCCCTCCGAAGTGATGTAACCACGGGGGATGTGGCGATAGATAAAATCGTCAAATCCCCAGTAGTCAGCACGAAGGACGGTGAGACTCACATAAGCTGCCTGCTGCACAGCCATATCCACTGTGGAACCTACTGCCTCGTAGCGGTGGACAACGCTCAGCCATCATCTGACAGAATGTAGACGATAGCCTGGTAGTAGGTCTGGTCAAACTCTCGCTGCTGCTCGTAGACCTGGTACTCGGGTGTCCAACGGAACCCCAGATAAGTGACCATGTCTCTCAGCATCTCCGGATAACCGGCAGTGCTCTCGCAACGAGTCATCCGAACCACCTGCGGGAAGAACCTGAGATCCATCTGCAGATGATCGGGGAAAGTTTTGATTAGACGCCGGTAGAGAACTGAAGTGGAAAGCAACAACAAGATTTCAACGGACGAAAAGGATGTTGAGAAGAACAGGATATCGAAGCAACATTCGGGAAACACGAGACCAAAAATCCTGAGGTACTACGGAGAACCCAAAACACGTGAAAACCTAACTTGAAAGTTTAGATGAGAACAGAAAACAACGTTGCACTTCCTTACCAGAAAAGGGTGGGTGGGTGAGGAAAGAAGAAAAATGGCAGAATTCCTACTCTCACGTTTCATTTTTCCTATATAGCTACAAAATAGTTTCTAGACTCAACTGCGACCAGTAAAAGGGATCCTACAGGCAGACAGGCTCTGATACCATTTGTCGCACCCGGACTTCTAAAGGATACTCGCCGTTCCGTTGAACAGTAGTAGATTGGATTACGGGGCTTACCGGCACCCGCGTCCTCTTACGAGTAGGCCAGCACACGTATGTGTGACAACCAACCCCTATCTGTTCATCGTCGACGTAAACTATCCCATAGAAATCAGGATACTACCATTGACGTACTTCATACCATACACACATGGTACGTCAACGGCTTGTAACAGAATGATAGCACAACATATCTCTAAGACACAAAAGATTGAATAAGTTGCAAATAGCTCTCACTAGAGCAGAGATAGCAAATACAATCATCCAGAGGACACCTGTCCCAACATAACATCATTACATCTCAGCGGAAGCATTCAAAGGGTCTGAGTACAGACAAATCCAAATAGGCTTAAGAAGCCGGGAAATGAAAGAAAAACGGAGCCCATCCACGTAGTCTCGGATCCTGCCCGGGTCCGCTACCTACTCGTCAGCAGCCTCGTCAAACTCCACGTAGTAGCCGTCACTGGGATCCTCGTAAGCGTAGTCTGCGGAAACCACAGCCCCAAAGGGGTCAGTACATAAACGTACTGGCAAGCAAGACTCACATTTCACCAAAGTGTAGCCCGTCAACACCAAGCACAGATGCCTTGGGTTCAACGGAAGAATAGGGATATAAACGATGCTGCAACTGGCTGCGCTAACCAACTACAGAGATTTCTACCACTTCCGGCTAACAGAAAGAAGATAAGATATCGTATCGTAACCAACTATAACTAACCACCAAACAAACCCATCCTGGATCTCGCCCCTTATCCAAAGAAGCAATCCGAGAATAACTCACACAGTTGGATTAATGAATAATGTATCAAGTTGTTGTGTCAATAAGCCTATTACTAGTCAGGTAGCATTAGTTAGATGTAAGTTGTCCTGAGTACTTGTTAGCCAGTACTTTCACCAAGTTAACCATAACCGCGGAAAACACGGCTTCTCGAGAAGATTTATCCCTGCAGGGGTGCACCAATTTGGCCGTACACGTAAGAATAACCCGCCAGATGGGATGCCTCCCACCAAGCGGGGCACTCAACACAACTCAACTCTTCTCCGCATCAAGCCCAAAGCACCTTGGGCGCACGGCTAATCGAGCCCCTAAGAAAGGGGAACCTCATAGCACTCTAAGAACGTGTGCCCCTATATGCCGACTACAAAAGTTCCACCCTGCGCTGGGCTCGCAAAAACATGCATGCGGCAAATGGAAAACACGAACTAAATGAGGCGATTTGGACGAGATGCGAATCGAATCAAATTGAGGGGGGCGCCCATACACGCTTCCCACATGCGGATAGTGCGCTCCTCATGGATCAGTAGACAAGACCCTTTTCCTATTAGGGTCGACACTAGCAGGCCTCAAAACCACACAGGGCCTCCTGCCGGTGCCTTATCAGCATATTAGTATTAACAGGTTCATTGATTAACATCGAGCCCCCAGAACATAATAGAAAAGTAGTAGCAGAAAGTAACGGGTAACAGACTCGAGCAAAACAACCTAAGCATGCTAGTAAGACACTGGCTCAAACAATTGGGTTGTAGGAGTGGAGGTGAGGTAATATCAGGGTTAAGGGATTCATGTGATAGGTTCGTAACAGAAACAGCTATACATAGGCTAGCAAAATAGACAACGGAAAGTATCGGTATCCAATGTTGAAAGGAACACAGTGGTTCATGTGAGTGATAACTTGCCTGCAAACTCAGCAGCATGGTACTGAGCTAGATCCTCAGAAGGGGTGTCGTAAGTATCGTCTGTCTCAACGTCGTCGTCTATCCGAGAAGAAGCAAACAAACAATGCGGAAAGATAAACAATCAATATCATGGCATAGTGCACAATCATGGGATGATGCATGTCAAGTTAATGGATGCATCAAAATAAACTAGTGGACTTGGTAACACAATTTAAATGGACACATATGCAATTTTGAGTTGCATATGAAAAGCCCACTAAATAATGTTGGAATATTTGTTTTTCAACTAATCAACCGGTGAAAGTGGATTAGTATGATGCATGGATGAGGAAAACAACAAAATAACAACAATAGAACCAATTGGAAATAAGGTTTACCAATTTAGAAATTTATTTATTAAATTAGGGAATTTTTGGTTCCTTAAAGGGGTTACACAAATAGTTGTTGTTTTCACCAATTTAAATTGTGCAAAATAAATAACAAAATTTATATTTGAAAAGAATACAAAATTTTAGTTGGATTACATGTTTCAAATATTGAAAAAGGAGTTAGGATGAATTTATTATGAATTAAACAAGATTAAACAAATTTTAAATGAATTTAAAACAAGTATGAATATTATTTAAATTTTATTTATTCCAAACATAAATTCAAATTCATATTTGAAAAGGTTATACTTTTCTAGTTTGAAAACATATTTTGCATGTCCAAAAATAATTTAATTTGAGCAAGTTATGATTTTAGCAAATTTAAATGATTTAAACAAGGTTTAAATTATTTAAGCAATTTTAATTATTCAAACCATGAAACAAAATTTATATTTGAAAAGGTTATTTGAAATAGCATGGAAAACATATTTTATTTGCATTAATTGGATTAAGTATGAATTAGTTATGGATTTTAGCAATTTACAAATGAATTATTTGAATTCAAATTTGAAATGCATTTGGAAAATTCAAAACAGAAAACAAATGTTACCAATAGGTAGATAATTTAATTTAGAGCAGTGCACATATTTTATTTTTGTTATTTGGAATTATAAAATAAAAGTTATTAGGGTTTTAGTTTTAGGGACCAAACTGTAATTTAAAAGGACTTTGATTTAAACAGAAAAGCTTGAAAACTTTTTATACCGCACACAGAGCTACCCTAGACACTGCCAGTGGGCCTAGGGCCACTGTGTGCTTGCGTGGCAACAGAGTGGCTGACGGGGGGGCCTCCCTGTCAGCGCCCGGTCGAAAAAAGTGGGGATTTTCCCGTGCGAGAGCCAGGGATCGAACCCTGGCCTCGGGGGTGCGCGCGCTGTCGCTGTAACCAGTGCGTTGTGTTTCGTTTGTTGTCAGTATACCGTGCGCACACAAGGTAAGGTTCAGATCGCAAGTCTGAAACTTTAACTGACGACGAACGCGACTGAAACTCTGACAGAGAAATCTACCGGCGGCGATCATCGTGGCGTCGTGCTCGTGCTGCTGCTGGGTGTGCGTGTGTGCTGCTGCGATGAGGTGTGCGCTCGCGTTGCACAAGCAGAGAGGGAGGAGGAGGAGGACACGGTGGCGTGCTCACCGGCGGCGTAGTCGAGCAGAGGGTCGGGGAGACGGTGGCCGGCGACAGCACCTGGATGGCGGCGTGGCTACGGGCCCGCTCGCGCTCGTCGTAGATGTCCAGAAGGTCGACGAGGATGTGCTGGTTTGATCTCCGTGGTCAGCGTGGAAGAAGGTGGGCTACTGCGACGGCGGCGTGCATGGGTTCAGTCACGGTGGCGCCGGAGAGGTTGAGGATGGCGGCGGTGATCCCGTGCGTCCCAGAGCTCGATGAGGTGTCGTCGGGGTAGAGGAGATCACGGCGGTGCGGTTCCTGTGGCTAGCTAGGGTGGAGGAGGTCCATGGCGGCGGTGGTCGTCGGAATTCAGAAACGGCGGCGATCAGTTGCAGTGGCAGAGGTGACGAAAATTCGCCGGCAAGAGAGAGGGGGACGGCGGCGCGAGGGGATGGAGTGGCAGGCTAGGTTAGGGCGGCGCCAGGGGAGCCTAGGGCTGCTTTATAGGGGGCCAGAGGCGCTGCTGGTCGTCGGAGCGCCACTGCTGCGCCGTGGCAGTGGTGGATGCGCTGCCGTACGAAAAGAAGGAGGAGGAGGCGATGCTAAGCGGTACCGGGCCGCGCGGGAGGTAAGTGGTGGGCTGGGCTGCGGCCTGCTCCTCTCTGCTGCGCGCCTTTTTTTATTTTTTGAATTTTATTCTTCTGTTTTTTTTTGCAGCAAATAGAATAGGAAGAAAAAGGTAGGTTTTTGAGTTGAAAAAAATTAGGGAAAATTCATGTGAGTTTATTAAGTCAACATCCACCATTTGACAACTTAGGTTTTTCAAATGTTGAATTTTTGTTAGCTGTTTGCAAATTGGTTTGAATTTGAAGAATTTGATAATTAATTTATTAATATTGAAAACAACAATTTTAATAGGGTGAACCCTATTACTAATTGGATTAAAAGATTAGAATTGTTTGGTACTTTTCATGACTTGAAATTTGGTGCTGTTTGAATGTGTTTTGATTTGAATTTGAAATACCATTTGGAATTAATGGATTGATTAAAAGCCCTCCTTTTTAATAGTTGAAACATTATGGAATAATTGGAATCAAATGGTTGTTTTTTATTTGAACTTTTTATTTAAGAGGTTGTAACATAACAAGTATGAATTAAATGTTTGAACAAAGTTTGAATTTCAAATGTGAAAACAGAGTAAAACAGAAGCAAACAAGGAATAAATATGATGACATGATGCAATACTTTAATAAACAAGAAATCAAACATTCTAAATGGTAAGTTTTCATACTTGGGATGTTACATCATTCTTTTGGTCAATCAAAAGAACACAACATCTTCTCATTTTGTTAAAATGGGAACACATTTATCAAAATTTCATTATATTTTATTACACATGGAAGCATCCTCTAAGGAACATTTATTTCTAAAATAAAACTTCGCATAAGACTCATTCTTGGACTGATGCTTCTCGATGCTCCTCATGATTTTCTACAGACCATCATTTTCCTTCCTTCTTCTTTTTAGGGCATTTAATGACATTGTGTCCTTTGTCTCTTCATTTGAAGAATGTCATTTGACTGATGTCTCTCTAGACGAGATTGGGGCATTCTCTAGTTTATTCTTCCTTTTTTGTGGTATTAAATTGGCCATCATATCTTCATACCGATGTCCGGTATACTCCACTATATTAGCTGATAGTCTGGGTTGCTTGTTGGGGAAATTTATAGATATATGTCCATCTTCATCGTAAGAATAACAACACTTGGTGGTGCTTTTGGATAAATAGGCATGTGGGCTAGTCTTGGCTCCAGAGTCCATCTTGACACTATCTATCTGAATACTATCAATGTTGCGTTCTCCCTTCACTTCTAGTTCTCCTAAATTCTCTTAGATTTCACTAAGCATTCCTAGTTTGGCTAGTTGTCCAACTTGTTGTATCATGGGGGTAAAGTGGACATTGTGTTGGAACATGTGTTGTTCCTTCACACAAAAAGCAAGTAACCTGAGTGAAGTATTCTTTTCCTTTGAGTTGTTTGCATCACCATGGGGCCACTCATCAGGGAAATCTTTGTAATAGTGTCCTATCTTTCCACAAGCTTTGTAGTCTTTAAGTGTTGACAACAATTCTTCTTTTGTCTCCTAGTTATCTCTAACAATAAATGATTGATTGTTTTCACTATTGGCCATGTTTTGGAACATCATCTGCACTATCTGAGATTGGTTATCCAACACTTGCTGTATTCCTAATGTTAACTCCATATTGGGATTGCTGGCTTGATTCTGGATCGTCAGTTGTATTAGCTAGGTCTGAGCTTCTAGTAGCATCAACACTATCTATCTGTATTCCTAATATTAACTCCATATTGGGAACCTTCTTTTGTCTCCTAGTTATCTCTAACAATAATGATTGATTATTTTCACTATTGGCCATGTTTTGGAACATCATCTGCACTATCTGAGATTGGTTATCCAACACTTGCTGTATTCCTAATGTTAACTCCATATTGGGATTGTTGGCTTGATTCTGGATCGTCAGTTGTATTAGCTAGGTCTGAGCTTCTAGTAGCATCAACATTGCTATTGACTTCTCAGGGTTGTCGATATTATGGTCAGACATGTGTTTGGGGATTTAGAAAATATGAGAAGAAATTAGAATGATCTAAAGAAGGTTCCTACCTCAACACATCATAATAAGGAAACTCATATTACAAACATCTAACAATCCTTCATCACACCAAACAACAAGGTTTAAAGAAAGAACCTAGTATTGTCATACCACACTCAATTTGTATGATCAATACACTAACACGTTAACGTTGTTCTAACAAAATAACTAGATTGGTGGTCTCATCTATATCTTCTTGAGTGCTTCAAATCCTTCTCTCATTGTCTTGAGATGTTCTTGATTGTTGTGAAGTCTAAGTTTCAATTTCTTCAATAATCTTGAGTGTAGGTCTTCATGTGGTGACAATATTTCTTGCACTTCATAATATGGGAATCTAGAATAAGATAAGATATTTTTGAAGGTGAATAATAGATGAGAGGATATGGGGAAGGATTATAGATTTATGAAGCGATTAAAATACTTAGAAAATATCAATTCTCTTCTCTATGGTGATCACCAGAATGTTAACAACTCATTGTAGATTGGATATTCACTATAGTGAGAAGGACTAACACCCGCAAGACAATCGGGGAACATCTTTCATGTCCTTGGACATGTAATGTTTGTCCGGGTCGCTTCATCTCACTATGCCACTTGGATCCAAAATAATCAAAGAAGGTAATAACATGATCAAAAAGGGTTTCCAAACCTAAGGTCTCGAATCCTACATGCAACATAGTGCCCTGATACCATTTTATAGCTTTCCCACATTTAAATAATGCAAGAACATCTATGTTATTGTGCTAGTGCCTATGCCAATTGGTAGATCCACAGTACAAAATGAAATATCCTGCAAATGCGTCAGGTTCTATTACATCTCATGATCCAGTCTTTACAACAAAAGATATTACAACTTGCATAGTCTTAGAAGACTAGTAGGACTTAGTGTTGTAGAGGAAAAAAAGTACAACATTGAACCTCATCTTCTTCATGTGCCACAGGCAAAACATGTTGGCGGTAGACTCGAGATCCTAAACGAAAATGCTCACTTGTCTTCAGATCCATCTGCAATATGGAATATGCAGCCACAAGGGGGGTCAATAAAATTTAATGTATTGACAAGTAACACTATGGTGGATATAAATGTCAAAACTATAACTAGATGAGTATTTGGCCAAGTGGAGTTTTGGCTAAGTTTGCATCAAGCCAGTTTTCTCCTATCTCTTTTGCAAAACAATCTTCTCATTTCCAAAGGGTGGCATCATTGAACTGTAATCCAAGCACCACAATTATTGTTCACTTAGTCAATTTTTACTTATTGAAGAATGGTGATGTGATTCTTCCGTCCATCCTTGTCCAGCTGCTCGAAGTCGTCCATAAACGGGGACACGGCTAATATCTTAGTTTCACTCCGTTGAGGTTGTGCACTTTCACCCTTGTACTCGATTCACCTAAACATCCTATACATGCTGAATGTATTAAGGAATGGAGAGAACTGAGTCGAAGTCTTTCATAAGCATGAAAACTACCAACCGGCAAGACCCGTTCCACCTATAATTCTTCTACGTCTGCTTGTCAAGCCACAAGTCGAGTCCATGCAACTTATTCAACTAAGCCCGAATCCATATGAACAAAGGATGCACCGGAAGCAATCTAAACTTGGGGGACATCATAATCACTCTGTTCCTGGGTGGCATTCCTCAAGTGAACACCCCTCGAGGAGACACTCAACTCTCATCAGACATACAACCAAATCCACCTAGAAATTCATTAAAGTTATTACTTAGAATTTTTTTCACAACATTGAGTTGAATAAATTTATAGCAAGGCTAAGCATCTACTAAGACTTAGGCTTCAAACTAACAAGGTAAAAGGATGGCTACACACTACTAGGTGCGTATGCTGGTCGACGAAAAAAGGCGCGTGTGTTTCTCCCGCCAAGCCCTTCGCGCCAGTGAAACGATCGGGTTGTTGTTACACCATTGAAGTGAAGGTCAAGGTAACACCTGAACTACATTACACGTGAGTCCTGGGACCATTTGCATCCCTACGAACAGAGCCGGAGTCGTCGCCGGGGTCGGTGATGATGAGCTCCTTAGCGCCAGGGGTCGACCACGGATCTGCGGTCCATGCCACCACACGCAGCTTAGCCAGGTCAGGCCTGGATGACCTCATAGTCTCCATGTCGTCAACTGTGAAGCAGTCTAATAGCACCGCCTCGGCAGTTTGGATGAGCTGTGCGTGGGCTGGGACGCCTTCTAGCTCTATGTGCACCTTGTATTGTACCCTGACTACCGTAGTATTCAAATTTGAATAATCATCAATGTGCAGTCTCGTGAGCATTGTGCGGCCTATGAAATTGTGCACGCTCTGACCCGTACCTGCATCTGTATCCATCCATTAGCTGTCATTATGTTTAAAGCTGAACAAAGAATGCTCAACAAAGAATGCGGGTTTAACTCCTTACCGCCCATAGATCCTGCCTGCATCGGACCGACATGAGGCCGATGGGTACGTAGCCACATGGCTACTCGGTTAATTCTCTATAGAAAATAATGGGTGGATGGATGTTGTGTTACTTTTCTTGTTGAAGTTAGTGAAGAAATCACACTCTTCACAAAAGATCGTTGCTCTCCGTACAATCTATGTATTGAAAACACAATAACAAAATAAACAAGCATCCTAGCAAGCAAACATACAAGTGAATACAACATATAAAACATCAAACATACGAAAAAGGGGATTAACGAAGTTTACTAGGACAAGATTAAGGTTCGAGTTTGAAAGATTCATTCTCTACTGGTTCCATACTAGTTAAGGGGTTCCAAGAGTTCACTAAGGTTGGTCTAGGTTGAGTTTCTAGTGATCAACCTTTATTTAAGAAAACATATTCATCCAGGTGTAACATCCCTGATTTTTGGAAAATGTAAAAATCACAAAAAAATTGAAACTTTTATTTTCTTGTCAATACAAGTCACCAAAAACAAATAAAATCCAAACACAAATGAAATATTAGGTCCTATACCAAGTATATTGAGTTTACCAATCCAATTATGCCTTGTTCCTTAAAACTCTAAAACCTTTTTCAAAAATAAATTTATTATTATATAAAGGGAATATATTTTTATTAACAAACCCTTACCTAAAATGTTTGCAACTCCAATATTACTTTTAGGATATTTTATGGCATCAAAAATCAAAGATTTAGAACCCTTAAAGCATTTCATGAGAATAAAATTGTTAATAATAACTTTTAATTGTTATTCCAAGTTTTAAACAAAAAGATGTGAAAAATAAAATGCATTGCTTGAAAATAACATAAAGGAGGGTTCTGAAAACAATGTTATGAATTGTGGTTTTATTCTAATTTTTATTGATCAACAATATTAATTATTTGATATGAACTAATTAAATAACATAAAGTTACTATTAGTAAATCCTTCATATCCTAAAATTATAAGATGTGAAAATGGTTTAAAAATGGCCTTCCCAAAAATTATTTATGACATGTAACTGCCTCTAAAATTTTACTTAGACAATAACATCAATTGATTACTCTCTAAATTTTAAAATGGCCTTAAAATAATATTAGTGTTTTATTTATATTTTCAAAATATAAAATTGTGAAAAACAAGATGAAATAACTTTCAAAATTATGTTTTCAACATTTATAATGTCACCAAAATTTTAATTGACCAATAACTAAGTTTTATAAATTTTTAAATTAAAAAAATCACATTAAGTAACTATTAAGGAATTATTCAAATTTACAAATTCAAACATAAAATATGATGAATTGTTTTCAAAAATGGTACTGTTGGAAAGTATTTGAAATTTCAAGAATTTAGAATTTTGTTTCATGTCATTTGGATATTTAAAACAGAAGTTATGATTTAATTAAAAAAACAGAAACAAAAAGAAAAAGGAAGGCGACGTCAGCGGTGACGTCATCATCTCCTTCCTCCAGCTGTGATTCTCATATCCGATTGAAGCCATTACAATCTCGTTGATTGCGGGCACATCAATGCCCTGATATATTGCCCAAGCACACCCCTTTAAAGCCCGTGCTTTCCTCTCCATTTCCCCTCTCCCCTCTCTCTCCATCTCGCGATCATGCCCAAGATATTGCTCGACGGAGAACACACTGCCCGCCGCCGTTCTTCGTTGACTCCGGCCAAGGTGGCCCGTCCCCGACGCCCCCGTTTGCACCACTTGTTTCCCCGTGATCTTGCGCACGTTTTGATGTCTGCGCCCTTCGTTTTGATGCAGTGAAGCGCCGAGGACGAGCTCGCCGGAGCCGCGACGCCGCCAACCGCACCGCACCATCGACAGGAGTCACTGCAGTTGACTCCGTCGCCACCATTCGAACCTCCATGCTCTGGTGAACCTCTTCGTGGTCTCCGTTGAGCTCGTAGATCACCGGAACGTCACCGCCGTCCTTGCCCGAGCCTGCGCCACCATCCCCGCCATTGCCGGCGACCAGATTTCGGCCGGAGGTAAACCCTAGCCACCCCCTTTGAATCTCTGCCATTCGATCCCGATCCAACGCGCAGAAACACATCATTTAAATGAAGGGGTATCGCCCAGTAGGAAAGCGCCACGTGGTCTGCGTGTTAAATCATTATTCATGGCTCAACGCTGTGCATAGCCGGCCCAGGTCCACCCATTATACGTCGCCCTGCGCGGCAAATAGCAGATCTAAACCCAGCCCACCACTGGATTCCTTTTCAATTAAAATTAGAATGATATTTTTGCAGAAAAGCCCCTACATCTTAGATCTATCATATCTTTTGATCCATAAGGCCAAATTTAGCAATCTTGGGCTTTTTTAAAATCCCTTGACGATTAGAAAGTTTTGGCACTATCCAAATTCAAATTTGACAAACTTAAATTTGTTCATTTTCAAATATGCTTGTTTGATAAAATTTGGCATAATTGAAATTCTACAAATCCAAAAATTGTAAATAAAATATATTTGGAAACCTTAGGATGTGTAATTTCACATCCTCTGTCCCAAAATAATATTTAAACAAATTAAAATTGATTTTAGAATTAATTGGTATGTTGAGTATTTTTGACATAGATTTACTTCTATAAATATTTTCAATATAGTTTCTTTTGCAAAATTGCTCCAATTGATAACCTTGAACCAGAAACAAACCTTCCCAACCATTTTGGACATCCTTGCACCATGGACATGAGTATTTGACCAAAAACCCAACATATTGATACATCTATTTTTCACCATGTCTTAGGAATTGTTTTCAACTGTTATTCATTGATGTTATGTCTATTTGGAGCCAAGCCAAGTCCTTAGAATGTGTCAATCACATATAGTACCAAGTAGTGAACTTTAATTTTCTATCTTCTCCACTCCCCCATTCTTGCTTCAAGAATTCAACAAGTCAGCAAATGGAGATAAAGACTCAAGCACAAGAATAAAACTTCAATATCAACTTGGTGGCAAACTGAAGAGCTATGAGGAATATCATTGATGAAATTCAAGGAAGGACTTAGACTCCACAGCAACAATAAGAAACTCAATGAAGTACAAGAGTATGAAGAATATCAAGGAGAAGCCATTTTCCTCTCTCTTCCTATCCCTTCCCTTTCATTCTTTTCAAATTGACTTAGTGGTATTTGTGCCCATCCCATACCCAAACCAATTAGTGAAGTGAAAGCCATGAAGAATCTATCAAGACCAAGAGAAGAATACATCCAAGGAACAAGTCTACAATAGAAGCATGAAGATGATCTTCAAGATGACAAGCATGTGAAGACTTGGAGCAATCCATACAAGACGAAGTATAACGAGTTGTTTTTGTCCAACCCTTGACCCAAATGGAAAATCCCAAGACTTAGACTTGTTTTCTGTATTTCTATGAATTTAGTTGAACCTAGACCTACCTTAAACAAAAATAGAAAGACTAAACTTAGATAACTCAAATTTTTTGATAAAAACAACTAAGTGTTATACTTGTTATGTGCTTCTTTAGTTGAAATGCTTAGATCACCTTACTGAACTCTTGGAACTTCCTCGACAAGTATGGTTATAATAAAGTTAGATCACATCAAACTCAACCTAGTCCATCCCAAGTAAACCCTTGGAATTTCCTTAACAAGTATTGAACTCAAATCTTGACCTTGTCCTAGTCAACTTGGTTAAACCCCTTTTTGATATGTTAGTTTCTCTGTATGTTTTCCACACTTGTATGTTGTTTGGTAGAATGTTTTTTTTATTTTGTTATTGTGTTTTCAATGAATAGATTGTACGGAGAGCAACGATATTTTGTGAAGAGAGTGTGATTTCATCACCAACTTCAACAAGGCAAGTAACACATCATTCAACTACCCATTATTTTCTATATGCATTAGTTGATTTTGAGTAGTATGCATGATAGGAAATTTTATTAAGTTATATTATGCTATGCTATATCCTAGTAGTGTGTAGCCATCCTTATACCTTGTTATTTTTGAAACCTTGGTGCTTAGTTGATGCTTAGCCTTGCTACAGAAATTGTTTTAGTTGATGTTGTGAAAAAATTCTAAGTAACAACTTCAATGAACCACCTGGGTGGATTGGTATTGCGGGGCTGTCGAAAGTTGAGTGTCTCCCTGAGGGGAGTTCACTTGAAGGAATGCCACCCAGGAACAAAGTGATTATGATGTTCCCCAAGTTTAGATTGCTTCCAGTGCAGCCTTTAGTCATATGGGCTCTGTCTTGATCAACTAAGTTGTGAGGATTCAGCCCGGGCTTGACAAGCAGATGTAGCATAATTATAGGTGGAACGGGTCTTGCCATTGGGTTGGATTCTTGCTTCTGAAAGATCTCGTCTCGATTCTTCTCCTTTCCTTAATCCACTCAGGGTGTATAGAATGTTTGGGTTGAGTTGAGTCTGAAGGTGAAAGTGCACAAGCTCTGCAGAGTCAACAAACTAAGATCTTAGCCGTGTCCCCGGTTATGGACAACTATGAGCAGCCGGACAAGGAAGGACGGAAGAATCACATCACCATTTTCAATAAGTAAAATTTTGACCAAGTGAACAGTATTGTGGTGCTTGGATCTTAATCCAATGTTGCCACCCTTTGAAAAGAAAGTTTTGTTTTACAAAAGATAGGAGAAAACTGGCTTTATGCAAAACTTAGCCAAAACTCCACTCAGCCAAATAAGCATGTAGTATTAGTCTTGCCATTTATATCCACCATAGTGTTACTTGCCAATACATTAAATTGTATTGACTCCCTTGTGGCTGCATATTCCATATTGCAGATGTTTCTGAAGACGAGTGAGGATTTTGTTTAGTATCTCGAGACTATCGCCAACATGTTTTGCCAGTGGCACATCAAGAAGATGGGCTCAATGTGTTCTATGTTTTCCGCTGTATTTCTTTATTTTCTGCTAGTCTTCTAAGACTATGCAAGTTGTAGTTCTAATTTGTAAAGAATGGATCATGCGATATAATAGATTTTGATGCACTAGCACAATAACACAGATGTTCTTACATTATTTAAATGTGGGAACGCTACACCAGGAAGTTCCAATAGTTTACTAAGGGTGATCACACCACTTATTAAAATAAACGAATATGACATGGTTTGGGCTAAGTTTTCCATTTTTGGTTAAGCCTGGTCTAGGTTCTCTCCATGAAAACAAGGCAAAAGGAATGTTGTGATGAGGTCTTGGGATTTTCCATTTGGATCTATGGTTGGGCATAACAAACTTGATGTACGTCTACTTGCATAGGTGTTATGGTTACTCCAAGGCTTCATGTTGTTGGTCTTCTTTAAGATCATCTTCAGCCTCTCTTGTAGCTTCCTCCTTATTGTAGTGACTCCACTGAATCTTGTATAACATCATAGTTTTGGGACATAAGTCTAAGCTCCCTAATTTGTTTAACATATGATGGACGTCTAGGGTCTGGTCTTTAGGAAAATTTGGGTAGGTTCTTATTGGAGAAAACAAAGAGTCATGGGGGAGAAAATGATGCAATAACTATAGTGGCCACTTCACTTTGATTCTTATTTTTATTATTTGTCATCTCTAGGTGAGTATTCTTCTTGTTCCTCCTTCACTTCCGTGAGTTTCTTCTGGTTGTGGTGAAGTCTATGTCCTTCTCTAAGTTCTTCAATGATATTCCACGGTGTGCTCCTTGTTGATTTTAAGAATATCATCTATAGTGCCCTCTGGTACATTAGGGACTTAGTCTTCTAGAGTAAGAGAAGAAAGTTTGAGAGGTAGATAGAAGATATGGGTACTAGGGTTTAAGGTTCACTAGTTGGTCTAGTATATGGTTGACACATACCAAAGAGTTGGTCTTGGATTCCAAAATGGCCACAACAACAAAGGAAAAAGGATAGAGTAAAATTATATGGCATGATCAAATGGGTGGATCACTATGGTGTTTTTTTTTGCCAAACTTACATGGTAATGCTCCAAGGGTGTCCAATTGGTTTGGGTTATGATGTTTCTTGTCGAAGGTTACCAAATGGCACAATTTTTCTTAAGGAACCATTCTCAAAATATTTATGAAATTGAATCTATGTCAAAAATAATTAAATGGACAACTTAACTCTAAATTCAAATTAACTTCTTCACAAATTATTTTCGGACAGAGTATATGAAATTACACATCTTAAAGTTTCCAGATATATTTATTTGCAATTTTTGGATTTTTAGAATTTGAATTATGTCAAAGTTCATCCAAAGGGCTCTTTTGAATTTGGACAAATTTGAAATATTCAAATTTGAATTTGGATATTGCTAAAAGTTTTTACATGTCAAGGGCTTATCAAAAATTTCAAGTTTGCTAAATTTGGACTTCTGCATTAAAAGTTATGACGGTTAAAAGGTGTAGGGCTTTTCTTCAAATGTTACAACTATTTTCTATCCGGGAGAAAAACCGGAAAAAACCTAGGAAAGGTGGCATTATCCTATTGGCTGGGCTGGGCTTTAGCTCAGCTTAAGCTGCGGCTTACGCCGAAGCTAGGCTTGGCTCGGCTTGATCTAATTATGGCCACATGTTTTAGATTTGACGGCGGAAATTAAAAGATAGAAAGGGAGGGGGCTCACCCGACGGCGCGGTTCGCCGGAAATGGAGGGTGCGGATGCGTGCTGATCTGATCTTCACCGAGACGACGCTCCAGTGGTCTTCTGGGCCCGGGAAGGTGACGCGGGGGTGCGGCGCGACGCGGGGATCTTGTTGGTGGTGTTTGCGTGCTCCGAGGAAGCATATGCGGACGGTGGTGTCTAGCGGAGGCGGCCGTTCCTCCGGTGACCTCGGGCAAGCTCGGATTCGATGATTCCCTGCGGGCAAAAATTGAGGAAAAAGCTCAGGAGGTGCGCAGGGATAAGGGACAAAAGAGGATGGAGAAAACGAGGCCGGTGACCTGCTGTAAGGGCCGCACACGACGGAGAATGGTGGCGGGCCCGAGCTACTCCGGTGACAAATTTATGCGGCGTGATGACGAGAGGAGGGGGAAATCAATGGGGAAATGCGGAGGGAGAAATCTGAACAACCGAAATTTGCACCGATCGAGCCAGATTGGTCGGTCCGTATGCAACGAACCAAACACGCCCACATGCATCATAGAGAGCCTACCAGCATTGCTACGCGGGATCCTGAAATTGCAAGTGTGAACCCGCGTGCATCCTAGTCTAACACCATGTGGCAAGCGTGTGCAACAGCATGCATGACTCAACCCACGTCTAAGATTACGGCATCAATTTGAAGGAAAAATGCCACTTCACCGACATAATTCACCTTTTCTTATTTAGCCTCTATTTTTCCTTTTCAGAATTTTTTCCACTATCAAGAGAATGGAATTTGCACACCTCCAGCTGCGGCCTATGAGGTCAATCAGGTGTAAATGGCTAACAGGGTATCTGTGAGACATTCTCAACATGCCGGCCAAGAAGACCGGAACTTAAGTCGTAGACTCGTAGTCCATGAGGTCAGCAGTTAGCTAACTCAGCTCACGCGGCATTTTTTTTTTTTTGAACAAAGGAGTGCCCCCGAGAGGGCTGGAAGCTTCATATTAATCCAAGCGGTGGAGGTACACGTTGTTACAAAGGACCCCATAAAATAAAAGAATAACACATGAGTCCTTGGAAAATGTAGAAAAGACCTTGCTAACAACTGAGAAAAAGCAATCCAGTCCTTCTCTGTCTCCACCACCGAGCCGAAGATCGACCACACCGCTACCAAGCTCGGACACGGGGACGAAGCCACATGCTTCCGTGCAGGCGAGCAACGCAGTCGTCAATCTGAAGAGGGGCCTCCCACAGGAGGTTGTTGATATGCCGGAGCCCTTCACCGGCTTGCAGATAGGCCAGACAGTGGCCTTGGTTGTCGAACGGCCATGACCCGCCGCCGAGGTTGCGCTCGAAAACACAGCTTCCCAACTCCAAAGCTGCTTGACACCTCTACTCGCCACACCTTCAGGCCCATCCTTCGCCACCACGACACCTGATGGAGGAAGAAGAAAGAAGGAGCAGGAGCACCTTGCAGCCGGGGACTCGTCGCCAACACCCGCAACGGCAAACGGCCCGCCATCAAACTCCCCACTCCTGCCACGGGCGGGAGGAGGCAGGCGGAGAAGATAGGCCCAGCGAGGAGTCCAAACCAAGGACGAGTTATTGAAGCAGCGGTTGCAGCTTGTCGTCGCAGACCTCCACCGTGAAGCTCTGAACAACGGCATGCCCTCCCACTCCAGTGGCGCGTCCGCTTCACCACCAGGGTAACTGCTTAGCACGGCCTTATTTGGGATGCCGGGGCGAGCCTCCCCCGCTTGCAGCAGCTCTTGCCACAGGAGCTGTGCAGCCGAGAACAACACGCGCCGGGCGCACCAGCCATGACCGGAGATGGCCGGCGACCTACCCAAAACGCCACAGAGGACAACACAAAGCAAGCAGAGAAAAGCTAGAAATCTAAACCTATATACACAACCGGTGCTCTCACCTCGCCATCTTCTTCCGGCGTCGCCGGCGGATCCAGCCCGGGTCAACGCGCTCACGGGAGCCGACTCTCAAAGCGGCAGGGGGGAAGGAAAGTCCTATCCTATGCTGCCCACTCACGCGCCATTGAAGTCTTCCTTTCCATTTCTATTCCACCGGCCATTCTTCTAGCTCAGCAAACACGTCATCCTCACCAACCCATCACTTCATCACCGCCACACCACCTCCTGTCCTCCTCTATAAATACACTTGCACTCACACGCACAACACACTACACCAACCAAACCGTCGCAAACTCTCACATTTCTTCAGAGTTCAGGCGCAGGATAACAACCACCACTACGTACCTACACTTGTCGGAAGTCCTTTGATATGACATCTTCATCGGGGCGGCGCGCAGTTCTCGCCTTGCTCGTGGCCCTCGTTCTGGTCGCCGGCTCGGGCCTTGTGGGCGCGGTGCGGCCGGCGCCGGCGGAGCGGAGCAGCGGTGGGAAGGTCTACGGTTCCGGGTTCTTGGCGCCAGCGGTGGAGAAGGCGAGGGACACGGTGGAGATGCTCATGGCGAGGCTACCGGCAGGGTCCAGCCGCAAGGGGGCCGGACACTAGCAGGCTTCGATCGGTTGATCTGGTCGTGTGAATAATTCAGGTTTTCTAGACACATACAGATGTGAATTTGCTAGTTGGCGAGTTCATATGCTCTTTATGCGATGCTAACTGCCCATAGCATCATGATTCTTTGATATCTTCCTTATTTTTTCCCCAATGTTGCTACGGAAAATTGTATATGCTCTAGCTAGGCCTCTAGCTCATTGTTTAACTCGAGCTATGAGTCACTATATTTTAGAAGAGATGTCTAATCTTTTACGTTTTCTGAAGGAAAACAGCAGCATCAGTGAACAAACTTTGGGCCACCTCCCTCTTGCAAATTCTATTGTTCCGCTTGAACATCCTCGCCTCTTACTAGGCATTGATCGTGTGATAGTTTCACCCGACCGGCCACTACCAGGTTACAACATTTTTTTCCGGTTGCAACATCGTCTCATGGCCACGTCAAAAGAAAAAAAAAACAAATTGGTAACCATGTTTGTATGTATTTAATAAATCCTCATTGTTTGCGGTAAATATATTGAAAAGTGTGTCAAAATACATTCAACATGAAAAGCAAACACACATCATACCAAAAAAACGCCAACAACAACGAGAAAATACATGTGCAATATAAAATTGACACTTTGCAGTAAATAATGTCACGAACGACATTGCAGCATGTCACGCATGTGCAAACAACAAACGGCAACGGTGTACCGAAATAGCCTACGCAACAACAAAAATCAGAAAACCATGGACCTCTCAGCAACCGGATACTTGCTAGCATGCATGTCGGTCTTCACCTTTCTACATATTGGTGGCCACTCGAGCTCGTCGCGCGCTCCTCACCCCTGCCGCGGCCTCCGTCGACGATCTTCGTGCGCTCATTGTCTCTTGCGGTAAGCTGCAGCCTCCGACCGTGGTGTCCAGGACGCCGTGCACCTCTGCGTCCTTCGATGCGGTTGGGCCCGCGGCTTTCAACATCACCGTCAGTCTCAGCAAAGCGCGGACGATGCGAGTCCGCATCCAGGTCGGAGCGCCTGACTTCCGAATGGTGGACGCTGTCTTCCCCGTCCTCAATCTCAACATGCCACGGATGGGACCACAGAACATCCGCAATATGGGCCTCACTCGGCAGAGCGTTCGCTCCCTCATCTTCAGCATGTTCCCTGATGCGGTCAACGGCCATGTGCCTCTGCCGCTGCTCCCAGAGATTGACATTGATTACTCCCCTAAACCGTTGCGCCCAGTGCTGCTGATGGGCCCCCCTGTCAGCCCTTTGAAACTTGCCCCGGGGCCTTCCCTTCCTCCAAAACAGCCATACACCCAGACCATACACACCACCTGCTTCCACCTGCCGTCCCCTCCCGCTTGCCCCAACCCCATCGTCAACCAGCTTCTAAACAACGACACAATCCCACTCCCACTACTTCCTTTTGCCCCTGTCAGAGCCCCAGCTGTTCCTTACCTTTACTGTGCCTCCGATCCCACCCCCTCGTCACGGCTTTGGCAGCAGGAGCTTACACACCAGTTCTTGGAGGGCTGAATGACGTGCTGCCATCAAACGCCATCGTAGCCGCCCCTGACACCACAGAGGAACTCAGTCAAGCCTTGTCAATCGCCGGTTTGGGCACTTTCACTCCTTGCAAAGGGGGCAACCCCATGGCCTCCGGCTCGCTGAGCATGATGGGCGAGAGTGGGCCGTTCCGGTTCCACGTGGTTGAAGATCGCGAGCAGGCCGGATGGGCCGACTCGGCCGTGTCCAAGAGCCAAGGCCCGGGCGATGCCATCGTTCGTGCTGCTGCTTCCATCCAGGACAATAAAGGAAAAGGGCCCGCTGAGCAAGAGGACCAGGCAAGGCCCAACAATGCAGTTCAAATCCTTGATGGTCCGCGCCCTCAGCCTGGGCGCTCTGATGCACACCTCCTCCTCGACCTCAACGAGCCACCAGCTGCGTCCCCAGGCAAGGCGAAAGCACGTGTCGCTGCAGAGCCGCGGCGTAGCCCACGCCTTCGCAAGCTGCTGGACGGGCCACGTCTGCACTCTGTCCAACGTGCAGCCATCCGCAAGGCTTGCTCAGCTGGTGAATCCGATTCATCTGCGGGCCCAGTGGTCTACCGCAGGCGCAAGACCAGGAGGATCCCCGACATCAACAAGCTCACCCCGCTGCGAGTGCAAGAGTGTCCACCGGAGACTAGTAGCCAGGCTTTGAAGGACCTAGCCAACTGTTGTGGCATCTTCACCATGGACATGGTGGAAGACGCTCTGAGAAACCAGTCCCCACTCGAAAGCTCAGAGCGAACGGAGTCCCATGGCTGATCGCGCGCTCCCGTTCATGGATCATGTTGGATGTTACATAGTGAGGGTGTTTTATTTCAATGCATGTTGTTTTTCTTTCCACCTTTCAAAGTTGGTGTGTTCCACATTCAGTGTAACACTAGACCAACATGCCACTTTTCCCTTATGCACTTTGTTGTTAGTCACACCCTGTAACATCCGCAGTTTCTTAAGTAATGCATGTTTCCCTTCAGTTTGTTCCTTGCATGTCCCCTGTCCTCTTTCGGTGCCCAAATGTTTCAAATGAAAATTATATCGCTAAACGCAAGAGGGCTAGGTGATGATGAGAAAAACACTCTGATCTACAAAAGCATCGCTGACGCAAGAGCTGATTTTGTATGCATACAAGAAACCAAGCTGACAGATATTAGCAGATTCAAAGCTGCCAAGTTTCTACCGGCAGCCTATAGCGGGCTGGTGCTCCACCCATCTGACGGTGCATCGGCTGGTGTCTTAATAGCATGGAATCTGAAAGATTACGATTGCACTACAATCCGCGCGAGCAAAAACAGCATCACGATAAAGGCTTGCTCTACTGCTTCTGATCTCCAGTTCTATATTACCAATGTTTACGCCCCTTGCGACACAATAGAGAGATCCAACTTCTTGACAGAAATAGCTACACTTAAGAACGATATTTCAGGTCCTTGGATACTGGCAGGAGACTTCAACATTTACAGAAGGCCAGAGGAAAAAAACAATAGCAATATCAATTGGGCTGCGATGGAAGAATTCGATACATGGATCCACAATATGGAGCTTATTGACTGTGATATCTGCAACAGAAAATATACCTGGTCTAACAAAAGCCATCCAACGCTTGTTAGAATAGATAGGATTCTTTTTAATGTCGACTGGAGCCAACAAATTCATGGACACGGACTGCAGAGCCACTACTATGTCCACTTCTGACCACACTCCGCTGCTCGTGGACACTCACTCTAATATCAGAAAATGTGCCCTATTCAGATATGAAAACCACTGGTGTTCTAACCCTGCTCTGATAGAGATCACTAAAGACAGACTGACAAGAGGGACTAGAGCTATGGCTATTGTTACCAAAATTAACCACAAGCTGAGGGCCACAAGAGCAGCCACCAGAGATTGGATAAAAAGAAACCAATCTCTGGCTACCACTATGAAAAACAATGAACATGTTGTCAACTACTTCGACGCAGTTGAGGAATGGAGATCTCTATCCGACCCTGAGTTTCAGCTACGAACAAAGTGTAAAGACAAAATCATAGCTCTCACAACAATCAAGGCAAGCGTCTGGAGGAGGCGGGCTAAAATAAAATGGTGCAATCTTGGGGACGAGAACACGCGTTTCTTCCACACCATGGCAACATACAGGCACAGAAAAAATAAGATCCGCTGTTTCAGGTCTCAAGGTAAAGACGTTTTCAGCGAGAACGAGAAGCGGCAGCTCGCAACGGGACACTTCAAAACACTATTTACAGAAACAAGACAGTGGACTGCTAACCTGAATCTGGCAACTTTATATACTGATATATCTTCTTCGCTGGACCCACTACAGAACACATTCTCTTGGGAGGAAATCAGCAATGCAATTAAACAGGCCCCTGCTAACAGAAGCCCGGGGCCGGATGGCTTCACCAACGAATTTTTTAAGGCCTACGCAAGAGAACTCAAGGATGATCTCATGCAGTTATTCCAATGCATACACGAGGGACACGCGAACCTAGCTGGGGTCAACACATCATTCATCACTTTGCTGCCGAAATGCACTGTGCCCCTCACTGTATCAGATTACAGGCCTATTTCACTACAGCACAGCATTCCGAAATTAATTGCGAAGGTCTTATCTAACAGGCTACAAAGTAAGATTCAGCTGTTGGTTGATCAAATGCAATCAGGATTTATCAAAGGAAGATCCATCATTGAAAATTTCACCACGGCAATGGAAATGGTTCAGTGTGCTCACAGGCTAAAAATGCCCATAATTGTCCTCAAATTAGATTTTCAGAAGGCTTTCGACTCAGTTTCCTGGCATGCACTACTCCACACTATGCGCATAGCGTGGTTTTCCACAAAAATGGATCAGTTGGATCAGGCTACCGCTGAACACTTCCAAGGCTCAGGTTCTGATCAATGGCATACCAGGGGAGGCTTTCAAAATTCAAAAAGGAGTAAGACAAGGCGACCCGATGTCACCATATCTGTTCGACATTATAGATGATGTCCTACAACAGATGTTCAGAAAAGCATACGACCAAGGACTAATCTTGCACCCGATTTTACAAGGAGCACCAATGCCAATACTTCAATATGCGGATGACACATTGCTTATCCTCAAAGGTACTGCTCAACAAGCAACTTTTGCGAAAACGATTCTTGATGCCTTTGCTATTTTCAGTGGACTGCACATAAACTACCATAAAAGCACCATGGTTCCTGTAAATCTCAGCACAGATGAAACAGCTGCAGTAACTCAGATTCTGGGTTGGAATGTTAGCTCTATGCCATGCACTTACCTTGGTCTGCCACTTTCCATGTCTAAGATCAACAGATCAATGCTGCAGCCTGTTCTTGACAGGATTGACCGAAGGCTGCCTGGTTGGGTCCCCCAGCTCCTCTCACAGGGCGGCAGACTTGAAATGGTAAACTCAGTAATATCGGCAATCCCAACTTTTTTCATGGCCTGCATTGCATGGGACAAGGCAAGCATTGAAGCCATCGACAGAAAAAGAAGGGCTTTCTTTTGAAAAAACAAAGAGGAAGTTCATGGAGGGCACTGCCTCGTTGCCTGGCATGTGGTCACGATGCAGAAGCACCAAGGTGGGCTAGGGATCCGTAACTTACACTTGCACAACAACGCTCTCATGTCAGGGCTCGCCTCCAAGCTGCTCTCAGGAGCTAGTGGACCTTGCTTCCAATGGCTCGCCGGTTGGTATTTACAACAACAGATTCCTGACAAATGCAACATCTCCGACACCCCATTCTGGAAGTCCCTTCTGTCTGCCATTATATACATTCAGCAAGCAACTACATGCACCATTATGTCAGGAAAACTCACTGCTTTCTGGTCTCACAGCTGGATGCCGATAGGGAGAATAGCTGATGCCATGCCAGTGCTATACTCTTTCGCCACAGATCAGCACTGCTCAGTCAGTTCGCAGATAAGTAACGGTCACTGGGATATTAAGCTAATGCTGCCTCTATCTGAAACGGCACAAAACCAGTTCACTCAACTCCACAACTACCTCGATCAGTTAGGGATCCCAAACTCAGACCTGCCAGACCTGCGCAAGCTAATCACCACTGGCAAAAATCCTACAACAGCCAATATCTACAAGCTTCTAAGCGACCGAGGCATTCTGTGGGAACAATCCAAATGGACATGGCTAAAAGCAATTCCCAAGCGTCACAAGGTTGCTCTCTGGTTAGCATACAAGGGGAGGCTGAACACTAAAGATAATATGGTCAGGAAATGCTGGGTGTCTGATTGCGGATGTGACATATGCCCTGCCGTCGAATCCATAGAGCACATTGTGCTACATTGCAACAATGCTTGTTTTGTCTGGGAACACCTGGGAATCAGACGATTCGCTCTAAACTCAAATTCAATCCGTGGTTTCGTTATAGCAGGGCAACGTGCTCTGAAATCCAAAGCCTGGCACACTTGCTTTGCCGCATGCCTGCTAGTTCTATGGTGGGCCAGAAACGACAGGATTTTCAATCAACAATACCTCACCAACAGAGCCCTACTGCATCGTATCTACCAGGAACTCAACCTTTGGGCGACAAGAGCAAGTAAAAATAAACAAGACATCAAGAGATGGGCGGATAGATTCATACCACCATAAGCAAACTCTACAATGCTGCTTTCCTCTTTTTTCCTTTTCTCCTATTTCTCTCTATTCTTCTTATTTTGTTTTCTTTCTTTTCATTTTATTTATTTCTTTTTCTTTCTCTCCTGTTTTCCCTTCCTTTTTCTCTTTGTCGTTCACGGTTAGCTTTGCTAAACGTGACATTGTAACCTTATTTGGTCCTGCCCTCGGGTAGGACCCTATATATAAATAAGGTAGAGACCCCTCTACCTTCTTAACGTAAAAAAAAAACCTTTCTACATATTTGTTTTCGCTCTTGCTTGCCAAGAGCATACCGTATATGCCTGCCAACATTCCCTAGTTCCTGATATGGAAAATCTGATTCCAAATCTTGTCCTAGTTTCAGACTAGGCCCTGATATGCAATAGAATGTCTCTGATCCACGACAAGAAAATGTTTTTCCTAGAAAGCATAAGCCCAACTTACTATCATCGTCATCACGGTAGACCACATATGTTTTCCTGGTATCCGATACTTTTTAGCATGTTATAATCGTGGGCGGGTACCCGCCACATACGCTACCGGATTTGAACGGTTTGCCGAGTGCACCGAACGCTCGACAAAGCCTTTGTTGACGGCTTGTGCTCAGCAAATACTAAAGAGACACATCAAAGAACAAGCCGACAAAGAACTCTTTATCTAGCCTATTTTATCATGCATTCGGTTAATCGTACACCAGGTAAAGCCTTTGTGGAGTGTCTAATTGGTATTCCCGGTCAATAGAAAAAAAACAAGCAAAAATCTGTCCATTTTTCTAGGTATTAAACAAATCCCATTGTTTGCAGTAAAAGTGTTGAACAACGTGTCACAATACATTCAACATGAAAAGTAAACACACACAGCATACCGTAAATACAGCAACGACAACGACAAAATACATGTGCAATATAAAATCGACACTTTGTCATAAATGTCACAAAACATTGTAGCATGTCGGAGGTGCGAGGGCGAGAGAGACATACTTGCCTAACGGGTCGCTCTCGAGGGCGACTCCGGAGGCGGAAACAAACCCTAGCCCGACCCCGTCCCCTTCCTCGCCGCCGCCGGTGGTCGCCGCTGGGCTGCGCTAGTGCGGTTGATGACGGCAAGGCATCCTCCTCTCGCTCTGCAGGTCTGTAGGGGGCGGCTTCCCTCGGGCGTGGCTGCCCTGCGCGGCCATGACGCCATGGAGGCGGATCTCGATCTGGCGGCGGTTCGGCGGGTGCTTCGGCTGGGAAGACTCCATAGGAGGGCGGGTTGCGCGGCCGCCTCGCCTGTGCGAGACGGAGCAGGGGCCCGGGCCATGGTGAAAGTATAAGGATGCCGCCTAGAGGGGGTGAATAGGCGCTTTAAAATAATTACAGTTTAGGCTTGATTAAATGCGGAATAAAACTAGTGTTTAATTTATCAAGCACAAAACCTATGCAAGCTATGTTTACCTATGTGCACCAACAACTTATGCTAGGCATGATATACAACTATAAGATAGCAAGATAGATGACTTCAAGCACGATGGCTATCACAAAGGTAAATTCATAAGTAACGAGCTAGAGTATAGAAATAACCGAAACACAAGGAGACACCGGTGTGATTACTGAAGTTCCTTCCCAAGGGAAGTACGTCTTCGTTGGAGAGGAGGGGAGCCACCTAGGCGCTCCTCAATAGCACGGATGTGCACACACCTTATTCTCCTTGAACTTCTCCGGTGAGGGAGATGCTCCTTTCCACTATGCATGAGGTCTACTTGAAGGCGTTGACCAAACCTTACACGGGGCTGATGCTATCTCCACAACTCAATTGGAGGCTCTCAACGAAACTTCTTGCAACAAGGTGGAAGCCCCAAGCACTAACCGTCTAGGGTGCTCAATACACTCAAGAGAAACAATCTCTCCGGTGACCAAGCACCCAAGAGTAACAAGATCACGAACTTCTCTTTCACGAATCTCGTGGGGAACTCAAACCGATGCACCTAATGTAATGGCAAGAACACACAAAGTGGTCAAGAACTTCTCTCCCAAATCCCACCAAAGTAACTAATGCTATGGAGGGAGGAAGGAGGAAGAACAAGGAAAACAACAAATGAATCCCTAGATCTAGATCCAAAAGTTTCCCCTCACAAAGAAAAGGGATTGATTGGTGAAGTGGTAGATCTAGATCACCTCTCTCTTTTCCCTCAAGTGGAAGCAAGAATCATTGGAGGGATTGAGAGATAGAAAGATTTTGGAGGTCAACAATGGAGGTCAAACTTGCCCAAAAGGTTGGGGAACCATTGGGGAAGAAGGCCCCTTAAATAGGTCACCCAAATATCCAACCGTTGGAGGAAAAATCGCGCAGGGGTGGAACCTCCGGTGAAACCACCGGAACCTCCGCCCCCCGGATGAGTTAGAACACCAAAAGGCCTGAAAAAATGCCCCAACCACCGGAGCCTCCGGTGGTTTCACCGGAGGCTCCGCCAACATCATCCCGAAAAGGTTTCCGGCGGAGCCACCACCGGAGGTGCAGAACACCCTATATGAAAACGGTCGTAACTTATGCATCCGGATCCGTTTTCGATGTTCTTGGGCTCGTTGAAATCGCAACGACGAGCACTATAAGAATATGCAGGGAAACATCATAGTCCAAATGGGAATATAAAACCAAATGATGAAAGGTTTGGCCTATCAATAAAGGACAACCGGTAGAAACCTCCAACAACAAAAATGCGATAAGTTTTTCATACGAAATCCATTTTTGATGAACTTGAGCTTGACATGAAGAACATGAAAAGCTCTAAAACCTTACATGGAGAAAACCCAAATAAGAACCAAGAAGTATGATGCCAAGTATGCAAAGGATTGAGATCTCTACGATAGATACGATCAAGATATGCATTCAAGAGCCCCTGTTGATAGTACGCTTATCTATCCTATAATCCGGTCTCCCAACTAGCATAATGAGATCGGTAAAATAGAAATTCTATCTAAGTAATACCTTTTCCTTGCGCAATCCAATTGAGCTAGATGATGACGATCTTGACTCTCTCAAGTTGGATCTTCTTTCTTGATCGTGCTTGCTAGCACATGCTCCGCTTGATGAAGACTTGCAAGTTTCTCCCCCATACACCACTATGGGAGAGGATGCTCCCCCATACACCATTATGGGAGAGACCCTTAATGGCAAATCTTCACGAGGCCACAAACTCCAAAAGGGTGGAAAGCATCAAGCATAGGATTTCTTCTAGATGCTTCACTTGAGCTTCCACGTCAAGCTAGGTGACGAACACTGCTTGACGATGACATAGACCATGGGCAATATGAAATCTTCCTTTTTGTTCATGCCCATGGAAAGATACCTAACCACACATAGATATTCCACACACACATATAGGGTTAGATCACAAAGCTGTATTGACAATTTCTTACCATACCATGAGATACACAATCCCACTTGGTACATCTTGTAGCTTTGTGTGTTGATCACTAGCTTGATCAACCTTTTATCTTCTCTTCTCACTTCAAATGATGATGTGTTGAAGATAAACATGAAGGATAACCTAATACTTTTCTTCAAGACACACTAGCAATAAGGTCAACTACAACCATGATCATTCTTCATATAAATCCTTGAATATAACAATGGCCATCAAGGAAGCTAATAGAGTTCAACACATGAACTCCATTATTTCCTACGGACAAGATCTACAAGGATAACTCAATGCAAACATTAGTCCATAAGGATTGTCAGTAATTACCAAAACCACATACGGGGGAACCATGCACTTTCAATCTCCCCCATTTTGGTAATTGATGACAATCCCTTTTTACGAGGGTTTATATGATGAATTAAGCAATCATGCAAAACAAAGAGCAAGGATGCAATAACATGGAAGGCAAATGCTTAAGAACGAAACTAAAGCATAGAACCAAATTCCCTTAAACCCTCTAAACTTCTCCCCCATTGGCATCCATTGCCGAAATGGGAAAAAAGATTAGAAGGCCAATATAATAAGAGCTCCCCCATAGTGTATGCATTCCTCATGATATGAGTGAAATCAAGAGCATATATCCAACTAGAAATAGATGGAGGGAGATAAAACTATACTGAGGATCCAAAGATTTACAAGCGAAGTCAAATCGAAGGATACTTTCATAAAGAAGCAACCAACCAAAGGATCCAAAAAACCGACTGAACAAAATCAATATTATGATAAGATCAACCAAGTGTTCTAGAAAATCAAGAGGGAACTCCCCAAGGTACATGCACAATGTTAGATTTTAATTACTATATAATGTGCACAACATGGAATCATCACTCCCTTCTAGATAATTTTGAACACAAACAAGAGCAAGAGAATAGATTGGAAATGAAGCAAAGCAAATTGCAAACAAACAAGAGTTGAGCAATTAAGATCAAGAAGCGACAAGTAAAGATTTACTAAACCGAAAGATATGAGTGTGACAAGGAAACACATTTGTAGGAGACTAATAGGATGAGAAAAGCTTCATCATAGTCTTTAAATATGTGAGGCACATAGTGCATATCATGTCTTTACCATACACACAAATCAACAAATGATAAAACACATAGGTCCACAATCTTTATAAGATGTAAAAGGAATACCAAAAGAAAAGCAAAGCTTGTGCCTTTTAGGAACCACCAAGGAATATAAAGCAATAAAATGTGGTCACTAAAGAAATACAATATCAATTAAAGATGTAACTATTCTCGTGTGTATAAGTTTCTAAGTGGGCACCAATCACAAAGATATATATCCACAAAGAAATATGCACACACAAAAATAGGTACAAAGGTGAAGAACATGATATCCAAGATAGATTCATAAATATACCAATAAGATTTTTGCTTGAAAGCAAAGCACTAGGCTTAGTTTAATCTTAAGGGGATATAGATGGACAAACAATAAACTCATCAAAGCATCACAAATATCACAAGGGAAGTGATAGTTGGAATGCTTCGAGAAAGGTAACGCATATCACAAAAGATTCAAATGGTTTTTGAGAATTCATCAATATTGCATATGAGAGACTTCAAGTAGAAGTTACTAGATTAATATACTTGGGATTGGTGAATCATTAAAATGATTATAAATATCCTCTTAGTATGTAATCATCCCGGCTTACTCATAGTTGCAATAAAGATGTTTTTGATAAGACATTTGCAAGAGCCAAATGAAATGCAACAAATGGAATTCATGCCAAGATGCAACCTACACAAGGTTGAAAGCTAGAAATGTATGCATGGAATAGATACTTGTTACCGATACGGCATTGGTGATGAAGAGGATGCGAGTTTGATAATCATCGTAGCTTGACTCCTATAATACCATGGTGAGAACACCTTTCTTATGAATGGAGCAAGCAACCAATGTATCTCCATTGTACCTAAAAACAAAAATCAAGTACAAAATGGTTCCCAAACTTATTGGGTCCAAAGTAGTTAGAACAACTACAATACACTAGCACAATGCCCGTGCTTCGCTACGGAATAAAAAATAGGCAAATATATCAATAAAAAAATCCCCTAAATTAGACAAGGTGTCAAACATTAGGGCATGTAATTTATACTCGTACAACGAATAATACCAATTCTCTCTCCCGCTTATTTCTTCTTGGCACCTTGTTTGCCAATCCTTACTATTCGATGAAAACAAAGAGACGATCCTCCCGTACCACCGAGATATTGGGTGTACAAATATTGAATTATGAACACAATGACAATGTTTGCTTATCCTTATTATTCGGTGACAACAAAGGCACCACGTTTATACAAAATCTCTCTCCAATTCTCTCTCATCTGAAGCATACACAGGTATAATGCACGCAAAGATGATATACTAACAGACAAATTCCCAACAATCTGAAGTATAGGTGAAATACAATGAAATAATTGAGGTATGAAAATGTTACATTGTTAAGAGATTAATAGGAGAATCCACACTGAAATAATTGAGGTATAAAAATGTTACATTGTCTAGATTAAAGGGAGAATCCACACAGATCTTCCAATGACCGGCTCTGGACCTTGTTGCACAGGTGGTGTGGTTCGTGAGGTTCAACCAGCTTGGAGTAGTAAAAAAGTTGCCAGAATCTTCATATTCAGTATTGAGTTCAGCATCAAGTGTTGTTTGTGCTAATAGCCTTGTCCTGAAGCTTTGACAGTTTCAGCTAGAAGAACTGGAAGTAGGCGTTGAGGAAGACATATCATGATTCAAGTACATGAACCACTCAACAGTCATATATGTTGTGCATATGATTGAGGAGTGATAATATTAGTTATACTAAAATATGAAGGTAGAATAAACAATTGGCAGCTTGCAACATACCGAGAAAAGCTCAGAATTGCATGATATATTAGATATAGAGAACAAGCTGTGCTCCGTCGTCTCCTGAAATTAAATTCACATGCCAACACTCTGTTTATAGAGAAAGGAAGCAATAAGAGGTTCTAAAGATACTCCATGTGCTAATCAATAAGGACCTCAGTAGTTTGTATACGCAACTCATCCAATTCACTACTTCAAGATTTAATTTGTCAGAGGTGATTTGCATCTTCAGATAAACATGTACACCATAGCAGGATCACTTCCCAAAACTGTCCTCATGGTGCATTCTTGGCAATGGAATCCCCAAATATGTCTCATTATTGGAACACCGTGCCACTGTGTTTAGCACCCAGTGCAAACATTTAGCTATCAGAAAATAAATCCATGCAGACAACTATCCATATGAGCATTCAACGGTCAACACAAGCATTCATCAATCTAAAAATGAATACAGAAAAAACAACAAAACTGACAATGCCTTAGCCTGTGTCCGCCTCTGATGCTTCTTGTGTCGAGCAGGGGATGCAGAGGCAGAGGAGGCATGCATTGTTGTGTTCATGGCGCCCGCACGAGTCTGAGTCTTCTTCTCCTCCGCCCCTCCTAGCAACCAGCCTCTCTGCCTCCATCCCTCCACTCTTTTCATCCCTGGTTGCGAGCAATCCCATCTAGGCCGACACGAACCCTCTGCTCCCCACCAGGTCCTTCTTTGTTCCACTATTCCTAGGGGCGACGAGCAGAAGAAGCTCGGGGGCAGAGCTTTGGTGGCGGCCAGGGCAGCGCTTTCTAGTGTACTCAGTGGGTGAGAGGAGCATCAAGGTCTCAATTTTAGGCGGAGCAGCTCGACACACATCGCCAGGCCGGTCAACCACGACAGAGCGTGGAGCACGTCCGGGGCGGATCCTGCCGAGCAGTGATGGCTGGATGGTGCACGCCGGTGTGCGAAGCCGCGGAGTCCGGCTGGTTGGGAACCGTGCCGCCGATTTCTCCCTCGTCGACCTCCCGGACGGATTCGGCTGCTGCCGCAGGAAGGAGCCACGCATCGCCAGGCTTGTCGACAAAGGCGCGTGGACCAGGGTTGGGGCAGAGCACGCCGAATAAGGATGGCTGGATTTAGGCGCGCCGGTGAGCGGAGCAGCGGATTCAGACCGATCGGGGACCTGCCGCCGAGTTCCCCGTAGTCCGTCGCCCGTCGACATCCCAGACGGATCCGGGCGCAGCCGGTGGAGCGAGATAGCTCCTTCCGCTCATGCGGTTCGGGCCTCACCGCTGGATCTGGGAAGCTCCTTCCCCGACGGATCTGGCCGCCATCGCTGGAGCTGGCACTGGGCAGCTCCTTCTGCTCGTGCGGGTCAGGCCTCACCGAAGAAAACGGTACGCTCCGAGGATTAATGGACTACGGGTTGATTTTCATATTACTCAGGGGGTTCTGTGCAAAACGGCTGCAACGTACGACCGCCACCTGAAGCCGTATTATATAGTAGAGATAGGACAAACTCCACATAAATATGTGCATATTAATATGAATTTGAATTTCATGCACATCTTAGCCATTTAGGATTTGATGGAGTTTATCCTATATATTGGATCAACAAAAGTAAGCATGTCAAAGGATATACATAGTAAATATAAATGCACAAAACTTTCAAGAACCAAACAAGATACAAATTGGACAAAATACCAATTAAAACAAAGAAGGCACTCAAAAGAGATAAAATCAAACGAAGTGTCCAAATTATATCAAAACCACAAATCAACACATGATTTAGGAAACCAAATAGAGAAGATAAAAAAAATCAAAGAATAAACAAACCCTCTACACTTTTCATGATGGCACACAAAGTACCAAGACGAAAAATGTTCGTCTTCCAAAGAGACAAGTCATGGGGATAAAATACCAATTTCAAGACAACAAGTGTTTAAACACATATAGGATAGTTCCAATAATAGTGCATTAATTATGATATTGCATTTGAATACAAGATGCACACGATGGAATCATTACTCTCCATATATATTGTTCAAACACTAGTCAAGCTCAAGAAAAGCAATAAGATGCAATACCAATTAAAGAATTGTGTTCTACTCAATGTAGGATAGATTCCCCAAGAAATGCAACACAAATAAGTATGACTTTCAATGAAAGTGAACACGAATGGGATCATTGCTTTTTCTAACTCAAGAAAGCATAAAACAAATTTTGAGTAGAGCAAGGAAGACACAAAGGAGTTTGAACCAAACAAATCCTTGGCAAGAAACAAGGCAATTTTAGAGCAATGGCCAAAGTAAATATGATCAATAAACTTACCACAAATTATTATAACTTGTCAAAGACACGAGATGTATGGAGATATTTCTCGGTGGTATATTTGTTCACAGTCATATTCACAAAACATAAGCATGTGGTGAAAGATAGGAATGAAAACACCATACTTAAATAGAGATTCTTGGTGGCTTCAATAGTCGAATGATCATGCAAAGCGATGATTAATATATCAAGAAGCAACCGGTTCCCGAGAAGGTAAATTATAGTGCTAATTTATGGAAAACCGCACCAAGAAACTCTCTCGCAAATAAGATACCAAAAGATGAGCAAATAAAATCATTTAAGCAAATTGAAACTTGTTTGAGCACACATGCCACATAGGAACAAGATAATTAACAATATCAATTCTATGTGGCAAAACCTTAAATGTTCACATTCTTTAGGCTTGTAATATGCACAAACATATTAATCCCCCATAATGTGATAATCTGTATCTTCTTAGCAAGAGGAAAACAAAGACCAACTTGAGATAATTAATAGACATTAGAATTTAAATTTCTCATGAGTATGAGATACCACATAGAGACTAGATAATATTGAAATATCAACACTATGTGGTATTCCTCATGTACACACATTTTGAGATTGTGAAGTGCCAAAGGCATATTACTCTCCCAAAATGGGATAGTCCATTAATCACTCAAAAGAGCAAGATAAGATACACACAAGATGCAATTAGGCTCAAAGCAAACTCATAGATACATTTTGTGCGAACCGACAAACACATACTAGATTACTCAAGGATAAATAAGTAGTAAGCACAAAATATACAAAATACAAGCAAGGTACAAAACCAATACATGCAAAGGGGAAAGCAACTTTCAATGTATATATATAATGTAATAAATACAGGTTACCGCAAGAAGGAACATGGAATATGAGATAGAGACGTGATAATACAAATGACTTGGCTTAAGGAAAATATACGTGATAAAGATCCCTTAATTCTTCATGATATAGCCAAGTCTCCAATGTCCTCCGATAACACCTATTGATCAAGTTTGAGCTTGTTGGTCCCCAACCAAGTTGGGTTCTAAGAGGTTAGTCACAATAGGCTTGGCAACCCAAATGGTTCTTTTCTTTACACCACTTTGAGAACCAACATATTTGGCAAACACATTGCCCACATTATCCTTCCGAATGGAATACACATCATCAATTATGATAGGGTTGGATAATGTACCATTAGTGCATGAAGAAGCAAGATGGCACTTTTCACGACATAAGTAGCAACAACGACTCCTTCCATTCTTCTTAGTTGATTTCTCAACTTGAGAAACATTAGCTTGAGTCTTCATGGGAAGAGGCCTTTCTTCAACTTGAAGTTGAGATTGAGGTTGAACTTGTGGCCGCTTCCCTTGTTGCTTCTCGCTAAGTTTCTTCTTCTTCAAAGGGCATGATCTAAAATGATGCCCTTCAACCTTTCACTTGAAGCAAACAATCTTGGCCAAATTCTTGACTTGTTCATGGCCCTTCTTCTTGTCTACATTGTGTTAAACGATAGGATATCTATCGTAGGCTTGTAGATAGAACTTGTAAGGAACGTTTGCTTGTAATCTGAGTCGGTAGAATATAAACCGAACTCGTTGCTTGGTACACGAGATGTATCAGGTTGTTGTAATCTCTCTGTACATATCTGTTCGCGCAGATCGTTTGGCGCATATATAACACGTAACCGGGGCCGAGGCAAAGGTATCCCGTTCACCAATCCAATCTATAGTTTCCAATATGGTATCAGAGCTCGTCCTCGGCGGCACATCCATGGCGAGCGCTGGCGCAGCCCCGACGCGCCTCGGCGGGAACTCGTTAGGTCAAGGAGTGACCGAACGCCTCACCAAGAGCAACCACATCCTGTGGAAGGCTCGGGTCCTCTCGGCGATACGAGGAGCCCAGCTTGATAGCTTCCTCGACCCGAGCATCGTGGCGCCGGCAAGGGAGCACACGGTGATCAAGGACGGTGAAACAGTAAAAGAACCAAATCCTCTTTACAGTATCTGGATAGCACAGGACCAACAGGTCCTTAGTTTTTTACTAACTACTCTGTCGAGAGAGATTGGGCAACAGGTTGTTAACAACACAAGCGCAGCGACGATGTGGACAGCGATTGAGGGCATGTTCAATGCCCAAAGTCGCGCCAAGACTGTAAATCTTCGTATCAGTCTCGCCAACTCGCAGAAGGGGGCGCAGAGTATGGCTGAATACTTTGGCAAGATCCGCGGCCTCGTGGATGAGATGGAAGGAGCCGGCAAGAAATTGGATGAGAAAGACGTGGTCTCCTACCTCCTGGCCGGGCTCGACTCCGACTACAATGCAATCGTCGCCGCCATCTGTTCTCGCGAGGAAACAATCACCGTAGCTGATTTGTACTCGCAACTACTCGCATATGAGATGCGTCTTGACCTCCTCAACGGGGGTTCCCAATCCTCTGCGAACGCGGCCGTGCGCGGTCGTGGTGGAGGACATGGGCGCGGCAACCACGGTGGCGGCCGTGGCGATGGTGCTGCGCCTCCCTATCCCTATGCGCGCGGCAACGGTGGCCGCGGCAACTATGGTGGAGGTGGTCACAGTGGAGGTGGCCACAACGGGAACAACTACACCGGCAATGGAGGCCAAAACCGTTATGGTGGAGGCAACATAAGCAATACCGCAAGGCCAAGATGCCAACTCTGTGGCAAACCCGGCCATACGGTGATCAAGTGCTGGCAAAGGTATAATCCCGATTTCGTTCCACCTCAGGAGAAGAGTGCTGGAACGACATCCACCTCCTATGGGATCGACACCAACTGGAACGTCGACTCCGGCGCCACCGACCACATCACGAGCGACCTCAACAAGTTGACTGTCCGAGACAAGTACAACGGCAACGAGCAAGTCCACACCACCAGTGGGTCAGGTATGGACATCGCCCATATAGGTCATTCAGTAATTCGTACCCCTTATCGTGATATTCACCTCAAAAACATTCTCCATGTTCCTGAAGCGAATAAAAGTTTATTATCCGCTCATCGTCTTGCATATGACAATAATGCATTTGTAGAAATTCACCCTTTTCCTTTTTTCATCAAGGATCGGGAAACGAAGAATATCCTTCTTCAAGGCAGGTGTAGAAGAGGCCTCTACCCACTTTCGTCCAACACTAGTTCAAGCAAGCATGCTCTTGGTGTCACCAAACCATCATCGGAGAGGTGGCATGCTCGTTTAGGTCATCCATCGTCCACTATAGTCAATACAATTCTTAGTAAGAATAATCTTCCTTGTTCTAGTGTTTTGAGTGATGATTCTGTTTGTGATGCCTGTCAAAAAGGCAAGAGTCATCAACTCCCATATCCAAAATCTTTTAGTGAATCTAGTGCTCCTTTAGAGCTAGTTTTTTCAGATGTTTGGGGTCCTGCTATTGAGTCTGTTGGACGAAAGAAATATTATGTGAGTTTCATTGATGATTTTAGCAAATTTACGTGGATATATTTGCTTAAAAACAAGTCTGAAGTGTTTCAAAAATTCAATGACTTCCAGAATCTTGTTGAACGCCAATTTAGTTGCAAAATTCTTTCTATGCAAACTGATTGGGGTGGTGAGTATGAACGTTTGAGTTCTTTCTTTACCAAAGTTGGTATTTCCCATCACGTGTCATGCCCATATGCTCACCAACAAAATGGTTCAGCAGAAAGGAAACATCGCCACATTGTCGACGTTGGCCTCTCACTTCTTGCTCATTCTTCAATGCCACTTAAATTTTGGGATGAAGCATTTACCTTGGCCACTTACCTCATAAACCGCACTCCTAGCAAAATTCTGAATTTTGTTACACCTTTGGAACGTTTTTACAATGAAAAACCCAACTATGAAAATTTTCGTGTGTTTGGATGTGCGTGTTGGCCAAATCTTCGACCTTACAATTCCCATAAGCTATCCTTTCGTTCTAAGCAATGTGTTTTCCTTGGCTATAGCAATCTACATAAAGGTTTCAAGTGTCTTGACATTCCAAACGGGCGAGTATACATTTCTCGTGATGTTAATTTTGATGAAAATATATTTCTTTTCTCCACATTGAATCCAAATGCAGGGGCTAGACTACGGTCCGAAGTTCTTCTCTTATCTGATCAAGGGGGCGAAAATACTGTTGATCAAATTTTGGGTGATGCTCCAATTTTTCCTGACCCTAACAATGCACAAAGTGCTTCTATTTCATGTGTCCAACCAGCAGGAACATGCAGCGGACACGAGATTGATTTTTCCGATCCCGAGAGATCTCCGCGCGGGTCTCCAGATCGATCTGCGCCGGAATCTGTGCGCCAGGCCATGCGGCAGCAGCGTGCTGGAGCGCAGTTGGAAGAAAACGCGTCTTCGCGCGGGTCTCCAGGAAGATCTGCGCCGGGATTGGCGCGTCAGGCCACGCGGCAACAGCGCGCTGGTGCGCAGACGGAGGAGACCGCGTCGCTGCACGGTCCCCACACTGGCGTGGTGTCGCCACACGCCTCGACTGGCTCTCCGTGCTCCACGCGGCATCAACATGCAGGCGGTGCAGGTGTGGACCACAGCCAGGGAACGGGCCACGAGTCTCCTTTCCATGTGGCGAACTCTGACGGGCTGAGAGGAGATTCTCTGCCTCTGTCGGCCGACAGGGAGGATCCCGAAGTCGATTCCTCTGGATCTTCTGTGGGTTCGCGATTGTCGTCTCCTGGTGTGCCAGCTCCAACCAGAACAAGAACAAGGTCACAATCTGGTATTTTTCGACCATTTATCCCCAAAGATGGCACCATTCGGTACGCTTGTCTCACCTCAACACATGAACCAGAAAATCTGTGTGATGCCTTAGCAAATAATAATTGGAAAAATGCTATGGATTTAGAGGATGATGCACTAGTAAAAAATAAAACTTGGCATCTAGTTTCACCTAGTCAAGGAAGAAATATTATAGATTGTAAGTGGGTGTATAAAATCAAAAGAAATCCTGATGGTACTATAGATAGGTACAAGGCTAGGTTAGTAGCTAAAGGATTTAAGCAGCGATACGGTATTGACTATGAGGACACTTTTAGTCCTGCTGTAAAGGCAGCAACTATTCGTTTGGTGTTGTCTGTTGCTGTTTCCAGGGGATGGAGTCTTCGCCAACTGGATGTGCAGAATGCGTTTCTTCATGGTGTTCTCGAGGAAGAAGTTTATATGCGGCACCCTCCAGGTTATGAGGACAAGTCCAGACCGCATCATATCTGTAGATTGGACAAAACTTTGTATGGTCTAAAACAGGCACCTCGAGCATGGTACTCCAGACTGAGTACAAAACTGCAACAACTTGGATTTGTGCCATCAAAAGGAGACACATCACTCTTCTTTTATAAGAAGGGAGGTATCACCATTTTTATGCTCATATATGTTGATGATATAATTATGGCTAGCTCGTCTCAAGAAGCCACCAGTTCATTGCTAAATGATTTAAGAAAAGATTTTGCTCTAAAGGATTTGGGAGATCTTAATTATTTTCTAGGCATTGAGGTTAAAAGAGTAAATGATGGAATATTATTGACTCAAGAGAAATATGCTACAGATGTTCTAACTCGTGTAGGGATGAAGGGGTGTAAACCGTTAAATACACCTATGTCCACTACGGAGAAATTGTCACGGAATGAAGGAGAAGTGTTGGGTCCTGAAGACTCAACTCGTTACAGGAGTATTGTGGGAGCTCTCCAGTATCTCACACTGACTAGACCTGGTATTTCCTTTCCAGTTAATAGGGTTTGTCAATTTCTGCATGCTCCCACTACTCTGCATTGGACTGCTGTAAAAAGGATTTTGAGATATCTTAGAGGGACTACATCTACTGGTCTTAAGATCAGCAAGTCATCCTCTTCACTTGTGAGTGCATTTTCTGATGCAGATTGGGCAGGATGTCCTGATGATAGGCGCTCAACAGGTGGTTTTGCTGTGTTCTTTGGTTCAAACTTGATATCCTGGACTGCAAAGAAACAAGCTACCGTGTCACGATCAAGCACAGAAGCTGAATACAAATCTTTGGCAAATGCCACAACAGAGGTAATTTGGGTGGAGTCTATACTTGATGAACTTGGTGTTAATCATCCAGAAACTACGTGTTTATGGTGTGATAACTTGGGAGCCATCTATTTGTCTGCAAATCCTGTGTTCCATGCTAGGACAAAGCATATTGAAATTGATTTTCATTTTGTAAGAGAAAGGGTTGCACAAAAATTGTTGGATATACGGTTCATTCCAACAGGTGATCAAGTTGCAGATGGATTTACTAAACCACTGCAGTTTCGACAGCTACAAGCCTTCAAGAACAATCTCAACTTGGAGACGTTTAGATTGAGGGAGGATGTTAAACGATAGGATATCTATCGTAGGCTTGTAGATAGAACTTGTAAGGCATGTTTGCTTGTAATCTGAGTCGGTAGAATATAAACCGAACTCGTTGCTTGGTACACGAGATGTATCAGGTTGTTGTAATCTCTCTGTACATATCTGTTCGCCCAGATCGTTTGGCGCATATATAACACGTAACCGGGGCCGAGGCAAAGGTATCCCGTTCACCAATCCAATCTATAGTTTCCAATACATTGGACTTGTTCTTGTGATTGGAAATGAATCCAAGTCCTCTCTTGTCATTGGGGGATTTTTGTCAAGATCCCCTCTTGATAGTACGATTATCTATCCTATAATCCGGTCACCCAACTAGCATAATGTGACCGGTAAAATAGAAACCATATCTAAGTCATAACTTTGCCTTGTGCAATCCAATTGAGCTAGATGATGACGATCTTGACTCTCTAAAGTTGGATCTTCTTTCTTAATCGTGCTTGCTAGCACATGCTCCGCTTGATGAAGACTTGCAAGTTGCTCCCCCATACACCACTATGGGAGAGGATGATCCCCCATACACCATTATGGGAGAGACCCTTAATGGCAAATCTTCACGAGGCCACAAACTCCAAAAGGGTGGCAAGCATCAAGCATAGGATTTCTTCTAGATGCTTCACTTGAGCTTCCACGTCAAGCTAGGTCACGAACACCGCTTGACGACGACATAGACCATGGTCAATATGAAATCTTCCTTTTTGTTCATGCCCATGGAAAGATACCTAACCACACATAGATATGGCACACACACATATAGGGTTATATCACAAAGCTATATTGACAATTTCTTACCATAGCATGAGATACACAATCCCACTTGGTGCATCTTGTAGCTTTGTGTGTTGATCACTAGTTTGATCAACCTTGTATCTTTTCTTCTCACTTCAAATGATGATGTGTTGAAGATAACCATGAAGGATAACCTAATACTTTTCTTCAAGACACACTAGCAATAAGCTCAACTCCAACCATGACCATTCTTCATATAAATCCTTGAATATAACAATGGCCATCAAGGAAGCTAATAGAGTTCAACACATGAACTCCATTATTTCCTACGGACAAGATCTACAAGGATAACTCAATGCAAACATTAGTCCATAAGGATTGTCATTAATTACCAAAACCACATATGGGGGCACCATGGACTTTCACCTGGTGAGCCCATGTCTCCTCCTATGGCTTGGTGCGTGTCGGCAGCCGAGGTGGCTGCTGGTCATCGTCCTAGCGGCGACATGCTGGCTAGCCTGCTCTCTTCCCTAAGGCTTGGCGCTGGCAGCAACCATGGGGGTTGGTGTTAGCCGATTTTGCGGGACGGTCCCATGGGTCTTGCAGGGGGCTGCGGGCTCGGTCGTCGGTGAGGCCGTGTGTCGTATGGTATGGGCTCTGGTGTCCTTGCCGTGGAGATGAATCTTGGCTCTCTGCTTGGTCAGTGGTGCGGGGAGTTTGGACGCCGGAGCGGCGGCTCTGGATGGTGGATACTCGGGTGGCTCTCTCCGTCAAGCCCCGAGGCGGAATTATTGGTCCTATTCTTTGGCCTTGTGGGCGGCAAGAATGTTGACGTTAGAAGTCCCTGGTGCGGTCCGGCGAGGGCGCTGTTCCCCACCCAGACCCTGTTTTGGAGGTGCTTGTGTAGTCATGGTGGCCCCTACCCCTCGCGGTGGGGGTTGGGGTTGGTGACCCTCGACAAAGGGTTGATGAGTTGGACTGAGCGAAAGCTCAAGCCATCGGCCGTTGTCAGCGACATTCGCGGGCGCTGTGTTCCCTCTTGGGGGCGATGCTATGGTTCCACCTCACTCCCCTTGTTTATGCACCGGGTGAAACCTTGGTCTGCTTGACCGAGTGGTGGTGGCGCTTCTGCGTCGTATCCTCCTTGGAGGCATCGTCCTGAAGCAGGGGTCTCGTCCCTTCGCCATGATTTTCTAAGTGCAAAGATGGTTCCTTTTCGTAGTCGTCGATCTGAAGTGAAGGTGTTGTGCTCTGGTGCCTGGGTGGAGGATCTTCCGGCGGACACGGTGGTCCATTCCCGCCTCCTAGTGGCTGGCCGTTTTACGCAAGGGTGGTGTGCGCCGTTTGGTACTATCCGATCTCGCTACTTTGGAGGTTGGTTGTTCTACGCAAGGGTTTGGTGCTCGCCGCTGCCGGTCTCCGTTCGTCGCTGTGATGCTCGGCTTCCTCCCCTTCGTCCTCGACGCTTGCTGGAGGAGCTGGTCTTTCGTCTCCGGCTTTCTTCTCTGATGTCAAGCTCCTTGCTTCATGTGGTGTTGTCTTCGCTGGTGGTCCGATCCCGCCTCCTAGCTGGCCGTTCTATGCAAGGATCTGCTGCTCGGCGTAGTGCAGCCCTCTTTTTCTTTTAGCTTGTCCTTGGTCTGCTTTGTTAGAGGATCTCCTCAACACTTTGTTTCGTTTGTAACTGTCGATGTAAAACTCTGAGCTTTGTTAATTCAAAGGTGGGCATTAGTGCCTTTTATCTAAAAAAAAACATTGCAGCATGTCGCTCATGTGCACACAGCAAACGGCAACGGTGTATAGAAATAGCCTACACAGCAACAAAATTATGAAAACCTTGAACCTCTCATTGCCAACATCTGGATACTTGCTAACATGTGACGGTCTTCGCCTTCCTACATTTTTCTTGTTTGCTAGTGCTTGCCAATGCAAGAGCATACCCTACCATATATACCTGCCACACTCCCTAGTTCCTGATATGGAAAACCTAAATTCAAATCTGGTCCTAGTTAATTTCAGACCATGCCCTGACATGCAATAAAATGTCTCGACCAACGACAAGAAAATGATTTTTAGAAAACATAGGCAGAACTAACCGTCATTGTCGTCACAATTTACCTCATATGTTGTCCAGGTATCTGATACTTTTTTTAACCCTGAGAGGCAAAAGGGTGGCGAGGACGGTGATGTCATTCCTAGGTACATCTTTTCCTCTTATGTATTCAGAATACACCATACCAGGACAGATTGACTGCACCTTTAATCGGAAGAAAGAACCACCTACAGTACATATGCTGAACTTTATATTTTCCATAAGCACACACGATCAGCTGCAAGTGGCTAGCAGCATCCTGCCAGGTCTTCTTGACTTGCCGCCCAAGTAGCTCGTCTTTTTCCATGGCCGATTAGTCAGCACATCTACGCGGTAGAATCTCCCTCCTTTCCATGCCAGTAGCGAGCACAGCAAACACGTCAACCTCACCGACCCATCAGGCCATCACCACATAACCACCTCTCACTATCTCTACTATTAAAGCTGAGTAGGGTGCGTACGTGATTGTAGTATGTCCCTGCGCTCTCTACCCCGCACAAAAACCTCACTCTAAAAGAAAAACCCGGCACACAGCCCCGAGCGCGTAACAGAAGATGCCAAACCTTATCTACCCCCTCCACAGGCCCGCAGGCCCAGCTTTGCCTATTTCCTTCCAAAAAAAAAAAAAACGAAAATTATATCCTGTACCTTTGACTCTGGTTTTACACGTCCGTATCCATCGAGAGAACGTCGGTGTTTTTTTTCCCTTTCCATATCCATTCCCTGTCTCTGTCAAACTCTACTAAAGCAATAGAACCTAAGCCGCCGGCGAGACCTCCGCCCGCCGTGCTCACCTTCCCCGGCCTGCAGCCCCATCTCATCGATCTCGCCGCTCTGCCGCATCAGGATCAAAGCTATGGAGCTCGACCTGGACGAGTTAGCTGCATCGGCGCTGTGCAGCCTCGAGCTGGACAAGCGCGACCGCTGCTCTGTTCGTCCGCCGCTCGCACGTTCCCGATGGTTCCCGGCTACTGCATCCCCTTTCGAATCGCATCTAGCTGGCCCGGATGGTCTTGCCATACTGCGGCGCGTGAAGCCGGAGGGGTTTTTTCCGGAAGAAAACAACCACAGCTGTGTGCGCGGGGGGCGGAGACGCTGGTCGCACAGGTGCGGCACAGGCAAGTCCCGTCCCCTTGCTGCTCGTGTTACTGCTGCTCCGCGCCTCCGCCGACCCAACCCCTCCGGCTTCACGCGCCGCAGTATGGCAAGACCATCCGGGCCAGCTAGATGCGATTCGAAAGGGGATGCAGTAGCCGGGAACCATCGGGAACGTGCGAACGGCGGACGAACAGAGCAGCGGTCGCGCTTGTCCAGCTCGACGCTGCACAGCGCCGATGCAGCTAACTCGTCCAGGTCGAGCTCCATAGCTTTGATCCTGATACGGCAGAGCGGCGAGATCGATGAGATGGGGCTGCAGGCCGGGGAAGGTGAGCACGGCGGGCGGAGGTCTCGCCGGCGGCTTAGCTTCTATTGCTTTAGTAGAGATTGACAGAGACAGGGAATGGATATGGAAAGGGAAAAAAAACACCGACGTTCTCTTGATGGATTCGGACGTGTAAAACCAGAGTCAAAGGTACGGGATATAATTTTCGTTTTTTTGGAAGGAAATAGGCAAAGCTAGGCCTGCGGGCCTGTGGAGAGGGTAGATAAGGTTTGGTATCTTCTGTTAGGACATCTCCAGTCGCCCCCCCCCCCCCCAGAGCCCCCCAGGCGGCCTTTTTAGCGCCGGAAACGGCGAATAGCGCCGTTTCCTCACCACTCGCCCCCCCAGAAGGCCAAATAGCGCCGTTTCGGCGCTATTTCGTGCCGCGGCACCCAGGCCAAACCCAGCCCGCTGGGTTTGGCCTGGTGGGGCGAAACTGCGCGGCCGCGCGCGCGGGCCTGCTCTGTCAGTGACGCGCCTGAAAAAACGCGGGAACAGAATCCCCCGCCCGTGACCTTCTTCTCGGCGCCCGCCCCGTCAAAGATTGCCGGAGTAATGGCGTGGCGGCCGGCCAGTGCATGCGCCCCGGTCAAAGGCTGCCGGATTAATGGCGGGGCGGCAACGGTGACACGCGTGGCGCAGCGACTGGCCCGCCAGGCTATAAAAAGGGTGCTTGCCCCTCGCCGTCCGCCCATTCTCGCCTCCTCCTCCTCGCCGTTCTCCCATTCTAGCCTCCTCCTCCTCGCCCCCTCGCCGCGCCTAGCAACGATGGACCACCTCTGGGATGCGTGGCCCGAGAGCGACGACGAGGGACAGCAGCCAGCGGCGGCGCAGGGAGCAGCGGCGCCCGAGCAGCCGCCTGTCCAGGAAGAGCTGGCGCCCGAGCAGGAAGCGGCGCAGGCTGCCCGGCAGGCTGCCCGGCGCTGGAGGAGGGAGCGGAGGCGGCAGCCAATATGGCCGGAGCAGCACGCCGGTTTGCACTCCTTCGAGACCGCGCAGAACGAGGGGGCGTACCGCCAGACCCTCGGCGTCCTCGAGCAGGCGGCGGCGGCGGAGGCTGCCGCCGTTCGGGCATCTCTGGAGACGCACCAGAGGGAAGAGGCGGAGCGTGAGGTGCGCCGGCAGCTGGCCGAAAACGCTGCATCGGCCGAGCAGCGGGCCATCATCGTGCAGTACGAGGCCAACCAGCGGCAGGTGGCGCTGCAGAGCGAGCGGCGCAACCGCCAGCCCTCCGAGCAGGCGCAGCTGCACCGGCTGCGGGTGCAAGGCCGGGCGGAGCGGCGTCGGCTCGCCGCGGCGAAGGATGAAGCTGGTCCCTCCAACCAGCTCGCCATGGTGGCGAAGGGGGGCCGCGAGGAGGACGCCGATGAAGACGACAACGCCTAGGATAGTCGTCGCATAGTTTTAGTTTATTTTCTCGATGTTTTAGTTTAAAATTCCGTCGAATTTGTACGAACTTTGCTAAAATCAATAAAATGCGTCGAGGTTCGAATCGAGCTTTTGTTTGGGCTGAAACTTGGGCTCGGGGAGCGACTGGGAAGCCTGCCCCCCAGGTTCCAGATTAGCGCTGTTTGGCGCCGCGGCGGCCCCAAAACGGCGGCGTTTTGGGCCCTGGGGGGGCGCAACGACTGGAGATGCCCTTATGCGCTCGGGGCTGTGTGCTGGGTTTTTTTTAGAGTGAGGTTTTTGTGCGGGGAAGAGAGCGCAGGGACGTACTGCAATCACGGACGCACCCTACTCAGCTTTAATAGTAGAGATTTTTTAACCTTCTAACTCAGGCTCGGTTCTGAGGATCTTAAACCATTTTTTTATGTCTATTTAACCATCTTTTACTTTATTGTTGAGCATTTGCTTATACGTGTAGTATAAGAGCAACTAGCAACATCGTGGAGCATAAACTGTGTCAGGTGCCGACAACCCTTTCTTCCACAAAGAAACAAAATGTACCGTTTTCAACTCACTTAACATGTCAGATTAAAGAATTAGCTTAGTCATGTAGAAAATGTAGTTGGCACAGTGGCACCTTCAATTTATTCAAATGCTACATATATTCAATTCTTCTTACTAGAAATTTTAACTATTTTATATTTTTACTGCCTCTCTTGGTGGAGCGGTAGAAGAAATAGATTATGTTTGCATTCTGTTATGTCCACCCATATAGTATTTAATATATTTTTGTCAGATAGCTTCCAGTTGGATTCCTCATTCTTGAACAAAATCCAATTTGGCATTGCAAACATATATTTCTTGTTTTATTTCCTACTAGGTACTACCATTCTATGTGTACTATTGTGGTTCCTTTTTTCATAATATAATCTTGTGGTTTCTTTTTTACGTCAGTTTTCGTGCTAAGCTTGCTCATGCATGTGATTTCTTCATAATACATGAATGTATTTTGGTTCGGTAAACATTATACAATGTAGAGAATGAATGTTGGTATCTTCATGTAGATGGCACTTGTTAAACTCCCAAGTAAGCGGACATATACGTTCAACACAAAAACCCTGGCGACGTACAACAAGCATGCCATCTTCCTAACGATGACCTGCAACCCAAACTGGCACGAGATACAGGACGAGCTGCTTCCAGGACAAACCTGGCTGGTCCAATCAGATCTTGTGACCAGAGTGTTTAGGTCCAAACTGGAAACTCTGATACAGATGTTGAACAAGAAGCATATACCAGGCGTTCTGATGGTGGTAGAGTTTCAAAAGAGGGGCCTCCCCCATGCACATTTCATATTGATGTAGGTAGACCGTATTTGAGTTGCTTGATAATCATTATTCTTTGTCTTTGAAAATGTAATGCTTGCCAACATATCTGAGGCATACATGTATACATTCGAATTACTATTTTGCTATCTTTTATATATATGAACTTTTATATGCACTTCAAGTTTACATGTGCGGCGGCGGAAAAAATTAAGACGCCGTGGCAAAGCACGGGCATTCAACTAGTATATACAATTGCACACTCTGCCGCACCGACAACCCAACAACACCAGCACCGGACGGCCACCTTCCAAAGTTTCTTCGGAGTTCAGGCTCGGGCTACACCATCACCACCTCGCGCTCTTTGGTTTCGTGGCAGTACTGCGTTTTCCTTCATGGATATGTCATCATCGGTACAGCGCGCAGCTCTCGCCATGCTCGTGGCCGTCCTTCTGGTCTCCAGAGCGGGCCTTGCCGGTGCGACACGACCGATGTCGGAGCGAAGGAGCGGCGGGGACGTCAACCGTGTCGTGGACTTTGTTGTGCACCCGCCCGCGGCCGTGGTGACGAGACGGTGGAGATTCTCATGGCGAGGCTACCGGCAGGGTCAAGCCGGAAGGGGCCCGGTAACTAGCTACGCGATGGACGGCTGGGGATTAGTGTGTCCGATTATGGAGAGCTAATTTGGATCAGTGTTCATGCATACTAATTGCAGATAGCATGAAGATTCTTTGATTTCTTTTTCTTTTATTACTAAGAAAATTGTATATGATTTAGGGTCTTAATTATTCAACTCCGAGTTGTGATTCTCTATTTTGTAGTAACTAGCATAGTGACCCTCGCAAATGCGAGGGCACCATCTTTAGTTAGTCCAGAGTGCAAAACTAAATTGATGGTTTCATATTTTATATTAATATTCATACTATGTGAGATGAAATAATACGTTTCGATATCCATTGAAATTTTTGTGCAAAGAAAATAGAAGATCACTGTGCAAGCATTATCTTTAAATTGTTTTTGACACATTACAGTGGGGAAATACCCCCACTGTATCAAAATTTTCCATTAATATATATCATATTTACAGAGTGATCTCATACAAGTTCATAGGGTATCAAGCCATTGAGTGATGCCATCTTTAAGAGATGGTTTAGCCTTATGCCTAGCTAATGAAAAGTTTTCCTTAAAGAAACTTACACATAGAGTAATATTGTGGTTCCGTAAGGTCCGTGAGCCTATAAATGAATATTTCTTTGAAGTAGGCAGTCTTGTATTTCATTCTCCCCAATTGAATGAGAGTCATGTAATCAGGTGTGTTTTCCCATTGGAAACCAATGTGTTCCTAGAAGTCTTTCCTGAATGGGCATCCAAAGAATAGATGGTGGATGTCTTCAATATGATCATCCTCACATAGAACACACTCTTTGGTTGGAATCTGAAACTGTTTTCTGCATAGAAGATCTCTGGTGTTCAGTCTATCATGTAGAAGAAGCCAGAAGAAGAATTTATGCTTAGGTAATGAACAAGATCTCCAGGTCCATAAGAAGGGTTTAGGAGCAGTAGGGAAAGGCCTGAGCATCTTATAAGTTTTGTTGTTCTTGTATGTGGTATTGGTACCATATGCACATACCACCTGTCATTCTCCTGATTGTTAGCCAAAGAGTGTAGTTTGTCTTTGAAGGCAAGGTATTGTTGCATAGCAATATCAGATAGTGGTATATGAAAGAGGTCATACATGTCACCATTATTGTTATACTCAATGGCAGATTCCAATGAGATATTGTCATATATAGCATATGAGCATAGCTGAGGGAATTGTCTGACATAAGTGGTATCTTCCCAAGATCCTCTCCATAGACCAATGGTATCCCCTGTTCCTTATCTTTAGTATTCAACTATTGGCCAAATGATTATTCTGCAATACTTTTTTTTTGGAAAGTCTTATATTAATGAATACATGTCATTAAATGAAAGATAAATTAGTGATATTATTTTTATTCAAAGGTTTTAATAGTATATATGTTTATACGGTGATGGTAAAAGTAATAGCAATTTTTCTGCAAGTTTTCTAGAACATCTCTGCCGTTTTGATCACACCTATGTTCCGTCATCCTTAGTATATATTCATAGGTTTCAGTAGTATATATGTCATACTAGTGAATATTTGATAGTATTGCTTCTTTGACACACTCTCTTAACTTGACAAAAAAGTGTGTTTGATTTGTCGTAAGACATATTCACCATTTTATGTATGGAACTTCCTCCATGATTAAATTGACCACTAAACTTTCATATGTATGTCTTTCATTATATTAATAGTAATTGAGTGATATTAATTTACTTTCAAGGGTTTCAATAGTATATTTCAAGGTCCATGGCCGAAGTTAGAGAAACTTTTCTAAAAGGTTTCTAGACCAACGTCCATTTTTGCAATTATTATGATCATTTAGTGCATATCTCCATGTTCCCTCGCTCTTCAATCAAGTGGTGTACGATATTGCTACATTTATTTGTTGTGTCATGTAACAGGACTACGCTGGCTAGCACATTGCCTCATGCACATGCGTGGGTAGCGTTTTGACGTGTCTTTGTTTATTGTTTCGCACAATTATTAAGAATAATGTACCTTTGTTATGTTTGAATGGAAAATGTAAAATATTGGGAGACCATTGACAAAAAAAAACTCTTTGTATTTATAATTTCAAAACGATATGCAAACAAATTTAATAATGCATAATTTCCTAAAATTTTGAAATTTCTAAGAGAAAATCATATGCTTTAGTCACATGATATGATTGCAGGAAAACAAAAGTCAATACATGTTAGCTCGTAAGGACAAATAATTATTACCATGAATGCAATGATTTTAATATTGAAAGTCGAGTAACAATTGTATTTTTTTCAGTGGCAAAAGTCATGTAGTATAGAACAATTACCCCATGAAGCACTTGCAAGTTTCTTGGCCCGATAAATTGTAGTTACACGACAGTTAGTCCTTATACAAAGGATGAGGATGCTAAGTGAATCCAGAGGAAGCTTTTCAATTGGAAAAGAGAGACCGGAGGCCACACGATCACCAATATATGTACTTGGCATACAAATGCACCTTCTCGTTGGGTGCACGTGCATGCTTGAAAGTATGTACGACCGTGTCAGCATCACCATCGCCGTGTACATCAGCAGCCACAACATATAGGTACGTGCAGCCTTCTACGACGATCCTCGATCCGCGTATGTTTCGTCCCTCCCATGGTTTTGGATTTCGTTTTCGGAAAATTACCGATCCTGAGTGAAATTTTGGTCCATTCTCGGACGAAAAGTAAGAACCATAATTTGATACTTGGAACAAAAAATTGACCAAAGTTCAAATTTCCGGGAAAATTTATATCAAACATTAGATATTTTTTACCAAAATAACCTAAAATACAGAAGTTTCTGTCCGGCAAATTGTTTTACCGGTCCTGGATGAAATAGCCAAAATTCAGCGGAAATTCGGATTTCCCGACAGAAATCCAAATCCCTAGTCCCTTCATCTCCCTGCGTAGAATTTCGAGACGCGAGCAACGCAAGAGCTCAAGTAAGAAACCTCTCCTGCGGGTGATGGAAACGGGCATCACCCACAATGGAAAACATTGCTTTTGTTCTTGTCCACCCTGTGTGGCCGATCTTTCATGAAGTCGCCACTTCCTTGTCGCCGTAGCTGAAGCTAGAAGCCTCAACTCCTGATGATTTGCTCTATGCAATGTTCCATGGACATGTGCACTTGCCTAATGATTATTAGATCTACGCGTAGATCATAAGTACGTGTGCACTTGCCTGGTGGTTCTTATATACACCCGTCTATGGAGATTGCTTGCCTCCTGCGTTACATCGTGATACGCAAGCCAGCGGTTATTTCATCTGGAATTCAACGCCGTTGCCGTCACCGTACTGAGTTCTCACATCCAAAGATGAAGTCTATCTTGTTTAGCGTCCAGAACGCCGTCGATCTGGTCGGCCAGCCGGGGTAACCGAGATGAATACGGCAGCGACGTGCGTGGAGAACAAGCTAGCGGTGGCTGTAGCTTTTTTTGTTGTTGACAATTAGCGCACGAAGTCGAAAATCTTTTCTTACGAGCGCGCGACCGCTCGCTCGGTCTGCGACCGCGCTCGCTCAGGTACGAGTTACGTGCGGGCCGGCCCATTAGCTATTGTAGAAAATGAACAAAACTATAGAGAAGCGAGGGATCGAACCTTAGACCAATCGGTATTAGCTATTAGCTATTGTTTTCGACCGCGCTCGCTCACGTACGTGTTCATATATATTTTTCGTGTTTAGGCTTTTTATTGTTTCATTTTTTTCGTTTTCATTTTTTCCCATTTTTCTTTTCTATTTTTTTTTTATTTCTGTTTTATTTCTTTCTTTTCTGTTTTCTTTTTTCTATTTTATTATTTGTTTTAAGTTTTATTTTTCTTCTACTCGAAAATATTTGTTTTAAAATCTGTTCTAATTTAAAAAATGTTTAAATTGGAAAATTGTCCGGATAAAAAATGTTCAAATATAAAATTGTTCAAATAATAACATGTTTTGGATTAAAATTTGTTTAAATTTGAGAATTTTCATATGTAAGAAAATTCATGTTTAAAATCGCTTATATTTGAAAATCGCTCAAACTTAAAAATTATTCAAAAAAATAGTTCATTTTTTTAGATTATGCAAAAACTGTTCATTTCTAAAAATGATTTACCACTTTAAAAAATTGTTCATATTTAAAAATTGGAAAAGTCTCCTGTACGAGCGCGTGAGCGCTCGCTCGATTCTGACCCGCAACATCGCTCTTCCCTATTCCCTTTTGGGTCATTTGACTTCCTCTCTCGCTTTCTTTTTCTGTGCCGACGTCTCCCTTCCCATTCTTCTAGTTGGAAACAGAGCGTGCGATCAGCTACCTGTCATGCTAGCACTCCTGCCGCCTTGAGCGTCCCTTGCTTCCGTTTCTTTTTTGTCCGTATGCAGCATATGGAGGTGGCATTAGCTCGGAGGTCCACGAGCCCGTGGCACGCAGCAAGGTAGCGGCTGGGCGCCGGGAGATGAGGCCGCGCCGGGCACTGAGGCGGACACCGGCGCCGCGGGGTCGCGCGCCGCTGCCCTCGCCGTGGTCACCACCAGAGGAGGCGCGCGGGGAGGCGCCGCCCTCCCTCGGCCTCTCCATTGGCACGCGCAGCGGCGAGGGCGTCGAGGCCTGGCAGTAGGAGCTTCGCCGACGTCGTGGGCGTCGAGGCCTCGCGCAAGGCCAAGCTGTCCGCGCTCGCCGCGTCGGTCAACCTTGCCACCGTCGGGGCGGAGGAGCTGGTAGTGGAACTCGTCGACGACCGTGTCCGCGATCTTGACAAACGAGAAGCGCGCAGTCGACCTTGCCACCATCAGGGCGGAGGAGCCGGTACTGGAACTCGTCGACGACCTCGTACACCTCGTGGACAGCATCCTTGAGCTGCAACAGCCACCGGGCGAGGTCGTCGCCGCCGCTGGCCCTCGCATCGCGGCTCCGCTCGACGGCACCCGCGACGGTGCGGAGCTTCGTTGTCAGGATCCTGTGCCACGTCTGGCTGCTCGAGTGCAGCGGGGACGCCGCTGTTGAGCCACCTGATCCGGTCGGCTGCGCGGGTCAGCACGACGAGGAGTGCACGGGCGAGGTCGCCACTCATCCGCCGCATGCCGATGTCGCCATTCATCTGCCACTCCAGCTCCATCTCGTGGTTCACCGTTGAGAGGAACGAGGGGGCAATAAAGAAGGGAGAGAGAGAGAAGCAGTGACATGGCAGGTGGAAACAGAGGAGAGAGAGGGGAAGGAGGCTCACAGGTGGTTTCTTTCCATTAAAAATTAGCGTAGAAGTTGCGCCGGCGCCCCGATAACATATCCCACTAGTTTTTATTTGGTAATTTTTGTGCTTAATAATTGATAACATATTCACTAGTTTAAGATTGGTAAGTTCTTGCCTAGTATTTTGGTGACATATTATACTACTTTTAGGTTGGTATTTTTTGGCGTTGATACTTGATAACATCTTCATTAGTTTAACGTTGGTAGGTTTTATCCTAGAGTTTTGGTAAGATATGCGACTACTTATTAGCTTGGTAACTTTTGTCTTAAACACAAGGTAATATTTAATTCCAGTTTTAAGTTTGATAAGCTTTTTGCTACGTGCTTGGTATCATATTCTACTTAGTTTTTTGCGTGGTAACCTATGTGTTTGATTGTTAGTAACGAAATTACTAGTTACCAAATAAGCTTTGTAAGTTATTTGCTGGGCTACTGGTAACATTTTGTTTCTACAATTTTTTAAGCTGATAACTTATGTTCTATATACTTGCTAACTTTTTTATTAGTTTTACAAGTTCTTAGGTTGGTAATTTTTTTCTTAGGAATTTATCACGTACGATGAATGAAAATTACCAACCTTTAAAACCGATTTTTTAAAAGAATGTTATAAAGTACGATGAATGAAAATTACCAACCTTTAAAAACCTATATTTTTTAAGAATGTTACCAAGTATAATGAATGAATATTACCAATTTCAAAAAATCTATATTTTTAAGAATGTTATCAAGTGCGATAAATGAAAATTACTAACCTTGAAAAATCTATATTTTTTTAATATTGTTAACAAGTGCGCTGAATGAAAATTATCAACCTTTAAAAAACCTATATTTTCAAAGAATGTTATCAAGTATGATGAATGAAAATTACCAACCTTGAAAACCTATATTTTTTTAAGAATGTTATCAAGGGCGATGAATGAAAATTACCAACCTATAAAAACGTATTTTTTTATATAATGTTATCAATTACAATGAATGAAAAGTACCAACCTTTATAAACCTATATTTTTTAAAGAATGTTATCAAGAGTGATGAATCAAAATATCAACCTTTAAAAACCTATGTTTTTAAGAATGTTATAAAGGATGATGAATGAAAATTACAAACTTTTAAAAACCTATATTTTTTAAGAATGTTATCAAGGGTGATGAATGAAAATTACTAACCAAAAAAACCTATTTAAGAATGTTATCAAGGGTGATCAATGAAAAATACCAACCTTTTAAAACATATTTGTTTAGGAATCTTATCAAGCGTGATGAATGAAAATTACCAACCTAAAAAGATATATATTTTTTTAATAATGTTATTCAAGGGTGATGAATGAAAATTACCAATCTTTAAAGACCTATAATTTTTTTACGAATGTCATCAAGGGTGATGAATGAAAATTAACAACCTTTAAAAACCTATATTTTTTAAGAATGTTGTCAAGGGTGATGAATGAAAATTACCAATCTAAGAACATATATTTTTAAGAATGTTACAAAGATCGATGAATGAAAATTACCAACCTAAAAAAACCTATATTTTTAAGAATTTTATCAAGGGTGGTGAATCAAAATTACCAACCTTTAAAAACCTATATGTTTTTAAGAATGTTATCAAATGTGATGAATGAAAACCTTTGAAAAATTAGTTGAGAATGTTACCAAGGGTGATGAATGAAAAACCTATTAGGAATGTTATCAAGTGTGATGGATGGAAATTACCAAACTAAAAACCTTTTTTTAAATGTTATCAATAGAAATGAATGAAAATCACCCACCTAAAAACCTTTTTTTACCAGGTGTGATGAATGAAAGTTATCAACCCAAAACCTTTATGAGAATGTTACCAGGTGTGATGAATGAAAGTTATCAACCCAAAAACCTTTCTGAGATTGTTACCAAGTGTGATGAATGGATATCACCAACCTACAAATCTATCGATAATGTTCACCAAGTGTGATGCGAAATTACTCAGCGACGAGCGCGCGAGCGCTCGCGCGATCAGCGTGCGGGACGCGTGGGTGGGTCCCACCCACGTTGTCTTCTTCTCCCCTTCCTTTCTTCTTCCTCCCCTTCTTTTCTTCTTCCTTCCTCCAGAACGCATGGGCGTTTCCCAGGCCGAGACGGCGCCGGCGACGCCGCGCGGAGCCGCGACGGAGAAGGGGCCGTCGAGGATGGACTTAATGGTGGGGGTGGGGGTGGGGTGCTCGCCGACGACGAGTTCCGGTCGGTGGGGGTGTTTAGGGGGATGGTCCCGGTGGCGGCGGACCGGTGGAGGAGGCGGTTAGAGGAGGGAGGGGCGGCGAGGCGGGCGCGGGAGTGCCGCCGGCCGCGGGTGGCGGCGGCAGGCGGTTGGACCGGCGACGGTGGCGGGGGCGCCCTTTTCTTCTTCCTCCTAAGGCGCGGTCGGAAGCCTCTGCGCACGCGGTCGGAAACCGAGCGAGCGCTCGCGCCCGCGCAAGCTATACTCGTCCAGTGTGATGAATAAAAATTACCAACCCAATTTCCATTTTGACAAATGTTCTCAATCATGATTAATGAAAATTACCAACCCAAAACCAATTTTTAATTTTTTTATCAAGTGTGCTTAATGGAAATTACCAACCTTATTTTCTATTTTTGAAAATTAATCAAGTGTGATGAATTAAAATTACCAACCAAAAAATATATTAATAATGTTATCAAGTGTGATGAATCGAAATTATAAACCTAAAAGCCCATTGAGAATGTTATCATGTATTATGCGAAAAAAACATCCTAAAGAGTATGTAACAAATTACCAAAAAAGATTAAGCAATAGTTTATCTTTGAGATAATAATAAAATAATTAGTCTTCTACTTTGCTCAGTACCAAAAAAGATCAACCAATAGTTTATCACTGAGACACCAATAAAATAATTACTCTTCTACTTTACTTAGTACAAAATTAATTCTTTTAAGTCATTGTAATTTCCAGGCATCATACAATATAAAATACTCTATAGTTTTTAGAGACCACAACCACACAACCACTTGTAGGAGTGGGATATTTTATTAATGATTTTCATACTACACTAATATCATAATATTTTCATTTTTGTCCTTTTTTCTATTTTTACACTAGTTGGAAGTGGTTTTCCATCTCCCACCCTTTTATCTTTTACCCTAAAAAATCACTAGCCCAAAAAGAGAATAAAATATTTTTCATATGTGTTTTTGAAAGTAAAAAAATATATAATTATTTTAAGCCGATAAAAGGGAATAGCTTTTTCTAAATAAATTATTAAACTTTTTATTTCAAAGTTCATTTTTTTTTGGGCACCAACTGCGCGCGCACGAGGAACAAATAAAAAGGAACAGGGAGCACGTAGCTGCTTTAGAGAAAAGGGAATAAGTTTTTCCAAATATTTTTGTAACTTTTTATTGCACATGAATTTTTTCCACACTAAAGTAGAAAAATCACACGCAACAAAGGGAATAGAAAAATCACAGGCAGTAAACGCACGATTTTTTGATGCAAACTGTGCGTACGGAACGAAAAATCGTGTTGAAGCACAGCATACGGAACGTACCACCACGGTAATTGCTACTTTCCTTTTTCAGCAAAGTACTCGGTCGAAAAACCGATCGATCGTTTCTAATCCGTCGAGCGCGCGCAAGGTAGAGGTGCCCGCACGAAGTAGCTAACATGTGAACCATGCTTTATTTTCTTTTTATTTCTAGATGAAATCTGCACGATCCTTTTTTGAGGGAGAAAATCTGCACGATCCTTTGCTACACCCTGGTAACAGGACCCATTTTATTTTATTTTACTTCCACGCACAATAAGCACTACTAGGAAAACAGCTATAGCAGTGATGATACCCGTGACGCACCAGGAAAATGGTGCGTCACGCCTAATAGCGGTGGCGCACCTCGAATCGCTGCGTCGCGCGTATAGAGTTACCCGTGGCGCACCAGACAGAAGACGCGTCGCACCTATGTGTGGGGCCAGGGTAGCGAGCCTCCGAGGCATACCCGCGACGCACTGTACCTCTGGTGCGTCACGGCTATGTGGTATAAGGCGCGGCGCACGTGCCGGCGGTGCGCCACGGATTAGATAGGCGTGACGCACCAACGGGTGGTGCGCCACGGCTACGGGGAGTACAGGTACACATCAGCCGTTCCCCTCCTTCCTTCTCTCCACACCACACACACCAAAACTTCTGCATCGACGCGCCGCCGCCCTTCTGCATCGACGCGCCGCCGCCCTTCTGCATCGACTAGGAGGAGCGCCGCCCTTCTGCATCGACACCGGCCGTCTGCCTTGAAGGGTAAGCCCCCTCTTCTCCCTCGCGCGCGGTACCTCTTCTCCCTCGCGCGCGGTATAGTGTCAGGAGCCGATGACGTCCGCCGCGCCCGCCTCCTTGCCGGTGTCTGCACCTGAGGGGATGGAGCTGCCGCGGTGGTGGATCCGGCGCGGGAACCGGGGCCCGTAGCCGACCATGTAGGACATCCGCAGCGGGTTGTCGCCGAGGATGTAGTCCACCTGGCGCTTGGTGACCTGGCGGAGCTTGGACGGCGGCGCGGTGCCGCCGCCGCCGCAGGAGACGTGCGCGCCGGCGTGGCTCAGGTAGTTGGAGTAGGCCAGCAGCAGGAAGGAAAGCGACGTCACGTGCTGCATGTTGCTCGTCCCGACCTTGAACAGCAGCCCGCCTGCAAATGTTGCATTGCATTTCACAGCAGCGTGCTCTCCGTCAGTTAATTCTGGTGAACTTATATTTGAGCTAATTACGCTGTGCGCCAAACATACTAATTATGTAAGTTGTTTTCATGTTCATAATATAAAAGTAGAGGATCAGTTTTGGTTCAATTCAATTGTATTTCAAGCAGCAGAGGATGCTTAGCAACACAAAGGAAAAAATTCTCACGGCAACAGAGAGATAAAGCACATGAATTTTATGGTCGATTTTTCTCTACTTGCTTGATATACTTACATTCAATGTACTCAAACCTTGAGGTATATGTAAGACTTGAATTTAATTTTGTGCACAACCGTGGTTGAAAATATTATCTCTTCGCACTTGGAAAAATATTTTGTTTTTTGACTAAAACATTAAGGCTTCCTCCTGCGCATATTTAGTTTTGTACAGTTTGTCATGTCCAAATTTATAGAGTAGACAGTAAAAAAAAACTTCTCAAACGAAGGCAGCTATCAAGGCATGGAACTCATTATACTGCTTTGTTTCGTTAACCAGCTTGGCTAATTGGTCCTTATTCTTTGTTCTGCAAACATTTGCCCAAAATCTTTTGAAGAGAAAATCATGTATCCCTGTCCATGTGGCCATGGTGAAAATATTCAACAAAAAGAGAATTTCTAGAGTATGTATTGCAGTAATCCGAGACTGACCTGTATGCATGCAAAGGTAAATTTATTACTTAGCATTTTACGTAGAGATTTTACTAATCTACTCACATGTTGTCAAAACATCTACTCACCTAATGTTCTCATATTTTTCTGAACTATCTGCTTTAACTAAATCCATAATATTTTTATTATTAAAAGTTCTAACCGGTTGTTTCCTTATTATGTTCAATTAATTTTGTGGTAACGATAAAAAAGTCTATTTCTATGTATCTTTCCTTGGATGATTTGTCGTGACTGAACCCATGAGAACATAGCCAATCTCTCTACAAGGGATCAATATCTAAATTTTAGTATCTAAGGGAGAAAATATTGCATACCAATCAAAGCAATTTAAATAAAGCTGGATTTTCTCGGTTGTTATATGAAAACATTTCGAGAATTCAGTTCCCGGTCGACGCCTTTCTAAATTCAATATTTTGAGGATTTTTCATTGCAAACTTGGCCTATGAGTGGCTTGAGACAAGGTTTTATCATTAAGGTACTTGTGATGCAAAAAATTCTGCGACTTGCCTTCCTCATGTAAAGTATCGAATGGTCTCCATATGAGAACATCTTATTCACTAAGCTAGATTGTTGCTTATCAAAATATTATTCACACAATGTTCTCTTAACTGTTCTCTTAAATGGTATCTGTAGGCATGCAAGTTTGTGTTTCTATAAGCATATCTGTAGGAATTCAAGAATGCGTATTTCCATGACAAATCAATGGTCTATGTCCCCAAGTGTTGCTTTGTTTTTGGATATTCCATTAAAGTAGATAGCCTTTCTGCATTTGTTTTGTGATAGGTAGGTTCTGCCATTTGTCTTTGTTTTGTGATAGCTATGCTCCTCTAACCTCTATGTGTACTTTCTTAATTTAATAGAACATGGCTTGCGAAGTATGTCGGTCCCGATGTGCCCAAGGAAGATTCACTGGGACTTCTTTTATGCTTCAGCTCCACGACGGTGACGTTGATTCGTTGGTAATTAACAATTCTTTTTATGTTAACTTGTTCTTTCATTTTACTATCTAGCTTGAGACTTGTGTTTCTTAACAAAAGATTCTTTATATTTCTTTTTTAGATTCTACCATGCAATATTCGCGAAGAGTTCAACGAGTTAGTTGGCAATAACGTGGATTTCAATGTTCACGGGACCACCTACATTCTTCGAGTGAAAAAAGAAAGAACGAAGACCTACTTCTGCGGGGAACAATTGCAAGCTATCATCGCCACGTACAATTTAAGCGGAGGTGATTACATTCACTTCTCTATGGAAGGACCGCAACCTCGTATCAAAATTCTGTATATGGGCGGGATTGCGAGCGAGGATGGCGGGAGTGAGGAGGAAATTGGGAACACTGAGGATGATATGGACACTGAGGATGATATGGACGAGGAGGACCCATGGAAACATGTGGTGGTTGCTCAAAGAGCGAATCTTAGCGAGCTTGAGAAGGACCGTGTCCTTCAGAAACTTGCCCAGATAGATAGCTACATCGGGTCCCCTTTCGTGCATCGCATCACCAACACTAACATCTCCAATGGACATGTCATGGTATGTTTCTTAACACTTTCTTATTCCTATAGTTGCTTATGTTATAATGTGGCCGGTATTTGACATTGTGCTTTTATTCTTTCTTGGAATTGTGTGTTGTAGAAAATACCGATGGCGGTAGCGGACAGTGCTGGCATGGAGCATAAAGGTACCATTGGAGTACGCCGTGGAGAATCAGGACCTGTCACCGCAGTTCCGATCACCAGGGATAATGCTGATGGTCGCGTCATCCTCAACTCTCAAGCATGGAGGCAGTTCCATTCCGCAAGAGTTGGTATGGAGGCTGGCTGAGCTATTCTGATCACCATGAGGAATAGTGACATCCCCAACTTGGACATGATGATGGTCATCGACTACATCAGCGCCCGCTAGATAGATGAACTATGTGGTGATGATCGAGACTATGTAATATGGTTGTTTTCGAGACTAACTCCTGGATTTATTAGTAGTATATATGGTTGTTTTCGAGACTATGTAATATTTCTGCTATGAAAATTTATTCTGTCAATTGCATACCTGTATTTGAGCTACTGATATTCTTCTGTATTTTGTCTACTGACATTCTTCTGTATTTGAGCTGTATATACCTGTATAAATACGGTACTGTTTTTTTAAAAAAATACAGCATAGTATAGCCGTGACGCACCAAAACGAGTACCCGTGACGCGCCTGGGAGATTAGGCGTGACGCACCTAGCACTAGCCACGGCGCACCACCCCAGTGCGTCACGGGTATAAATAGCCGCGGCGCACCACCTTGGTGCGTCACGGATAAATCCATAGGCGCGGCGTGTTAGCCGTGACGCGCCCAGGTGCGTCACGGATAAGAAACTTGGTGCGTCACGGGTAAGCTTTTCCCTAGTAGTGAAATATGCGTGCATCTGAAAAAAATGCCTACAAAACGTGACAGGCATGTCCAAAACAATATGTCGCTGTTACAGGTATGTAAAACTTCTAAATCTTGACCATTGAAATTATAAATCATTCTAATCGTAGGGTTGACATAATTACGATGATGTGGATTAACCTGGTGCCTCTATTTGACTACCGTGTATTACTTTTAGTATATAATAGATAGATAGATGTCTAATTTTATTTTCTTCTTCGTGTGCATCTAGAATTAGCTAGACCGAGGAACTGGCTTAAATCTCAGTTTAATGATGTAACCCACTTCCGACAAAGAAAACTTTAGTTACACCAAGTGTGCAACTGATTTAATTAGTGTAAAAAGGAGGGAAATACTTTCAGTCTTAATCAATACTCCCTCCGTCTCTGAAAAAGTGTACATCTATCTTTTGTAATAAGTCAAACATATTAATATTTGACCAACCTTATTGAGAAGGGTATCAACATTTATGATACTAAATTGGTATCAATAAATTCAGTTCGAAATGAAGTAATAAAATATATCAATTTTATGTCATGTATGTTGCTACTATTTTCTAATAAATTCGTCAATGATTTTTTTTTGCTTAATATAAAAATTAGATGTACACGCACTCGTGGACAGAGGGATTATGCAACCGAGAAAACATCTATTGCGATCATGGAGCAACCTGAAAATTTTCAGTTGCATCCGTTGTGCAACTCAAGAAAATTTAGTTGTATCCAGGCTACCCATGGCTAAGGACTTGATCTAGATCTAACTTAATTCTCGTATAATTAAGAATTGACAAGAACATTTTTTTTTTCAAAAAACGAGATGGACTTTATATACCTTTTTTCCCCAATAGTTACTGCTCATGCATGTACAATTGTTAATGCACACACATTATACATAGCTAGATGGAGAATTCCACACGCACCAAACGAAGACACATTGTGCCCTACTTGTGTGCAACCAAATGAACTCATGCACGATTGCGACAGCCATACCATTCTCTATACAATATTATGCTAAAATATAAAATAAGAAAAGCAATTAATATATTTTTCATACTAAAAGTCCATTTCAACTCGATGAACTTCTAAACTAACATCATTAACAATCTCGTGGTGTCTATCTATAAAGAGGATAATCATTATTATAAATGGCAAGATTTATTGTTAGATCATTTTGATAAAGAAAACAAATAAATCTTTGCTCCCTCCATGAAATAATGTGGCCAAATAAAATAATATATTTATAGCAAGACAATTAAAATAGAACTATCTCCCACTACTTTACTTGTCTACGGTGAATGGCAAACCAACATGATAGTCACCCGATCCTGCTAGGACTACAACACGGGGAAGGATCAAAACCTTGAGAAAATAACCTAGGGCGGATTAGAGAAGTTATATTAGTGGTAAAGGAGCAACATCAAAAGCCATCGTATAAAAACTATTTTTAGAGTGCTAATGTTTAAAGTAAAATCAGCATGGACGAGAGAATATATAACTCCAGGTTTGCAAATTTTGTACGTATTGCAGGCTGGACCTAGGAGGAGTCAAGAAAAAATATCACAACCCTATACTTTGTGCAAAATAATATTGTGTGTGTGTGTGTTCTAAATGATTTCCTTTTGGTATCATGGATTAAGCACATATGGTTGGTCTGAGAACATATAAACATCATGACACATCACCAAAATTTTCAATATAAAGAGAACCAAGAATTTTTTTTATAACCACATAAACTATGGAAAATCATGTCAAAATATTTGTTAAAAACATACACTCTAGAATAATTTACCGACATATTTAGTGGTACCAATATGTATGTGAACACATACGGTTATACAAAATTCTTTTATATCTTGGAAAGTTCAATAAATTGAAGGATCTACTAATGCATCATATAAAAAATGTAACATGGACACATAACATGAATCATGTTGCAAAATATGTTTTGGCATTAAGATCTGTAACCACTTATATCATATTTTAATATTAATAAAACATATTAAGAAAACATATTTATACAAATTAAATATGAAAAATGTAACTAGAAAAGTTCAACAGAAATGTAGATCCAGGTCGAGCATGGTGGATGAGCACAATCAAATGCAATTCCATTCTACTTGGTTTGTCCAAGAACAAGGAAAAGTATCAATTCACCTATTAAGTTTCTCAAATATATTATCTTATTTATTTTGGAAAACAATGTATTCATTTCGATTATATTAGATCAATGGATCGATCATGTGCGTACATTGTCATGTACAGACAGGTGGTCGATGCTGTCGGGCACATTGATCCCATATTCACCGGTGTACCACTCGATCATCCACATGTGGCACGCCATAGTCCAAGAGATCCTTGGCGACCGTCACTACTAGAAGGTCACCATTGCCACACTAAATAAGGGGAATAATTTCTTTGCCAAATTAAGTGGATCATCTATAGAGCGGACAATTTCTACGGTGGAAACACCAAGATTTTGGTATTACTTAAAATGTCTCTCTTTATACATCACATTCACACTTCGAAACCACCATAGTGATCCATCATGTACAAAAACGTGACACAGAAGTCTTAATATGCCCACATGAAGATGTTTTCAAAGTTGATATTTTTTATGCAATTCTTCACACAAAAACGTGGAGAACAACCATAAGAGACCACATAGTTTACGATTAGACTCCAACCATTCTCACTATGGTATACTACATATTATCGAACAGTATGCATGCATAATTTCTTGCATATTTACTAAATATATTTTATGTTGTGTATTGGACGAGATATGTAGCAACATTGATCTAGTTTTCTTCAAGAGATTCGTACAAGTAGAAATATTTCTTTACACATTGTATTTTTTTGTGCCTAGTAATCATGTTTACTAAACAAATTATTTTGGCGCAATTGCTTTCTACGTGGTCTGGACGCGTTTTGTGTAAAATAAATCTAATGTCTTTCTCGTGTGTGCTCTCTGCTCATGAATTTTACCCTAGTTTATCTCATCATGTTTGCCTACCTAGTTTATCTAGTTTTTTATTTCTACTCCGATTAATGTATGGTTTCCTACTTATTTTATTTAGTTTTTCCCGGGTTTTTTAATGGAGCCACTATCGAATGGTCATTAGCTTGTTTATATTGAACTTTTTTTTACATAGTAACTTATTTTAAAAACATAATATGTTAGTTGGATATATATTTTCCCATTTCAATAAAGTTAACCATGGTACAATGTTGGTAAATATTAAGACACAATACAACTATTTTATGTCTCCTACGTCTATGAGTGCAAATGTGCTTATATTGAATTGGCCCATATCTTCCAGCATGATTTATGTTATCTTTCACAATTTTAAATCAAGTTTGATACATTATCCTTGAATAAAATCCTCCATTAAATTTAATCCCTACATACAAGCAAACATAAAAGATAGTATTAGTTTGGTTCACTTACATAGATTCCAATGTATAAATAGGTGTTCGTGTTCACTGAAGTCTTAATAAATATCTTTATAGATACAAAGAAACTATAAGACAAATAAATATCATTACATAGATGAAGTATATTATTATCTATCTTGGATATAAATAATAAAAATAGATTCTATGAAGTGTATATAAGGTTCCTGCCTTTAGCTTGGCCTTGAACCAAGATCCCGACGAAGTTAGCAAAAAGATATAGGGGACAAGGAAGCTTGTTTCCTGGTTCTTTGATGGTCAAACATTTCACATATCTTCCTTGTTGATTATGTAATTATCTAATATAACAATACGCATAGTACTACGTAGAAGAACTTTAGACACAATATATGGTTGCAATATTTTGTGGATATGTATTTACTTGGTTTGATCTATAGTTTGCATAGTAATTATACCATTATGTCCGTGCATTTTTGTGTCAATTTCACTCCTATACTCACAGTTGCATGTGTTGCACTGCATTGGATATAAGGATACAGTGATGAGAATAATGCAATACTTGCACCTTGTACATCGCCATATCACATATAAGAACATATCAGGCGTTACTTTGTGGAGTTGGAGATTTGGTGCTCTCGAGCTCCAATGATCTTGGTACATTAAAAAACAAAAAAAATATTTAAAAATTTCAAATAAATTTGAAAAAAATCTCGGACGTAGCTAATAATGTTGTATCCCACAAATGTTCAAAAATAAACCTCAAATACTTTGTATTGTAAGCTACGCAAAAATTGAGAAAAGTGTGGATCTGAGTATACATATTTTCAAATCTCCAAATTTTATCATATATTGTCTTTTGTACGTAGCTCAGGATACAAAGTATTTGAATTTCATATTTTGCATATATGTGGGATACACTATAGGCTATATACGGGATTTTTTTTCAAATTTTATCAAAATTTCGAAAAAAAAAATTTGGATTGTTTTAAATATCACATCACTTGAGCTCAGGAGCCAAAAACACTTTTCATTACTCTCGGGAGGAGTTTTGGTGGTCCTGAGCTGCAGTGGTCTTGGTTATGCTTTGTACGACTATAGTATAAATTAAGATGTATCTGATCACGTGATTATGTAACACATGTGTATGCTTCTTTAAGATTTGTGTTTCTTCTTTTGTCATCGAATACTTTGGATGGTGAATAAAGCCTTCTTGCCTAGATAATTATCATCATGACCAGATATCTAGTGTTTGTTTGGATGGCTGTTAATTTGTGACTGTCATATATTTTTGCCAGCTCTAGTCTATTTAGTTTGCCGATTTGATCAACTTATAGGCAAGCTTAAACCAAACAAACCATGTACCTTTTTATTTTTGCAAAAGTTGACTTTTGAGTAACTTGCTACCAACTCTGGAGATGCCACCGGTAGGACAGATGGTTATAGTGTCACCACACATCGTAAGTTCTCATGTTCGCCGTGTTTGTGTATTTTTACCATTTCCTTCTAGTCGGGGCTAACCATCTAATCTTTCATGTATAATGCCTCTGCCATGGGCTCTAGCGCATCACCCATCTCCCAGACACCTGCACCGACAAGAGGACATACTCCGCCGCCGGAAGGACACTAGAGGTTTGTTACCTCTAACCATTGTTGTTCGAAAAGTTACTTGCATGTCTCATTTAGGTCCATGTATAAAATCATGGATAGCATGTTAAAAATGGTTAATGAATTATGTTTTCCCTTCATATTCACTTGCTATTGAACAATTATGTAAGTCACCATGCGCTTGAACTGCCCATATGCTTAGTTAGTATTCTCTATACTCATGTATATCCCATAACTTTTCAGTTTTATGGAGTTGAAGCGCAAGCAAACACATGAACGGGGTGCAAAAGGAGAACCGGTCCCCTTTCGAGTGTAGTTTAGCTCTAGTGAAATTTGTATGGATGTTATTGCAATAATGAACCTACGGATGTTAACTATGCATGGTTTTGTGACATCATGTGCTTATTTATGCCCTTTTGTGAAATTCTGATGCAATTTGGTGACCTGGTGATGAAATTGATATATGCTATCTATTGTGAACTTTTGAAATACAGAGATATAAGAAAAACAAAAAAAAAACTGGAAAATTATACATTCTTTGCCGTGTGCAAACACACGTGGCGCCAACATGTGCAAACCCTTTGTCGTGTGTTGTCACACAGCAAAACATGAAAAGGTGGACCCGACAGAGTGAGCTCTTTGTCGTATGTCGACACAATGTAAAGGATTTTGCTCTTTGCCATGCATCAACACACGGCAACAAACTGACAAGGTGGACCCTCGTGGAACCCACCGGCAAAGCGCGTCCATGTGGAACCCACCGGCCATCATCATCCGTCCTCCTAATCAAGTGGTTGGGGAGCTCAGATCGAGCTTTTGTAAAATGGCTTGATATTAGACACACACAGTAAAGAGAATGACACCGTGCATTTCGACGCCGTCAACGAGCCGCGCTCCGTAGTTTCTGCCGGAGAGACCGACCCGGTCCTCAGGTTCGATCGTGCGGTTAATTTACGGGTCAGGACCAGGCTATCTGCCGAAAAGAATCTCAAATTTGGATAAGCCCACTCCACACACCACCGAGGCATGCAACCGCACCCGCTATATCTCGCTCATTGCGAGTCCGAGTTAGGACTCGCCCACGAACGAGTTATGAGTGGGCAGGCCCATTAGTGGTTCTGTACCGAGAAAAATGATCAAAGAAATTGGGAGAAGAAGACTCGAACCTAGGATCAACGGAAGACTGGGGAAAGGGGAACACAACCACTATGCTACCTTGTGTGTCTAGTTGAGCACTCGATTTTAGTATTTTTATTGTTTTTTTTTGTTTTCATTTTTTTCTTATTTTCTTTTCTATTTAGGTTTTCTTTTCTGTTTTATTCTTTATTTTTCTGTTTCTTCTTTGTTTTATTATTTATTTTCCTTTTATTTTGAAAATATTTGTTTTATACTTCCTCCGTTCCGTATTAGATGACTCTCAACTAGATGTATCTAGTACTAGAATATGTCTAGATACATCTACATGAGAGTCATCTAATATGGAACGGAGGGAGTATATACTAAAAATCTGAATTATTTATTTTCTTTACTGTTTTACTTAGCTTTTTTCAAATGTGGGACATTTTAAAAATTGAACTATTTACAATTTAAACCTTTTTTCAGTTTGGAATCATTTTTAATCATTTTCAAATTTGGAACCATTTTGGTTCTCTATGTTTTTTTTAGTCGGCATTTTTTGTGCACCGTCAATTTTGGTTCACTATTATTTTCGGTTCACCAAATTTTTTGGTTCACTATTAGTTCTGGTTCACCGAAAATTTTGGTTCACTATTATTTTTGTATACCATTATTTTTTGGTGCATCGCATTTTCTGTTCACTATTATTTTTCGTTCACCGATAATTTTGGGTCACTTTTATTTTTGGTTCATCTGCATTTTTTGGGGCGCCGATGGTTTTAATATATATTTTTTTGGTTCACCGAATTTTTTTGCTCAGAATTATTTTGGTTCAAACTGAAAAACTATAGATTAAAAATTTGAGAATTGTTCATATGTAAAATTGTTCTTCATGTTTGAAATCGTTTATATTTTTTGAAAATTGTTCAAACATAAAAAATTGTTCAAAATTAAAAATGTTCAAACTTAAAAATTGTTCCAAATTAAAAATCGTACGTATCTAGAAAATATTGAAATTTTAAAAAATATTTTTAGAAGAAAATGTTTAGATCAAGCCAGCTTTCTCAGTTTTGTGCCGTACGTGCAGATCAATAGTACGTGCATTTAGAAGGAGAAAAAAAGCTTGTTTTTGTCAGTTTGTGCCAGTACATAGATGCCCGTACGTAGACGCAGATGATCGATCGATCCTCCTTCCAGGAGCATGGGCCGGCCCATCACGCGTGACTCTCCAAGTGCGGGCGAGCGAGCTGGTCGCTCCGCCTCGCAAAGGGCGAGGCATAGCAACCTTTACACTGATATTTAAATTTTCCGTTACCAAAAGTACATAGTACAAATTTATACACGTCCAGCTGCGAGATCGATCAGCTACAAATGGGCAGCAGCATCTGCCAGGTCTACTTGACTTTGCCGGCCAAGAAGCCAAGAACTTAATTAAGCGGCAGCAGCTCGTCGTCTTTCTCCAAGTCCAATTGCCAATTGGTCAGCACATCTACACGTCTTTTTGCTCACGCGCTCGAATCTCCCTTTCCATGCGAGATCAGCAAACACGTCACGCTCACCGACCCATGACCACACCGGCCCCCACCACTACAAATACACCTACACACCGAAGAGCAGAGCAACTCCGGCCACCTTCACCGGCCCCCTTCAAAGTTTCTTCAGAGTTGAAGCTCGGGCTACATATCACCACCTACAGGGTCCACTTCTTCGGGTTCTTGGCAGTTCTACGCTTGCTTTCGTGGATATGGCATCAACGGCGTGGCGCGCGGCTCTCTCCATGCTCGTGGTCGTCGTTCTGCTTGCTGGAGCGGGGCTTGCCGGTGCGGCACGGCCGGCGCCAGCGGGGCGGAAAATAGGCGGGGAGGTCGGCAGTGCCACGTATGTAGTGGCGGTGGCGAAGACGATGAAGACGGTTGAGATTCTCATGGCGAGGCTACCGGCAGGGCCAAGCCGGAAGGGGCCCGGCCACTAGCTACGCGCGGGATGGACAGCTGGGATCTCATATTCGTGTGACTAGTTCGGATTAGGAACAAGTAATTTGGACCAGTTCATGCTATACTAATTGCACATAGCATGATCATTCTTTGATTCGTTTTTATTTTTACTGTATTTGGAAGAAATTGTGTATATGATTTAACGCCTTCATTATTTAACTCTGAGCTATGATTCTCTATATTGTAGTGATGTATCTTTTTTCTCTTTCTTTTTTGTGTGTGACTAGCTTTTGTTCAAGCGTGAACTAACTTAAATCTCGGCCTAGTGCGCAATTGAATTTAATTATTGAAAATGGCAACATTCGAGTCATCAGTCCATACATCACCACAGACATGGAACCATACTACTTATTGTTTGCATCCATAATTAAGTCCCTAGCTACTCAAAAATATACTTTTAGTTGGGTTTTGTAGCCATCCCATGGCTGTGAGATCCTGCGCGAAAAGAAGATTGTAATGCATACGGGGCTCCCGAGCTGTCCTTGCATCATCGACTGGCTCACCAGCCGCTAGAACCTCGTCGAAATCAAGAAGAGCCTCCTCGAGGTGTAGCAAGGCCAGTGCATGGTTCTCCACCATCCTCTGAATTATCCAAGGGTCCGGCCTAAATGCATCCAACAAACAAATAAGATAGCTCAATGTGGCTACGACCGACCTTAGCTGGACAATATAATAAACTTAAGATAATTGAATTTTAGACAAGAGAGATAGTGGCAACAATATTCTTTCTTCCCTATACTATTTTAGCTACTTGCTTCTATTTGTAAAAAAAAAAATGTGTTGCGAAGGGATAAAAAGAAAAGGGCATCCAATCCTTATAGTTCATAATTCTACCATTCCCTTGCTAAACCGCAGTGCCACTTATCACTGGATCACACATACACACATAACAACACAATTAACTGTCCAATGTAAAATTTGGCACACGGATCAGAGCACAAGATGAGTCTCAATTGCAACACACATAAGATTAATCCAGAAAATTGAGAGATAAAATAGTAATCCATTGAGCAGATAGATGTTGAGGTATATGTATAGATAGACTTGCCTGAACCTCTTGTAGGATTTGGGGCAGCTTCTCGACGAGCCACTTGTCGAAGTCCTCCTCCTGCGACGGTGGCGCCTCGACGGAGAGGATGCGCAGGATCTCCGCCGGCGTGGGGCACCCGGTGTACTCCTCGACGGCGGACCTGCAGGCATCCCCCGGCGGCAGCGCGTGGCGGTCGGTGCATTCGGCGCAGAGCATGACGGCCTGGCCGTGGGCGTCGCCGAGAGTGCACCGGAGCGCGGCGGGCGCGCTGACGCAGGCGTCGCAGAGCGCAGCGCGCGAGTGGAGTCTCGCGATCGCGCTGGCGCCATGCACAGCGCTGTCGCACTCGATGCAGAGTCTGGCGCCGTGGGCGGGGCAGAAGATGGCGGCGAGTGCGGTGAGGCAGTTGCTGCAGGCGTACCTGAGGTGGTCCATGTCAACGCCGGCGCCCGCGCAAGATGATACCTTTGATTTATCTACCAGGAGTACATCTGCACGTCTGTTACCTGGGAGGAGGGGAGTGTCCGCCGGCAATGGGAGTCAAGAAATAGGGTGCGGGTGTGGGGGAGAGGAGAGGACGGGAGTGGGTTGTGGCGGTTGGTTACGTACGTTGACGATTGGATCCCTTCCAGCATTCCAGCTAACGCTGTAACTAATTAACTGTCACTCCCCACGAAACCCGGAACTTAATTCATGCCAACTTTGACAAGAGCAGTTCCATCAGATGCGGAGATGACCTCTATGAACTCAAGTCCCAGCTGTCTTATGATTATGATCAACTCCACATTCTGCTCGAAAAGATCGGTTTCACTTAAAGATATTTTCAAATTCAAAGAAATAATATAAATGTTCCTAATTCTCGAAAAAATGTAAATGTTCCTTCTTTTAACCTTCTTCAACGATCTCGAAAAAAGATGTGTCTCGGGAAAGAAGATATGGAGCTTGGACGACATGCATGTCGGACCCCGGCCTGCCAGTGACGCCTCCCCTTGGCCGTCCCTGGACCCTCGCCCCTCTCCCCCTCAGCTCAGCTGGCTCCGCCGGTGGGGCCTAGGTCTCCTGCGGTGGCGGGAGACTCTGACTCCATCTACGTCCACCGTTGGGCTGATGTGGCCAACGAGGTCGAGGCTTTGGAGGATGAACGAGTGGAGGTGGAGCGGCGTTGTTCCTCCCCCGCGCTCCCTATGCTGGCGGACTTCTGGGCGGTGGCACGACACTCTCCCGCGCAGCGCCAGGGGTGGACGGCTCATCGTGGTGGTTCCGGTTCGTTGGTGGGGCTCGCGATCTGGCTGCCAGCCAGCTGCCGGCGGGCCTCCTTTGGGGCTTGCGTGTGCTGGGCAGGTGGGTATGGCTACGGGTGAAAGGAGCCCTCTGACGGCACACTCGTCTGCCCCGAATTCGACGGCCGGCGGCGCTGCATCGCCTCCTGCGGGGAATTGCTCGGGAGCATCGGCACCATCCTTGTTGGGCCATCGGCCAATGGTGCTGGCCCACCCTGGGTCCACGCGCGGGATTATGGGCCTAGGACCATCCTAGCGTGGCGTAGCTAGGACGTCCAGGCTGGACGGGAGGTCGGCCGGCCTGGCTCGGTTGGGGCCACCAAGCAGCCTAGCAGGCCAGATTCGACCTGGCTATGGATCCCCAAAGGCGCGGTTGTCCTGGCCCTAGGGTTTCCGACCTCATCTGGCCAAGACGCGAAACACAGGTCTCGCTCGCATCGAGTTGTTCTCGTCCCGCCGCCAGCGGCCTTCCGTCGTTCCTTCGCTGACGTGGTGGTGATGAAGCGCAGTCAAAGTCGCTCGCCCTCCCTACATGGCCGGGATGCTTGTTCCCCACCCCCACCCTGCTCTCTCTCCTCCCGACCCGCACAGAGGCCCTAGTCACGTACTGCCCCCTACCGACCGCTCTTCGGGCCGTTGTTCGTTGGCATGCCGCTCTCCGGGTCGCCACCAGGGGAAGGACCGCGACGTTCAGAGCGACGGTGCGACATCCCGCCGGCGCTCATGGCCGTTGTTTTGGGGGACGGAGGTTCTCGGCGCGGGCGCCATCCCCGGATGCGCTGCGCATGGAGCTGCATCTTCGGGAGAGCCCGGCCTAGTGATATGATTGACAACATGGATGCTAGGCGACATGCGGAGGGGCTGCCTGAATGCACTTGAACACTTTAGCCGAAATATGTGATAGGATGTGTATTAAAGATGCTAGTCCAAATGCAGTCAAGCTATGTTTGTTTCCCTTTTTACTAAGAGGAAGAGCCAAACAATGGTTACTAGCATTAGCTAGGGGTACAATTACATCTTGGGATAATTGTCGTAATGTTTTTATGACTAAACATTTTCCACATGCTAAGACAATGCAATTTTGTTCAATCATTACAAGTTTTAGGCAGGAAGATCGCGAGCCATTAGCACTTGCATGAGAAAGGTCGAAAGACCCTATTAGGAACTGTCCTAACCAAGGCATGGGGGAGCGGTTAATGCTTCATTTATTTTAGAATGCTCTGAACCTTATGTCCAAGTCTATGCTTGATACAACTGCAGGAGGAACATTCATGGGAAAAGAAATTGAAGTAGCAAAGAAGCAACTAGATCATATGCAAGACAACCATGCTCAGTGGCATATTGAAAGAACAAGCACCAAGAAGGTAAATTCAATCACTAAAAGCAACAAAGAAGAGTTTTCAACAAAAGTAGACGAGCTAATTTTTGTCCTTAAAAATAACAATGAAGCCCACCTAAATGCCATCACCAATGCTCAAATTGAATAAATAGATTCCATAGCTGATAATACTTATGACCTTACATGTGAATGATCGAGAGGTTAACTAGCGGGGGGTGAATAGGTTAACTACAAATTTTAACTTCTTTTTTCAAGTTAACAAGGTGGTGCTCAAATATAGATTGTATAGATTATGCAACTAGGTGAACAATCCTATATGTTGATCAAATACAACTAGCACAAGGTAAATATATGACTAAGGTAGTAGCAACTAGTAAAGGTAAGTTAAGGAATAACCGAACATAATGACGCGGAGATTTATCCCGGAGTTCACTTCCCAATGGAAGCTAATCTTCGTTGGTTCTGTGTGGTGCCACCAATGTGGAACACCGAGTAGCCCTCAAATGGCACACGTATCACCATCGAGTCCTACCACCGATGTGGAGAGGCTCGAATCACTATTTTGCCATTGAGGTGACAACTAGAACCTTTACAAGGATGAGGCACACTCCACAAGATTGGAGGGTCCTCACCGAATCCCTAGATCCACCAAGACTCCGAGAAACAAGATCCACGGGCACAAGAGCTCCGAGGATATCAACAAGGCTCCGAGCTCCGATGAGCTAAGAGCAACAAGATTCTTGGCTCCAATGAACTAATAATAACAAGATCCCTAAGGGATGGGTGGATGGATTTCTAATCGACTTGGTGGAGTTGTAGATCGGGGGTGTCTCCTTCAAATCCCAAAGTATCACGAGCTTTGGTTATGGATTTGAGGATGTCTTGTGCTTGAGCTTGGTCAATCAATGGTGGAAAGAGAGTGAGTGGAATTGACACGTCTAAAGGTAGAAGAAACATTCCTTTTATACCAGGGGGCGGGAATATGGTCGTTGGGGGGGGGGGGGGGGGGGTTCCCCACTCCAGCCTAGGTGGCCGGCCAGGCCGGCCTGGGGCGATCAGGGCAGGGGATGGGCCAGAGGGCCATTCCCCCCCGGCCTGGGTCAGCCCGTCCTAGGGCCGGCGTGGGCACGAGGGGAGGCCGGCTCGGCGCTAGCCCGGCCTGGGAGGCCGGCCTGGCCGGCGTGGAGGATGGAGCTAGGGCCGGGCACCCGCCCGAGCGACCCGGCCTAGGTCCCGGCCTGGGGCCGGCGTGGAGAGGAGCGAGGCCGGGGCACAGCGCGACCAGCCCGGCCAGGCAGGCCGGCTCCCCCCCTCCCCCCATTTTCTCCTTTTCTTCTCTTTTTTCTCCTCTCTTTTCTTATCCTTTTCTCCATTTTTGTTGTCCATTGTATGAGTGTCCACGGGGATGTATGGTTGCATTTCATCCATGATATGCTCTGAGTAAACTTAGGGTAAACATTAGACCTTCCATATGTTGTGATCAAACACCGAAAATAGGATTTAGGAACTATGTCCTTTCAATCTCCCCCTTTTTGATGTTTGATGACAACATACGGATTTGCATAAAGGACAATTTATCATGTCTATTTGCGAAGAGACAAAAATTATAGTGGTACTCCCCCTATTTGTGTGCCCAAACATGAGACATATATATTTGATTATCATATGGAATGTAACGAACATAATTTTATTTTCACACTATGTTTTATAGGATAATAGGGTATGTGATGTAACCATGATATACCTATGTGAAGTGTGAGGATTATCCAATCATGATTTAGCATTATAGATGCACATGTATAGGCATAATATTATTTTTTAGATGAGTGATAGTATTATACACAAGATAGATCTCACCATGGCATTCTTCTCATAGTGGTAGATGGATAAACACTACCCTCATTATGGATTCAACACATCAAATAGTGAGTAGATAGATAACATAATAGCCTTGCTATGATCTTCAACATATCAAATATCACATCGCATAATAGATAGATAGTACGATAAGTAAATAAAGACATAGTATTACAACAATACCAAGGTTCGACAAACCACACAAATAGTAGCATCAACTAAGAGCAAAGGAAACAATAGCGAGGATAAAACGCAAATGGATGCATGAAATGCAATGCATTGCGTGAGTGTTTCTCCCCCTTGGCATCAGACACCAAAAAGGGAGAAGTCCTCGGGAGGAGCCTGACTGGAGCTAGCAGTAGTAGTGTAGTGGGACACAAAAGAGCCGAGAGAGCTAGCGTCATCGGCAAGCCAGTAAGTGTGCTAGGACTTCCACCTATCCTATGGAATCTCATCTGAGCTAGGAGGGCTAAGGGGGATCTGAAGAGCTGTCATGATGGCTCGCTGACGGCGACTAGAGGCCTTGCCCTTGCGATATGCTTCATAGTCCTGCTACTGCTTGTCAATGAAAAAGCAGTTCATCTTCTGGAGTGCCCTCTTAATGCTGAAAGTGTCAGTAGTAGGGCTAGTAGGAGCAGGAGAAGGAGAGCGGCGGACACCCTGAGATGTACTAGGTGCTGAGGACAGTGTGTGGGTACGCTTAGGGCGTTGAGCAGCAACTAACTCGGCCTCAGCTTCAGTGATAAGGACATACCTCTTGGGAGTCACCTTGGCATAGTTGTTGATGAGACCAACTGGGATCTTGGTCTCAATAAGAATCTGAAGATAGGAGCCATAAATGGGTACCCTCTTGTCACGAACCACGGTCCTCATCTCATGCCACATGAAATCCAGAATGTCCAATTCCTTATTGTTCCTCATAACAGTTTCAATGTGAAAGAGAAGATTGATCAACCATTTGCGGACCTCACCCTTCTCACAATACTTGACATTGATGGTATTGCGGAGAATAGTGTGCACAATGTACCAATATTCAGAGAAGAACTTGACTTTGGGGATGTGCATAGAGCTGGTACCTTCTGGATAGCAATGACGGATACCATCTTTGGCCTTCATAATATTCTTGGGATCACCATGAATGCGAATGTTGTACATACCATCATATTTGACCACGGGAATGCCAAGAAGGGAACCAAACTCCGCCATGGTAGCAACACACATAACACCACCACTCATCCAAGTCAATGTACGAGGATTCCTTGAGCCCTCTCCAGATGAGAAGAAAACAGTGGCATAGAACTCCTTGAGCAACTCAGGGGCAAAAGGACGGGCATTATTGGGACCCATGAGAGGAGTGATACCGTGAAAATCCATGAGTTCCATGACACGGGGCCAATGAGTGCGAGCGGACTTCATATCAAAGAAGTGTTGGTCCACATAGTTGTTCTGGAGTTTGCCAATAACGAAATCATACATGACCTGATGCATCTTGCAATAAAACGGAGGGTCGGCACTGGTACTCTGACCAAACTCATAGGGGTTGAACTTCAGCCTAGCATTCTCAAAGTCAGTGGTACTGAGACCACCCCAGTTCATGACCGCGGGTTCTGCTGGATTGACCGGAATAGAAGGACCGTGTCTCCGAGAGGAGTAGACCCAGCAACAGCAGCAACACTCTTCTTGCGAGGACGGAGAGAGTGGTGGGTATCGGAATCACGGTGGGTATCGGAAGCACCTGAGACAAATGATGCATGGATATGGATAATGATAATGATAATGAGTGCACATGGTCGTTGTATGAAGTAAAAAAATTATTCCATGAATATGCGTGATAGCGACATGGTTGAAAAACAAACAAACGACTAGTGAGGACAATCATAACTACATAGCATTGTGTAAGGAGTAGAGAATGGTTGTAGGATGTGGTTGTTTTTGTTTTCTTATTAGAGAGATTTTTTTTTGCATGATATTACGAGAGTGGTTAATTGTTAATGTCGGCGAGGCGGCGGCGGCGACTCCATCACGTGTGTCTGTCCTTCTGCTCTGTCCCCGTTGCCGCAGCATTGTCTCCGACGTCTTGGTGGAGCAGGGAGGATGTGTCATCCAGGAGTACGCGCACATTGTTGTCTGCGCAGGTGACAGCTGGAAGATGATGCATCTTGTGTTGGGGGTGTGGTTCGAAGCTGGCAGTTCTGGTTTTCTCCTCCGACGTCGTAGTCGTCATGCGGGGGTGTCCTGAAGTTCGATGGCGTGTCTGGGGACGTGTTGCCCCGGTCTGATTCGTTCAACGACAATGGTTTTGCTTATGACAAACTATTTTGGAGGTCCGTAAAGCTGCAAATCAGCGATGGAACCGCGTCGAGCTCGGGTGAAGAGGTGATCTGCCTTCTTTTCCTTTGGTGGCCGCTTCGGTGGTGTTGGAGGAGAGGGATAGGCGCTGGTTTTTGCACAAGATTATTCTATCTTTTCAGTTCTGTAAGATCGGTGTTTACGTGCTTTCTAACTGGATATTTATTCTATAATTGAAAGACGTATTACCATGCAAAAAAAAAGGGTAATACGTTCTCATTCATAAGATAAATATCCGGTTACAAGACACGTAAACACCGAATTATAGTACTTAAAGGATAATATTATCCTATGCAAAAAAACTAGCACGTGTTCATCTCCTTCGGCACCACCGAAGCGACCATCAAGAGAGAAGAAAGATCACCTCTTTGCCCGAGCTCGACGAGGCTCCATCGCTGATCTGCGGCTTTACGGACCTCCAAAATAGTTTGCCAGAAGCAAAACCATTGTCGTTGAACGAATCAGACCGGAGTAACGTGTCCCCGGACACGCCATCGAAATCCAGAACTGACATCCCCGCACGACTACGACGTCGAAGGAAGAAACCAGAACTGCCAGCCTCCATCCACAAACCTAGCACAAGATGCACCATCTTCTAGTTGTTAACTGTGCAGGCAGTCGTCTGAGCGTACTCCTAGATGACAAATCCTCCATGCTCCACCATGACGTAGGAGACGATGCCGCAGCAAAGGAGACAGAAGAGAAGGAGAGACACACCTGATGGGATCGCCGCCACCGCCTTGCCGATACCATCCATGGACCCTAACGCCACCGATCTGAAAGATCGGCAAACACACGATGCCATCAACTCCGAGACGCCGCCATGAAGGACGCCTTCGGTGTGGGAGTGGAGTTGAAACAGATTTATTCGTCGGAGCGCCGCTCCTACCACCCCAATGACGCACCAAAACCTACAAAACCAAACCATAGCTACAGAATGGAGGAACGAGGTCCCTCTCCCTCCTGCCGCTGGAGCAGCAGTTGGAGGGAGAGGGGACCAACGCTGTGGCCGGTGGAGATCGGAGGGTAGAACGTCCTCTCCCTAGTTGCCAAGCTCCTGGCGGCGGCTAGGTTAGGAAAAACGTAACGTTGCGTGGTAGGCAATATTTACTGGTGGGGTCTGGCTAGATTTAAATGCTCATACAATGGGCACATGATACGTGTGCCGGTAGAGTAGCATGTGCACAAGTTAGAGCGTCTCCACTCGCTCCCCGCCCCAGCAGTCCCTTGAAATAGGGGCGTGTTTGGTAAGCCGCATGAGACCGGACCAGGCCTTGGGAAAGTGAAGCGAGCCGTTCGTTTGGTTGCATGTACCTAGATTTTGCGTCCGCACGATACTTAAAGCACCCCTGAGGCAGGCCCGGTTGCCAAATCGGCAGTTTTCATGTAGCCAGGTCGCACGGCTGCAAAAAGCGGGCGCCGGGGCGCATGCGGGAGCTGAGCGGGGATGGCGGGAGATGGGGAAATTCCGACAGCATTTCACGCTAGACAAAGTCCTCACTGCCCTACCCCCTACCCCCCACCATTCACTCACCTCCCCTCTTTTGCTTCCCACACCGGCGGCGGCCACAGCGTGTTCACTGACAGCGTGTCCCCCCGTTGACCTCGTCTCACTCCGGTCCATCCTATAGCCCCGCGGTGGCGCTGGTACAAAAAGGAGGAGCCTCCCTTCTTCAATGGTGCCACCGTCTGGTCTTCTTCATCTGCAATGCCAGGAGCAAAGGTAAAACACATTCCTCCTCATCTTCACTTAGCAGTGATGTCGTTTTAGGTGATAGTAATGTAGATCCAACATAATTAGGACGCCGGTTTGGTTTTGAACAATCACACAACAACACTTATAGCTGTGATTCAAGGCTGGATTCTTCTAATTCACAAGATCGTAGTTAGGCAAGCCTGAAGTATAGAAAGTACAACAACGAATATGGTTCAGCTAACTCGATGAGGGTCAACTTCTCGGCGGGTTTTCTTCTAGCTAATTTGTGATTTCTCTTTGTTCTTTTCTCCCGTCCGGCTTTATATAGATAGTCGGACTAGGGTTTACAGGAAGAAAACCTAAGAGACTACGAAAAGTATTTGACTTGGAAAGTAAGGAATCTGGCTTCTCCTCCAAGTCGTACCACGTTGGGCCGTGGTCCGGGTTCTTCTAGAATCCGTCGTCCTGTGCGTCAGCTTACTGGGCCGCCCAATGGACTCTACTCCATTGTCTGTCGGCCACCCTAGTAATCCGGCCTTTGGCAATTGCTGGATATACCCCTATTTGGCATATATCCGACAGTAGCCCTAAGAAGGATTGAGACTTCCTCTTGCCATACCTTGTAGAATTGTATTCTATTCACAAATGTCGGCATTGTGTCTTGATTCTTCTGTCAACAAAAATCTTCAATGCAAACTCGGATCTGCAAAAATTCAGCATTTCTTCCGCGAACCTTCGCGGAGAAGCAAGCTATGACGCAAGCAGTGAAATCCTGCTTACGCCACGAACGTTTGGGTTCAGTCAACAGCCTCAACCCATATCTTTGACAAATTCTTGCACGAGAAACGAGAAGACAACAGTAATTACCCTGTCCCTCCCCACCCCCCCCCCCGTTTCCCAGATTTTCGGGCGTTAAACGCGTCGAGCATCCAACGGCTCTTTTAGCCGTTGGAGCCAATCTCAACGCATCTTGGATCTAAATAGGCGCCTTGGGGTTTCCGGCTCACCTTCTGCATCTTCTTCCTCCTTGAACCTATAGAGCCCAGAGCACTGCCACTCTTAGTCCCGAGCGAAAGCACGCAGAGAAAACGCAAACCCGAGCCCCAAATCCTCACCGGAGAAAACCATCGGTGGTTCTTGCTCCCAGTTCTGCCGCACCCAAATGGACGCCAAAAACTCTCCTCGCGCCACCGAGACCGTCAACGGCACCATCGAAGACCATATCCAGGACCTCGACCCCATCGTCAGATCACCTACAAGCGTCACCGTGGATGCACTTGAGGCATCTACGAGCGCGACAGCGGGCGGGGATCTCCATCCTGTTGCCGGAACTATGCCGCCGCCTTCGACCATTCCTCCTCCTCCTCCTTCCTTCCCCGATACTGAGGAGGGGTAAACCTCAAATCGCGACGGCGAAAACACGGCGATCGCTGCCTCCGCCGGAGGCAAGGAAGACGTGGAGGGAGATGCCGGAAACTAGTGCCACTGAAACGTGGCCCCGACTCTTATCCAAGCCATGGAGAAGGATAGGTTTATTGTGAAGGAAAAATGGAAGATGGACGAGGACGACAACGAGCCCTCTCCGAAAGTCGGAGAACGGGTGGTTCTGGCTTTCCATATCAATCGAGGTATGGGTTTTCCTCCATCCGCGTTTTTCATCAAGGTTCTCAACCATTACAACTTCCAACCCCACAACCTTCCACCCAACTCCATAGTGTATATAGGCGGGTTCCAGGTCCTTTTCGAGGGTTACTTAGGGATAGAACCCCGCCTAGATTATTTCCAGTACTGTTTCAATGTGAAACGCAACACCATCAAGGGTGTTCTCCCGATTTGCGGGACCATTTCCTTTAATCTCCGTAGGAATGGAGAGGAATGGTTCCAAAAATCAAGACTTCCGAGTACGTCAAATTCTGGATGGGCTCTTTTTTCTATCATTCAGATGTTCCCTATCCTGGAAAGGATACGGGCATTCCGTCTATTATCAATTCCGCGGCCACGCCCCAAGAAAGAATTGGGCGTTGGATGCGGTCCAGGTTCTTCCTCCAGACCTGATGAGAATCAAAAGACGATTCGCAACGTCTCCTCCACAGTTCTATGCTGGCTCGGAAGGAGAATTCAACCTCTGCTCATGATGTCAAAATTTCAAAAATTAGTGCTAACCCTCTTGAGGCCAATAAAACTGAACCTATAAATTCTATACAATTTCAAATAAATTAGAATGTAATAATGTTAGCTCAAATTTGTGCTAGAAGAGAAAGAGAAGCTGAAATTGCTGAAAAAACTGCCAAAAGTGAGTCGGTTAAATTTTATACCATCCAACCCTTTGAAGAAGTGAAATTTTTCAGTAATCATGGGAATATTAATGCTTTTAAACATGTTGATGTCAAAAAAAATGGGATTGGAGAGGTCATGACTTTTGGTATTTGGAGTCCCAAAATTTTGGAGAGTGAAAAAATTCTAGTGAAAAAATTGTTGGAAGTTGGATTGATGATAATATGACTTTAGGATAAACTTTGCCCACCATGTTTGAGGATGATAAACTTGACTTTTATAATTGCACCATCTCTGATGTTATTAAGTTTTTACAAAAAATTAGCTAAAGATCTTAATGCTAGTAAGTTAAAATATTAGTTTCACTAAACATATCACTAATGCTCTTATTGAAGCTAAGGAAGAAAGGCTCAAACTTGAAGCCTCTATTTTTAGAAAATTACAATATGGTTGGGAGACCAATATTAGAATAAGATTTAATGATTGTGATTGCAATGCTTTGTGTGATCTTGGTGCAAGTTCTTCTATGATGCCTAGAAGTTTATATGTTATGCTTGATTTGACACCATTGGATGAGAGTATTTTGGAACCTTCTATTATGCATCTTACAGACTCCATTGTTAAAAGAACTTTGGGAAGGATTGATGATGTTCTTATTATTACCAATAATAGTTATGTTCTTGTTAATTTTCTTGTTTTGGATATTGAATGCAGTACTTCTTGTCCTATCATTTTGGGAAGACCTTTTCTTTGCATCGTTTGTGCCATTGTCTATATCAAAGAGGGAATTATAATATTTCGGTTCCCCCTTAAGAAGGGCATGCAACATTTCCCTAGAAATAGAATAAAGTTACCTTTTGAGTCCATTATGAGGACTACCTACAATTCTATTGATAATACTTGATTCGTTCTTCATGCCTATCTATACGACCTTAAAAAAAGTGCATGTGGGAGGCAACGCACTTAGTTTTACTTATGGTTTCCCTTGTTTTCAGTTTCTTTTGTTTTCTTTGAGTCTTGGAAGTTGTTACCTATGTAACAACCTCTCCTTGTCATTTTTATTTCGTTCTTGTGCCAAGAGTAACCTCTAATAGAGAGGTAGTGTGATTTGGGAAAGTTGTTGTCCTGAAACAGATTTCTGTGCTGCCACCAAAAAAATTATTTATCTCAGCTAGAATGTCGGATTTATTTGAAAACAAATAAGCACATGACCCAGGTTTTTATCTAACTTTCATCAGTTTCACACTTTTTGATTTGAGCAACAGAAGATTTTCAGAAGAAAAAAATCCTCTTTACATGATGTCCTGTTTTGATAGATTTCTGCCAATAATTGGTGTTATTTTTACGGGAAGAGCTTTAAAATAAGTTGTGAAAGTATCTAATGTTTCAAATAGGTGTTTGACTTGTGTTGAAACTGAGCCAAGTGGATTTATTATTTTTATGCATGAACGTCGCTAATGAAGATTGTGAGAAGATTTAGGTGGAGGAAGTGTTGGAGAAGAGTAAAATATTCCATGCTTATAGTGGTGCAATAGGAAGCTTGTTTTCACTATGGCTTAGAATTTGGCATGTCATGCTAGATGTTATTTTAATTGTGTGCTTAGTAATATATGATTTATCATGACTAGTTAAATAACTGAGAATTCTTAATGTGCCATTGAAATTAAATCATGTGTTGTTTTTATCATATTGAAGCATGGTATTGTGGTATTCTCCTTTGATGATTTATTTGGGTTTGGAGCATTCTCACACCATGTTATGACTATAAACCATTCACATTTATCCTTGATGATCATTTAGTTTTTAACTTGTAATATCACTCATGCTTTGATTTATAATGTTTTGTCGCTATGCATGATTATGGCCGTTGTTGCTCTTTTAGTTGGTCGCTCCCAGTCTCTTGCTAGCCTTCGCCCTGAACTGATTATGAGATCTACACGTGCATCCATAAAAAAAATCAAAGTTATTCCAGTGTGTCCACCATACCTACTTACATGTGTTATTTCACCGCCACTCCAAGTAAATTTCTCGTGGGCTACCTTTAAACCTTCAAAATTGTTAAACCTATTTTATGTTCCTCTTGTAGCTCATGAGGAAGTGGACTAAAGTTTATCATGTCTTATGGCAAGCAAGGTTATTCTCCCTTATTTCACCCAATGAGTATGGAATCTGTGCTCATTTAAATTCGCTGAGAGTTGGTGACAAATAATATGTACTCAAATAATATAAAAAGGCAATTCCCCACGGATTGATGAATGTTGGTGGGCTCCCGTGGATACGACTATCCATGGTTTGTGTAAGACAAGGTGGTGGAAGTGCCAACCATAAGGAAAAAGGGAAAAAAAATCTAATGGAAACCGCTCTCAAAAGTCTAGACACTTTTCTTCACATGGTTTATGATAAGTTTTTCATTACCATTCGTTGACATAGACATACACCTCTCTCAAAATTATATTTTCAATATATCTGTTTTATGAAATAAAAACTCTAGCATATGAGTAATCCCTTCTTCCCTCTGCGAAGGGAATTTCTTTTACTTTTATGTTGAGCTTCACCTTCTTACTTTATGCATCAGTTAAGAGAGTATAGTTATAATTCTGAGTATAATATGCATACTCCCAAAATTTATTATCGATTGATTCAGGGTTACGGTATTGCTTGCTCTCAAACTATTTGTATCTATTCACCATTTAAACTTTAAAGGTGTCCTAGAATTTATGGTTTGCTATTCCACGAAGGACAAGTTGGATACTATTTTATTATATTTTACTTTATGATTGAAACAAATCAATGCATTATTGCTCATTGTCAATTATTTGTGTTACTTTTCATGTGCAACATAGTTTCTATACATTATTTAAGATACTATTTATCATGACTTTGTTGAAGTACTTTTAATCTCTTCTTACAATGCTTTTGCATAACATAGATAGAGATTGTGCTGGCTTCATGTCACCCCAAAAATTATTTTGTTATCACTTACCTACTCGAGGACGAGCAGGAGTTTAGCTTAGGGATGCTAATATGTTGCAAACGTATCTATAATTTTTGATGCTCCATGCTTGTTTTCTATCCAATGCCTTGATGTTTATGCATTTTACATCGTTTTTTGGTTGATTACATCGACTTGATGTTTTTGTATTTCATAAAAGTTCTCGAGGAAATATTCTCGGAAAAGGCCCTAAATCTACGGACATCAACTTTTACCCAGAACGAAGAGAAACATTGAAGGAAATCCGTAGGGGTGCCTTGGGGCCCATAGGGGATGCAGGGGCGGGCCCACCCTAGGCCACGCCTAGGGGTCCCCTGGCAGCCCCTGGCACCTCCTCGCACTACCTCTTAGCATATAAATTACCCGAAACCCTAAAAACTTTGGGGACGGAGATATTTTCCATGAAAGTTACAAACATGCACTATCACCTTGAAAGTCAAATCTAGGGTTTCTCCGGCCTTGTTCCGGCACTGGAGGCCTCTTCATCGACATGATTACCTCCACGGTGATGCGTGAGTAATTCATCCCGAAACTACAGGTCCATAGAAGTAGAGATTTCTCTCTCATATGCCTCCATGTTTAGAGTCTCATGAGCTGCCTCACATGGTCGAGACAACCGTTATGTAATCATGCATGTTGTGATTGCTGGGATCCGATAAACCATGAGATTTTGATTATTTTGTTCATGTCAAACTAAGATGCTTCACTTATATCTTTAGAGAGTTTTAATGTAGTTTTTCAATACTCTCCGGTGTTTATGATTATCTTGGCCACGTAGTTGTTTTCACCTCCAAGAGAGGGTTAATATGGTAGATAGTGAGTTGGGGATGTGATGTTGCCACTAGGGAGAAACAGTGGTGCTCTTGTCTATGACGAGAACTGTCGGATATATGCCAATTACGGGTATATCTGGCAGTTGCCGAAGGCCGGATTACCGGGGTGGCCCGCAGGTAATGGTACAGAGTCCATTGGGCGGCCCAGTAAGCTGACGCGCAGAAAGCCGGATTCTAGAAGAACCCGGACCACGACCCAATCGTGGTCCGACTTGGAGAAGAAGACGGATGCCTTATTTTCCAAGATAGATACTTATCATAGTCTTCTAGGTTTCCTTCCTGTAAGCCTTAGTACGCCTACCTATATAAAGACGGACAGTAGAAAAGAACGGAAGAGGATCTCAACTTAGCTAGAAGCCAACTCCCCGGGAAGTTCATCATCACCGAGTTAGCGAAACCATACTCACAATTGTACTTTGTATACTTCAGGCTTCAGCCCTGATTTAGTGAGATTGCGGGAGTAGGAATGCCGCCTAGTTACAACGTACCAAACCTGCGTAAACTCGGTGTTCTCGTTTACAGTACTTCCACGTTCCCCACGGTTCTACCAGTAGGCTTATGGCACCCCCGTCCATGAACCTTACTAGATGTCTCGACAGTTGGCACCCACCGTGGGGCCGGCAACGTCGGGAGTTATGTTTTGAGTGGGAAAACTCGGCGAAATCGGCAGTATGATAACTGTGGGAAGCCTGGAATTCGATAGAGACGTCGGACGCTTCCTCGACAACAGATCGTATATGCCAGCACGGAATCATCTGGTAAGTGCTTGTGTTTTACCGATCGGATCAACCAATGTTTTTATCGGTTTAACAGCAGAAGCAATGGGATTCCATGGTGGAAGTCAATTTATCCCACCCTCCCTATACCCAATTGATGAAGGCTATAATGTCGGACTTTGCTCAGATCTCCCTTATTCTTACGCAGAGGCGGATCAAGCCCCTATAGCCGCATATCGCCAAAACACCTCTGGATTTTCCGCCTCTTCGGAGATGCCCGCAGCCAGATCCCACTTCATTGGCATGGTGCAGTCTGAGAGCGCTAAAACCATGGAAGAGTAAAATCATGTGGAAGAAGCAGAAAACCAAGATCCCACAGGAAAACGCAGAAGCCGTGTTTGCTATCCTTAAAGACGATATGTATTCAAAGGAAGAGAAGCTGCAAGGACTGTATGCTTTCCTCGAAAAAGCATTACAACAGCAATAGCGAGGCCAAGCACGTCCGGGCAAGCTACATGATGATTCATCCTTGTGCAAAACTGCCACGTGCGCCACACGAGCACTTGACCGAGGCGAACCCGGAGATTCAGACAATTCTAAGGAAAAGAAGGGAGACCCTAAAAGGACAAGAAGATCCCCGATAACAGGGACGCAGCGTCCAAAACGGGATCCTATGCGCCAAAAGGAGGAGATAATCCCCATGACAAGAAATAATGGGAGGAACAAAACCAGAAAGACGGCAAAAGAATGCCGCCTCCGAGACAACCAGCTGATAAAGCCGGAAGATATGACAACCCTCACAGACGTGAGAGATCCCAAACTCCTCCAAGGAACGAAGAAAGGCCAAGGAGCAGAAATCCTCCTTATTCCAAAGAACATGATATCAGAAGGAATAGGAATAATCCCATAAAAACGCATTCGTACAATAATGGACCAGAACGGAGTAGATCCACTTATGTCCATTCAGTTGGCACACGTCAATAAGGCGGAAAGAGACGATTTGTATTTCGGACCAAAGTGTTTCATGAACAAGATCCGGAGAATCAGTCTACATTCTGGCTTTGCCAAAGTTGGTCCAACTTATCAAATGTATACCGGAAGTACAAACCCACGTACATGGCTCTCAGATTACTATACCGCCGTTCAGATCAACAAAGGGACAGACTTAGAGGCTGTAAAATTTCTTCCCCTGATGTTGCTGGATGGAGCAAGAGATTGGATCAACGGGTTGTCAAGAACGGTTGACAGCTGGGAAGAAATGGCTAGAGTATTTGCTCAGCACTTCTGGGGTATGTATAAACGCCTTAAGAGTATTAACCAGTTGAACCGCTGCATCCAGTACGAGGATGAGTCATATGTCGACTTTATCTCAAGATGGACTGCAATGAAGAATAGTTTCTCTAGAGTGAGTGATGCTTTCATCAACGGCCTAAAACCCGGCCTCGTACCGTTCATGGTTGGTTTGAAAGAGCACAAAGATCTTGTATCTATGCTTACCACCTCCAATGAGCACGTAGCGGCTGAAGACGATATCAAGGGGAGAGGTGGAAACATCGATGCTTTGGTTTAGGCCAAAAAGGCATCTCGTTCTGAAAAGAAGGCCACTCTAGAGGCACAGCCAAAACTCAAGGAAGTAAACTTAACCTTTGGAAAAGATAATGGCAACAGATGGAAGGGAAGAAACGCATATCCCATCTTCTACTCTAAGGAAGAGTGGGGAAAAAATTAAGTCGGAAAACTATGTCCACCATTCTCAATTTGGGAAGCCTACCCATACCAATGCACAGTGCCGGCTTAATAAGCACATGAAAGGAACTGGAGGATCTGGTAATAAGGGAAAGAATTCCAAAATGAAGTTCAATAAGAAAAAGCCGGAAGCTGAAAAAGAAGACATCGAGTCTGACACTGATGATAAAATCCAGGAGCAGCAGCGAAAAGGAAAACCTAAATTCCCGAGAGTTGAAGGAGAATGTAGCCTAACTTTCCTGGCAACTCCCTGAACCAAACAGGAAAAACAAACACTTCGAGAAATCAACACGGTTATACCTCCAACACCAAAGTACTTGAATTATTCAAACTCGACAATTACCTGGGATCAGTCAAATCATCCTAGAAATATCCCAGAACCCGGCACACGTGCTTTGGTAGTAAGCCCTATCGTGCAAAACACTAGGCTCAAAAGAGTGATCATGGATGGAGGATAGAGTATCGATATTATGTACTTAAGTACATTGAAGCATTTACATCTCTCTGAGACCCACCTCAAGGACAGCAATGTACGTTTCCACGACATTGTTCTCGGTAGACAAGCACAATCCCTAGGAGAAATTTCTCTAGATGTTACCTTTGGTAAGAAATAACACTTCCGTCAAGAAAGGATCTCATTCGAGGTGGTGCCGTTCGAAAGTGTGTATCACGCAATACTCGGACGTCCAACTTTCGTCAGGTTTATGGCAAGATCATGCTACATCTACAACAAGCTCAAGATGTCGGGACCAAAAGGCGGAGTAATCACCATCTCAGGAGATTTCAAACTAGCAAATGAGCTAGAAAAAGGAAACGCCCTTTGTTACAAACAGGTAATAAGGAAGGAAGAGTTGATGGAACTGGATAAAGAAGTATCGCTAATAGAAATGTCGGCAAGAAAATAAAGCCGGAAGCCGGCAGATAGCTTCAAAGCCTCGAAAAACACAAAGTAGGTTATCCTGGACCCCAAAGATCCGACAAAGTTTGTCATCATGGGAACGGGAATGACTGACGCATGAAAGCATGCTCATCAAGTTCCTCCATGAGAACTGGAATATTTTTGCTTGGTGTCCTGCAGACATGCCATGTGTATCCAGGGAACTTGCTGAGCACCAACTGAAGGTGATTCTAGGATCAAAACCCGTCAAACAAGGTCTTCGTCGTTTTGATGGAAGAAGACGGAAGGCTATTGGCAAGGAAATTATGCGGCTTTTAGCAGCTGATTTTATCCGAGAAGTTATACATACTGATTGGTCTGCGAACCCAGTATTAGTCCCGAAGAAGGATAGTATTATTCTTAGGATTTGTATAGATTACACCGGTTTGAACAAATTATGTCCAAAACATAGGTTCGTGTTACTGCAAATCGATCAAATGATAGATGCCACTGTTGGTTGTGAGCTTTTATGCTTTTTGGATGCTTATTCCGGATACCATCAGATACGCATGAAAGAAGAAGACCAAATAAAAACCTCGTTCATAACACCCTACGGAACATACTATTACATAACCATGCCTTTAGGCCTAAAGAACGCAGGTGCAACGTACCAGCATTGCATACAAAGATGCTTGCATAGTCAAATTGGCAAAACCGTACACGTTTACGTGGACGATATTGCCGTCGTTTCCAAGGAAAAGGATACATTCTTTGAAGATCTACGAGCAACCTTTGATAATCTACGCACTTAAAGAATGAAGTTGAATCCATTAAAGTGTGTATTAGGGGTTCCCTCAGGAAAGCTTCTGGGTTTTATCGTTTCTCACAAAGGAATAGAAGTAAACCTAGAAAAGATCAAAGCAATTTTAAACATCAAAATACCTACATGTCTAAAGGATGTCCAAAGATTGACGGGTTCCACAGCCGCTGTAAGAAGGTTTATAAGCCGGCTTGGTGACAAGGCTCTTCCATTATACAAATTGTTGAAGTAATCCGACAAACTTGAATGGACAGAAGAGGCGGACAAAGCGTTAACCCGGGTAAAAGAAACTTTGATGAAAGCTCCGGTATTGTCATCCCCAAAAGACGAAGAACCCATGTCATTGTATCTTACAGCAACTAACATGGTTATTAGTGTAGTGATAATCGTGGAAAGATTGAAAGAAGAACAAAGCATCCCAGATCAACATCCGATGTACTACGTCAGCGAAGTATTTTCCGAGTCAAAGCAAAGATATCCACATTATAAAAAACTGGCATATGGCGTATTTTTTGCATCCCGGAAACTCCATCATTATTTCCAAGGACAATCCATAACAGTGGTAAGCAAAGCACCACTAGGGGATATTATCAACAATGCGGACGCAACATGCTGAGTTGCTAAATGGGGCATTGAATTGGTTGCGTTCGACATTAAGTACTAACCCCGGATGGCAATCAAATTCCAGGCGTTGGCAGATTTTGTAGCCGATTGGACACAAGCAATGAAAACAGACCAGTGCAGGAATCGGGAATATTGAATCATGCATTTTGATGGATCCAAAATGAAAGAAGGTGCTGGCGCTGGTGTGGTGCTAAAATCTCCAAAAGGTGACATAATGGAGTAGGTATTACAAATACACTTCAACTCCAGCAACAATGTGGCAGAATACGAAGCATTGCTTCATGGCTTGCATATTGCAAAAGAAATAATTTGTTACGGTGACTCGGACTTAGTACATCATCAGCTTAACCAAACATGGGATGCCAAAAGCCCCATAATGGCCGAATATCGGCGAACAGTCGACGAGTTTTCCATTTGCTTCCTAGGATTTGAAGTACTTCACATCAAAAGGGAAGAAAATTGGAACGCGGATGCTTTAGCCCTCATGGGCTCGGAAAGGGTAAAAACCCTATTGCCTGGTGTATTCGTCTAGCATTTACACGAACCATCAATAAAAGGCGGAGAGGTGGACTACCCCCAAATTTCCGAGTCAATAGAAGTTGTTGCTTGTTAACCCGGATTGGACAATTCCATACTTAAACTTCTTAGTTGATCAGAAGTTCCCGGATGGAGCAGACGAGGTCTTGCAAAGGAAGATCAAACGTCGATGCAAAGGATACACGGTAATTAATGATTGCCTGTATAAACGCAGTACTATTGGAATTTTTGAGCAATGTATTTCGCCAGAAGAAGGACGAGAAATCCTGCAAGAAATCCATCCTAGAGATTGCAGACATCATGCTCAGTCAAAAAGCATAGTTAAAAAAAGCATTATGTGCCGGGTTTTTCTAGCAAACAGCCAAGACAGATGCAGAGCACATAGTGAATACATGTGCTGGATGTCAGTATTACGCCAAGCAGACCAATATGCCCGCTCAAGCACTCAATACTATCCCTATAACATGGCCGTTTGCCGTCTGGGGGATATCTATGATGGGTCTATTCAAAACTGCTAGAGCCGGACTTACGCATCTACTCGTTGCAGTGGATAAGTATACCAAGTGGGTGGAAGCAAAACCCATAAAAAAACTAGAAGGTGTGACTGTCAGAAATTTCGTCATTGAAATAGTCATGCGATACGGCTTTCCACATAGTATAATCACGGATAACGGGACAAATTTCTCAATTGGAGAGTTAGCAAAATATTGCCGATAAACGGGAATCCGCTTAGATCTTGCATATGTGGACACCCACAATCGAATGGACAGGTTGAGCGCATGAATAGTTCAATCCTGCAAGGAATACGCCCAAGACTCGAATCTCCTCTTCACAGAGCAACTGGAGCATGGGTAGAAGAATTACCTTCCGTGCTTTGGAGTATTCGAACGACGCCAAATAGATCAACTGGGCAAACGCCTTTTTTTTTGGTTTATGGTGCTGAAGCAGTGCTTCCTATGATCCATGATAGTCCAAGAGTACAAGCATACGATGACTCGGATGCTGAAAGTGCACGTCGGAATGCCATCGATCTCTTAGAAGAAGAACGAGAACTAGTGTTACAAAATCCGCCATTTATCAGCAAGGACAACAACGATATCATAGTCGGAAAATCAAACACTAATCTTTCATACAGGGTCATTTGGTGCTAAGATTGGTACAGGACAGAAAACACAAGTTGGCCCCAATCTGGGAAGGACCATTTGTCGTTAGCAAGGCTATGAAAAATGGGTCATATTACCTTATAGATATTCGAGACACGGAAGATGACCAGAAAAAATCTGAATCACAAGAGAAAAACAAACATAGATGTAGAACTAGGAGAGACAAATAGGCATTGGACCATCCAGCAGTTACGCCCTTCTACACTTAGTTCAATTCTATGTAAACATCACTGATATCATGAAATAAAGTTGTCAGAATTCATGCATTTTTGTCTGTTTTGTCTTTCTTGTTCAAAGCATACTTCCGTCTTATCTATTTCCCAGTGATCTTTGAGTTTTCTTCAATGTTAACCCGAATTTTGCCTGCGTGCTCGGAGCTATAGAACTGAATGCTTTTTTAGCCTAAGGAGGCTTAAGAACCCTAGATTGTGCATGTGTGCTTAAGGTTCATATTTTTCAAAATTCCTTATTCGTCCCTAAGTATTATCTGATTGTTTGTGGTGTTGGGTCACTAGAATTAGTAAGTAAAAGTTCCAAGGTATAATCCATGATTCCGAGTTTTGACTGATAGGTTTCTTAACCCAGTCACTTGGCATGAAGTTTGCATACTTTCGAGCCACTTAAACACTAAGGAAAGTTAAAGCATACAAACCAGAGAACTTAGAAGGAAAGGAATTAAAACTCTGAGAAAACTTGAAAAGACTAAGAATTTACTCCAAAGGATAAAAACTTGTTCATACAAAAGATAAAATGCATTGCAATAGATATTACATTGTAAGAATAGTAATGCTTTCTATTTGGCTAAATGGCTATGCTGGAACTAGAAGACATCTTCGTATTCGTCATCGTCATCCTCATCGTTGTCGCTCGAGTTCTCCAGAGTTGTCGAAATTTCTTCCTCCGGGTAGAACATTGAGGTAGACACCATCCAAGCTATCTTGGAGGCATGCCCCTTGATAGAGTCGAAGATTTATGCCCGTTGAGTGTCCGTGTATCCTTGCGGAATACTGGTGGCGATGCGCTAGGATTTGGCGGTGGTGTAATGCATACGCATTAGCCTAAGGGCCATGTGCACACCAACATGGGCGGCAGATTGGATCCAAGACTCTCGCTGGTTCGCCACCTCTACAATGGCCTCTAGGAGTTTGCTGACTTCCTATTATTCGCCAGCTTTGTCTGGAATGCACTTGTTGATAAGTAGCATCCCGGCATTATTTAGCTGGATGACGAATGTCCCGAAAGCCCGGATTATGTCAATCTGAGTGAGCAGATGATTCCCTTCTATTAAGAAAAGCAAAAAAGATTGGAAACACAGAAGGAGGAAAAGAAGGCATTTTGCAAAGTACAAGAAAAAACTTGGTAAAAGTACAAAAAACTTACCAAGAATTTTATCCATCTCAACGCCTCTTCAAGGAAGGGTTTGAGGTCATTCTCAAGGTCTTGGATGGTCCCATGATCCTTCTCAGCTTCAGAGGAAGCTCAGGACTCGGTTAACCCCAAGGACAACTGGTTTGCCTCCAGATCTTTTTGAAGCTTTACAGTCATTTTATAAAGCTCCAAGTTTTCTTTGCGGAGGGTATCGACATTGCCAGCATCCTCATCAATTTGTTTGGCCTTAGCCAAAGAATCTGAGAAGAAAAAGAGACGAATGGTTAAAAACTCGGAAAAGAACTTAGAAAAATTCAGAAACAGAATCGAGGATTGAAAAAGCATGCTTACTAGCTGTCTCCTTCAGTTGCTTATGAACCTCGGATAGTTCCGAGTCCTTCTCATTAAGTATACCAAGAAGATATTTTACTTCTTGGTTCTTAACGGTGAGCTTCTCATAAACTTCCACATTTATATTTTCGGCGGTCTGCTGAAAAGTATACAAAGGAAAAGTTTGCTTAGGCAAAAACAAGCAGGCATAAGATGAAAGCATTAATACAAACAAAAGAATAGTTTTCTATTCATACTTGGGGGATAGAGATATTACCTTGCTCATCATTTGCAAACCGCTTAAGTTCTCGGAGAATTCCTTGGCGTATTCCGCGAAGGTAATCCCCATATGATGGATTCCGTCTTGCATAACCCGACGAGGCGAGAACACGTAATTATTCCATACCACTAATCCACCTTTCGGCCAAGGGCGAATCAAGTGGGCTCGGACAAAAAACTTTTTCGCCCACGGATGAATGTATCCGAGTTCGTCAAAAGAGACTTCTTGTTTTACCTTGAAATTTTCGTCAAAGGTCGGCATTGGATCCGCCTTTGGAAACATTGAAGGTCCGCCTTGTTCAGGTTCTGCCCTTTCGCGCACATCCGTGTAGGATGTAACAGGCTGGCTCGTCTGCAAGGGATATTCGTCCCGAGCAGTCATGTTTTCCTCTCCAGTTGCCACTGGAGTATCCGGAGCAGCCGCGAGGAATGATTTTGGCCCCCTAAGAGCAATGACCTTCACCTTCTTCCTAACTTTTCCCTTCAAAGAGACACGGGCAAGGCTAGAAAAGAGAAAGAAAGAAATATCGAGATTCAAATTCCGAGAAAGAAGCTGAAAAACAAGGAGAGACACACAAGTGTAAAAGTTCGAGTTTTACCTGGAAGTGGCAACGGCTACTCCGTCGAGATCGATCACCTATTGGCTAAAGGAGATCTTCTTACATTTCCTCCCTCCAGCTGGCTTTTAGCGCCTCTAGTTCGTCGTCAGTGGCAAGCTCTTTCTCGGGAAGACCAAGAAGCTGAGAAGTAAATAATAAAAACCCAGATTAGTATTGAAACATCCGAGAAAAGACAAGAGTTCGAAAAAATTCCCCAAAAGACAAAACTCAAAAGCATATCTTGGGAGCGGGGTTTCCGACGTGATACATTTGTAGGCTCTCCTCGTACTGATCACGAGTGGATACAAGCTGATTCACGCGCTTTTTAATTCCTTCTTCGATAAGGCGGATTTTGTCGCCCTCATTGTATCATCTGGGCTCGTGTATTCACACATAAGCCGACTACCTCGGAAGGAGAGAGGTTGAATCCTCCGTCCAAACCAGCAAAGGACTATGTCCATGCCGGTTAGAGGAGTGGTCGAGGAGACGAGTTTCGCAATCCATCTCTTTATTCTCATCAAGTCTAGAGGCAGAACATGGACCGCATCCAGCGCCCAATTGTCTTGAGGCGTGGCGACATAATTGATGAATGGCGGAATTCCCGTCTCCTTTCCAGGAGAGGGAACATCCGCGTGATAAAAGAAGGAGTCCGTCCAAAACTTGGCGCACTCCAAGGTTTTGATTTTCGGAAACCACTCCTCCCTAAACCTACGGAGGTTAAAGGAGATGGTCCCGCATGTCAGAACAACACCTTCAGAGGTGTCGTGTTTCACGTTGAAACAGTATTGAAAGAAATCTAAGCGGGGTTCTATCCCTAAGAATCCCTCAAAATGGGCCTGGAACCCGACTATGTATAGAATTGAGTTGGGAGGAAGGTTGTGGGGTTGGACGTTATAGTGGTTGAGAATCTGCGTAAAAACGCGGATGGCGGAAAACCCATACCTCGAGTGATATGGGAAGCCAGAACCACCTGTTCTTCGTCTTTCGGAGAGGGTTTGGTGTCTTTCTCGTCCATACGCCATTTATCTTTCACGATAAATGTGTCCTTCTTCATGGAATTGAGGAGAGTCGGGGCCACGTTGCAGTGGCTGCAGTTTTCGGCATCCCCTCCATCGTCTTCGTCGCCTCCGGCAGTGACGATGGTCGAAGTGTTGTCGCCATCACGAGTTGAGGTTTCCCCCTCCTCGGTATTGGGGAAGGGAGGATGAGGGTGGCTGCATAGTTCCGACTGCGGGATTGAGATCCTGGCCCGCCAGCGCGCTCGCAGAAGTTCCGATGATGGTATCGAGGTCCTGCATAATGTCCTCGATGTCGGCGTCGACGTTCACGGTCTCGGTGGCGCGTGGAGAGTTCCCTGGAGAATCTGTCAGGGATATTGTTTCAGTCTTTTGACTGAACTCAAACGCTCGCGATGTCAGCAAGATTTCACCGCTTGTGTCAGAGGTCCCTTCTCTATGAAGGCTTGCCGAAGAAAAGCCGGATTTCGGTAAATCCGAATTTGGCATTGAAAAACTTTACTGAAAGAAGAATCAAGACAAATGGCCAACATTTGTGAAGGAAATAGACCACGAGGAACGGCGCAATAAAGTCTTAATCCTTCTTGGGGGCTACTATCGGATATATGCCAATTAAGGGTATATCTGGCAGGGGCCAAAGGACAAATTACCGAGGTGGCCCGCAGGTAATGGAACAGAGTCCATTGGGCGGCATAGTAAGCTTATGCGCAGGAAGACGGGTTCTAGAAGAACGTGGACCACGGCCCAGTCGTGGTCCGGCTTGGAGAAGAAGCCGGATTCCTTATTTTCCAAGATAGATACTCACCGTAGTCTTCTAGGTTTCCTTCCTGTAAGACTTAGTACGGCTACCTATATAAAGCCGGACGGGAGCAAAGAAGAGAAGAGGATCTCAACTTAGCTAGAAGATACCTCATCGGGAAGTCATCCTCTCCGAGTTAGCGAATCCATACTCACACCTGTACTTTGTATACTTCAAGCTTCAATCCTGATTTAGTGAGATTGCAGGAGTAGGAACACCGCTTAGTTGCAACGTACCGAACCTGGGTGAACTCGGTGTTCTCGTTTACACTATTTCCACGTTCCCCCGCGGTTCTACCAGTAGGATTATAGCACCCCCGTCCATGAACCTTACTACGATGTATCGACAAGAACCATTGCTTACAGTACGTATTTTACTTAATGCAATTTTCTGTTGCACACAAAGCAATCACTTCGTTGCTGCAATTTAATACCAGATAGATTTGGTAGATATCTTTCTTGAGGTGGACTATTAGATATGGATGCATGTTGGATAGCAGTACCTATGCCTTGACGCAATGCCTATTACGTTAGAACCCGTGATCTTCATATCGTCATAATAGTATTGTTATACGTTCATGATTTGTCAATTGCTTAGCTATAATTTGTTCATTAATAACCCCCAAGAGGAGGGGATCACTGTAGTACCTCTCAATGTGGAAGTAGGGTATCGATCCGCAGGAGCAAAAAGGAAAAGTTATCTATTCCCTACTACTAAAGTGTCACAAGTTTTAGTTGATTATGCACTAAACAAGTTTAAAGAACAAGATTTTTGATTTAATGGATGGAAGTTTAATGTAACAAAACAAGTATGTAAAAGTGTCCCAAAGCTCTTCAATGCAATAGGACAAGACAAAGGTTTTCTCTTATAGGAAAAATGGACATGGGTTCATGGGTTCACTCAATCCTCTCTCTCTCCCATCTATGGTGATTATCATGTTATAGATAAAAAGTACACAAATTTTTCATGCTTTAATGGTAAACTTCTATGACGGCTACATGTCCTAAAACACATAGTTGAAGGAAATAATCATATAAGTTGCTAGGTCACCCTCGTAAGGCTAGCGTGGTTTGTTGTCACTCCCAGATAATACTTCTTCCTTTTTACCCCCGGATAAATGATGTTGGGCGGTACTGTGTCATGTAGTACCTATGCCTATGTCACATCGGCCATCCCGTACCTACATAAATCATAATTCTTAATGGACAATATTCTAAACACTAGTGCAATGATTCATATTTTGTGTGAATCACCACATCTCCCTCGTCTATCCACACTTGGTGGTGTCAATCACCTCATGACATGGATAAACAAGGCATTATGCATAAATCAAACCATCATATGCATCATAGAATATCTCCAAAGTATGACAAGTCATAAAAGATCCAACACAACGGTAAATGCATAACAAATATCATCTCGTACCACAATATCCACCATAGGAATTACATAGATAGATCCATACTCATGCAAGGCACATCATATGGACTTCAACAATGATCATACATAGATATATTAGATAAAGTTACCACCACAAAGCAAAAGTCCAGTGGGTGTACTACTCCCCCTTCATCATGGTGACGATGGTGGAGAGGTTGGAGAAGATGGAGACCACCCCGGCAGTGCTCCTCCGGAGTTTTCCCCTTCAATATACAGCTCCAGGTCTTCTGTTTCATGGTTTTGTGTTTCAGCGGCGTTCTTTTCCGAAAGCTGTCGGGGGACTATTTTAATAGTCATTTTTAGGTCAAGATGAAGGAACAGAGATGAAAATGGACGGCATCGGACCAACGAGGGGGGAGATGGACCCTCCGTACGTGACCCAGAAATCTGGCCGCATGGGGCCACCTCTTTCCCTCCTAGGACTTCCTTTCGTGTGATTCCTTGGCTCCTACTCCTTCCTTCCAAAAAATGGTACCCGCAAAATATTAGGTCATTTGGACGTCGTTTGGGTCCCTGAAACATCAAAATATAGAAATTAGGGTTTCCCGCCAGTGTAGGGTTAATTCCAGAAAAATAGGGAAACTGTGAAATATTCCCATAATCAATATAAAACAATGATATAACCCTTATATGATGCAAATATAATTGAAATATAAGTAATACAATGCAAAGTTCATGTATGCATTTTACATGCATCAACGTCTCCAAGCTTAACCTATACTCGTCCTCGAGTATGAAGGTGATAAAACTAACATGGATTTTGCTTTTTAAAACTATAATGGATATCAAAGATGATTACTATGCTACATACAGTCAAATGATTCATTCTCAAAGGAGTAGAAATTTCCAAGATAGATTATGAAGTGATATCAAATATTCAATGTAAGGATGTTTAATGATAATTCACAGAGTGTAACATAGAAGAAAGTACTATGGACGAAATGTATGCGTAATGAAAAGTAAAAACATCCTATAATGGTCATATACTATTCTTATGAATCTAAATATAAAAGGTGGATACTTTGGAAAGATATATAAATAAATAGAGGTAAAACATGAATAAGTTTCATCTAGCTTCCAAATGCTTCTACTTAAGTTAATGTTTGCAATGTGGTATCCATTGGTATGGAGATCTCATTACCTCTATCATAGCATCCTGAATAGTTAGGTTGAAGGTGAAACAAAATATGAGTAGTGTGCCTGCCGAATATGGGTTGAATGCATCATGCCCCATGAATACAATGTAACGCCCGGGGATTTTCCCCCCAATTAGTTTTGCTTGTTTTCTTTTCTGCATCATCATGGCATCCTTGCATTGCATTTTTGTTGAACTCTCAAAAATGTTTTCTCTCAACCAATCTCAAATTTTAAAATTTTAAAATGGCTTGTTAATCTATTTCACAAAATGTTTATGTGACTTTATAAACAGGAAAAATATTTTATTAACAAATTATGTTGACATGTTTAATATTAAAAACTACTCTTGTTCTACCTTTGCTATTTTCAGAATATAATCGGCAGCAACTAAAACACGCAAATAAAAGTAACAACTTTTTTTTTACAGGATAAAAGTAACAACTAAAAGAAAAGAAAAAGAAAAAATCGTTTTGTGGGAGGTGCAGCCCACCAGGCCAAAAGGCAGCCCAGCCCACCTCCACGCTTTTCTTCTCCGTACGACAGAGAGCACGAGGAGGACGTGAACCCCTCCCCTGTCGTTGTCCACCCACCTCCATGGTCCCCTCTCCCCACCTGCTCCCCCTCCTTATCTACCCAAGCCTCCCCCTCCTGTCCAGAAACCCTAGCCTCTCCCCCCTTCTTCCCCTCTAGCCGCCACATTCCCTTTATCCTTCCTCTCTTTGTGTTCTTCCGTGAACTTTTCTTGCACCATGAGAGAAAGAGGGAAATTCAGTAGCACCTCCTCATGGCCATGGTCATCGTCGACCTCACCTCGGTGCGGGAATGGAACCAGATCGCCGTCCTCCTCCTCTACGTGGAAGATCGGCGCCCGAGGATGCCCCAATCGTCCCCGCCATGGTCGTCTTCCCCGCTGTGGGTTAGCACGACACCGACAGGTCGTCGTCGTCTCCTTCGTCCACGGTCGCCTCCGACCACGTACGACTCCTCCGCGCACATCCCGGTGAGGTCCTCGTCCGATCCCGACCCTTACCTACCTTTTCGCATCCTCTAGGCAACGTCCCCAGGTGCTACATGTTTAGCAGCCATGGTTTTTCTCGGGAGCTCAAACAGAGGTGCTCCTACCTCAGCGCTCGCTCTCCCGTGCGTGCCCACACCCATGAAGCACGCACACACGCATACGCCCCACCACACGTCCACCCCCCACTGCTTACACACCCAGCAGCACCCCGTAGAACCCATTCTCACGCTGGATTCGGTCGTCGCCGGTCTCCGATCGTCCGTCATCGCTGCCTGTTACCGGTCTGAATTTGTTGTCAAAAAGTTCAGTTAACTCGTCTTTGTTTCTACTTAAGATGTCCGATTTGAATCTATACACAAGCGTGCAGATAGCCCAGTGGCTTGTGCCCCGTACCGCACCGGAGAGATCCTGGGATCGAATCCCCGCTCCGGCCGAAAGGCCCCCCTTTTTTCCTCTTTTCCATCCGCGCACGGGGCCCACTGTCATTGACCCCGATGGCCACCTCACCATCCACCCACGCCACAGTGGCGCCTGCGTGGCCCCCTGGCCCGCCTGTCATCGACTGGGGGCGGCTGCAGAGCTGCGCCAGATCCAGATCTGGTGGCAGACTCGCAGAAGGGCCCCTGGCCTTTTCAGTTCTGCACAAAAGCCCCTGACCCTTTCCTGTTTTGTAATTAGGCCCCTCTAATTTCTGAAAACCTTCTGAAAATCACAGATTGACCCCTAATTTTCAAGTTCAAATATCTTTAACATATTAACTCCAAATTTAATAAATAAAATATGTTTTCCATTCAAAATTTTCTAAACTTTTCAAATATGCAATTTGTTTAATGTTTTGAATAATTAAAAATTATAATATATTATGTACTTTATTTAATCCATTAAAAATTGCATAAATCATAACTAATTCATTTTAACTCCAAATTTGAAAAGTAAAATATGTTTTCCAATCAAAATTCTCTGTACTTTTCAAATATACAATTTGTTTGCTGTTTTTCCTAATTAAAAGTGGTGCAATAATTCAATGCTTTAATTAAACCTTTTAAATTGCAAAAATTCATAATTAAATATTTAAAATTCCAAATTTCGCAAATGAGATATCACATTGAAGCTAATGTTGTATACATTCTGTTTTCATCATCCACCATGCCATTTAATCACTTCAACCTAATGTTTGCTTGTAATTCACTTAAATAACTATGCATGCACCTGGGATTTTCCAAATGCAACCTTATCTTTGCAGTTGGGCCCATTTAAAATGTTTCATCATGTCTTGTATTTATTTTGATGCACCCTTTAACTTGTCATGCATAGAAAATAGGATCATGCTGGATCTTTTGTCGTAGTAGTAATTGTTGCATCCGGTGTTTGTTCTAGTTCGTTGCTTCTTCGCGGACAGGACGTTGAGATGATGTGAGCAACGACAAGTTCTGCGGATGTACCTCTACTTGCTGGATCTCAGGCAAGTATACTCACTTGCTACCTATGTTTCCTTTCCTCACTTGTTACCGATTCTTTCTGTTGTCTTTATGCTAGCCTAGTATTTTCGATGCTTGTGTTCCGATCCCATCACATGTGTACCCTGCTGCCACGATATTGCCTTACCTCCACATCTATAACCATGTTGTTTGTTGGCCTGTGCCGTACTAGCATGCTTAGGTTTGTTTGCGCTCTAGTCCTGTTGTCCTTTGTTCTATCACCTGTTTAGTTGATAGTTGGGTTTCAATTTAATCAACAACATGTTAATGTTTGGGGTAATAATAATTTGATGTTAAGGCACCGGTAGGAGGCCCGGCGTGGTTTTGGAGCCTGCTAGTGTCGAAACTAGGAAAAGGGTCTTGTCCATTGATCCATGATGAGCGTGCTAACCGCATCCGGGAGGTAGTATGGGACCCCCCCTCGACTTAGACCTGATTTGCAGCTTGTCCGAAGAGCCACACTTAGTTCGGGTGTTCCATTTGCTCATACGCATGAATGGGTGGGCCCCCCATGGTTACTGTTGATGATGATGATGATGCATATAGGGCGAGGCCTGTGGTGCCGGGGGGTGTGGTTTTCACCCTTGCGCTTAGGTTAGGTCGGACTGGCCGGGACCTTATAGCTCCGTGGCTCCTAGGATGGGTTGTAGAGACGTTTTGGGTCGTGTCGAGCCAACCTGAGTTTTAGTTGGTGGCTTGAGTGTGTACGGGTACTGTAGCGCACCCTGCAGGGATGAATCTTCTCGAGAAGCCGTGTTGTCCGCGGTTATGTGATGACTTGGTGAAAGTGCTGGCTAACAAGTACTCAGACAACTTACACTTAACAATGATAATTTGACTAGTAATATAGATTACCTCCACCATAAAGATGAATGTCACCTTAATCAACAGTGTGAGTTTTCCTTGGGTTGCTTCCTTAGTAGGGGGTAACACTGTATGGGTATTGTTTGGTGAGTAGTTGTAGTTGGTTCTGATACGCTCTCTTATCCCTTTCTATTAGCCGGAAGTTGTAGCGTGTCTCTTTAGTTGTTAGTGCTGCCCGCTGCCGCTTCTTTGCAATAATCCCTTCCTTCTGTTGTACCCAAAGTATTTGTATCTTGTGATGATTGGTTACGCTGGTATCTTGTGAGTATGGTTTATCCACTTGCCAGTACTTAATAGTACTGACCCACGAATCCATTTCGTGGCTGCATATTCCACATTGCAGTCAACAGGTTTGAAGTCTGACGACGTTAGCTTGGGAATCCCTCCGGCTTGGCCTGGGCAGGGATTTGGACGCCATCGGTTATCTTCAGGACTCTTAGTCCAATTTGTATCTTGTCCGTAGTCGGACACTATGTTGTTTCTTCCGCTGTTATTTGGATCTTTGTATTGTATCAGTTGTATCCTTGACTCGTTTGAGTCGTCTTGTATATACCTCCTCTGTTGTTGTTGTGGATTATTCGTGAACTGTTGTAATGTTATCACAAGTGGCAACCTGAAATCGGTTATTATGCGGATTTGGGTGGAAATGCCGAAATCTGCATAGTGCCCGATCCCGGGACGTCACATACAAGTACCTCTACAACTGCCTATTCAAATGGGGCCACAAAGCAAGTTCAAGTTAAAGTCATTGCAAGTAATAATAGCGTCATCAAGAGAGTTGATACTTTGAAAATGTATCTCCTTTTCCGAACACTTTTCTTATTGTTTTCCTCTAAACTTGTGTGTTTTGGATACAAGTAACACGGACTAACGCTGTTTTCAGCAGAATTACCTTGGTGTCTTGTTTTTGTGCAGAAAAATCAACTTTCGGGAAATTGCCCAGAAAAGAACCCATTGACGTTTTCCCCCGGAAGACCCCGGGAGCCAAAGGGGGCCAGGAGAAGAGCCACAGGGTGGCCACACCAGCCCCTGGCGCGCCACCCACAGCCCACCTCGGACTCCCCTTTCAACTACAAATAGCCTTCAACCGTAAAACACGAGGGGGGTCGATAGTTTTCCAGAAATAAGTCCGTAGCTCCGCCGCCATCGCGAATCCTTTTTCGGGGTTTAGAAACACCGTTCTGGCACCCTGCTGGGACGGGGAATTGGAGGAGATCATCGCCATCGTCATCACCAACGCCTCTCCATCGACCATACATGTTTCCCCCATCCATGTGTGAGTAATTCCTCCGCTGTAGGCTGAAGGGGGTGGTAGGGATTGGATGAGTTGGTTCATATAATAATACCGTGATTTTCAGGGCATAGTGCCTAGTATCCTCTATTAGTGCTATTGACATTGTTGCAACTTGTTATGCTTAATGCTTGCCACTTTGGGCCCGAGGGCCATGATCTAAGATCTGAACAAGTTATTGTTTCTTGATCATACCTGCAAGTTGTTTACACATATCGTTGTCTGGAACCCAAGGCCCCGAAGTGACCGAAATTGGGACAACCAGAGGGGATGGCTGTGTTGTGAGGATCACGTGTGCTCACGGACTGTTAATGCTTTGCTCCGGTGTTTATTAAAAGGAACACATTAATTACCAGTAGTTCCCTTGAGGCCCCGTCGAAACGGGCTGGTAGGACAAAATATGTTGCGCAAGTTCTTATGTCGAGCACGTACGACTATTTACGGAACACATGCCTATGGTTAGTTAGTACTTGGATGCTTTATCTTATTTATATGCAATGCCCATGACTTGATCGTTATATGAACTATCTTATCCATGCAACGCCCGTTCATCCATCCCTATGCCTACAGTATTTAAGCCCGATGTTTACTTCAATCACCACTGCTGCTGTTTTCATACTACTTCTGTTGTTATTTCACTACTTTTGCTGCTATAAAACTGTTACTACTGATAAACCACCGCGAACAAGTCCACTTTTTCAGGTGCAAGTGAATTGACAACTCACTTGTTAAGGCTCACAAATATTATTTGGATCCCCTTGTGTCGAATCAATAAATTTGGGTTTTACTTCCCTTGAAGACTGTTGCGATCCCCTATACTTGTGGGTCATCAAGACTATTTTCTGGCACCGTTGCCGGGAGCATAGCTTTATTTGCGAGATCACCGGAGAGTACTATTATCTACTGCCATTCATTCATCATGGGTAACTCTCGTGATGGAAGAGTTCCTATATTACCATCCACTGCAAGAAGAGGTACAACAACTTGAACACCTCTGTTGCTCTTGATTCAACGTTTGTTATGAGTAAGCTGCTTACACCACCACATACACATGCTACACATGGTACTTCTGCTGAATCTGAAAATACTTCTGATACTTCTGATGATGCTTCTACTGTGCTTGATGAGAGTGGTTCTCTCGGTCCTTTCTTAGATGCTACTATTTCTAAAGATAAAAATATTGCAAACACTGAAACTCTTCATAAAAACCATGTTACTCCTGCTTTCTCACCTGAGTTAAGAGAAAATCCTAGTGATAATTTTTATGATGCCTATATTGAACTTAGTGATGATCTTATTGGTGAAATACATGCTATGAAGGATAAAGATGCTGCTATACATCTTATGGAAAGTCGTGTTGTTAAATATAAATTATCTCCTGATGCTAAGTTTGCCACTTCTCCTATTCATATTAGGGATAAGTATTATGATTTCTCTCTTGATTTTTCTTATATATCTATTGTTGAGAAAGAAACTGTTTTGTGGAACTGAAAATGAAAGTGTTATAAAACATATGAATAAGCTCTCCTCTTTAAGTAGTTTATTCTCTGGTGATCTTAAGAAACGTAGCTACTTTGTTGCTAAAATATTCCCTTTCTCATGAAAAGATGAAGCTAAAACTGGGTTTAATAATTTGTCTCCTGGATCTATTGATAGTCGAATTGGTTTGGTTAATGCTTTCTTTCAGAAATATTTTCCTGCTAGTGCTCAACATGCTGCTTTACAAAATATATTTAATTTCAAGCAATTGGAAGAAGATAAATTGCATGTATCTTGGGCAAAGTTCCATTCTTTAGTAAGGGATACACCTGAGCATAAGCTAGAAGATAATAAACTTCTTGATATATTCTATAATGGACTAACTGTTGAATCTAGGACATACCTGGATAGTTGTGTTGGTTGTGTTTTCAGGTAAACTCCAGAAGAGGTTGAGGAATTAATGGCTAAAATATGCCAAAATCATGATGATTGGACTATGGTTGAGCCTGAGCTGACCCCTACTCCAGTATCAACATCAGCACCAACACCCAAGAAGAGGGAAATGATTGAGTTAAATGATGAAGTGATTAGAGAAGCCACGAAATCTCTTAAAGAGAGGGGTATTAAATCTGAAGATGTGAAGAATCTTTCACCTATAGAAGAATTATGTAAGCAAATCCCTCACTCATCACCCGTTGAGGTACACTCTCTCCAATATTTTGATAGTAGAGATATAAACTATAGAAAACCTCTTGATCAATGCTTAGATGAATTTGATAATTATGTTATTAAGCAAGATAATTTTAATATGAGAGTGCAAAATCACCTAATGGAAACATCTAAAGCTATTAATGATTTGCACGGTATTATAGAAAGAACCTCTAATTATGTTAAAATGTTTGTTAAACACTTTCAAATGGTTCAAAATCAAATTGATCAATTTGGTAAAGTGCAAAAATATTTGCTAGTTAATGCTTCTAAAGAAAAAAATGCTTATGAAATAAGAACTAGAAGTGGTATTGCTACACAAGATCCTTTATATCCTGAGGGACATCCTAGAAGAATTGAACAAGACTCTTAGAAAATTAATAATGATGTTATCCATACTAAGAAGAAAAGCAAAAAGAAACATAAAACTGTTGTACAATCCTATGAACTTGCTAAAGATCCTAATAGTATATCTATCTGTGATGCTGAAACTGAAAGTGGTGATACTTCTGATAAAGAAGAAATTGAAAAGGAACCTGTAAAGCAAACTAAAAATATAAAGTACACTAGGGAAGATTTATTGAAAGAGAACCTTGGGTGCAAAAACCAATGCCTTATCCTAATAAGAAACACAAATCAAAAGAAGAAGAACACTATAACAAGTTTTGTGAATGGATGAAACCTTTGTTCTTGCAAATTCCTTTAACTGATGCTATTAAATTGCCTCCTAATGCAAAATATATGATAGATATTGTCTCTAACAAAAGGAAGATTCCTAATGAGTAAATTTCCACTATGCTTGCTAATTACTCTTTTAATGGCAAGGTTCCTAAGAAACTTGGAGATCTTGGTATACCAACTATTCTCTGTTCTATTAAAAATAATTATGTTAGAACTGCTTTGTGTGATCTGGGAGCTGGAGTTAGTGTCATGCCTTCTACTCTCTATAAAAGACTCCTCCTAGAAAAATTGATACCAACTGATATATCTTTGCAAATGGCTGATAATTCTACTGCTATTCTTGAGGGTATATGTGAGGATATTCCTGTTCAAGTTTCTAATAATTGTCTGATATTAGCTGACTTTGTTGTGTTGGAAATGCCTGAAGATGATAATATGTCTATTATTCTTGGAAGACCTTTTCTTAATACTGCAGGGGCTATTATTGATTGCAATCAAGGAAAAGTTAATTTTAATGTTAATGATAAAGAGCACACTGTTTATTTTCCCAAGAAGATTGATAAGAAATATGATCTAAATTCAATTGAAAATATTGAGACCATCAAGATTGGAGAATTTTATTGTCCCATTCTAGTACCACCAAAGGAATATGAAATTATTATTATTGGGACTATGCCTATCAAGGTTGAGGTAACATAATTAGTGATTAGCAAAGTTATTCTTCATATAAAAATTATTCTGGTAACAAGACTTGATCACATTTGTTAAAAAAAAAATTTAATGAGGAATACATTGTTTTCACTATGTTTTCACCTTCCACATTATTTTTTCACCATGTTTACTTCTGTTATCACATTGCTACTTGAGTACACTCATGTTTTCCACCATCCTGATGCATGTTTTCCTGATATTTTCACTCTGATTTCTAGGGTTGTGCACGTTTTCACCATCCATACTTTTGTTTTCACCATTACCACCTTTGTTTTCTTTGGATATTCTTCCACTAAAGTGTCATAGAACCTCTATAGTGCTGGTTTTGGTTATGTTTTCCACCTTTTCACTTTTGTTTTCCAGAGATATTATTACTTCTTAAAATTCTAAAAAAAAGTTCGAAAAATAAAGTTTCTCGAAAAATTCCAGAAAAATGTAATAAATTTTTACGTTAAAAATGAGGCAGAAAGCCATCTGGGAGGCCCCAGGGGGACCCACCAGTAAGGCACACCCTAGGGTGGCACGGCCAGCCCCTAGTGGCGCCAGCACATGGTGTGGGGCCCCCTGGCCCTCCACTAACTCTCTCCCCTGCCAAAGTCTTCTCTATCACCTCACAAACTCAAAACACTTCCTGGAATGCGTCTTCTTGCTGTTCTTGACTCTGAATTTTTGATCTCCTTCTTCAACCCATCATTTGTGCTGATATTTCGTGTGTTTGATCTCCGGTATGTGACTCCTACGTTGATCCAAGTAGAATTTTATTTAGTGAAGTATCTATTGAGTATTTTGGTGTTGTAGGTGACATCTTATGTGAGTTTTCATGCTTGATTTGAGTAGAAATAATTTATTTTTTATGTATGTTTAGCTCTCATATAAGTCCCTATGGTAGTTTCCACCTTATATTTGCTTGAAATTAATTTTTGTGATGGTTGTCAAAATATTTCAGAGATGGATAATTTTAATTATGGAGAGATATTTAGGAGTGATGCTCCTAGAAGGACAAGGCCCTCACTCTCATCCACTTCAGCGAGGCCATCATATTATGAGGATATTATGGCGTCAACTATTGACGATGGGGAAGATGATGGTATTGTTCACCCATCTAGTTTTCCTTGCCGTACATTTTTAAGAAGTGCAGGTATTTTAGATGATTTTCTTATGCTTATTGAGAGAGTTGGTCTAACCAACTTTATGGAAAATGAAAGCACTTAGTATGACGCACTTACAAAAACTTGTGTTAAAAGTTTTAAATTTCAGAACACGCATTATGGTCCATCTGTTGCCTTCAAGCTATATGGTAGTCATTTTTCTTTGTCCTTGGGAGATTTTTGTGCTTTTATAGGTATCAACGCCACCGGGACAGCGAGCAGGATTCAAGACAAACCCACATACCTCCAGGGCATTTATCGAGAGGTCACCAACGTTGACGGTCGCTCATCCCCGTGTGGGAAGATAAGGAACATTCAACTTCCCGCTCTTAGATACTTTACTTACTACATTGGTACTAGTCTCCTTGGTAGGGAGAACACTAGCAATGTTTCTAGTTACCACCTTGCTTTCATTGATGCTGTGCTGAACCATAGCACGAAGTATAACCTTGGTGCACTTGTTGCACGCCGCCTTGCTGCTGCTGGGCCTATTTTTTGTGGTATTATTGCTACACGTGTGGCAGCTGCTTTACATGTTTCCATTGATCCTAATGATGAAATACTTTCTCCGCATAGGCTTAACCTTGCTGCCATGAAATCCCATCAGTTTGTCACTTCTAACTCTACTGTTGATAATTTACTATATAGAGTTTTATATATGGATGGAGAGGAGCGGAAAGTTACTTTGCCGCAACCTGTTTTGTTTAAGATTGACAGGGCACCGTGGCCGCTCTCCAAGGAGCAGGTAGACGAGCATCTGAGCACCACGGAGTTTTATAGGCAGCAGGAGAGGCGAGATGCGCCTCCCGAGGACCGCAACATGCAGTACACTAGCGCATCCTTCAGCACATATCAGGGGGAGGCTTCCTCCTCGACAAACTACGAGGGCGGCACCTCATGGGCCCCTTGGTGATTGATCTCCACTTAGGCCAAAAGCCTAAGCTTGGGGGGAGATATACCGACATCACACTCATCTGTATATCATGTTCTCTCGGTTCTTTGCATATCCATTTTTTCTGTTTCTTTCGCTTCTTTTTTGTTTCCTTCGCTTGTTTTCGTTTCTTTCATTTATTTTGTTTTTATTGTTTTGTTTTCGCTTTCCAAAACACAAAAGGACCAAAAATATTTCTGTTATTTCTCTCTATGTGTTTCTTTAGTTGGTTTGCTTTATTCTCTAGTTGCGTTTTAATATTCAAAAACCCCAAAAATATTTTGTTTTGTTTGTTTTGCTTGCTTTCCTTTATTCTTGTTTTATTTCGAAAAAACCAAAAATATTTTTTTGCTTTGTTTGCTTGTTCTGTTTTTCTCATGCTTTAATTGAAAATCCCAAAAATATTTGTTTGTTCGTCTCTTGTTTTGTAAAGTTGGTGCAGAGTTCGACAGCCGGCCGGGTTCCATTGGAGCTTGGTTTACATTGTATATTTTAGTCAAGACACAAGTGAAGAGAAATAATGACGATCTACGGCAACTCAAGTGTGGTGAGAGGCTGGTACGAATTCTATTTTCTTTCATTTTTGTACATATATCCATCTATGTGAGGATACTTAGTTTGTCCATATAAGATATATGTGATTTAATGGTTGCTTATTAGTTCGTGCTCTCTAATGTTTAGTTCCAATTTATTAATGGTAAATGAAATGTCATATAAATATGTGTTCGCATTGTTCTATTCATATAAGGGTATGACATTGTGGTAGCCTCCTCTGACTGTTTCATTTGAATCGACTTGGCACATGCTCATGCATGCTAAGACTGAAAACAAAAAGTCAATAAGCCTCGATGATTTATTTTGCCTCGGAGTTCTAGTATCAATTTTATGCCTCAGTTAATTTTACTTTGTCGCAAACATGATTATGATAGTTGTTGATCTCTTGATTGTCGCTCCCTGTCTATTGCTAGCCTTCACCTGTACTGAGTATGGAATTCTACTCGTGCATCCAACTCCCAAAAACCGAAGTTTCCCATTGTGTACACCATACCTACCTACATGTGGTATTTAACTGCCACTCCAAGTAAATTTCCCAGGTGCTACCTTTAAAACCTTCTAAAAATTATTCCTGTTTTGTGCCCCTGTTTTAGCTCATGAGGACGTAAATAGAGAATCTTTATCTCACTTGTTTATTGGATTTCACACCCTAGACTAGTGGCTTCATCCTCTTATCCAAATGATAGAAGAGCTGGCAGCGGGGTGCCCAGCACCAAATTAATACACACAAATTATCTTCACTATTTTTCCCTTGATTGATCAGTCAAAGCATAACTGTGTAAACAAAAGAGAAAGAGGGATGACATTCTACACCAGTTGCGTCCTTCACCATGGGAGCCGCTCTTGTGAATCCAGTTGGCTTGTGACGTACTGTATTGTCTCTTTACCATTTGTTGACATAAGCATGCACCTCTCTTAAAAATGTTTTCCATACCTCTGTTTAATAAAATAAAACGCTCTAGCACATGAGTAATCTCTGCTTCCCTCTACGAATGACCCTTCTTTTACTATTATGTTGAGTCTCCGTCATATTCTTTGAGCATTTTCTTGAGAGCATAATTATCATTCTTAGTGTAATATGTTTGTCCCAAGGCACGGTTGATTGTGGTATATTCTTGATACTTGCATCTTTGATATCTTTACTTCTAGTCTTCCCTTGAACTTCAGAGGTGCCCTGGCATTTATGTTTTTCCCCATACTTAAGGGCAAGTGAGATACCACTTTATCAGATCCTATTATGAATACCTAAATCTTGCAAATAGTTATGCTTCATGTTGTTTATTATTAATATGTTGTTATATCTTCATGGTTTGCATAGCTATTAAGTGACAATATCTTGCATGTATCTTATCATGAGCATAACTAATTATGTAATCACATAGTGAATATATTTACATCATATGAAACAAATGTGTTCGTAAAAGTCTTTTATCGCACTCAGTTGTCACTGAATTGCTTGAGGACAAGCAATAAGCTAAGCTTGCGGGGGGTTGATACGTCGAAAACGTATCTCCTTTTCTGAACACTTTCCTTATTGTTTTCCTCTAAACTTGTGTGTTTTGGATACAAATAACACGGACTAACGCTGTTTTCAGCAGAATTACCTTGGTGTCTTGTTTTTGTGCAGAAAAATCAACTTTCGGGAAATTGTCCGGAAAAGACCCCATTGATGTTTTCACCCCGGAAGACCCCGGGAGCCAGAAGGGGGTTTGGAGAAGTGCCACAGGGTGGCCACACCACCCCCTGCCGTGGCCCCCCTTGGTCGCGCCAGCCTATGGTGTGCGCCACCCACATCCCCCCTCGGACTCCCCGTTCGACTACGAATAGCCTTCAAGCCTAAAACACGAGGGGGTTCCATAGTTTTCTAGAAGAAAGTTTGTAGCTCCGCCGTATTGCGAATCCTTTTTTCATGGTTCAGAAACTACGTTCTAGCACCCTGTCGGGACGTGGAATTGTAGGAGATCATCGCCACCGTCATCACCAACGCCTCTGCATCGACCATCCATGTTTCGCCCATCCATGTGTGAATAGTCCCCCTGCTGTAGGCTGAAGGGGTTGGTAGGGATTGGATGAGTTCGTTCATGTAATATTGTTGTGATTGTTACGTCATAGTGCCTAGTATCCTCTATTAGTGCTATTGACATTGTTGCAACTTGTTATGCTTAATGCTTGCCACTTTGGGCCCGAGTGCCATAATCTTATATCTGAACATGTTATTGAATCATGATGATAATTATTGTTTCTTGATCCTACCTGCAAGTTGTTTACACATATCGTTGTCCGGAACCCGAGGCCCCGAAGTGACAGAAATTGGGATGGTTGTGATGTGAGGATCACGTGTGTTCACGGAGTGTTAATGCTTTGCTCTGGTGTTCTATTAAAAGGAACACCGTAATTACCAGTAGTTCCCTTGAGGCCCGGCTGAAACAGGCTGGTAGGACAAAAAATGTTGTTCAAGTTCTCATTGCGAGCACGTACGACTATTTACGGAACACGTGCCTATGGTAACTTAGTACTTGGATGCTTTATCTTATTTATCTGCAATGCCCATGACTTGATCATTATATGAACTATCTTATCCATGCAACGCCCGTTCATCCATCCCTATGCCTACAGTATTTAAGCCCGTTGTTTACTTCGATCACCACTATTGTTGTTTTCATACTACTGATGTTGTTATTTCACTACTGCTCTGCTATAAAACTGTTACTACTGATAAACCACTGCGAACAAGTCCACTTTCAGGTGCAAGTGAATTGACAACTCACTTGTTAAGGCTCACAAATATTCTTTGGCTCCCGTTGTGTCGAATCAATAAATTTGGGTTTTACGTCCCTCGAAGACTGTTGCGATCCCCTATAGTTGTGGGTCATCAAGCGTCAACTAGAGTACTCTTGTCCCAGGACATGGAACAATCCCATGCCAAAATGAAAAGACAAACAAACAAAATGAACAATCTCAACACTTTTTTATTGATCATTGGTATAGCTTTTATTGTGAAGTGCATCAATCAAGGTTCACTATAGCATGTCAGTAAATTTCCACCATGTATCACATGGCTTGCATTAGCGGCTCAGGTGACTCTCTAGCCATTTATACCCACTCCTCAAACTTACCAATTTTCCACAATTATTTCACTCAATGTTAGGCATCCATAAACAAAAGTACATGCTATAAACTAAATATAATTAAGAGCACTATTGAAAGCTTTCCCTGTGACAACCCATATGAGATAACTCTCAACCAAGACTCTTGTCAAGCACACAAGTTCATAATTTTCATCACAATGGTTCATGTTTATTAAGTGCAATAAAAGTAAAGTGTGCATCATGTTCGTGAGAGCATTTTTAACCAACTTTTCCATAACAATCAATAACACAATAATTTTAATTTGGAAACATAGATAATACAATATAACATGATAAACATACTCGGAATAGCATAAAGATAATAGGTAGATATGGTGGACTCGCTGGAAAAACTTTGGTTGGAGGTGTTGGAAAACAAGTTTTTACTTGTTGGAATTTTTGGGCTAGCAAGAGGGAGAAAGTTGACAACCTAAATGCATGCATAAATGTCCATAGAACTAATCAATCCATGTTAAACAAAGTAAAGTAACATTCAGCATAAAAACATTAATAAAAGATAGTTGTTTATAAAACACTTGCAAATTAATACTCACTAAAAAGCACATGAGTCATGCAACTAAATGTATCTTTTTGAATCAACTCAAACATTCATTTCCCAATATTTTTAATAGAATATAGATTAATTCAACTCAAATTTCCAGTATCTCTCTCATAACATAAATTATAAGTGGTGGTCTCCATAAAAACCAAACCAAAATAACAAAAATAAAAGACGCTCCAAGTTTATGCGATAAAGTGCATTGATCGAAAAATAGAAGTTAGACGTGTGCAAACAGGGAGTGTGTTTGTCCAATGGGGTTGTCTTCACATCCCCGATCTTATGGTCTTCATCATCCTTGGATAGCTCTTGGTGCATCTCCTCTAATCCCTGTGAAAAAACTTCAAAACACCATTTCGCCCATCTCTTTTCTGCGGGGTGACATTAGTAGGCACAAAACGATTGAATTGCTTGCTACATGAAATTCTTAAACAAAAGTGTGAAACATGTCCAGAAAGTGTATAATGTTTTATTCCTTCTCATAAAAAAAATTGGATAAAAAACATTCAACTTAAAAGTTCAAAGAATGCATAAAACAAAATAGGACAGAATTTGTCCAAAAAAACAGTAGTAGCAAAATGTATTATTTTTAACCCACTTAAATATGTCAAAAAAATCTAAAAAAAACTCACGATTATAGCGGATGAAAAGTTGCAACTACAATTCAAATTTCAGCTCTTTCTTAATTAGAGAATAGAAATGAAAAATCATACCCTGCACATATTCGTGCTGCAATAAAATCTCCAAATAGAAATAGCAACTTTTTCAAACCAAAACGGGTAAAACTTGGCACTTTATTAAAAATTCCAGAAAAAAAAAACTAAAAACTAAGTCTCTTGTTACAGCAAGAGTACACATGTAAAATCAAAAATAAAAACAACTGGGCTGCCTCTCGTAAAGCGCTTTCTTTATAATCATGTAGCTAGGCTTCTTACTTGGTATCAAGATGGTTGGAGTGAGGTGGATTGGCATCCCCAAGCTTGAATTCTTGTACTTATTTGATATATGTTGGGTGAGCCTAGGGGTAACATCCCCAAGCTTGAGTGTTTGACTCTCTTGATCTTTGTTCATCACCCTCAACTCTTCCACTTGAAAATTCTCTTTACACAAAACTCAACATAAAACTTGATTAGAGGGGTTAGTGTCTCCATAAAGTAAATACTAATAGGTAGAGAAAAGACATATAATGATTTTATTCTAAACATTAAGTACTGTTACTAAGGTTATGGTTTTCTCTTTGATCAAAAGAACTACACAAAACATAGTAATGAGACTAATGCAAAATAAAGACATAATCTGTGAAAAACTGAACAGCCGGAAAGGAACGAATTTTTAGAGGCACTTATGTTGATCAAATCAGAAAACTTTAAACTAATTAAATGTTATAATAACAACTTAATATTGTTGCCGTAAACTATCAGCTCAAAATTCCTCTTCTTTGATTTAAAAAAAAATCCGCAGTGAAGCTTAGGAATCTGTTTTCTAGACAGCAAATCACTATTGTTTGATCCTAGCTCTCAATAGGACCATCATCTAACGAATTATCATATAGAATATAAAAACCAAATTCCTCATCACTTTCAAAGCTCAATAATAATATCATTTTGAATATGTTGATCATTATCATCAGAATAAGAATCAAAAGAGCATGGTAAGTAAGGATATGGGCAATCCTCTAATACATTTTCCTCTTCTCTATATTCTTCTTGTTCCGACAAGACATTAGATCTCTCCTTCATAGCAACATGATTGTAATATTCAAGGATATAGGTATTCTTACATAAGAGTCTCAAGAGTTGTTCAATTGTTGTAGCAAGTCTTGGTGTGAGGCTACGATCTTTATCTATATTAACATAACTATCTCAAGAATTCAAATTACAATAGTAAATCTCCCTGCTGCCTTTATATAAGTGTTCATAATTTCATTATTATGGTAAGAGGCAAAATTATAGGCATACTCTCAAGCTTGCATTCAAATTTAAGATTCTTAGGATATTGATCTATGCATCAAGATACATTATACCTATCACATAATCCATGGCCAATTACATTTAATGCTTCCATTATAAACCTTTTTTGATCAACACTAATTGATTCAACCATAGGGGGTTGCATAAGTACGTGACTCATACATTCCATGAACATAACAGATGAGCTAATTTTTTTTGTGTTTTTCAAATATGGAGAGTATAAACTGATACATAACTAAAAGTAAAGCTAATGAGAAACTCACAACCAAACAATTTTAAAGGAACCTCCCCAAGCTTAGATGATTCCAAGATATAAAACAAGATAAAATAAATCTGAAGTCTAGTGCACACAAGAATACAAACTTAAGAGCTATGCTCCCCGGCAACGGCGCCATAAAAGTACTTGATAACCCCCAAGATAAGGGGATCACTGTAGTACCTCTCAATGTGAAAGTAGGTTATCGATTCAGATAAGCAAGAAGGAAAATTTATATATTCCATACAACTAAAGTGTCACAAGTTTTAGTTGATTATGCAAACAAAAAAAAGTTTAAAGAACAAGATGCTTGATTTAATGATGGAAGTTTAATGTAACAAAACAAGAATATAAAAGTGTCCCAAACCTTTTCAATGCAATAGGACAAGATAAAGTTTTTCTCTGATAGGAACAATGGACATGGGTTCACTCAATCCTCTCTCTTCCATCTATGGTGATTATCATGTTATAGATAAAAAGTAAACATAATTTTCATGCTTTAATGGTAAACTTCTATTTGGGCTACATTTCCTAAAACACATAGTTGAAAGAAATAATCATTTGTGTTGCTAGGTCACCCTCGTAAGGGTAGCATGGTTTGATGTCACTCCCACATCATACTTCTTCCTTTTTATCCTAGATAAAGGATGTTGGGCGGTACTGTGTCATGCTATACCTATGCCTATGTCACATCAGCCATCCTTTTACCCACATACATCATACTTTTTAATGGACAATATTCACTAGTGCAATGATTCATATTTCGTGTGCATGACCACATATCTCTCGTCAATCTACACTTGGTGGTGTCAATCACCTCATGACATGGATAAACAAGGCATTATGCATAAATCAAACCATCACATCCATCATAGAATATCTCCAAAGTATGAAAAGTCATAAAAGATCCAACACAATGGTAAATGCATAACAAATATCATATTATACCACAATATCCACCATAGGAATTACATAGATAGATCCATACTCATGCAAGGCACATCATATGGACTTCAACAATGATCATACATAGAGAGATTACATCAAGTTACCACCACAAACCCAAATTCCAGGGGGTGTACTACTCCCCCTTCATCATGATGACGATGGTGGAGAGTTTGGAGAAGATAGAGACCACCCCGGCAGCACCCCGCCGGAGTTTTCCCCTTCTAATCTCCGGCTACAGGTCTTTTGTTTCGTGGTTTTTTTGTTTTTGCGGTGCTCTTCTTTGAAAGCCGTCGGGGGACTATTTTTAGGTCAAGATGAAGGAACGGAGATGAAAATGAACGGCATAGGAGCAACGAGGGGGGAGATAGACCCTCCCACCCAGCAAAGGAATCTGGCCGCGTGGGGCCACCTCTTTCTCTCCCCGGACTTCCTTTCATGCACTTCCTTGGCTCCTACTCCTTCTTCCTTCCAAAAAATGATCCCCGCAAATTATTAGGTCATTTGGACGTTGTTTGGGTCCCTGAAACATAAAAATATAGAAAATAGGGTTTCTTCCAGTGCAGGGTTAACACCAGAAAATTTGGGAAACTGTGAAATATTCCCCAAATCAATATAAAACAATGATATAACCCTTATATGATGCAAATATTATTGAAATATAAGTAATACAATGCAGAGTTCATGTATGAATTTTACATGCATCATTCACCCAACATGTTTTTTTAGAGACACCACTAGTGAAACTATGGCCCCCGGTCCTATTTCCCTCATTGATACATCCTTCTTTCAAGCACTTTCATCATTGTTTATTTACTATACCATTTTTACTTCCATTGTTCTCCAATATTCTATACGTTTAATTCTCTAGTTTCGGCAAGAACGCAAGATTGACAACCTTTTAGAAAGTTGGGGTAAGAGAAAGTTTGTGTGTTGCATGTCCACGCTTGTTGACGTGCCATACAACAAGCAACATTTCTAAAGTATTCGTAGTCCTGCAGGTTGATACGTCAAAAACGTATTTCCTTTTCCGGACACTTTTCCTATTGTTCTCCTCTAAACTTGTGTGTTTTGAATGCAACTAACACGGACTAATGATATTTTCAGAAGAATTACCTTGGTGTCTCGTTTTTGTGCAGAAAAATCAACTTTCGGGAAATTTCCCAGAAAAGGCCCCATTGGTCCTAAAACACCAGAAGACCCCGGGAGCCAGAAGGAGGCCACGAGAAGAGCCAGAGGGGGCTCACACCACCCCTGGCGCGCCCCCGTAGGCCGCGCCACCTAGGGGTGTGGGCCACCCAGAGCCCCCCTCGGGCTCTCCTTTCGACTATATATGCCCTTGAACCCTAAAACCCGAGGGGGTTCAATCGTTTTCCAAAAAGACGTCCGTAGCTCCGCTGCCATCGTGAATCCTTTTTCGGGGTTCAGAAACTCCGATCTGGCACCCTGCCGGGACAGGGAATTGGAGGAGATCATCGCCGTCGTCATCACCAACGCCTCTCCATCGACCATCCATGTTTCCCTCATCCATGTGTGAGTAATTCCCTCGTTGTAGGATGAAAGTGATGGTAGGGATTGGATGAGATCGTTCATGTAATAATGTCGTGATTGTTAGGGCACAGTGTCTAGTATCCTCTATTAGTGCTATTGACATTGTTGCAACTTGTTATGCTTAATGCTTGCCACTTTGGCCCGAGTGCCATGATCTCAGATCTGAACATGTTATTGAATCACGATGATAATTATTGTTTCTTGATCGTACATGCAAGTTGTTTACACATATTGTTGTCCGGAACCCGAGGCCCCGAAGTGACAGAAATTGGGACAACCGGAGGGGGATGGCTGTGATGTGAGGATCACTTGTGTTCACGGAGTGTTAATGCTTTGCTCCGGTGTCTTATAAAAAGGAACACCTTAATTGCCAGTAGTTCCCTTGAGACCCCGCTGAAAACGGGCTGGTAGGACAATAGATGTTGTGCAAGTTCTCATTGCGAGCAAGTACGACTATTTACGGAACACATGCCTATGGTTATTTAGTGCTTGGATGCTTTATCTTATTTATCTGCAATGCCCATGTATTGATCATTAACTATCTTATCCATGCAACGCCCGTTTATCTATCCCCATACCTATAGTATTAATCCTGTTGTTTACTTCAAACACTATTGCTGCTGTTTTAATTCCACTCCTGCTATTATTTCACAACTGTTGCTACTGTAAAACTGTTACTACTGATAAACCACTGCGAACAAGTCCACTTTTAGGTGCAGGTGAATTGACAACTCACTTGTTAAGGCTCGCAAATATTCTTTGGCTCCCCATGTGTCGAATCAATAAATTTGGGTTTTACTTCCCTCGGAGACTGTTGCGATCCCCTATACTTCCGGGTCATCAAGACTTTTTTCTGGAGACGTTGCCGGGGAGCATAGCTTTATTTGTGAGCTCACCGGAGAGTACTATTATCTACTGCAAATCATTCATCATGGGTAAGACTCGTGATGGAAGAGTTCCTATATTACCATCCACTACAAGAAGAGGTACAACTCTGATAACCTCTGTTGCTCTTGATTCACCGTCTGTTACGAGTAAGCTGCTTACACCACCACATACACATGCTACACGTGCTACTTCTACTGAATCTGAAAATACTTCTGATACTTTTGATGATGCTTCTACTGTGCTTGATTAGAGTCGTTCTCTCGGTCCTTTCTTAGATGCTACTATTGCTAAAGCTAAAAATATTGCAAACACTGAAACTCCTGATAAAAATCATGCTACTCATGCTGTTTCACCTGAGTTTAGAGAAAATCCTAGTGATGATTTTGATGATTCCTATATCGAACTTAATGATGATCTTATTGATGAAATACATGCTATGAAGGATAAAGATGTTATAAGTTTTATTGAAAATCGTGTTGTTAATATAAATTATCTCCTGATGCTAAGTTTGCCACTGCTCCTATTAATATAAGGGATAAGGATTATGATGTCTCTCTTGATTTATCTTATATATCTATTGTTGAGAAAGAACCTTTTTGTGGTACTGAAAATGAAAGTTCTATGAAACATACGAATGAGCTCTCATCTTTGAGTAGTTTATTCGCTGATGATCATAAGAAACGTAGCTACTTTGTTACTAAAATATTCCCTTTCTCATTAAAAGATGAAGCTAAAACTTGGTTCAATAAGTTGTCTCCAGGATCTATTGATAGTCCTATTGGTTTGGTTAATGCTTTCTTTCAGAAATATTTTCCTCCTAGTGCTCAACGTGCTGATTTACAAAATATATTTAATTTCAAGCAATTGGAAGGAGAGAAATTGCCTGTATCCTGGGAAAGGTTCTGTTCTTTAGTTAGGGCTACACCTGGGCATAAGCTAGAAGATAATAAACTTCTTGATATATTCTATAATGTACTAACTGTTGAATCTAGGACATACCTGGATAGTTGTGCTGGTTGTGTTTTGAGGCAAAGAAATCCAGAAGAAGCTGAGGAATGAATGGCTAAAATATGCATAAATCATGATGATTGGACTATGGTTGAACCTAAGACGACCCCTACTCCAGTATCAACACCAACACCAACACCAACACCCAAGAAGAGGGGAATGATTTAATTAAATGATGAAGTGATGAGAGAAGCCAAGAAATCTCTTAAAGAGAGGGGTATTAAATCTGAAGATGTGAAGAATCTTCCACCTATAGAAGAATTATGTAAGCCAATCCCTCACTCATCCACCATTGAGGTACACTCTGTCCAATATATTGATAGTAGAGATATTACCTATAATAAACCTCCTGGTCAATGTTTAGATGAATTTGATAATTATGTTATTAAGCAAGATAATTTTAATATGAGAGTGCAAAATCACCCAATTGAAACTCTAAAGTTATTAATGATTTGCATGGTATTATAGAAAGAACCTCTAATGATTTTAAAATGCTTGTTAAACATTTTCAAATGGTTCAAACTTAAATTGATCAACTTGCTAAAGTGCAAAAAGATTTGCTAGTTAATGATTCTAAAGAAAAACATGCTTATGAAATAAGAACTAGAAGTTTTATTGTACACAAGATCCTTTATATCCTGAGGGACATCCTAAAATAATTGAAAGATTCTCAGCAAACTAATAATGATGTTATTCATACTAAGAAGAAAAAGAAGAAGAAACTTAAAAGTGTTGTAGAATCCTCTGAACTTGCTAAAGATCTTAATAGTATATCTATCTCTGATGCAGAAACTGAAAGTGGTAATGAAAAGAATGATGCTTCTGATAAGGAAGAAATTGCAAAGGAACCTGTAAAGCAAACTAAAAATATAAAGTACACTAAGGAAGATTTTATTGCTAATAAACATGGTCATGAGAGAGAACGTTGGGTACAAAAACCAATGCCTTATCCTTATAAGAAACACAAATCAAAAGAAGAAGAACACTATAACAAGTTTTGTGAATGGATGAAACCTTTGTTCTTGCAAATTCCTTTAACTGATGCTATTAAATTGCCTCCTTATGCAAAATATATGAAAGATATTATTTCTTACAAAAGGAAGATTCCTAATGAGGAAATTTCCACTATGCTTGCTAATTACTCTTTTAGTGGCAAGGTTTCTAAGAAACTTGGAAATCGTGGTATACCAACTATTCCCTGTTCTATTAAAAATAATTATGCTAGAACTGCTTTGTGTGATCTGGGAGCTGGAGTTAGTGTCATGCCTTTTACTCTCTATAAAAGACTCCTAGAAAAATTGATACCAGCTGAGATATCTTTGCAAATGGCTGATAAGTCTACTGCTATTCTTGTGGGTATATGTGAGGATGTTCCTCTTCAAGTTGCTAATAATTTTCTGATATTAACTGACTTTGTTGTGTTGGAAATGTCTGAAGATGATAATATGTCTATTATTCTTGGAAGACCTTTTCTTAATACTGCAGGGGCTGTTATTGATTGCAATCAAGGAAAAGTTACTTTTAATGTTAATAATAAAGAGCACGCTGTTTATTTTCCTAAGAGCATCTCGAGAGGCTGGTGTAAACAGAGGTGGAAACTACATATACACCACAATGGGTGAAAAACTGCTCCCAGCAGAACGTATATAGGGAGGTGTATAATTTACACCTTGACCCACCTTGCTACTTGTGGTGTATTCCTCCACCACGCATCCACCTCCTGGAAACCCCACGCGGGAACAACCGCTCCCTCTGCTCTAGGTTCCCGCGCCCGTCCTGAATCCGCCGCCATTGGAGCACGCCCGGAGGTCCTCGTCTCCACGCTCGCTAGCCCGTGCCAGGTCGCCGTCTCCACTCTCAGGTACGAGATTCAATACCTCCGGCCCCTCCCCATCATTTACTTCACAGAGAGAGACGAGAAGGAGCTCGTGGTCGCCGTGTCCACGCCTGCGCAGGCCGCGCCTGGTCGAGGTCGCGTCTAGGGCCGAGGCCGCACCGGAGAGAGGGGAAGGCAAGGAGAAAAAATAGGGCGGAGAGAGAGGGACGGGGCGACCGAGGCGGCGCATCTGGGAACTCGAGGGGCGGCACATCTGGGAGTCGGGGATGGCGAGGCAAGCGGCCGGAGTCGAGCACGCGCGGCGGCGAGGTAGGAGGTCGGCCGGGCTTGCGCAAGGGCATGGTTTCTGTGAATTTTTTTGGGCCTGGAGGCATCGACCGGTTCTATATCTCAGCTTGAGTGACCCGCTTCTGTATTATGCTACCTAGTGCTAATACATTTGCACTGATTTTTCATGCCTATTAATAGATTGTGCTAAATTGGGGTAGTATAACTACTTTACGTTGGTAGATGGCAACTGAAATTTGCTGCTAGGGCTAATATGTTTGCTACTGATTGTCAATTATTTGCAGATGGAAGGTGACCAAAACTTTTTAGATACCATGGGTTTTGGTTTCGCACAAACTCAACCGGAAAGTCCAATTGGAGGGCAAGTGACCCCGGCAACTCAACAATCTTCTGTGTCCGTGAAAGGAAAATCCAAGAAAGGGCCAAATTGGTCTAGTCATGAGGACAAGATATTGATTAAAGCATGGGGAAATACAAGTTTGGATGAAGTTACCGGGACAGATCAAAATGGTACTACTTATTGGGACAGAATTTCACATTACTACAATGTGCACAAGGAATCGTCATGGCCGGAGCGTAATGCTAATGCACTTAGTTGCCGTTACACTATGATTTCGAGAGAGACAAGTAAATTTTGTGGTTGCCTTCAGCAGATTTTCAATAGAAAAGAAAGTGGAAGGACTATAGATGAAAAGGTACATATCTATCTTCTAATTCTTTTCTAACATTCTATATGTGTTGTGTGCGTACTTTAACAATACATTTGCTTTATGCAGACAAATGATGCACATGTGTTGTATGAACTAGGTGATGTGAGATATGTGTTGTAGTTGCATGAACTACTTGATACATTATGTTCTATTTTGTATGAACTATGTGATGTGTGAGTTATTTGTTGTAGTTGTATGAACTACTTGATGTTTTCTGCTATTTGGTGTGTGGACTACATTGGTGAAAGGAAATGGATTTTATTGATAACATTGCATTACATTGACGAAAGGAAATGGATTACATCACTCATTGCATATATACGAAACTAGATGATAGGAAATAAATTACACCACTCATTAACTACTACATCACTCGTTTCCAAACTATTGCCATATGTGCTCAACTAGATCATTTTTTAGCTGAGAATGATCATCTTTGTTTCTAATCCGGTGATTCATCTGAATAAACAAGCTGAACTGTTCTGCATGTGTACGAGATACCGTGACTCTTCCTCCCATTTCCTCATAAGGGTAATTTTGTCGACCAAATACTCGCTCCTCTTCAACTATCATATTGTGCATTATGACACAAGCTTTCATGACATCACCAATTTCTTTAAGTTTCCATCCTTTAGCAGGCCCACGAACAATGGCAAATTGGGATTGCAGAACTCCAAAGGCTCGTTCCACATCTTTTCTAGCCCCCTCTTGCTTTTCGAAAAAAAATTATGCTTTCTACTATGTGGAGATGGTATGGTCTTCACAAATGTTGCCCATTTCGGATAGATGCCATCTGCAAGGTAATACCCCATTGTGTACTGATGACTCCCAAGTGCAGGAGATCAATTGTAGTACCTTTCGATAAGTATTTGAGTGTCGAACCCACGAGGAGCTGAAGGTAAGCTATCTATTCTCTAAAGCCCTATAACCCTCTTATATGGCTGTTTATGCAAAGCAATAAGTTTGACTAAAAGGAACTAACTAGTTAAAAGCAAGTGACGTGGAGTGTGGTTTGTCTAGTAACTAGTGAAGCAAGTTTAAAATGCAAGTAATCCTAAAGCAAGTTTCTAAAGCAAGTTTCTAAGCAAGTTTCACAAGTAGCAAGCAGCAAATATCTCAAGTATCTCAAGGGAGCAAGTGTTCTAGCAATAGGTGTTTCGTTTGTGTGGTTGTCACAATTAGTGAAGCACATGTTTTAGTCTTAGTTGTTTCTTCTAGGAAGGAGCCATGAATAGGTATAATCAAGTAAATGATCTACAACCCCTTATGATGGATCATGTGGCCAAGTAAATGACTGCACAAGACTGATTAAGACATAAAGTCCCACCATAGCCTTACGTTCTAAGGTCCCCTATATATATCCCCCAATAACTTAACTTTGTGGCTCGGTCTCAGGTTACTGTCACTCCCAAGTCACCACCACTCCATTATGCTACCGGTGATCACCTTACATGCATTCCCCAACATATGCGTGCACTCATATATTGTACATAAAGACAATCATAGAAGATAACAAACTTGTATGCAACCAATCAACGAACTATTTCACCATTGCCAAGAACAATTCACTACTCAAACATAGACGGGGAGACACAATACATCAAGGGAATATAGTATTGCATCATACATCGTGTTTGCCAAGAGATTACAGTGGAGAGATGGAGCTGATATTGCTGTAGATGTTGATGATGAACACGCCGGAGGGGGGTGGAGCCCTCCGGGGGTCATCCCGGCGGCGTTTCCCCCCTCCGATCTTCTCCGGCGGCAGACTTCTGTAACATCCCAAGTATGAAAACACCCTTAGAATGCTTGCTCCTTGTTTAATTTCAGTTTGCATCATTCCATCATTAGCATTGCATTTGTTTTCACTTGTTTTCCATTTGAATTTGAAATCAAATTTCAAACCTTTATGTTTCACACTTGGTCTGTTACAACCTTTCCAAATAAAACATTCAAATCAAACCATTTATTTTGATTCCAATAAACTTGAATTTTCATATAATTAACTTGCTTAATTTTCAATATTTCAATTATAGCAAAATTCAATCAAATTCATTTAAAATTCAAACAGCAACAAAAATTTAAAATTTTGAAAAACAAAAGTTTGTACAGCTGGGCTTTTGCAATAAAGAACCTATAAAAAATTATCACAAAAAATTTTGAAACCTAAAAACCCTTTCTTTTCTTCTCTTTTCTTTTCTACAAAAAAAACAGAGAGAAAAAGAAATAAAAAATAAAAAACGGGCTGAGGGAGGCAGACCAGGCCAGCCAGCTGGGCCAGCCCAGCCCACCTCCACCCCAGCCAGCGCGCGCGGCCCGCTCACCTTTCTCCCTCCTCCGTACGGGAGGATGTCGACACCTGACGCCAGCACCGCACCACCGCGCCCTCCTCACCTGCTCCCTCCACCTTTTCCCCTCCTTATCTACTCCCCGAGCACGCGCCCAAACCCTAGCCTCCACCTCTCTTCCTTCCAGCCGCCGCCGCTCCTTTTCTCCTCCCTCTCCCCGGCGTTTCTCTAAACCTCAGCAGCAGAGCGCGCCCGTGAATTGCAGAGCATGGCACCGCCGTCCTAGCCGTCGTCGAGGTCGAGCAGCAGCGGGAATGGAGACCCCGTACTCCCCTCTTCATCCTCGCCAGATCCCCGGGCCAGAGATGCACTAGGTCGTCCCCGGCGAGCCCTTCTTCTTCCCCTTTTTTCGTATGCCTTTTCTGAACCTGCTGAACTTCAGCAGCACCGCCGCCAGTTCGCCGTCGCCGTCGTGCCCGTGGACCTCCTCGCGCCAGAACAACCATGGGACCGTGACCAGGACCTCGCCGTCGACCTTTTCGCTGAAGCAATCGACACCGGAGGGCAGCGAGGCGCTGCGTTCGCTTCCAGGGACGCCGTCGACCACCGCAGCCGCCACCTCGCCGTCATCGTCGTTTTGCCGTCGCTGTCAAGCCACCCCGAGCCCCCTCCAGCAACCTCAAGCCCCCGGTATGACCCTGCAGCCTCCTAGCCCCCCTCCTTTCTGCTCTGGACGTCGCCGTCGCGCTGCAGCCGGCGATCCCCGTCGCTGTCAGGCAAGTTCAGTTAACTGAACTTGCAGTTTCAGTTAACAGCCCGAGATGCACCTCAAAACCCCCCAAGCCTCTGTTCTGTCACGAAACGAGCATAGCCCAGTGGCCAGAGGCCCTTGCGCGCAAGCGCCGCGACGTGGGTTCGATCCCTCCCCGCAGCGGAATAAAAGCCACCCTTTTTCCGCTTTGCCACGTTGGCTGCGCGGGCCCACCGGTCAGCGGCAGTGGTGGCCACGCCAGCTTCCACGCACGGCCACGCAGGCGCCAGCTGGGCGCTGGCCCATTGGCCAGTGACCCAGGGCTGCTCTGCCCTGCGTGATAAAACTCCCAGGGCCCTATCTGGAAATTCTATTTTGCACCTAAGCCCCTGGAACAAATTTAATACTTTTAAAATTGCAGAATAGCCCCCAGTTTTCAAATTCAAATATCTTTTGCATCTCAAATCCAAATTGGGTAAATAAAATATGTTTTCCATTCAAAATTTCCTAAACTTTTCAAATATGCAATCTGTTTACTGTTTTGAATAATTAAAAATTATATTATTTTCTGTACTTTATTTAATTCATTTAAAATTGTTTAACTCATAACTAATTCAAATTAAATCCAAATTTATTTTGAAAAATATGTTTTTCAAACCAAAAAAATGTAATCTTTCCAAATATGAATTTCATTTCATGTTTGGAACAAATAAAAATTCAAATAATTTTATACTTGACTTAAATTCATTTAAATCTTGTTTAAACTTGTTTAATTCATAACTAATTCATTTTAATTCCAAATTCAACAAACTAAATAGGTTTTCCACCCAATTTTTCATGAACTTTGCAAATATCAACTTTGTATTCTGTTTTAAATAAATTAAATTACTGAAAACAACTGTTTCTTAATTAATGCATTTAAAATTGTCAAATGAATAATTTGCTCATTTTAAATCCATTTTCAACCAATGAAATATGTATTCCATCTAAAATTTTGTGTTCTTTCCAAACATGAATTTTTGCTATCTGTTTTGAACAATTAAAATGGGTGAAAACAATAAATGTTTGTGTAACTCATTTAAGAAGCCAAATTTCATAACTTAATAAATAAAATTCCAAACTTGGTAAACAACATTTCAAATTGAAGCTATTGTTGTTTTCTTATTGTTTTCATCATCCATGCATCATTCTAATCAACTTTCACATGATGGTTATTTGTAGATCACTTAATTCAACTTTAATTCTTGGGCCTTTCTATATGCAACCCAAATTGCATATGGGCCCATTTAAATATGTTTACCATGTCAACTAGCTTATCTTTGATGCATCAATTAAATTGTCATGCATCATCCCATGTTTGTGCATTATGTCATGTTATTGATTGTTCGTTTCTCTTCGTTGTTTGTTTACTTCTCCCGAATAGACGACGACGTTGAGACAGACGAGGTTTACGACACTACTTCAGAGGAGTTAGCCCAGTACCAGGCTACTGAGTTTGCAGGCAAGTATTCACTCACATGAACCATCGTGTCCTTTCCACACTGGATACCGATACTTTCCGTTGTCTAATCTGCTAGCCTTAAGATTCGTTGCTTGTGTTCCGATCCTATCACATGTTATCCTGTAACCCTGATATAGCCTCACCTCCACACCTATAACCCTGTTGCTTGTTACCTGTGTCTTACTAGCATGCTTAGGGTTGTTTATGCTCGAGTCTGATGTCCGTTATTTCTTTTGCCATATTTATTATGTTCTGGGGGCTCGATATTTAAACAACCACCTGTTAATGTTAGAGGTAATGCTAAATTGATGATAAGGCACCGGCAGGAGGCCGGGTATGGTTTTGAGGCCTGCTAGTGTCGAACTCAGGAAAAGTTCTTCTCCTCTAGATCCTTGATGGAGCGCGCTAACCGCATGTGGGAAGCGTGTATGGGCGCCCCCCTCAACTTTGATTCAATTCGCATCTCGTCCAAATCACCTCATTTAGTTCGGGTTTTCCATTTGCCGCATGCATATGCAGGTGCGAACCCTTAGCGCCAGGGTGGTAACTTTTGTAGTCGGCATTTAGGGAGACACATTCTTAGAGTGCTATGAGGGTCCCCTTTTCTTCGTGGGGCTTGATTAGCCGTGCGCTCAATTGCACGGGGTTCTTTGGGCTTGATGCGAAGAAGAGTTGGGTTGTGTTGAGTGGCCTTCTTGGTGGGTTTGCTCCCCGCCTGGCGGGTCATTCTTACGTGTACGGCCAAATTGGTGCATCCCTGCAGGGTTAAATCTTCTCGAGAAGCCGTGTTGTCCGCGGTTATGGATGACTTGGTGATAGGGCTGGCTAACAAGGATTAGACAACTTACACCTAATTAATAATAATTTGACTAGTAATAGACTCATTGACACAATAACTTGAACCTTCATTAATCCAACTGTGTGGGTTATCCTCGGATTGCTTCTTTGGATAAGGGGCGAGATCCAGGATGGATTTGTTTGAGGTTAGTGGTAGTTGGTTCCGACTCGCTATCTTATCCCTTTCTTTTAGCCGGAGGTTGTAGCGTGTCTCTGTAGTTGGTTAGGGCAGCCCGCTGCCGCACCTTTGTATCACCTATCTTCCGTTGAACCCAAAGCATCTGTACTTGGTGTTGTCGGGTACCCTTTGGTATCTTGTGCGTCTTGCTTGCCAGTACTCGTCTGTACTGACCCCTTTGGGGCTGCGTGTTCTGCAGACTACGTTTCCGAGGATCCCCATGGTGGCTACTACGTGGAGTATGACGAGGCTGCTGACGAGTAGATAGCGGACCCGGGCAGGATCCGAGACTTCGTGGATGGGCTCCGTTCTTTCGTTTCCGGCCTCTTAGGCCTATTTGGACCTTGTCTGTACTCAGACATTTTGAATGCTTCCACTGTGATGTAATGATGACTAGTTGGGACATGTGTCCTCTGCATGACTATATTTGCTATCTCTGCTCTAGTGAGAGCTTTTGCCACTTATTTCTATTTCTTTGTGTCTTAGAGATTTGTTGTGATATCACTTGTTCAAATGCCGTTGACGTGCCATGTGTGTATGTTATGAAGTACGTCAATGGAAGTATTCGGATTTCTATTGGATGGTTTCACAGACGATGAATAGTAGAGGATGGTTGTCACACGTTTACGTGTTGGCCTACTCATATTGAGATGAGGGTGCGGGTAGGCCCCGTAAGCCATTTATCTACTGTTTAGCGGGCTGTGAGTATCCTCTAAAAGTCCGGGTGCGACAAATGGTATCAGAGCCTGTCTGCCTGTAGGATCCCTTTTACTGGTCACAGTTGAGTCTAGAAACTATCTTGTAGCTATATAGGAAAAATGAAACGTGAGAGTAGGAATTCTGTTCTTTTATTTCTTTCCCCGCCCACCCTCCCTTTTCTGGTAAGGAAGTGCAACGTTGTTTTCTCTTCTCATCTAAACTTTCAAGTTAGGATTTCACGTATCCTGGTTTCTCTAGGATGGTTATATCTACTAGACCATAGGAATGGAGGTGGTTGTGACATGATTTTCATGTTGCCTACTCACCATTGAGAACGGAGGCACATAAGCCCCGGAAGCAGATCCTCTATTCCTTAAGCAGTAGATATTGATCCTTTAGAAGCCCGGATGGGTTTTCCGTAGTACCTCAGGAGTGTTTGGTCTCGTGTTTCCCGAATGTTGCTTCGATATCCTGTTCTTCTCAACATCCTTTTCGTCTGTTGAAACCTTGTTGTTGCTTGCCACTTCAGTTCTTCTACCGGCGTCTAATCAAAGCTTCCCCGATCATCTGCAGATGGATCTCAGGTTCTACCCGCAGGTGGTTCGTATGACTCGTTGCGAGAGCACTGCCGGTTATCCGGAGATGTTGAGAGACATGGTCACTTTTCTGGGGTTCCGTTGGGCACCAGAGTACCAGGTCTACGAGCAGCAGCGAGAGTTTGAGCAGACCTACTACCAGGCTATCGTCTACATTCTGTCAGATGATGGCATGAGCGTAGTCCACCGCTACGAGGCAGTGGGTTCCACAGTGGATATGGTTGTGCAGCAGGCAGCTTATGTGAGCCTCACCGTCCTTCGTGCTGACTACTGGGGATTTGACGATTCTATCTATCGCCACATCCCCCGTGGTTACATCACTTCGGAGGGATCTCATTTCACTCTCTACGACAACTTGGATGTTTACGAGCATGATAACTCCAGGCTGCACACCACCGCTCAGTTTGTGAGACATAGTGACGCAGTTGCCCGCACACTATCTCAGGAGTTGGCTTCGGTCAGAGAGCAGCTTTACCTTGCTTTGACTCGTCTGGCGACTTACACCACAGACTTTGTTGGAGACGAGCGCATTGCATGTTTCGATCAGCCAGTTGGGCGTCGTCTGCCAGATGCTGGAGGTTACGAGCCGATCAGAGGTCCACTCCTTAACCTTGGTGCTGGTTACACTGGGATTCCACGCTTTGGACCACAGGGAGTCGACGCTATGTACTTCACCACACCTAGAGTCGGTCTCAGACCACGTCAGATCTACGTGGATCGTCGTTCCACCTACTTTCGTGGGCGTGCTCCTCACCGTACCTCTCGTCGTACCCCTAGCCGCCGTCCTGCGTGATGAGCATGGGAGTACCGATGTATCCATTCTTAGCTATGTTTAGTTATCCTTTGGCATTCGAACCATTTATGGTGTATTGGATATTCTGATGTATTTGAACATGTCATGGTGAACCTTGTTGTTGTCTATTAATGCGTCGGAATAATCTCTCTTTCGGTTACCAAGTCTATCCTTTTCTATTGTTGTGCTAAAATGCATTTCCATTCAGGATGCCGCCAACAAGGAACAACACGCCTGAGCCACCGCCAATCGCAGAGCTGTTGACTCAGATGACCCAAGTCATGACGCAGATGGCCCGGTTTCAGGCTAATCAGCACATCAACCAGACAGCTCCACGAGTCAGCATCAAGGAGTTTCTCAGTCTGGGCCCAAGAGCTTTCGTGGCCACACGCGAGCCTCTGGACGCTGATGACTGGATCCGTGAGATAGCCAAGGCTCTGGAGATTGCACACGTAGCTGAAGAAGACAAGGTCAAGTGTGCCTCCTATCTGCTGAAGGGTCAAGCAGCTTCTTGGTGGGAAAACTTCCAGGCCATGAGAACTGGGATGCCAGTCACGTGGGATCGTTTCAAGGAAGCCTTCCTGAAGCACCACATTCCAGATGGTCTCATGGAAAGAATGCGTGAAGAGTTTTGCTCTCTCAAGCAGGGCAAGTTGGACTTCATCGGGTATCAGAGTGAGTTCAATCGCCTCGCTCGATACGCTGGAGATGAGGTGTCCACTGAAGCTAAGAAGATGGCAAGGTTCCGCAGAGGCTTTAACCCGGAACTCAAGTATGCCCTCACCAATGTCAAGGCCAACAGCTTCGAGGATCTCGTTAACACCGCGCTCAATGAAGAAAATGGGCGCAAGGCGTTCGAGGAGTCTCGCAAGCACTCGCGTGAGGGTGGTACCTCCTCCAACATGACCACCCCTCCGTAGAAGCGCCGCATCTGGGTACCAAATGGTGATGTCACTCGGGCTCCATACGCCCAAACTTCTCCAGGCTTCGCTCCCCGCCCACCCAACCCTGCTCAGGTGCATGATACAAGGGCTTCAATGGGGCAGCCAAGGCCAGGGCCTCCTCGTGTCGTCACATGCTACAAGTGCAAGCAGACGGGGCACTACGCCGACAAATGCACGCAGAGGCAGCTACCTCCACCACCACCTCGTCCTAACACAAACCAGGCAATGGTGCGCGCTCCCCCGCCTAAGGCCTTCAACTCCAACAACAGGCCTGTCGGGAGGACCGCAAGGGTGAACCATGTCAAGATCGACAAAGCTGAGGAAGCTCCTGACGTCGTTCTTGGTACATTTCCCGTAAACTCTATTCCAGCTAAAGTGTTGTTTGATACCGGAGCATCACATTCTTTTGTGTCAAAGACATTTGCCACAACAAACAACCTAATTGTGGTTCCACTAAGCAATCAGATCACTGTTCACTCCCCGGGATCTCAAATGTTGACTTCCAAGATAAGTAAGGACAATCAAATCCTAATTGGAGGCCACATATTCCTTGCTTCTCTCATGCTGCTGGGAAATTCTGACATTGATGTCATTCTTGGTATGGATTGGCTGAAGGCCAATAAAGCAAGAATTGACTGTGCTCAAAAGTCAATAACTCTGTCCCACCCTTCTGGCCAGATAATCTATTCTCCACATGAATCAAGTTCCATTCAGCTGTGCACCCTCAATGCAAAACCTCTACCTTCACTTGAAAGTGTTCCGGTGGTTTGCGAATTCCCTGACGTCTTCCCAGAAGAGTTGCCAGGGATGCCTCCGGACAGAGCTGTTGAGTTCGTGATCGAACTTGAACCAGGTACTGCTCCAATCTCTAAGCATCCCTACAGGATAGGAACTCCCGAGCTGAAGTTGTTGAAGGAACAGATTCATATGTACATGGAAAAGGTTACATTCAGCCTAGTTCCTCGGCTTGGGGTTGCCCAACTCTGTTCGTTGCGAAGAAGGATAAAACAAAGAGACTCGTTGTTGACTATCGTCCTCTTAACAAGAAGACCATCAAGAACAAGTATCCAATCCCTCGCATCGATGATCTTTTTGATCAACTTGCTGGAGCCTCTATATTCTCCAAGTTGGACTTGAGAATGGGTTACCATCAAATAAAGATCAGAAAAGAGGATATTCCAAAGACAGCCTTCACCACTCGCTACGGTCTATATGAATTCACTGTCATGTCCTTTGGTCTCACCAATGCACCGGCAACCTTCTCTCGACTCATGAATTCTGTCTTCCATGAATACCTTGACAAGTTCGTTTGGTATATCTTGATGACATTCTTGTCTACTCCAAATCCGAGGAAGAGCATGAAGAACATCTTCGTCTCACTCTCATGAAGCTTCGCGAGCATCGTCTCTATGCCAAGTTCTCCAAATGTGAGTTTTGGATTTCCGAAGTCGTTTATCTTGGTCATGTCATCTCTGCCAAGGGCATAGCCATTGATCCAGAAAAGGTTAAAGCAATTGTTGATTGGAAACCTCCAAACATGGTGAAGCAAGTAAGAAGTTTTCTTGGCTTGGCTAGCTATTGCCGTCGCTTCGTCCAAAACTTCTCCAAGATTGCCAAACCTCTCACTGACCTCACATAGAAGGACAAGAAGTTCGTCTGGTCTCCACAATGTGATGAAAGCTTCAATCTCCTGAAGACTAAACTCACTTCTACACCAGTTCTGGTTGGCCCAGATCCTTCCAAACCTTTCCAAATATTCTGTGACGCTTCTCTCCGAGGTCTAGGTGCAGTTCTTATGCAAGAACGTCAAGTTGTGGCTTATGCTTCACGTCACTTGAACACACATGAGCTCAATTATCCCACTCATGACCTTGAGCTCGCAGCAGTTGTGTTTGCCCTCAAGAAATGGAGACAATACTTGTTGGGTAATCGCACTGAAATCTTTTCCGATCATAAGAGTCTGAAGTACACTTCACTCAACCAGATCTAAACCTCAGGCAAAGGAGATGGATTGAAAAGATTAAAGACTTTGATCTTACCATTTCTTACACTCCAGGCAAGGCTAATGTTATGGCCGATTCTCTCAGTCGCAAGTCGTATTGCAATAATCTCATGATCATGGAAAGCCAACCTCCTCTTCATGAAGAATTCCAGAAGCTGAACCTTGGTCTTGTTCCTCAAGGCTATCTTGCAAACTTGACAGCCAGTCCAACTCTCGAGGACAAGATTCGTTCTGAACAACTTCGTGATGCTGAAATCAAGAAGATTGTAGAACACATCAAAGCAGGCAATGAGAAATTTGAGTGCTTCTCAATTGATGACAAGGGAACTGTGTTCTACGAAGGACGCATTGTAGCTCCTCAAATTGAAAGTTTCAAAGATGTCATTCTCAAGGAGGCTCATGAAACTCCTCTCTCTCCATACACCCTGGAAGTACAAAGATGTACCAGGATCTCAAGACACTGTATTGGTGGCCTAGCATGAAACGTGAAATTGCTCAATACGTTTCTGAATGCGACGTTTGTCAACGTGTTAAGGCAGTTCATCAGAAAACAGCTGGTCTTCTCGAACCTCTGAAAATCCCTGAATGGAAGTGGGACATGATTGAAATGGACTTCGTCAATGGTTTTCCAACGTCCAAGAGGGGCAACGATGCAATCTTCGTTGTCATTGATCGACTCACTAAAGTAGCTCACTTCTTTCCTGTCAAAGAGACAATCTCAGCTAGTCAGTTAGCAGAGCTCTACACAGCAAAGATTGTTCCTCTTCATGGTGTTCCACTGGAAATAAGCTCAGACCGTGGAAGCATATTCACTACTCATTTCTGGAAAAGCTTTCAAGAAGCCTTGGGCACAAGCTTCTGTTCAGCACAGCTTATCACCCTCAGTCTCAAGGGCAAGTCGAAAGAGTCAATCAGATTCTCGAGGATATGCTCAGAGCATGTGGTCTCTCTTTTGGCATGAAATGGGAGGAATGTCTTCCATATGCTGAATTCTCCTACAACAACAGCTTCCAGGCAAGCCTAGGCATGGCACCATTTGAGGCTCTCTATGGCCGCAGATGCAGGAGTCCAATCAATTGGTCTGGAGCTGGTGAACGTTCACTCTTAGGCCCTGACATTGTTAACGAGGCCGAAGAGAAAGTTCGCATCATTCGTGACAATCTGAAGATTGCTCAGTCTTGTCAGAAAAGCTACTATGACAGCAAACACAGGGACATGGTCTATGCAGCTCGGGACAAAGCATATCTCCGTGTAACTCCCCTCAGAGGCACTCATTGTTTTGGTGTCAAAGGAAAGCTTGCACCAAGATATATTGGTCCCTTCAACATCCTCTCAAGGCGTGCAGAAAATGCCTATCGTCTTGAACTTCCAGAAAAGCTATCCAAGGTGCACAATGTATTTCACGTGTCACAGCTCAAGAGGTGCTTCAAAGATCCAGGTCGTGCAGTTGATCATGATTCCATTGAACTGCAAGAAGACCTCTCTTATGAGGAGCACCCTATTCGCATTCTCGATGAGACAGAGCGCAAAACTCGCAACAAGAGCACCAAGTTCTTAAAGATGCAGTGGTCTCATCATTTCGATAAAGAGGCAACGTGGGAGACCGAAGAGGATCTTCGCAAGAAGTATCCGGACCTTTTCTCTTCTCAGTAGGAATCTCGGGGCGCGATTCCTTCAAGGGGGGCGTTTTGTAACATCCCAAGTATGAAAACACCCTTAGAATGCTTGCTCCTTGTTTAATTTCAGTTTGCATCATTCCATCATTAGCATTGCATTTGTTTTCACTTGTTTTCCATTTGAATTTCAAATCAAATTTCAAACCTTTATGTTTCACACTTGGTCTGTTACAACCTCTCCAAATAAAACATTCAAATCAAACCATTTATTTTGATTCCAATAAACTTGAATTTTCATATAATTAACTGGCTTAATTTTCAATATTTCAATTATAGCAAAATTCAATCAAATTCATTTAAAATTCAAACAGCAACAAAAATTTAAAATTTTGAAAAACAAAAGTTTGTATAGCTAGGCTTTTGCAATAAAGAACCTATAAAAAATTATCACAAAAAATTTTGAAACCTAAAAACCCTTTCTTTTCTTCTCTTTTCTTTTCTACAAAAAAAACAGAGAGAAAAAGAAATAAAAAATAAAAAACGGGCTGGGGGAGGCAGACCAGGCCAGCCAGCTGGGCCAGCCCAGCCCACCTACCACCCCAGCCAGCGCGCGCGGCCCGCTCACCTTTCTCCCTCCTCCGTACGGGAGGATGTCGACACCTGACGCCAGCACCGCACCACCGCGCCCTCCTCACCTGCTCCCTCCACCTTTTCCCCTCCTTATCTACTCCCCGAGCACGCGCCCAAACCCTAGCCTCCACCTCTCTTTCTTCCAGCCGCCGCCGCTCCTTTTCTCCTCCCTCTCCCCGGCGTTTCTCTGAACCTCAGCAGCAGAGCGCGCCCGTGAATAGCAGAGCATGGCGCCGCCGTCCTAGCCGTCGTCGAGGTCGAGCAGCAGCGGGAATGGAGACCCCGTACTCCCCTCTTCATCCTCGCCAGATCCCCGGGCCAGAGATGCACTAGGTCGTCCCCGACGAGCCCTTCTTCTTCCCCTTTTTTCTTATGCCTTTTCTGAACCTGCTGAACTTCAGCAGCACCGCCGCCAGTTCGCCGTCGCCGTCGTGCCCGTGGACCTCCTCGCGCCAGCACAACCATGGGACCGTGACCAGGACCTCACCGTCGACCTTTTCGCTGAAGCAATCGACACCGGAGGGCAGCGAGGCGCTGCGTTCGCTTCCAGGGCCGCCGTCGACCACCGCAACCGCCACCTCGCCGTCATCGCCGTTTTGCCGTCGCTGTCAAGCCACCTCGAGCCCCCTCCAGCAACCTCAAGACCCCGGTATGACCCTGCAGCCTCCTAGTCCCCCTCCTTTCTGCTCTAGACGTCACCGTCGCGCTGCAGCCGGCGATCCCCGTCGCTGTCAGGCAAGTTCAGTTAACTGAACTTGTAGTTTCAGTTAACAGCCCGAGATGCACCTCAAAACCCCCCAAGCCTCTGTTCTGTCACGAAACGAGCACATCCCAGTGGCCAGAGGCCCTTGCGCGCAAGCGCCGCGACGCGGGTTCGATCCCTCCCCGCGGCGGAATAAAAGCCACCCTTTTTCTGCTTTGCCACGTTGGCTGCGCGGGCCCACCGGTCAGCGGCAGTGGTGGCCACGCCAGCTTCCACGCACGGCCACGCAGGCGCCAGCTAGGCGCTGGCCCACTGGCCAGTGACCCAGGGCTGCTCTGCCCTGCGTGATAAAACTCCCAGGGCCCTATCTGGAAATTCTATTTTGCACCTAAGCCCCTGGAACAAATTTAATACTTTTAAAATTGCAGAATAGCCCCCAGTTTTCAAATTCAAATATCTTTTGCATCTCAAATCCAAATTGGGTAAATAAAATATGTTTTCCATTCAAAATTTCCTAAAATTTTCAAATATGCAATCTGTTTACTGTTTTGAATAATTAAAAATTATATTATTTTCTGTACTTTATTTAATTCATTTAAAATTGTTTAACTCATAACTAATTCAAATTAAATCCAAATTTAATTTGAAAAATATGTTTTTCAAACCAGAAAAATGTAATCTTTCCAAATATGAATTTCATTTCATGTTTGGAACAAATAAAAATTCAAATAATTTTATACTTGACTTAAATTCATTTAAATCTTGTTTAAACTTGTTTAATTCATAACTAATTCATTTTAATTCCAAATTCAACAAACTAAATAGGTTTTCCACCCCATTTTTCATGAACTTCGCAAATATCAACTTTGTGTTCTGTTTTAAATAAATTAAATTGCTGAAAAAAACTGTTTCTTAATTAATGCATTTAAAATTGTCAAATGAATAACTTGCTCATTTTAAATCCATTTTCAACCAATGAAATATGTATTCCATCTAAAATTTTGTGTTCTTTCCAAACATGAATTTGTTATCTGTTTTGAACAATTAAAATGGGTGAAAACAATAAATGTTTGTGTAACTCATTTAAGAAGCCAAATTTCATAACTTAATAAATAAAATTCCAAACTTGGTAAACAACATTTCAAATTGAAGCTATTGTTGTTTTCTTATTGTTTTCATCATCCATGCATCATTCTAATCAACTTTCACATGATGGTTATTTGTAGATCACTTAATTCAACTTTAATTCTTGGGCCTTTCTATATGCAACCCAAATTGCATATGGGCCCATTTAAATATGTTTACCATGTCAACTAGCTTATCTTTGATGCATCAATTAAATTGTCATGCATCATCCCATGTTTGTGCATTATGCCATGTTATTGATTGTTCGTTTCTCTTCGTTGTTTGTTTACTTCTCCCGAATAGACGACGACGTTGAGACAGACGAGGTTTACGACACTACTTCAGAGGAGTTAGCCCAGTACCAGGCTACTGAGTTTGCAGGCAAGTATTCACTCACATGAACCATTGTGTCCTTTCCACACTGGATACCGATACTTTCCCTTGTCTAATCTGCTAGCCTTAAGATTCGTTGCTTGTGTTCCGATCCTATCACATGTTATCCTGTAACCCTGATATAGCCTCACCTCCACACCTATAACCCTGTTGCTTGTTGCCTGTGTCTTACTAGCATGCTTAGGGTTGTTTATGCTCGAGTCTGATGTCCGTTATTTCTTTTTCCATATTTATTATGTTCTGGGGGCTCGATATTTAAACAACCACCTGTTAATGTTAGAGGTAATGCTAAATTGATGATAAGGCACCGGCAGGAGGCCGGGTATGGTTTTGAGGCCTGCTAGTGTCGAACTCAGGGAAAGTTCTTGTCCTCTAGATCCTTGATGAGCGCGCTAACCGCATGTGGGAAGCGTGTATGGGCGCCCCCCTCAACTTTGATTCGATTCGCATCTCGTCCAAATCACCTCATTTAGTTCGGGTTTTCCATTTGCCGCATGCATATGCAGGTGCGAACCCTTGGCGCCAGGGTGGTAACTTTTGTAGTCGGCATTTAGGGAGACACGTTCTTAGAGTGCTATGAGGGTCCCCTTTTCTTCGTGGGGCTTGATTAGCCGTGCGCTCAATTGCACGGGGTTCTTTGGGCTTGATGCGAAGAAGAGTTGGGTTGTGTTGAGTGGCCTGCTTGGTGGGTTTGCTCCCCGCCTGGCGGGTCATTCTTACGTGTACGGCCAAATTGGTGCATCCCTGCAGGGTTAAATCTTCTCGAGAAGCCGTGTTGTCCGCGGTTATGGATGACTTGGTGATAGGGCTGGCTAACAAGGATTAGACAACTTACACCTAATTAATAATAATTTGACTAGTAATAGACTCATTGACACAATAACTTGAACCTTCATTAATCCAACTGTGTGGGTTATCCTCGGATTTCTTCTTTGGATAAGGGGCGAGATCCAGGATGGGTTTGTTTGAGGTTAGTGGTAGTTGGTTCCGACGCGCTATCTTATCCCTTTCTTTTAGCCAGAGGTTGTAGCGTGTCTCTGTAGTTGGTTAGGGCATCCCGGTGCCGCACCTTTGTATCACCTATCTTCCGTTGAACCCAAAGCATCTGCACTTGGTGTTGTCGGGTACCCTTTGGTATCTTGTGCGTCTTGCTTGCCAGTACTCGTCTGTACTGACCCCTTTCGGGCTGCGTGTTCTGCAGACTACGTTTCCGAGGATCCCCATGGTGGCTACTACGTGGAGTATGACGAGGCTGCTGACGAGTAGATAGCGGACCCGGGCAGGATCCGAGACTTCGTGGATGGGCTCCGTTCTTTCGTTTTCGGCCTCTTAGGCCTATTTGGATCTTGTTTGTACTCAGACATTTTGAATGCTTCCGCTGTGATGTAATGATGACTTGTTGGGATATGTGTCCTCTGCATGACTGTATTTGCTATCTCTGCTCTAGTGAGAGCTTTTGCCACTTATTTCTATTTCTTTGTGTCTTAGAGATTTGTTGTGATATCACTTGTTCAAATGCCGTTGACGTACCATGTGTGTATGTTATGAAGTACGTCAATGGAAGTATTCGGATTTCTATTGGATGGTTTCACAGACGATGAATAGTAGAGGATGGTTGTCTCACGTTTACGTGTTGGCCTACTCATATTGAGATGCGGGTGCGGGTAGGCCCCGTAAGCCATTTATCTATTGTTTAGCGGGCTGTGAGTATCATCTAAAAGTCCGGGTGCGACACCTTCTGTCTCTCTGTTTCGTGGTTTCGTCTCTCGGCGCCGCCTCCTCCTCGAAAAGGCCAGGGGACCCTTTATATAGTCTTTTTTAGGTCACGAGACACTCGGGAGAAGAAAGATCGACGGCATCGGAGCCACGGGGGAAAAAAGGGGGCCTCTCACGCGACCAAGGAATCTGGCCGCGTGGAGGGTCCTCTTTGCCACCTAGTTGGCCTTTTGGCCCTCAACTTGGGCCCATGGTCTTCATCTCAAAAATTCTGAACCGTGCTCTTTGGCCTTGCCCTTTTTGGAGTCCCGAAGCTCCCGGAAAGTCTGAAACACTAAAAAGTACGTTTTTTGGAAAAACAGGGTTAGAACCAAAAGAAAGGGGATTGTTAGAAAATCCCCCAAATCATTATAAAACATGAATATAAGTTGCTAATATGTAGGAAAAACAAGTAATAACATGCAAAGTTCATGTATTCATTTTACATGCATCAACATCCCCAAGCTTAACCCATGCTCGTCCTCGAGTATGAAGGTGATAAAACTAACATGGACTTTGCATATTGAAACAATCATGGGATATCAAGGAGGATTATTCATGCTACATATAATTAAATGGTTAATACTAGAAATGAGTAGCAATATACAATTCATGTGGTAAGAAATATCAAATATGCAAGCAAAGATGCTTCATGAAAGTTCACAAAGTGTATAATGAAATAAAAGCACTATGGACCAAATGCATACACAAAATGAAAAATAAAATCCTATATTGGTCAAAGAATAGCATAATGGAAAATAGAAAATATGGTGGACACTTTGGAGAAAATTGAGTAGAGGTAAAACATGATCAAGTCTTATTTAGCCTCTAAATTATTCAACTAAAATTACTAATTGAAATGTGGTATCCATTGATCTAGGACTCTCATTGCCCCTTTATCACTAGCATCTTAAATGGTGAATGTTGAAGTAATGTGAATGACAGGGTGGTTGAAAGCCTCATGCCCCGTGAGTGTGAAAACCTACTCCATGATTACTCAACTTAATATTCCTAATAAGCTTTGTACAATCATAATAAGTATTAATGACATCATAGAGAATCGCAAAGAGGTGCCTCTTGCCCCATGACATGGAAACAAGCCCATGTCACAATGACAAGACAAACAAACGGAGTAGACTCATCATCCTTTTTATTTTCATTCACTATTATGCATAGCTTCTTATTTTATTGTAGGATGTGTTGTAGAGTCACTCAAGCTGTAAGTAAATTTCCACCATGATAAAGCATGGCTTGGGTTAGCGGCCCAATACGTTTCTCTAGTCATATAGATACTTAATAATCAAAACTTACTATTCCTCTATTTCATTTCGGCATGGCAGGAGTCCAAAAATAAAAGTACATGATATCAACCAAATGTAAATTTTTGTGCAATGTTGAAAGCTTTCCGGTGATACACGTTTATAGCTAGCTCCCAACCACACACTTGTCAAACGCAAAACTTGTGGCTCCCATTATTGGGTCATGTTTATTAGATGCATAAAAAGTAAAGTTTGCCTTCAAAAGTTCGTGAGAGTCCTATCCCAAGTTCAACCCATGACAATTAATAAAGTGAATATCTTAATTTATAACATAAATAACACAATAATATGGTGAACATACTCGGAATAGCAATGAAGCTAATGGGAAGATATGGTGGACTCACTGGAAATACTTGGCTAAGGAGTGTTGGAAACAAGTTTTTACTTGTTGGAATTTTTAAATTTTTGGCTAGCAAGAGGGAGATAGTTGACCAGCTACTATGCATGCATATGTCCATAGAACTACTCATTTCATGACAAACTAAATAAACCAGCAATTAACATCAAGGACATGAATAATAGATAGCTCAAGACAACATTATTCCAAATTTCTACACATAAAAATCCTATAAATCATGCAAACATATGTAGCTCTTCAAATCAACCATGGCATCCCTATTCCAAGTCATAATACTAGCATCAGATACATTCCAACCCCAAACTCCAGTATCTCAATCTCATATAAAATGATGGGTATGGTCTTATCAAAACAAAAATAAAAATAAAAACTAGACGCTTCAAGTCTCTACGATAAATGCTTTGCTTAGAAAAACAGAAAGTAGACATGTGCTAACCAAAACAGTGTAGCTCCAGTGGGGTGTTCATCACATCCCCAAGATTATGGCTTTCACCATTCTTGGATGTCTTGAGGCGCAGCTCCTCTATTCCCTGTGAAAAAACTTCACAAAACATGTTTCTCCCATTCTTTTTCTGTGGGGTGAGTTAGCAAGGACAAACAAATCACATGCTTGCTGTGCAAAATTCCAAATCAAATGCTCAAGTAGATAGGCAATAAGGTTAATTATATTGTATTTTCACTCTCTTGCTTGAAAGAATCATGTAAATTCGATTCCCAAGCCCAAAGAGTGCATAAAACAAAATAAGGCAGAATCTGTCCAGAAAAGCAACAGCAGAAAAAAGAACGCTTTTCCCTAAGCTAGACTCGTCAAACAATTAAGCCAATTTTTTTGCTTACATAGGGCAAACAGTTGCAGAACATACTAAAAAATTAGCTCAATCCGACATACCAATAAAAAAACGTAAAATCATACGGTGAGCATACTCGTGCTGAAACAGAAATTTCATGCACTAGGATAGCAACTTATAAGTTCAAATGGGTTTGACTTGACTCTTTATTGAAAACTCCAGAATTAAAACAAAAAAACTAATCTCTTGAGACAGCAAGAGGACACTAGGAAAATCCAAACAAAAACAACCGGGTTGCCTCCCGTAAAGCACTTTCTTTATAGCCATATAGCTAGGCTTTACTTACTTAACATCATGATGGTTGGAGTGAGGTGGCTCGGCATCCCCAAGCTTGGATTCTTGTACTTATTTGATACATGTATGGTGAGCCCAGGGGTAAATCCCCAAGCTTGATTGGTTGTCCCTCTTGATATTTGTTCATCTCACTCAACTCTTCCTCCTGAAAAATTCTTCTTACACAAATCTCAGCATAAAACTTGATTAGAGGGGTTAGTGCCTCCATAAATAAAATCCACATAGGTACAGCAAAGACACATCATGAGTTGATTCTAAATATTAACTACTGTTACTACAGTTGTGTATTGCTCCTTGATCAAAAGAACCACACAAAACACAAGTAATGAGAGCAATGCAAAATAAAGACATAATCTGCCAAAAACTGAACAGCCCGTAAAGAGTGAATTTTTAGAGGCACTTAAGTTGCTCAAATCAGAAAACTTAAAACTAATGAAATATGTAGTGATAACTAAATATTTCTGTCGTAAATTACCAGGTCAAAATTCCACTTCTGTGATTTTAAACATTTTTCGCAGTGAAGTTCACGAATCTGTTTTCTTGACAGCTAATTACTATTGTTTGATCCTATCTCTCATATAAGATTATTCTTGCCATTTAAGATGAGAAATAAGACAGAAATGTGATGTTACAGTAGTGAACTAATATTTGTATTGTTTTTAGCTTTGGAAAAAGTTTTAATGATAGAGACTTTGCAATGGTTTCATTGGCATGAACAACACATGTTCAAGGTCGACCCCAACTTCTCCATTACTCATCCTTCTCATTTACTTTCCCAAAAAAATTATGAAATGAAAATCTTAAACTAAATGATACATAACAGTAGGTAAAGGCATTTTACATGTTGTAAAGACATAAATGTGTGCTCAAACCGAATAGGAAATTAAAGCATAAGGAACACACCAAAAAATATTAAACAATTTATTTTTAAGTCTAACCCATTTCCTATGCATTGGCATTTTGTAATGAAACAAATAAAAGAAGCAAATAATAGCAAGCATAGAAAGGTAGATCAAGTGCAACTTCAATACTTTCAGCATAAAGAGGGGAAACTTAATATTGTTGAAATATGTGTAACCATGTTTCCCTCTCTCATAATAATTTTTAGTAGCATCATGAATAGATTCAACAATATGAATATCACATAAAACATTCTTATCATGAGCCACATGCATAAAAGAATCACTACTCTCCGCATAAGTAAAATCCTCATTAGTGATAGTGGGAGTTAAACATTCATAATTTTCATTGCAATCATCATATAAAGGAGGCATAATATCATCAAAGTGAATTTTCTCCTCCAAGCTTGGGGAACTAGAAATATCATGCTCATCAAAAACCAACTTCCCCAAGCTTAAAACTTTCCATAGAATCAGCAAGTATATCATTTTTTATCCTAAATAGTAGGGGGACTAAAAATATCATATTCATCAAGACAAACTTCCCCAAGCTCAAGGTTTTCCTTAGCAATAAAGGTGTTCAAAGAATTAGTACTACCACAAATATGATTGTTGTGCAAATAATTTTTCAATTTCTCCTCATACACTTCATGTCCTAATTCAAGGTAGATATTATATAGTTCGAAAATTGTTTGGTTGTTTTCCATTTTATAAATTTTTTGTGTTTTAGGTTTATATGTTAGTATGCAATGAAAACAAGAATAAAAGCTTAGCACAACGCTCCCCGGCAACGGCGCCAGAAAAGTGCTTGATGACTCCCAAGTGCAGGAGATCAATTGTAGTACCTTTCGATAAGTATTTGAGTGTCGAACCCACGAGGAGCTGAAGGTAATCTATCTATTCTCTAAAGCCCTATAACCCTCTTATATGGTTGTTTATGCAAAGCAATAAGTTTGACTAAAAGGAACTAACTAATTAAAAGCAAGTGACGTGGAGTGTGGTTTGTCTAGTAACTAGTGAAGCAAGTTTAAAATGCAAGTAATCCTAAAGCAAGTTTCTAAAGCAAGTTTCTAAGCAAGTTTCACAAGTAGCAAGCAGCAAATATCTCAAGTATCTCAAGGGAGCAAGTGTTCTAGCAATAGGTGTTTCATTTGTGTGGTTGTCACAATTAGTGAAGCACATGTTTTAGTCTTAGTTGTTTCTTCTAAGAAGGAGCCATGAATAGGTATAGTCAAGTAAATGATCTACAACCCATTATGATGGATCATGTGGCCAAGTAAATGACTGCACAAGACTGATTAAGACATAAAGTCCCACCATAGCCTTACGTTCTAAGGCCCCCTATATATCCCCCAATAACTTAACTTTGTGGCTCGGTATCAGGTTACTATCACTCCCAAGTCACCACCACTCCATTATGCTACCGGTGATCACCTTACATGCATTCCCCAACATATGCGTGCACTCATATATTGTACATAAAGACAATCATAGAAGATAACAAACTTGTATGCAACCAATCAACGAACTATTTCACCATTGCCAAGAACAATTCACTACTCAAACATAGACGGGGAGACACAATACATCAAGGGAATATAGTATTGCATCATACATCATGTTTGCCAAGATATTAAAGTGGAGAGATGGAGCTGATCTTGCTGTAGATGTTGTTGATGAACACGCCGGAGGGGGTGGAGCCCTTCGGGGGTGATCCCGGCGGCGTTTCCCCCCTCCGATCTTCTCCGACGGCAGCCTTCTGTCTCTCTGTTTTGTGGTTTCATCTCTCGGCGCCGCCTCCTCCTCGAAAAGGCCAGGGGACCCTTTATATAGTCGTTTTTAGGTCACGAGACACTCGGGAGAAGAAAGATCGACGGCATCGGATCCACAGGGGCAAAAAGGGGGCATCTCACGCGGCCAAGGAATCTGGCCGCGTGGAGGGTCCTATTTTCCACCTGTTTGGCCTTTTGGCCCTCTACTTGGGCCCATGGTCTTCGTATCAAAAATTCTGAACCGTGCTCTTTGGCCTTGCCCTTTTTGGAGTCCCGAAGCTCCTGGAAAGTCTGAAACACTAAAAGGTACGTTTTCTGGAAAAACAGGGTTAGAACCAAAAGAAGGGGGATTGTTTAGAAAATCCCCCAAATCATTATAAAATATCAATATAAGTTGCTAATATGTAGGAAAAACTAGTAATAACATGCAAAGTTCATGTATGCATTTTACATGCATCATGTACTGATTATCATTGATGTTGTAATTTACTTCAGGAGCTGCGCCTTCGGCTAGCTTTCTGAACACGGGATTACGTTGAAGAACATTTATATCATTGTTAGTCCCTGGTAAACCAAAAAAAAAGCATGCCAAATCCAAAGATCATGTGAAGCAACTGCTTCCAAGATCATAGTGGGCTCGTTCGCATGGCCTTTAAACATGCCATGCCATTTTTTAGGGAAAATTTTCCAACCCCAATGCATGCAATCTATACTCCCCAACATTCCATGAAATCCTCTTTCCTCCCCTATAGCAAGTAATCTTGTAGTATCTTCTTCATTTGGAGATCTGAGGTACCTTTCTCCAAAAACGTCACAAACCTTTATCACAAATTTCTTGCAGGACTCTAGATTAGTAGATTTTGTGGATCGGATGTACTCATCGGCACCATCAGCTGCTATTCCATATGTGAACATCCGCATTGCCACGGTCATATTTTGTAGATGATGCAAGCCAAGAGCTACAGAAGCACTCCTTTTTTGCGTAAAATAACCATCATAATCATGTGCAAGTATACCATCAGCTATGCGGTTGAACAAATTACGGGACATCCTAAATCTGTGCATTAAAAAGTAAATGAGATAGGGAGATGAAAAATAGCCAAACATGGAGAAGTGTAGTAATTACGAACCTTCGCCGAAAGTAATTTTCGGGATAGCGAGGAACTTGCTTGAAGTAGTCATCCCATAGAAGAAGAAATCCGGCATCTCTTCCTCGATTGATGGTTCGGCGTCCATGCGTGGAACCGCCATGACGTCGAGTGTTCATTTGGTCTTGTTCCTCTCGCTCGGTGACTGCCACAAGCATGAGTTCATCATCGCCAGATGAAGACGATGAAGAATTCATGATCATATCCCAAGAGGATGTGTTCATTGTGTCGTGTGAGAGAGGATAGAGAAATCCAGGAGAGATTATAGAAGGCACAACCAGGAATGCTGAAAGAGAGGTGGGAGAGGTGGTATATAGACCAGAAATATAGCCGTTGAAAATCAATCCGTTTGAAAATATAACCGTTGGAAATATAGCCTTTAGAAAATATCACTGCGGAAAATAAAACCATTTGAAAATAGTTGATGAAAGATAGTTATAAAATAATATTAAAATATAGGAAAGATAATTTAGATGTCCTGATATACACCTTCCACTGAAAAACTGGGAGGTGTAAAAATTTTGAAGGTGTATATGAGGATATACACCTCCAAATTTACACTAGCCACTGGAGATGCTCTAAGAAGGTTGATAAGAAATATGGTCTAAATTCAATTGAAAATATTGAGACCATCAAGATTGGAGATTTTATTGTCCCATACCAGTACCACCAAAGGAATATGAAATTATTATGATTGGGACTATGCCTACCAAGGTTGAGGTAACATAATTATTTAGTGATTAGCAAAGTTTTTCTTCATATGAAAATTATTCTGGTAACAAGACTTGATCACCCTTGTTAACAAAATGATTTTGAATGAAGAGGACCATGTTTTCACTATGTTTTCACTTTCCCCATTATGTTTTCACCATGTGTACTTCTATTATAACATTGCTACTTGAGTACAATCATGTTTTCCACCATCCGTATGCATGTTTTCCTGATATTTTCACTCTGATTTCCGAGGTTATGCATGTTTTCACCATCCATACTTTTGTTTTCACCAATACCACCTTTGTTTTCTTTGGATATTCTTCCATTAGAGTGTCATAGAACCTCTGTAGTGTGGGTTTTGGTTTTGTTTTCCACCCTTTCACTTTTGTTTTCCAGAAATATTATAATTTATTAAAATTCGGAGGAAGTCCAAAATATAAAGTTTCTCGAAAAATTCCAGAAAATTATAATAAATTTTTACGTTAAATGAGGCAGAAAGCCACCTGGGAGGCCCCAGGAGGACCCACCAGTCAGGCACACCATAAGGTGGCGCGGCCAGCCCCTTAGTGGCGCCAGCACATGGTGTGGGCCCCTTGGCCCTCCACTAACTCTCTCCCCTGCCAAAGTCTTCTCTCTCACCTCACAAACTAAAAACGTTTCCAGTAACCCGTGTTCTTTCTGTTCTCCCTCTGGATTTTTGATCTCCTTCTTCAGCCCATCATTTGTGCTGATATTTGGTGTGTTTGATCTCCGGTATGTTACTCCTCCGATGTTCCAAGTAGAAATTTGTTTAGTGAAGTATTTCTTGAGTATTTTGGTACTGTAGTTGACAGCTTATGTGAGTTTGCATTCTTGATTTGAATAGAAATAATGTATTTGTGATGCATGTTTAGCTCTCATATAAGTCCCTATGGTAGTCTCCACCTTATAGTTGCTTGAAATTAATTTTTGTGATGATTGTTGAAAAATTTCAGAGATGGAGCACAATGCTTATCAACTAAACCAGCATGAGTTGGAGTTGCATGAGTTCATGCTCGTGCACCTTGAAGAGAGAGTGTTCCCATCAATCTATCTGTGTCGGGAATTTATGCGGATTACAAGAATTTTGCAAGACTTCAACACTCTTGTGCGGAATGCAGGCTTGGACCGTTTCATTGAGGATGAACCTATCCAACATGTGACACTAACAATGTCTGTGGTGCAGGATTTTGTTTCAAGTGGTCCTCAACTAACCCAATGGTCCACTATAAAATTTACAATAAAGCTGTGAGTCTGCCTTTTAGTGTTTTTTGTGTAGCTATTAAGGTACCAGAGTGGGGTTCTTGTGGGAAGATAAGTGGGCAGCCTAAACCACTGCTGGATTTATGTGGAGAGATTTTCCAAGGCAGAATCTTCACATGAGAGAGTGGTAAAATTCGAGAAATCCAACTCCGTAGCATTCGATACTTTGCCTATTTTATTTCTGAATGTGTGTTAGCTAGGAAAACTGCCAGCAAGCTATCTATCTATCTATTATTTTGCGTTTATTGCAGCTGCTTTAAGATTTGATAGGTCTTATAACTTTGGTGCTTCGATTGCTTACCGTCTCTCACATAACCGTGAGAAGGGCGGAGTTTGTGGAGGCCTTATTGCCTCGCGCTTGCTAGCTTTGCATGGTTTGGAGCCACACCATCTAGACGTGTGGTTTCCTATAGAGAGGCTTAATCTTGTTTCCATGGTTCAACATAAATTTCTTTCTACCCATGCTCACTTGCACAACTTATATTTTGAAATAACTTTCTCCAAACAATCTAGGTGGAGAGTTAGTAAAACTGTTAGGGAAGTACTTTTTCTTGTACCCCTTTGTTTGATCTTAATGGCAGGCAAGGATGGGAGCTTTCTGAGAGTGAGCTGGACACATACCTTGAGCATCACCCCCAGCAAGGGGAGGACGCTGGAGAAGGGGTCGATAGTGATTTCCTCCAGCCCTACAACGCCACGGTAATTCCATATCAGCACCCCGGCTATGACTATGCGCCCGCTGCATCATCTTCCTCTTATGCGCCCGAGTACGACCATGCGAGGGATGACCCACCACAGTGGGGTTACTTCACGCGCCATGATTGATCTCCACTTAGGACAAAAGCCTAATCTTGGGGGGAGATATACCGACATCACACTCATTTATATATCATGTTTTGTCGGTTCTTTGTATATCCATCTTTTCCTTTCTTTCGCTTGTTTTCGTTTCTTTCGCTTGTTTTCGTTTCTTTCATCTCTTTGGTTTTTATTGTTTTTTTTACGCTTTCCAAAACACAAAAGACCAAAACTATTTCTGTTGTTTCCCTCTATTTGTTTCTTTAGTTGGTTTTCTTTATCCTTTAGTTGCATTTTAATATTCAAAAACCTAAAAATATTTTGTTTGTCTTCTTTTGTTTTGTAAAGTTTGATGCAGAGTTCAACAGTCGTCTGTGACTTCATTGGATCTTGGTTTTCATTATATTATTCGAGCCACAAGTAAAGAGCAATAATGACGATCTATGCCAATTCAAGTTGTGGTGAGAGGCTGGTATGAACTCTATTTGCTTTCATTTTTGTACATATATCCATCTATGTGAGCATGCTTAGTTTGATCGTATAAGATATATATGTGACTTAATGGTTTCTTAACAGTTCATGCTCTCTCATGTCATGTTCCAATTTATTAATGGCAAATGACATGTCATATAAATATTTGTTCACATTATTCTATTCGTAGAAGGGTATAACATTGTGGTAGCCTCCTATGACTGTTTCATTTGAATTGATTTGGCACATGCTCACGCATGCTAAGACTGAAAACAAAAAGTCAATAAGCCTCGATGATTTATTTTTCCTCAGAGTTCTAGTATCAATTTTATGCCTCGGTTAATTTTACTTTGTCGCAAACATGATTATGATAGTTGTTGCTCTCTCGATTGTCGCTTCCCAGTCTATTGCTAGCCTTCACCTGTACTAAGTATGGAATTCTACTCGTGCATCCAACTCCCAAAAACCAAAGTTTCCCATTGTGTACACCATACCTACCTACATGTGGTATTTAACTACCACTCCAAGTAAATTGCTCATGTGCTACCTTTAAAACCTTCGAAAAATTATTCATGTTTTGTGCCCGTGTTTTAGCTCATGAGGACGTAAATAGAGAATCTTTATCTCACTTGTTGATTGGATTTCACACCTTGGACTAGTGGCTTAATCCACTTATCAAATTGATAGAAGAGCTGCCAGCGGGGTGCCCAGCCCCAATTTAATAACACAAATTCCCTTCACTATTTTTGCCCGTGATTTATGAGTCAAAGCATAATTGTGTAAACAAAAGAGAAAGAGGGATGACCTTCTACCCAGTTGCGTCCTTCACATGGGAGCCGCTCTTGTGAATCCAGTTGGCTTGTGACGTACTGTATTTTCTGTTTGCCTTTTGTTGACATAAGCACACACCTCTCTTAAAAATGTTTTCAATACCTCTGTTTAATAAAATAAAAGCTCTAGCACATGAGTGATCTCTTCTTCCCTCCGCGAAGGGCCTTTCTTTTACTTTTATGTTGAGTCTCCTCCATATTCTTTGAGCACTTTCTTGAGAGCATAATTATCATTCTTAGTGTGATGTGTTTGTCTCAAAGCATGGTTGATTGTGGTATAATCTTGATACTTGCATCTTTGATATCTTTACTTCTAGTATTCCCTTGAACTTCAGAGGTGCCCTAGCATTTATGTTTTGCCCCACACATAAGGGCAAGATAGATACCACTTTATCATATCCTATTGTGAATACTGCAATCTTGCAAATAGTTATGCTTCATGTTGTTGATTATTAATATGTTGTTATCTCTTCATAGTTTGCATAGCTATTAAGTGACAGTATCTTGCATGTATCTTATCATGAGCATAACTAAGTATTTGATCATATAGTGAGTATATTTACATATTATGAAACAAATGTGTCCGTAAAAGTTTTTTATCGCACTCAGTTGTCACTGAATTGCTTGAGGACAAGCAATAAGCTAAGCTTGGGGGAGTTGATACGTCGAAAACGTATCTCCTTATCCGAACACTTTTTCTATTTTTTTCCTCTAAACTTGTGTGTTTTGAATGAAACTAACACAGACTAACATTGTTTTCAGTAGAATTACCTTGGTGTCTCGTTTTTGTGCAGAAAAATCAACTTTTGGGAAATTGCCCAGAAAAGACCCCATTGGTCCTAAAACACCAGAAGACCCCTGAAGCCAGAAGGAGGCAAGGAAAAGAGCTAGAGGGGGCTCACACCACCCCCCTGGCGCCCCCCTTAGGTCGCGCCACCTTGGTCTCTCCTTCCAACTATATATGCCCTTCAACCCTAAAACCCGAGGGGGGTCGATCGTTTTCCAGAAAGAAGTCCATAGCTCCGCTGCCATTGTGAATCCTTTTTCGGGGTTCAGAAACTCCATCCTGGGACCCTGTCGGGACGGGGAATTAGAGGAGATCATCGCCATCGTCATCACCAACGCCTCTCCATCGACTATCCATGTTTCCCTCATCCATGTGTGAGTAATTACCCCGATGTAGGCTGAAGGGGATGGTAGGGATTGGATGAGATCGTTCATGTAATAATGTCGTGATTGTTAGGGCATAGTGCCTAGTATCCTCTATTAGTGCTATTGACATTGTTGCAACTTGTTATGCTTAATTCTTGCCACTTTGGGCCCGAGTGCCACGATCTCAGATCTGAACATGTTATTGAATCACGATGATAATTATCGTTTCTTGATCATACCTGCAAGTTGATTACACATATTGTTGTCCGGAACACGAGGCCCCGAAGTGAATTCGGACAACCGGTTGGGATGGCTGTGATGTGAGAATCACTTGTGTTCATGGAGTATTAATGCTTTGCTCAGGTGTTCTATTAAAAGGAACACCTTAATTACCAGTAGTTCCCTTTAGGCCCCGCAGAAAACGGGCTGGTAGGACAATAGATGTTGTGCAAGTTCTCATTGCAAGCACGTACGACTATTTACGGAACGCATGCCTATGGTTACTTAGTGCTTGGATGCTTTATCTTATTTAGCTGCAATTGCCATGTCTTGATCATTATATGAACTATCTTATCCATGCAACGCATGTTCATCTATCCTTATGCCTAAATTATTTAATCTCTTTGTTTACTTCAAACACTACTGCTGATGTTTTCATTCCACTATTGGTATTATTTCACTACTACTGCTACTATAAAACTGTTACTACTGATAGACCACTACGAACAAGTCCACTTTCAGGTGCAGGTGAATTGACAACTCACTTTTTAAGGCTCACAAATATTATTTGGCTCTCCTTGTGTCGAATCAATAAATTTGGGTTTTACTTCCCCCGAAGACTATTGCGATCCCCTATACTTGTGGCTCATCACCGGTCCATAAACCATGATTCCTTAATTGGGGGAAATTACTGCTATACTGCATCATACATTCCTCTTGGGGTCTCCCAACGAGCGTGTGATTTCACGCCATCAGACTCCACCCCAAACCGAGTTGGGCTAGGGGGGATGCGGACACCTTTGTGGTGCGGCAATCCCTCTCCTAACTCAACTAGGACTCCCTCCCACTATATAAAGGACACTGATACGTCCATTTTCATCACTACTTTATATTGTTATTTTCTGTTATTCATCAATATATTTCATGTTATGATGCATCACTTATGTTAATTTATCTTATTTGCATGTTTTATAATTTTTGGAGAATAAACTCCGGGACTAGAAATCTGATGGAAAAAGCATCGTCGAGATACCCTATTTCAGAAGATCGGAAGAATAGGGGGATACCGTAGGAGTCTTAGAAGTCCCGAGGAGGAAGTCGGCTAGAAGGGCACCCGGAGGAGGGCCATATGGGGCCCACACCACCAGGCGGCGCGCCCCCCCTTCTGGTCGCGCCTAGGGGTGGTCTGGTCCCCCTGGCCCATTCCTGGGTGCCCCCTTTCGCGTACTTGACCCCGAGGGAACCCTAAGCCTCGGAGGATCATAGAAGAATTATTCCGCCACCGCCTCGAGGCGGAAAACAACAGAGATAGATAAGCTCTCCGGCAGGGAGAAATCTGTTGGGGAAATTCCTCCCAGGAGAGGGGGAATCATCACCATCGTCATTGTCATCGCTCTAGGAATCATTAAGATCATCATTGTCATCATCATCACCACCAACACCATCACCCTCATCATCCACCTTCATCTCGCTGTAACAATTAGGGGTCTTTATCGTTGCTCTTCACTAGATCTCTCTCCCGGTGTGGATTACTTGTTAGTAGTTGATGCTTGTGAGATTTATCGGTGTTTGCACTTTATGACCAGATTGTTATTATCCATTACATCACCTATGATTATGATCCATATGATTTCTTGTGAGTAGTTCATTTAGTTCTTGAGGACATGGGAGAATTCATGATATTAGTAGTTGAATTATGTTGAAATAATATCTTGTCGTTCGATATTTAAGTGGTGGTGTTATTCTTCTAGTGATGTCATGTGAACGTCGACTACATGATACTTAACCTTTATGGGCCTAGGAGGATAGATTGTATATTTGGCTACTAATTGTGGGGTTGCCGGAGTGACAGAAACCTAAACCCCCGTTAGGAAACCAATGCACGAGGGAGCGTAGAATCATCCCGGAGTTTTAAGGCTGTGGTTAGATTTATATTAATTACTTTCTTGTATTTGTGGATGCTTACGAGGGTATAATCACAAGTATGTATTAGTCCTAGTTGGGCGGTGCATTAGCATAGGTTCACCCACACAACACTTAACGAACCAATAAATATTAGTCAACTGTATGAAGCGAAAGCACTTGACGAAATTCCCATGTGTCCTCGAGAACGTTTGGTAATCAAAAGTAGAACAACCGGCTTGTCCTTTGCTCTCAAAAGGACTGGGACACTCGTTGCAACTATATTTACTCGCACGTTATTTATCTGCTACATCAAAAACCTCCAAAAGCCCGTTTGCTAGTGTTTACAGTGAATCCTCTATCCAACCTGCTTGTCAACACCTTCTGCTCCTCGTTGGGTTCGACACTCTTATTTATCTAAAGTACTACGATACACCCCCTATACTTTTGGGTCATCAAACACCAAGGCTCATAGAAACACACACAATTAGCTCTCAAGCCTCTCTCTCTCTCTCTCTACTAGAATTAGAGGGTCTAATTAGAACATCTAATTAGAACCCCTCTAATTGAATTGAAGCCTCTTCTAATTGGGTTTTGAGGTGTCCTCGCCCTATTAGACCTAGGTCTAGTTTTATCTCTCTCATCGTGACCGTGTGACTTATGCTTTATGTTTTGGTTACGATTATGATAAGTGTGGCGTGATGCCAAACAATTGTTGATCAAAATTTGTTACATATCTCAGGAATAGCAGCCAGCGGAGGAATAACTGCTGACTATGTGGTGCATTTTTGGCGCTATCACTGTCAATAACCGGGATTTGATATCTGTCCAATTCGACACACCGGAATGAGACATCACGTTGTTCATTGGTGACCGGTACAAGAACCACATGGTAAGGGACACAATACTTTGTTTCTGTAGGTAGATGGCATGCATGTCTCTTCTTACAACTAATTTTTTTGTGTTTTTTCAGTTGTGTTATACGACTGTTCAAACGTGTAATCTGGAGGGTACATGTCCAAGTGTTATACAACAATTCAAATGTTTAATATGTTCTCAGCAACTTAATGTGCATAACCTGCAAAAGATAGTCTAGCTTCTGCATTAGGCACCAGTTAGTACCGAAAGTGAGAAAAACAAAAATAAAATGCTAACACACTCCAAAGTCCAGATTGCGGGTCTTCATAGCAACAGTTAAAAACAGATTGAAAAGGGAAAAATGAGACGACACACTCAACAATATATTATATACACGAAAAGACCGAAGTAATGCATGCACTGAATAATTTCATAGCTCTATACTGGGAGTTCAGGAGATACAACAAAATAAATCGCAGTTGTGTGATAACCCACAAGTATAGGGGATCGCAACAGTCTTCGAGGGAAGTAAAACGCAAATTTATTCAAGGGGAGCCAAAGAATATTTATAAGCCTTAACAACTGAGTTGTCAATTCAGAAGCACCTGAGAGTAGACTTGCTCGCTACAGTTTATCGGTAGTAACAGTTTTATGGTAGCAGTAGTGATAAAATAACAGTAGGAATAAAATAGTAACAGCAATAGCAATTGCGGGAAACAACAGGATTAAAATACTGTAGGCATAGTGAATGGATGAACGGGGGTTGCATGGATAAGATAGTTCATATAATAATAATAACATGGGCGTTGCAGATAGTTAATAATAAAGCATACAAGTTCTAGGCAAACCATAGGCATGTGTTCCAATATATTCATACATGCTCGCAATGAGAAACTTTCACAACATTTTTTGTCCTACCAGCCCGTTTTCAGCGGGGCCTCAAGAGAAACTACTAGTAATTAAGGTGATCCTTTTAATAAAGCACCAGAGCAAAGCATTAACACTCCGTGAACACATGTGATCCTCACATCATAGTCATCCCCTCCAATTGTCCCAATTTCTGTCACTTTGGGGCCTCGGGTTTCGGACATAATGTGTGTAAACAACTTGTAGATATGATCAAGAAACATAATTATACTCATGAAACAATAAATCATGACACTCGGGCCCTAGTGACAAGAATTAAGCATAATAAGTTGCAACAACGATAAACAACACTAACAACGGATATTTAACATTATGCCCTAACAATCTGGCATTATTACATGAGCGATATCATCCAATCCCTTCCATCTCTCTCAGCCTACGACGGGGATTACACACACATGGATGGGGGAATCATGGATGGTTGATGGAGTAGTGGTAGCAGTGACGATGGCGATGATCTTCTCCGATCCCCGTCCCATCAGGGCGCCAGAACAGGAACTTCTGGTCCCCGAAATAGGTTTTGAGCTCGCGGTGGCGCTTTTATGTGTTTTTCTGGAATATGACGAACCCCCCCCCCCCCACCCTCGGTTTTTAGGTTACGGGGCATGAGTAGTCGAAAGGGGAGCCCGAGGGGGTGCCTCGCGCCACCACACCACCTGTAGGCGTGACCTGGGGCGCTCCTAGGCATGGAGTGGGCCCCTTCTTGCCCCCTCCGACTCTTTTTCTGGCTGTGGGGGTCTTCGGGTAAAATAAGGACTTCGGGATTTTTTTCGGACAATTGCCTGAAAGTTGATTTTTCCGCACAAAACGAGATACCAAAGGTAATTCTACTAAAAACAGCGTTAGTCCATGTTATTTGTCTCCAAAACTCACAAGCTTAGAGGCAAACAAGAGCAAAATTGTGCGAAAAAAGAGATACGTTTTGGACGTATCAACTCCCCCCAAGTTTATCTTATTGCTTGTCCTCAAGCAATTCGGTGACAACTGAATGCGATAAAGGAACTTTTACAAACAAATTTGTTTCATATGATGTAAATATTCTCACTATATGATCAAGTGCTTAGGTAATTCATAATAAGAAGTATGCAAGATAAATTCACCTAGTAGTTATGCAAACCATGAAGAGATACCAACACACTAATAGTAAACAACATGACATATATCAATTTGCAGGATTGCAATATCCATAATAGGGTTTGATAAAGTATACTCCCTTGCCCCTAATAATGGAGCAAAACATAAATGCTAGTGCACCTCTGAGGTATAAGTGAATACTAGAAGTAAAGATATCAAAGATACAAGCATCAAAGTTATACCCCAATCAACCGTGTTCTGGGACAAGCACATTAAACTAAGAATGACAAGCATGCTCTCAAGAAGGTTCATGAAGTAAGAAGGTGAAGACTCAGTGTAAAATTAAAAGAAAGGCCCTTCATACAGGGAAGCAGGGATTAACTCATGTGCTAGAGCTTTTTATTTTTCTAAACAGAGGTATTGAATAGAATTTTTAAGATAGGTGTATGCTTATGTCAACGAATGGTAAACAAACAATACAATACGTCACAAGCCAACTAGACCTTGCAAGAGCGGCTCCCATTGAAGGATGCAACTAGTATAGAAGTTCATCACTCTTCTCTTTTATTTACACAATTATGCTTTGACTGATAATGAGGGGCAAAAATAGTGAAGAGAATTTATAGCAACCAATTTTGGGGTTGGCCACCCCGCTGCCAACTCTTCTATCATTTGGATAAGCGTATGAAGCCACTAGTACATGTGTGCAAAGTACAATTAACAAGTGAGATAAATATTCTCTATTTACATCCTCATGAGCTAAAACAAGAGCACAAAACAGGAATACATTTTGAAGGTTTTAAAGGTAGCACATGAGAAATTTACTTGGAGTGGCGGTGAAATACCACATATAGGTAGGTATGGTGGACATAATTGGAAAACTTTGGTTTTTGGGAGTTGGATGGACGAGTAGAGATCATACTCGGTACAGGTGTAGGATAGCAATAGACTGGGAGCGACAATCAAGAGAGCAACAACTGCCATAATCATGATTGCGATAAAATAAAATTAATGAGGGCATAAAAGTGATACAATTACTCTCAAGGAAAAATAAATCATCGAGGCTTAATTGACGTTTTGTTTTCAGTATTATGCATGCGTGAGCATGTGCCAAGTCGATTCAAGCGAAACATTCAGAGGGAGATACCATAATTTCATACCCTTCTATGAGTAAAACAATGCAAGCAAACATTTATACGACATGCTATGTAATATTAATAAGTTGGAACTAAACATGAGAGAGCACGAACTACTAAGCATCGGTTAAATAACATACACCTTACACGAACAAACTAAACACATGGATGAGTATATGTACAAAAATCAAAACAAATAAAGTTCATACCAGCCTCTCACCACAACTTGAATTGTGGTAAATAGTTATTATTGCTCTCCACTCGTGTGGATTGAATAATATAGAATCATAACCAAGCTCCAACGGAGTCACGGAAGACTACTGAACTCTGCAGCAAACTTTACAAAACCATACGAGAACAACAAATATTTTTGTGTTTTCGAAATATAAACAAGAACAGAAGGAAAGAAGCAAACTAAGCTAAATATTTTATGGATTTTAGAATATTAAACCGAAACGAGAAAGTAAAGAAAACCAACAAAAGAAACTAAAATAGAAAATAAAGAGAAACAACAGAAATATGTTTGGTCTTTTTGTATTTTGGAAAGCAAGAACAAAACAATAAAAACAAATGAAGCAAAAGAAACGAAAACAAGTGAAAGAAACGAAAACATGGATATACAAAGAAGCGATAGAAACGTGATATCTATACGAGCATGATGTCGGCATACCTCCCCCAAGCTTAGGCTTTTGTCCTAAGTGGAGATCAATCCCAAGAGGAACATGAAGTGGCGCCCCCATAGTGTGCTGAGGATGAGTCATACTCTTGATATGAGCTAGAGGACGCCCCGGTGTACTGCGTGGTGTAGTCCTCAGAGGGCGCATTCCGCTCCGCTTGCTACTCGCGGGCTTGCTGCTCATGGAATTCAAGCAAGCGCAGCTGCTCATCCAACTCCTCCTTTGAACGCGACCATGGTGTCCTGCTGATACCAAACAAAGCAGGATGCGGCAAGAGGACTTCTCTCTCATCACCATCAGTAAATAACACCCTATATACTAGATGTCCAGCAGTAGAGTTTGCAGTAACAGAGTTGTGAGCCTTCATGGCAGCAAGGTCAAGTCTCTGTGGAGCTAATAAAATATCATGTGGAGCAACAGAGAGGTCTAAAGCAGTCAAAACACGCGTAGCAGTAATAGCCCCATAAATGGGTCCTTTAGTGGCTAAGCAGCAAGCAATGAATGAACCAAGGTTACACCTAACACTACCAGTCAATGCAGTATCAAGAAAAGAAAAATGGTAATTTGAAATATTACTAGTGTTTTCCCTAGAAATAACACTAGTAGAAAGTAAGTAAGTGAAATATCTAATAGCGGGGAGTTGAATATTTCTTATCTTGCCGTGTTGAGCTATGCGGTTATCATCATTGGTAATTCCCTGGTAGAGCTCCATCAAGTCAGCGAGCCTTTCTTGAATCTTCCTTGATGTCCCTGATGCGTTAATACCTACAATGCTGCAAAAATCTTCCAAAGGCATGACAATAGGTCTATCATAGATTTTAAATGCAACAGCTCGGTCATACTGTGAGTTATTGAATTTGAATCTCTCAACAATTTTTTTGTCAATAAAGCATACTGAGGGCTCTCATCATTCATGTAATTGGGTAAACCAACCCTACCAACCAGCTGCAAGAAATCCTCGAGATTGCATGCATCATTAAGAAAAGTATAGCAAGGGAAGGTAGATGGATTTGCATCTCCATAATCCCTCGCATCATCGATACTTGGTGCAATGAGGTTCTCATAATACGAAGGTCTCAGCAAGGTAGCTGAGCGTGAAGGCCTTGTACTCCTAGGTGCATCACTCCTAAAGATTTCTTCAAAGTTGAAGTTGTCCATTTATGAAATTTTTAGCTAGCATCACAAAAATTGATTCCAGGCAACTATATGATAGGAACTACTATAGAGACTTGTAGGAGGGCTAAACATGGATCAAACATAAATTATTTCACACAAATCAAGCATGCTAACTCACACAACCTATCACCTACAGTACCAAAATACTCAAGAAATACTCCACCAAATAAAATTCTAATTAGATAATCAGAGGAGCCACATACCGGAGAGAAAATGCACCAAATTTCAGCAACAAAGATGGGCTAAGCAAACAGATCGAGAAATTCGCGAAAAAGAGCAACAAGAGCTCAGGTTCCAGGAATGTTTTCGAGTTTGGGAGAGAGAGTGGAGTGCTTGGCACGGAGGAGAGCTAGTGGAGGGCCAGGAGGCCCCACACCATGTGCTGGCGCCACCAGAGGCCAGACTGCGCCCAGGCATGGTGTGCCTGCATGGGTCCCCCTGGGGTCTCCCAGGTGCCTCTCTGCCTCATTTTTTACGTAGAAATTTAATATAATTTTTGTGGAATTTTTAGAAAAACTTCATTTTCAAGCAATTTCCAGAATTTAATAAATAATTAAAAAACAGAAAAAACAAATGTGGAAAGGTGGAAAACAAAATAAAAAACCGGAACTACAGAGGTTCTAAGACACTCCAATAGGCAAATGGCCAGTAGAAACAAGGGAAAACAAGGTGAAAACAAAAATGTGGGTGGTGAAAACATAAGTAACCACAGTAATCAAGATGAAAACATGACTATGGATGGTGGAAACATAATGGTTCTAAAGTAGCATGGTGAGAACATAGTAAAAACATAATGGTAAAAGTGAAAACATAGTGAAAAAATTGTTTTCTTCATTCAAAATCACTTTGGTTAACAAGGTTGATCAAGTCATGTTACCAAAACAATTTTTATATGAAGCAAAACTTTTCTTTTCACTAAATAATTATGTTAAATCAACCTTGATAGACATAGTCCCAATCATAATAACTTCATATTCTTTTGGTGGCATTGGCATGGGACAATATGATTCTCAAATCTTGATGATCTCAATATTTTTAATGGAATTTAGGCCATATCTCCTATCAATCTTCTTGGGAAAATAAACCGTGTGCTCTTTATCATTAACATTAAAAGTTATTTTCCTTGATTGCAATCAATAGCAACCCTGCAGTGTTAGAAATTTAGCAATTAATATCAAACAGTTAGTAGTCACTTGAACAGGAACATTCTCACATATACCAACAGGAATAGCAATAAATTTATCATCCATTTGCAAGGATATATCAGTGTGTATCCATTTTTTCAAAGAGAGTCTCTTATAAAGAGAAAAAGGCATAACACTAACTACTGCTCCCAGAATACATAAACCAGTTCTAACATAATTCTTTTTAATAGAACAAGGGATAGTAGGAAGACTAGGATCTCCAAGCTTCTCTGTAACCTTGCCATTGATAGAGTAATTAGCAATCATAGTGGAAATTTCCTTATTAGGAATTTTCCTTTTGTTAGAGACAATATCCTTCATACACTTTGAATAAGGAGGCAGTTTAATAGCATCAGTCAGAGGAATTTGCAAAAACAAAGGTTTCATCCATTCACAAAACTTGTTATAATGTTCTTCCTCCTTTTATTTATTTTTCTTATTAGGCAAAAGGCATTGCTTTTTGTACCCAAGGTTCTCTTTCATTACCATGTTTACTAGCAATGAAATCCTCCTTAGTATACTTTTCCGTTTTAGGTTGCTTTTCAGGTTCAACTTCGGTTTCTCATTTATGAGAAGCATCACTTTTATCATTACCACTTTCACTTTCAGCATCATAGATAGATATACTATTAGAATCTTTAGCAGGTTCAGGAGATTCTACAACAGTTTTATGTCTATTCTTCTTTTTCTTAGAAGGAGAACTATTGTTTTTAGGTTGCTGAGAATCTTGTTCAGTTCTTTTAGGATGTCCTTCAGGATACAAGGAATCATGAGTAGAAACACCACTTCTAGTAATTATTTCACAAACATGTTTTTCTCTAGAAGCATTAGCTAACAAATATTTTTGTACTTTAGTGAGTTGATCAATTTGGTTTTGAACCATATGAGGATGTTTAACAAGCATTTTAACATCATTAGAGGTTCTATCAACAATACCATACAAATTATCAATAGCTTTAGAATTTTCCATTACATGATTCTCCACTCTCATATTAAAATTATCTTGCTTAACAACATAATTATTAAATTTATGTAAGCATTGATCAGGTGGTTTAGAATAGGGAATATCTCTATTATCAAAATACTCGAGAGAGTGTACCTCAACTGTGGATGGGTGAGGAATTGGCTTACATAATTCTTCTATAGGTGGTAAATTCGTCACATATTCAGATTTAATACCCCTCTCTTTAAAAGATTTCTTGGCTTCCCTCATCACTTCATCATTTAATTCAATTATTCCCCTCTGCTTGGGTGTTGGTGTAGGTGTCGGTTCCAGTGTTAGTGTTGGCTCAGGTATAGTCCAATCATCATGATTTTTGGCTATTTTAGCCAATGATTCCTCAGCTTCTTCTGGAGTTCTTTTCCTGAAAAGACAACCAGCACAACTATACAGGTATGTCCTAGATTCAATAGTTAGTCCATTATAAAATATATCTAGGAGCTCATTTTTAGCTAATGGATTTACAGGGCTAGCTCTTATTAAAAACAAAACCTTGACCAAGATTCATGCATTTTCTCTCCTTCAATTTTCTGAAAGTTAAAGATATTCTGCAAAGCGGCATGTTGAGAACTAGCAGGAAAATATTTTTGAAAGAAAGCATTAACCAAACCCATAGGACTATCAATTGATCCAGGTGACAAATTGTTAAACCAAGTTTTAGCTTCATCTTTCAATGAGAAAGGGAAGAGGAGGGGTAAAAAGAGAGAGGTAGGTAGGTGGGATGGCGGCTCCTTCCCTAGGCGGCGCCCATGGCGACTCCATGGCGATCTAGGGTTTTAGCCTCTATCCTCCGACAATTGCCACTCCGGCACTGTCGCCCACATCCTCTCCGACATATGTCACTCCGGCACTGTCGCACACCTATTTTTCCATCATGTCCAAGGCCAAGTCTCTTCTCGATCGCTCTTGTTGGCGTTGGAGGGCGATCTTCTCCTACGAGCTAGATCTAAAGTTCAATCCCATTTACGTGGGTTTTGTTCTTCTAGATCCGAAAGACAAGAAGATTCAACTAGTAGATCAAGCAGGCTTTGTGCTTGATCAACGTTCTCTCAAGGTACGTGAGAATGTCCATCCTGGATCTGAGATCCATTGTGCATGTCATCGTGCCAAGGTTCAAGATCATTTGGTTCCACGCAATGGCTCTCTCATGGATCACTCTAATGCCGTGGTTCCCTTATTGGATGTGGATTCTCTGGTTCCTTTATTGGATCGAAACCCTATTGACCCCTCTGTGGGTTTAGTCCATGCAGCTAAGGTTTTAGACCTGGATTTTTCTAGAGGTCTTGCTCTTTCTAAGGAAGTCCGATTGCTCTTCGGATCGGACGGTGCTTCTAAGAAATACGGTGCTTTTAAAATGGTGGTATATTTTGGCCGTGCTTCTTTTAAAATTGATGAAAACACGGTTGCACTGGCTCTTGAGGCGGCGATTGGCGGTTATTGTGGCTCTCTAAATGTTACCTGCCTTCATGATCGTGTCTTCTCTTTTGAGGTCTCATCCAAGGAGGTTGGACTTCATATATTGAAAATTAAATGGTTCTCATGCTTTCATTTCAAGTGTTATTTTCATCTTTGGAGTTTTGGCGGTCCAAATTGGATTTCTGAACTAAAGAAGTGGAACCACAATCAGGATAATGAGTGGACTTTGGTCTCGAGGTATAAGAAAAAGGTAAAATCTAAACAGTTCAAGCCACGAAATCAGTTATTTATTCATAAATCTCTTGATACTCATGCCAAAGAGTCCGTTGATTCTTCTGTGGTGGCTAAAGATAATAATACTGTTTTTGTTTCTGAGTTACCTGCCATCAAATTTGGTTCGTTCGAGCCTGGATTTTCTGTTGCTAAGTCTGCTAGGGATCCTACTCCTGTGGCCCCTGTTGTTGCCTCCGCGTCCCTCGATGACGGCTTTGCCAAACTAATTGATAAGATGGCGGCCCAGGTTTGGCCTTGTTCTAACTGTCTCTCAGCTAAACATGCAACGGAAGAGTGTACGGGCCGGATTCGGTGTTGGTCTTGTTCACGTTCGGGCCATATCCGCAAAAACTTCCCGGGAATTAATGGAACTCTGAGATGGGTAGTTAAATCGCCGACAGTCGGAAACGAGGAGTCCCCCCCTCTGTTCTATCCCCTACCCCTGCCACTGTTCCACGAAAACCCTCGCTGGAATCTCCACCCGAATCAGAACCTCCATCATCAATGGCGAGCTTCCCCTGTGATCCTACCAGGTTCCTCCCAGCGGGGATGCATGTCGCGGAGCCCTGGGCGGCCGAGGAGCGGCCTGCCCGCGTCTACATCACCTCTTCCATGGCTCTTGCCCGACGCCATGAATCTTGGGCCATTGCTCAACTGGTCCCTCGGCCACCTATTGAAGAACTAGATGATATCTTGCAGCAGATCGTGGATTACATCTTTCAAGAGCTACATCTGCAAGTCGTATCCTTCTCTGAAAGCGTAGTGGGAGTCGGCATGTTCCGCATGGCAGATCAAGTGGCCAAAGATATTTTGGTGAATTCTCTCCCATTTATCTTTCCTGATGGTAGAATGCTCTCCTTCGTGAGGCATCATGAAGGGGAGAACGTTAGAGCGACAGTTTACACCAGGACCGGGTGGATTATGATTCTGAATCTGCATATGGACTACCGTACCGATGAATTTCTTCGGGAGGTGGTTTCCAAATTTGGCAAACCCAGGTCCTGGTGGAGGGAGGATGCTTCCCCTGTCCGTACCCTGCTCAAGGTCACTTATGGAGGAGCTGCTGATATCCCTTGGTCTATTGTTGTTCGTGAAGTTCAGAGATATGGAGGTCATGTGGTCTCCTGGACTTGTCCTGTATTCATTCTGGACAGTGATGCAGCTGACAATCTTCCTGGGGATGAGGACCTCCTTCCTCCTGGTGGCAACCCGCATCCTGTTTTCGGTGCACCTGTCGCACCTGCTGAAGAGGCTTGGGTACCACCAGTTGATCCTCAACCGCAGCATCAGGGGTGGGGTAATTGGAACAATGAGGAGCAGGGAGATAATGAGGCACAGGAGGATCCTGTCGACTAGCCACCGGAGCCTGAACAGGTGCAATCATCGGTATCTATCTAGTTCTCTGGTGCGTCAGTGGACTCGATGAATGCTGTCAGGGCAGAAGGTCATGAGCACTTCGTCAAGCTGCAGCAACAAGTGGAACAAAACCAGTTGGCAGTTGTTCCTTTTGTCCCACCAGTCCAGGTGGATGCTGCAGCTCAGGATAATGAAGTTCAGATACTATAAGTGCTCCTGCCTGATCCTGTGATGGAGTGGTCCAGATATTTTCTGGAACACAAAGCCAGGATTATTTTTGACAAGAGATTTGAGCTTATGTCCTCGCTGCTGCCTTTGGAGGAGCATGTCTTTCATGTTGATCCTGCTCCTCTGCTGCTGGAGTTCAACCCCATGACCCCTGAGCCTGCTGCATCCAAGAAGAGAGCTAGGAAGGCTGCTACCCCTCTAGTCCTGAGCCTGGCTAAGAATGCTGGCTTCCGGGTTCTGCCTGGCTCTGACAAGCCGAAACCTAGGAAGAAAGCAAAATCCTCTCGTCCTCAGACTTCTTCGGATGGGGTGCCTCCGATCACTCCTGTTGCTGTGTTGAGGAGGGCGGGAAAGATGCTTCAGATTGAAGACTCGGAATTAACTGTGGAGAAGCTTGAAGCTGCTCCAAAGAAGCCCACCAGCCCATCAAGTTCTGATGTTTAGTGGGCCTTTGTCTTCATTTTTGGGCCTTGTTGGTCCTTGGAGTGTCTGTTGGTCCTTTTTGCTTCATTTTGTTATAATGGTGTCACTCTGTACTGCTATCTGGACAAAGTTGTTATTATCTGGTTATCTTTTTAGTTGGTCATTTATGATGGCCAACAGGGTTTTATTACTTTTTCAATCTTCAATGGATAATACGACCCCAATGAATTTGGATTGGATTGTGTTTGATTGGAATGTGAGAGGTCTAAATGATAAATCTAAAAGAGAAGCTGTATATAATAAAATAGAAGAAAGCCAGGCTTCTGTTATTTGCCTCCAGGAAACTAAATGCCAGGACTTTGATCACTCTTTTATTAGGTCATTCTCTCCTAAGAGGTTTGATCAATTTGTTTTCTCCCCTTCTGTTGGAGCTTCTGGGGGTTTAATTGTGCTCTGGAATGGATCTATTTTTAATGGATAATTATTGGAAGTTCATCGTTCTGCCATTCACTTAAAATTCACTTCAGTTCATAACTCTGTTTCTTGGTTCCTAGTGAATGTTTATCGCCCCTGCAAAGGAGTGGAACGAGATGATTTTGTTAACTGGCTATATAATCTTTCTATCCCTATTCATCAGAATTGGATGATTCTTGGAGATTTTAATTTCATTAGATCTTTGGATAATAGAAATAAACCAGGGGCTGATCTTAATGATATTTTTATCTTTAGTGATGTCATTAGTCATCTGGGTTTATTGGAGTTACCTGTTAAAGGAAGGAATTTCACTTGGTCTAATATGCAAAAGGATCCCCTCCTGGTCCAATTGGATTGGTTTTTTACTTCCTGTCAATGGACATTGTATTTTCCCAATACTTTGGTTTTGCCCATGTCCAAAATCACCTCTGATCATTTGCCATGTACTATTAAAATTGGAACAAACATTCCGAAGGCAAAGATTTTTAGATTTGAAAACCATTGGGTTAATCAACCTAGCTTTCTAGATTTGGTGACAAAAAATTGGAACACACCTGTCATGGCCAAATCGATCACTTCCAGAATCACAACTAAATTAAAGAACCTTAGATATGCTCTTAAGGATTGGGGAAGGAATCTCTCTCAGTTGAAATTGCTTATTGAGATGAGTAGTAAAGTGATTCTGTTTTTTGACCAGTTGGAAGATCATAGGACTCTCAGTGTTCCCTAGTTTAATTTCAGACTTATTGTTAAAAAGCACATAAAAAATTTGCTCGCTATGCAGTCTGAATATTTGAAGCAGAGATGTACTATTAGATGGGCCAAGCTCTATGGTGAAAACACTAAATATTTTCATGCTAGAGCTACTGAGAGGTTTAGGCAAAATGCTATTCCTTCCATCACGGATGTTTCCAGGAACTTGTTGGTGGATCACCAGGACAAAGCTGCTACTTTTTTGTCTTGTTTCAAGAATAGAATGGGCGTCTCCTGTCCACCTGTTATTGCTACTGATTTATCTCAATTCTTGCCTGTGGTTGATGGATTAGAGGACCTCGCTAATCCTTTTTCTGTTGAGGAAATTGAGGGGGTTGTAAAACATCTCAAACCTGCTCGAGCGCCTGGTCCAGATGGCTTCACTGGTCTATTTATTAAGCACTGTTGGAGTATTTTAAAAGATGATTTTATCAAACTCTGCAATGAATTTCATAGTGCTAAGATTTCTTTCGAAAGTATTAATGGCTCATTCATTACTTTAATTCCAAAGACACATTCTTCTGAGACCGTGAATGACTTTAGGCCTATTTCTCTGACCAGCACTTGTTTGAAATTCATCACTAAAATTCTGGCTAATAGATTCCAAGAAAAAAAATTGGATGCATCCATGCTAATCAATATGGGTTCATCAAGTCCAGAACTATTCAAGATTGTCTGGCATGGTGGTTTGAGTACATTTTTCAGTGTAAGCAATCTAAACAGAAAGTGGTGGTTTTCAAGATAGACTTTGAGAAAGCTTTTGATACAATTGAGCACAGTGACATTCTTCAAATTTTGAGATCTAAAGGGTTTCCTCCTTTAGTGATCAAATGGGTGAAGGAAATTCTCTCTTCTGGATCATCTTCGGTTCTACTGAATGGAGTTCATGGCAAACCTTTTGTCTGCAAAAGGGGAGTCAGGCAGGGTGATCCTTTGTCACCCATTCTCTATGTGCTGGGTGGGGATTTGTTGCAAAGTATTGTTAATCTGGCTCTAAGTGAGGGACGTCTTTGTTTACCAATTCCTATTGGAGGAGATTATCCTATTGTTCAATATGTTGATGACACTCTGGTGATCTTACCTGCTGATTCTGATCAAGTATTGGTATTTAAAAATTTGCTCAACCTTTATGCTCAAATCACTGGGTTAAAGGTGAATTACAACAAGTCTTCAATGATACCTATAAATTTATCGCAGCAGGAAACTGTTGATTTGGCTTATGTGTTGGATTGTAATGTGGCTTCTATGCCCTTTACTTATTTAGGCTTGCCCATGGGAACCACTAAACCATCTATGAGAGATTTTGCTCCACTCATTGACAGAGTTGAGAGGAGACTTTCTGCTACAGTCTCCTTTCTTTCTTACGGGGATAGTTTGGTTCTTGTGAATTCGGTTCTGTCCTCATTGCCCACATATTATATGTGCACATTAGTGATACCTAAGGGTGTCATTGATATTATTGATAAAGCACGGAGGAGGTGCTTATGGAGGAAGGACAAAAATAAGCAAAGAGTAAATTCTTTGGCTGCCTGGGATATGGTGTGTAAGCCTAAAAGCAAAGGAGGCTTAGGGGTCATTAATCTTCAGATCCAAAATAGGGCTTTGTTGCTGAAATTCCTGGCAAAATTCTATAACTCTGAGGATATTCCTTGGGTTCATCTAGTCAAGTATGCTTATAATTTTCAGTCGGTTCCGCATGCTGTGACCTCCTGTGGATCCTTCTGGTGGAGGGGTGTTATGCAATTAGCTGATACTTGGTGTTCATTCTCTTCTTGCATAATAGGGAATGGATATACTGGGCTATTCTGGAAAGATTCTTGGATGGGACAGCCTTTGTCAGTAAAATTTCCAAGATTGTTCTCGTTTGCCAAGGATCAATTGTCCTCAGTGAGAGATTTGAAACTGATGACAGACCTCTCGGATGCTTTTCTTTTGCCTCTTTCAAATGAAGCTTTCCTTGAATTTGCTGATCTGCAAGTCATCTTGGGAATTGTTCAGGAGAATGATAATGCTGATGTTTGGAAATGTAATTTTAATAAAGGGGTTTATACTTCCAGTAAATTCTATCAGCTGCAGTTTGCTCAATTGCCTGATGATGGACCTGCCAAGTGGATCTGGAAGTCCAAATGCATGTCAAAGCGTAAATTTTTTGCTTGGCTGATTCTAAAAGATCGAATTAATACCAAGGACATGATTAAGAGAAGGAACTGGAAGATTGAGGGGACTGAATACTGTGTTCTTTGCAGTAATTTTTGTCATGAGGACTGGATTCATTTGTTCTTCCAGTGTGTTTTAAGCTCACGGATTTGGAATTATTTGCAAATCAACTGGAGTGATAACACAGTCTTGCAAAATCTCTCCAATGCAAAAAAGGCTTTCAAAGGACCTTGTTTCACTGAGATAGTGATTCTTGCCTGTTGGAACATCTGGAAGCAAAGGAATGGAGTTATTTTCAAATTCGAAAGACATTCCTTTATGGGTTGGAAAGTTGGCTTCTTGTTAGATCTCCTTATGCTTAAGCCTAGGTCGAGTGCTTCTTTGGCTGCGGATTTATCATCATGGATTAAGACTCTACCTTAGCTAGTGATAGACTGCCTTAGTCTATTCCTTTGTGTATATTTTTACATAACTGTAACACTCTTTTGATGGCAATAAAGGGCTGTGGGGGACTCTCCTGCAGTAGAAAATGTTTCAAAAATTAGAAAGGGAAGATCTTGATAACAAACTATGTGTGTATCTTAATATAATCAGAAAATAAACTACTCAAAGATGAAAGCTCATTCATATGTTCCATAGAACTTTTGCTTTCAGTACCACAAAAAGGTTCTTTATCAACAATGGATATATAAGATAAATCTAGAGAGAAATCATAATCCTTATCATTAATGTGTATGGGAGATGTAGCAAACTTTGCATCAGGAAAAGATTTATATTTAACAGCATGTCTTGCAAGAAGACTCTTAAGAGCACTTGCACTACTAGTAGCTTGAACTTCTTCAATAAAGTTATCATTAAGTTCAATGTAGGTTTCCTCAAGATCATCACTAGGAATTTCTTTAGACTCGGGTGAATTAGCAGGTGTACCAATATTTTCAACAGGAATCTCAGTGTTTTCAATTTGTTTAGCTCTAGAAATTGTAGCATCTAGGAAAGTACCTAGTGAACCAGTATCATCAAGCACGGTAGAAGCATAATCAAAAGTATCAGAAACATTTTCAGACTCAGCAAAAATAGCAGTGTGTGTAGCATGTGGTGGTGTAAGCAGCTTACTAATTACAGATGGCGAATCAAGAGCAATAGAGGTATTCAGAGTTGTAACTCTCCTTGTAGTGGATGGTAATATATGAACTTTTCCATCGAGAGTTTTACCCATGATGAAAGGCTTGCAGCGAACAATATCACGTTCAAGTGAGCAAATAAACGAAGCTATGCTCCCCGTCAACGGTGCCAGAAAATAGTCTTGATAACCCACAAGTATAGGGGGTTGCAATAGTTTTCTAGGAAAGTAAAACCCAAATTTATTGATTCGACACAAGGGGAGCCAAAGAATATTTATAAGCCTTAACAACCGAGTTATCAATTCAGCTACACCTGAAAGTAGACTTGCTCGCAACAGTTTATCAGTAGTGACTGTTTTATAGTAGTAGTAGTAATAGTAATGAAATAACAGCAGGAGTAAAATAGTAATAACAATAGCAATTGCGAGAAACAGCAAGATTAAAATAATGTAGGCATAGGGAATGGATGAACGGACGTTGCATGGATAAGATAGTTCATATAATAATAATAATGTGGGCATTGCAAATAGATAATAATAAAGCATCGAAGTTCTAGTGAAACCATAGGCATGTGTTCCAATATAGTCATACGTCCTCGCAATGAGAAACTTGCACAACATATTTTGTCCTACCAGCCCGTTTTCAGCGGGGCCTCAAGGGAAACTACTGATAATTAAGGTGCTTCTTTAATAAAGCACCGGAGGAAAGCATTAACACTTCGTGAACACATGTGATCCTCACATCAAATCCATCCCCTCCGGCTGTCCCAATCTTTCTCACTTGGGGGCCTCGGGTTCCGGACAATAATATGTGTAAACAACTTGCAGATATGACAAGAAACATAATTATACTCATGAAACAACAACATCATGGCACTCGGTCGCTAGTGACAAGCATTAACCATAACAAGTTGCAACAACGATAAACAACACTAACAACGAAAACTAGGCACTATGCCCTAACAATCTGGCATTATTACATGAACGATATCATCCAATCCCATCCATCCCTCTCAGACTACAACGGGGATTACTCACACATGGATGGGGGAATCATGGATGGTTGATGGAGAAGTGGTGGCGGTGATGATGGCGATGATCTCTTCCGAATCCCCGTCCCGACATGGCGTTAGAGCAGGAACTTCTGGTCCCCGAAATAGGTTTCGAGGTGGCGGCAGCGCTCTCATGTGTTTCTCTGGAATATGACGAACGCCACATCGGTTTTTAGGTTACGGGACATAAGTAATTGAAAGTGGAGCCCGAGGGGGTGCATGGGGCCACCACACCCCATGTAGGTGCGGCCTAGGGTGGGGAGCCCAGGCATGGTGTGGGCTCCTCCTTGCCCCTCCTTCGGCTCTTCTTCTGGCTCCAGGGGTCTTCGGGTAAAATAAGGACTTCAGGATCTTTTCCGGGCAATTTCTTGAAAGTTGATTTTTCCGCACAAAATGAGACACCGAGGTAATTCTGCTGAAAACAGCGTTAGTCTGTGTTAGTTGTCTCCAAAACTAACAAGTTTAGAGGAAAAAATAGAAAAAGTGTTCGGAAAAGGAGATACATTTTGGATGTATCACTGTGTCTTGCCTATGTATAGTGGTGGTGTCCCTCCTCCGTGGCACCACATGTCAACAACATGGACGAGTTATACCAAGGTTCGTGAGCCCAAGAAGCAAAATAGGAAAAGAAGGCAAGAACTGGAAATATTCTCCAAGAAATTAATCAACCTAACCAAAAGAGAGGCCCACCAGCGATGGCAGAATGTGATCCACTCCTTGCCATCGTTCACCCCTTTCCACCATCGCGTTTCCCTACTGACAATCCTCCATGGCCATGTCATCCTAAGACGGCTCACGGGAGGGAACAAAAGGGCAACCAAATAGTGGACCTAGGAAGAGGACGGGGAGAGGGAAAGAGGGAAAGGATGGCAGGGAGTGGGAAGGGAGAGGAGGTCCAAAAATCAAACCTGGCACCGCCACCGGTTTCCTCTCCAGCCCAGCGGTCGAGTGAGTCGCGGCGACGGGAGAAAGAGTTCAAGTGAAAGGGGTACAAGGTGACGGGAGTTTTTCCAAGCGTTTACGAGGCGCGAGGCTGGAAAACTGCTCGATCGGGGCAGACGTGTGTGACGGCTGGCCTGGAATTCGACAGCGTTCCACAAGCCAATACCGAGACCACCCCAAACAGCAAAATTCGGTCCACAAATTCCAGAATAGCAATTCCGAGCCCTTTTTTCCTAAATCCAAACAGGAGGGGTTAGTGTAACACTTATCGGTCTGCGTAAAATATTATTCTACTAGATCGGGCGACCCAACAATATTTCTTCGGACAAACATATGTCTCGTTCGCAACAACTCAAGATGCTCACAAGAGGGGGAGAGGTGTTTTGGCACCCGGCTTTATATGCACCCTTTATTTGAAACATATTTTAAATGCATTTCGAAATGTTAAAATAGTTGCAAAAAAATTGTTGGTGCATACTCCCTCCGTCCACTTTTAATCTACATTCTACAAGTTTTAAGACATATTAGCAAGTCATTTAATATTACAACCTAGATATGTGAACAACCAATCTAAGCCACATTAAAGATAATGACATCCAATAGGGAAATCAAGACTGCTTCATTTACTGTGTTGGTGTTGATTACCGAGGAGAGAATTAATTAATGCGCAGAGCCTAGGATGTAGATTAAAAGTGGACAAATTTTTAGTCTAGAATGTAGATTAAAAGTGGACGGGGGAGTAGATCTTAACCTCTCGCGTGTTCCCAAAGTCGTTTCATGAAAAAAAAACGATATTCTTTCAGGAGTTGTGTAAAAAAATGTTGCATTAAAATAATACTTTTCATGAGATAATTTTTGTC